>VDFB02000008.1:220057068-220227068 GCA_007258455.2 Sequoia sempervirens
TGTGGTCCAGGATGTCCGTAGATTTCATGAGAACAATTGAGTTCTGCCGAGTACCTGATCAGCTTCAGGATGACGGAAACCACGTCCAACCTCGCTTTGAGGAAAGTCGACCTCTCCCTCCAGTAAAATGGTCAGAGCCAGAGCACGCAGACCTAGCCACCCTGATGAGGCCAGTGACGAAATATTCTCAGTGGTGGGTTGATGATCATGTTCAGGAATTGAGACAAAAAGGAATCACGCTCACATATGATCTGTTGAGCGAATCAGAGTCATATTCCTCTAATACCGGGGCATCCCATCAAGACTTGGTTGGGATTGGAGAGAAAAGAAAAGAAATGGTGCCAAGTGCAGAACCTGTTTCCAAGAAGCATAAAGGAGGACCTTCTCGGTCAGCGGCGTCCAGGAATGTTGACCATTTGGTGGCTAATATAGACGACTCCTTGGTTGAGATGCTCGAACCTCTTGCAGCTCAGGAAGTGAACAATGAACCTATCCAATTAGATGATGAAGAGCCTGCATCACCAGCAGGCACAGAGATTTTAGGTTCAGACAATGACATGGATGTTCGGGATAATGACTTAGAGGAAGGAATGATTTCCGCCCTCAGAGGAGTCATGGATGTTCCAAACGAAGACGAGGTCCAAGTAGAGGATGGCATTGAACAGTCAACCATTCCAGACTGGCTATTAGAAAGAATGAAAGTTCAGGTGCCTGCTGAGGCTCAACAGGAAGAAGAGGACGATACTGCCGATTTCTTGGCAAGATTAGAACAAGTTGCTACCAAGAAGCCCGCCAAGAAGTTTTCCACCATCCAGAGGAACGAGACAGGCCACCGTTCCGTGCACATTGCAGTACCTACAGTGGATAAGCCACAGGACGAAATCACTCCGCAGGAGTATGCTATCACCACTGTTGACCTTGGTCCGACTTCAAAAGGTCAGGAAGTAGAAGAGTTGGATAATTCCGTCTCGACCATTAAAGCGAGACTGGAAAAGGAAGTGACCAAGAAGAAAGAGTATAAAAAGGAGGTCAAACGTCTCAAAGAATATACAACATTTGACCCAGCCGCTAGATCAAGGCAATGCAACTGTTCCTCCTCTCCTCAATTCATCACAGGAGATGACTCAGGAAGTTGAGCATGGAATGGTGACAGCCAGGGAAGCGCAAGACTGGATGGCAGGTGAAGGCATGGAAGTTGCCTTGTTCATGGAGAGGTTGGCGCTTGCTTATGGACGAACCTCTTCGTTTCTTTCTAGGTTGATGGGTATGGCAGAGACATGGGATGGCATCCCGGATATGCAAGAAAGGCTTATTCCGAGCCTTAGGATTTTGAAGAGCACTCCGAGGGAGGAGTTAGTTGATAAAAGGGTGATCGCTGCAGGGGCAGCATATGATTTTCATCACTGGTTTTGGGCAGTGACAATAAGAGAAGAAGTATTGGAGAAGGCGAGAATCGATGGGCTTGGAATTGAAGAACAGGTCAGGAAAATCCAGGAGAAGATGTGCATGATAACTACAGATGTGTTCGACCGTGAAGTCATCCGGGAGAACGACATGCAGTTAGAGAGACTGAAGCAAAAAGTTCAAAAAACTTTCTTCCCGACCGCTGGACCATTTTCGAAGCAGGACTTTGCGAGAGTGGCAAGACTCTCATCCATTCGGAAAGATTTTGAGAAGCAGGAGACAGATTGGGAAGGTACCTTTGCCAGATGCGCCGAGAAGTTGGACGGACTAGAATTCCGGATCAGCATGTTACCTCCTGTCACGATGGACGAAGTCATTGCCGTAGTGTCCAGATTCGCCAAACACAATGCCACTTGAATGGATAAGGACGCCTCTCCTTGATTATAGCTGGAACTGCCCCTTTTCTGATAGTTTTCTGATGGTTAACTCTTGTTATTTTGGGAAACCCTAATTAGGGTTTGGTTGTAACAATCTGGGCCGTTAATCTTGTTTAAATCTCGGCCGGCTATTTCATTTTTGGAGCTCTATATAAACTAGTGCTCTCTCATTTTCATTTTGTGTGGAGACTTGTTATGTATATTGTCGCATTGAGACTATTTTGAATGATAAAAGCTCTTGAGCATGATTTGCCTTGAATCACTTCTTATTGTTGAATAGTAAGCGAGGTTACATATTATCTTCCACCATAGATTAGAGTTAAATTTAGATTAAATAGAATTTGCTTTGAAAAGTTGTTAATTGAATGAAAGATTGATCGTATCGACTCATTGGTGAAGTGTAGCTCATACTTTCTTCGGATGAATGATTTTCATCCGATGCGTAAAGTTAGCCTGAGCTCCTAAGTGTGGAAGCCTAACTTCAACCTTATCCAAGGTTTGAATATCATTCTCACAACCCCTTTGAAGATTGCACCCATTTTTGCGTATGTTGTCCAACAGGAGGCAAAACAAAATGTGGTTTATTTCGCTTCACCAAGTCCTTACTGTCTCTTGATTTCTTAGGCTTAGACTAGATTCTCTGAACCCTATTCTTTTGCCATTTTTTTGGAGATCCATTGAAAGTCCTAATTGAGAACCTACAAAGATAAATTTCCTAAGTCCCTAGCTTGTGCAGACTTTCTACGTAAGTCCCCTTGTTCATTACCAGCAAATCACAACGACCACTGAACTTATCCACACGTCGAGACCCGACTAAAGAAACCTTGGAATCGCCATATGATCTTCTTTGCAATCTTAGCATACGCGGTGGTTTTTAAAGAGAGGATAAAGTGTCTTTGGACATTTTTATTCTGAATGTTTGGTGGATGATAAAACACACATCAACGCGTCCCAAGGTGAAAAATAACCAGATGGAGTGGTTTTATGAGAGGGAAGAGCATTCTGATATGTCAGACCAGCAAGCTGATTCTGAGCATTCAGATGATGAGAGGTCTGAAAATGACAGTGAAAACGAAGGAGGAAGGAAGCTACAGGAGGCACATTTGACTAGTCTTCAGAGAGATGGATCATTTAGACTGCGTGGGCTCCTAGCAGGACAGAAGGTAATCACTCTACTTGACACTGGTGCCACTCATAATTTCATAGATGCACGGTTGGTAGAGAGACGTGGTATACAGACAGAGGAGTTTGAGGGTATTCGAGTCAAGGTGGCTGATGGGTACACCCTCAAATGTGACAGAAAGATAACTGATCTTCCGATGCTGTTGAACAACTATGAGTTCAAGACTGAATTCTATGTTGTTAATATGGGAGATACTGATGTGGTCTTAGGGATGGCATGGCTTCACGATTTGGGTGAGTTCACACTCAATCTACGAGATATGGAGATGAAGTTCAAGGTTAATGGGAAACCTCATGTCATCAAAGCCATTAGAGACAGTAATTTGAGGATGGTTTCATACAGGCGGATGGAGAGACTCATTCGTCATGATATGGTTGATTGGGCTGCAGAGTGTATGTTATTGCCAGCACAGCAGGAGCAGCAGAAGGGTGAGTACCATCCAGACATTCAGATATTGAGGACTAAACACTCCAAAGTGTTTAGCGACATTCCACCTAGTAGACCTCCAGACAGAGGCACTGAGCATATTATCGAGTTGGAGGAGGGCGCAAAGCCCATTATGATTACACCCTACAGGATCCGAAACGACTCAAGGATGAGATAGAGAAGACCGTCAATGAGTTATTGGCTATTGGGCATATTAGGCCTAGCAAGTCACCTTTTGCTTCATCGATTGTATTGGTGAAGAAGAAGGATGAATCACTTCAGATGTGCATAGATTACCGCCAGCTCAATAAGAGGACGATTAAGAACAGGTATTCGATACCTCGAATCGATGATTTGATTGATGAGTTGCACGGTGCTATCTTCTTTACAAAGATTGACTTGAGATCCGGGTACCACCAGATTCAGATGAGGGAGCAGGACATTGAGAAAACCACTTTCAGGTGCCATTGCGGTCACTTCGAGTTCTTGGTTATGCCTTTCGGTCTAACCAATGCACCTACCACCTTTCAGGCTACCATGAACAGGGTCTTCAGTTCTCAGCTGCGGAGATTTGTATTGGTCTTCTTCGATGGCATCCTGGTGTAGAGTAGGTCATGGGATGAGCATTTAGCTCACTTGGACACAATTTTGGGTATCTTGGCTGAGGAGTCCTTTTATGCCAAGGAATCCAAGTGTGAGCTAGGCATGGCGGAGTTGTTGTATCTGGGGCACATCATCAGTGCCAAGGGAGTTAGTATGGACCTTGAGAAGGTCCGAGCTATAGTTGAGTGGCCAGTACCTGAGAACCTTACGCAGCTCAGAGGTTTCATTGGGTTGTGTGCTTTTTATAGGAGATTTGTTAGTGGGTTGTCACGTCACGCCACACCCCTTACTGATTTGACAAAGAAAGGGGCTTTTACTTGGTCACCACAGGCTCAGGAGTGCTTTGATAGGTTTAAGGTGATCATGACTTCGTGCCCAGTGCTAGCATTGTCTGACTTTACGAAGTCATTTGATTTGTTTTGCGATGCTTCAGGTGAGGGCATTGGTGCTGTTTTGATGCAGGAGAGGCACCCTGTGCTTCGAAGCGGAAGCTTAGGGGTCACGAGAGGGTTTTACAATAATGACGGCAAAGGGAAATGTTAGCCATTATGCATGCTTTGGCTAAGTTGAATGATGCGGTAGGCAGCAGGGTTCGATTAATGCGTGGAACCACAACGACTGAAACGCCAGCGGACAGCGAGACTGAGCGAGAGCGGTAAAATGGGTCAGCAAACTGCGGTCATTATGACTTTGATATCCACGTTCATTAAGAGGCGAGAATGTAGTATGCGCCTTATCGCGGACTCAATTGGAGTGTTATGGCACATATCTCCAGAGCATTGGAGCCTGCGGGATCATTACTGAGTATGCTAAGAACCCATGGGCTTCGGCTGGCATTGTTGATGGGAGGAAGCGGGATGATACAAATTACACCATTGTGGATGACTTGATCATTTACAAGGCGGATTTTCCAGGTTCACGATTCAAAGTTGAGGATCTGATTTAAAGGGAGCCTTTCTTGATCTTCCTATGGTGGGTATCCCAGTTACTTCAAAACATATAAAGGCTGGTTGGGAGCGAGTTTACTTGGAAAGGGCTAAAAATGATGTTCTTGCTGGTATGTTGAGAGTGTTCGTTTGCAGTGAGAACAAAGCGAGGAACACACACATATCTGGCTGGTTACTTGACCACTTAGATACGGCGGAAGTGGGAGTGTTTCTATCGATGGACTTTGTCGGTGCACTTCTTTCCGATCACTACTACCTTCCGAGCGCCATATTTGCCAAGCTCTTCTTGAGAGTATTTAGGCTACATGGAGTTTGCCTGGGGCGATTAGTGTGATAGAGACAGTCGGTTCATGAGCAACTTTTGGCAGGAGTTGTTCAGGCTCTGTGGGACCGAACTGACACCGAGTACCAGCTACCATCCACAGACAGATGGGCAGACGGAAATTGTCAATAAGTGGGTGGAAGGTTATCTGCGCAATTACATAGCTGGACAGCAGAGAGCTTGGGTGAGGTGGATATACCTCTGTGAGTACCGTTATAACTCTACTCACCACATGACTATACAGATGACGCCCTTCATGGCATTGTACGGGTATGAGGCGCCCAACCTTTTGGATTTGATATTGAGTGATAGCAGAGTGCCTAGCGCAGGAGATATGATGCAGAGTCAACAGGACATTTTGAGGTCTCTCAGAGACAATATCCAGCGGGCACAGAATCAGCAGAAGCAGTATGTTGATCAGAAGAGGGTTGAGCGTTCCTTTGTACTGGGTGACATGGTGTATCTCATGTTACAACCATATTGTCAGTCTACTCTGCGGAAGAGTGGGGCAGAGAAATTGAAACCTCGTTACTACGGTCCATTTCGGGTCATCAGACGAGTGGGCGAGGTTGCATATGAGTTGGACTTACCAACAGATAGCAGGGTTCACAACGTGTTTCACGTTTCTCGCTTGAAGTAGGCATTGGGTCAGCATGTGATACCCTCTCCAGTTCTGCCACCCCTTGATGATGAAGGGAAATTGATACTCGTACCTGAGGCCATCCTCGAGATGAGAGAGAGACACCTTTGGAGGCGGGTGATTAGGGAATATCTGATCAAGTGGAGAGATTTTCCAGTTGAGGATGCTACATGGGAGTCCGAGGAGATTTTACAGCATCCAGAGTTGAGATTGCTTGAAGACAAGCAATTTCAGGGAGGGCGGACTGTAATGTCCCCTTCCTAGTCAGTACAGCTAGATTTGAGGTTAGCCTATCATTCTGATCCTCGTAGGCTGACAGTTGTGTGTAGAGGATCATTTGAGGCAGTTATCTGGTGTTCGGGAACATTACTCCTTCAGTTGATTTAGGTTGGGCCTTCGCAGACTCTTTCAGAGAGGTTTTTCAAATACTTACTATTTATAGTAAGTCAGCAGGCGGAAGCTGCTATTTTGGGCAGGGCACCTGGTTTAGCTGGTCAGCTCAGTATCGACCCGGTTTGATGTTTGGTTGAACAAACGGGAGTTGTCAGAAGCATTTAATAATTTTTGAAGGAATAATTAATTTGACTTTATATTATAAAGTCATTTTAATGAAGTATTAAAAGTTAATATTTAAATGGCAAATTATAAAGTATTTTTAATACTTTATAATGAAGGGGAAAAAAATTAATATTTAATGAATTTAATATTCATTAAAATAAAAGCAATGCCATTTAATCAAATATTAGCCCAAGTATTGAAAAGGGCGAATATTTATTATTAAATGCAATTTTAATGGATTTAATGAGAAAAGTCGAAATTTTAAGAAGACTATATATTCTTTCAAAGAGCAAATCGAACTTATGTGATTAATTATTCGAATTTGTTATCTTTTCTCTCTGAGAGCATTGGGGTTTGAGAAACCAGGGTTTCTGCAGATCGACAGGTTTTGAGGAACGTTCCCTCTTCAAGATCTGACATACTGAGACTTTGAAATAACAGTTGAAGATTGTCAAACATGGTGACTTCATACAGAGGTTGCAGTTGTGCTTACTGAATCGATTCAGGAAGGGTTTGAGAAGATTATTTATCAATTATTGGTGGCGACTTATCTGAGATCATTTCACAGTGTTCTGGCACTTTCTTCTTGAAGCCGTACTATTTTAATTGCTGCTGGTTGGGCCGTACTTTTCTGTACCAGCATGGGCCGTACTTCATCAACTGGAAAATACGCCTTCAGTCTGGGTCTTCTGCTTCTTCCATCCTGTGCGCCTAGGGTCTCCTGGAGTTCTGGCGTGGATTTTGGGGGTTGTAACTGGCTTTAGTCCTTTGGCCGTACATTTATTATCTTCATTCTGGCGGCTGCAATATGTCCAGGTTCTTTAATTATTAGTTGCTTTTTAATTGTAACGTTTGTATTTCTCAGTGAGATTATTTGTGAAGTTGAATAAATCATCTGGCTTTAGTTTGGTAGACTTATTTCAATCAAAATAGTCTTCTGGAATTTATTAATAATTTTTCAAGCATTTCAAGCAAAATTGCAATTTCTCTCTTTATATGCAAAAACCTACAAAAAGTCAAAAATACAAAAAACAAACAAAAACTCAGATTTCCGGACAATGTTTTGGGTTGAGAGACACCTGGTCTTTTACAGTGTGCTTCCAAAATCTACCTTCAAGTGGTTAGGCTAACTCTGAAGGAACCCACTCTTGATACCAATTGATAAAACACACACTTATACTGAGGGGGAGGCGAATCAGTATAGATCAAAACTTTACTTTTCACAACTTAATTAACACAGTCATATTAATTCAAAACTTAATCATCCATAAAAATACCATACATGCAAGATCTAGCAATTAAGAACACACATAAGAAACACACAATTTGCGTGGAAAACCTTACAGGAGAAAACCTCAGCAAAATATTGGTCGTATTAATCTTCTTACAAATTTTGTAGGCACCAACCCATTTAAGACTCCAATCCCACCACTGAGCACCAACCCAACAAGAGACACCAATATCTTCTCATAGGAGGTTTTATTTGCAACTTCTTAGATCTGCGCTATCAACTGCTCACAAATCTCCCATACATCCATTCATGAATCTGCAATATAGTCTTCAATATTTCTGCTTAAAAAACCGCCATGATCTCGCCTTTATTTTTCTTTTCTTCTCACAAAATTGCTGCTAAAACTCTCATGAATCTACTCAAATATCTTTTGTAGATCTGCTCAAATATCCTTTTATATTTTCTTTTAATGTGAATGATTTTGATTGAAATTGATTGCTTTTGCCTCTCCTTCAAACTTCTATTTATACTCACCGAGATGTCCCTTCACCCAAGGGAGGTGACTCTCCACGGGGGGTTGGCCTTATATCATTAAATAATTTTTATTTTGTTTTATCTTCCCATGCCCAAGGTGGTCGCACCACTCTAGGGGTTCGTCCCACTGTGTGAGCACCATAAAAATTATTAAAAAAAATTAATTTAAATATCCCCAAATGAGGTGGCTCCAAGAGGGGGGTCGTCCCAATTTTTCTAATTTTATTGTGCAATTTAAAAATCTTCCAAAGGAGCTAGACATGGGTCCCTGTAATGTCCCCTTTTTAGCGAGCATCAGTGTTTGGTGGTTTAGCCTATCACCGAGTCCTCGTAGGCTAATAATGGTGATTAGAAGGCTCTATTGTAGAGATATCTGGTATCTCAATTGACTGCTTGCAACGTTGGCACCTCTAAATCCTTTGTATATTCTAAGGCTTGGTTATTCAACGGTTTTTGGCTTCATTTGTGTATACTTACTATTTATAGTAAGTCAATTAGATGATAGAGGCCAACCTTTGTTCAGAAAGTGAACTGGTAAAATGTGATGATTATTACTCAGGCAAGGAATACATTATATAACAAGAGTAAATTACTGTAGACATTAAATGTCTACCTACCAACTACTGTTGACCATTAAACAATATAAGAATAGAATATTCTAACACCCTCCCTTAATGGTCAATCGTCTAACTAGCCTACAGAAAACAATCTACAGGGCTTTTGGTCACAAATTCTTCAAAACACTTTGCAGCTGCTGAGACCCTCCCTGGATCTACAGAATGTTAATGACCAAGAGTACCAAAAACCATCTAGAAAAAAAACAGAGAAGGCTGCCCCCTTCTTTAGAATGCTCTGCAACAAGTGACAAGAGTCTGCCACTGACTCTGCTACTTGAGATGAGTCTGCCACAAACCCTCCCAAAATATGCAAAACAGCTAAGTAGAAGTCATCAAAAAACGTCCAACCTGACGTTGGGTAACAAAGTTGTCCCTCCCTGAAATCAGACACACAGAGAACAGCTGCCACGATTTTGAGGATAAATCGGCAAACCGTCGAAACTTTTGCAAATGAGCATGATGCCCGAGCACAGACTGCAAAAAGCCAGTTGTGCAGATGTTCGCCACAGCAACTCGAGGTCCGACCAAAACAGACTGCAACAAACCACAATTTTTCAGGAAAAAATCGCCAAATCCAAGAATACAAATCATCGTTTTTTCATAAAAAAAAAAAAAGTAAAAACCAAATAATAGAGAGCCCTCCCGAACAATAGAAACCCTGACTAGGGTATACAGGGAAAACTCTTAATTTTTTAGGACAAAATTATAAACCCTCCCGAAATTTTTTAAGGGAAAAAATTATGAAAACCCATACAGAATTTTTTAAGGGAAAAAAATATTAAAACCCATACAATTTTTATTTATTTTTAAGGAAAAAAATATTTAAAAAACCCATACAGATTGTCGACTGGAAGAACAGAGAGTTTGGAACTTTAGCCGCCAGAAAAAATCTGCACAAAAACCGAGGCACAAAAAACGAACCACCCAGAAAAATCGAAGACCAACCCATTTGAGATCTCGAAAAAACCCACCAAGAATCTGCAATCAGAAAAAAAATTCGACTTGGTTTGAAGGGTCAAAACCCTAGTCGAAATTTTTGGAACCCTAGGCGGCCATGAAAGCTTCAACGATTGCAGAAAATAGCTGGAAGCTCCACGAAATCGCGGCAAAAAGAAGGCAGAACCCTAGCCGCCGCAGCTATGAGCAAAAACGACCTTCAATAGTTCTGAAATACGAGCAAGAAGGGCACGAAACACGTCCCAGACAAGGCTTGAATCACGGCAGGAAAATGAAGGTCGTGTGAATGAGAAAATGCAGAGAAATCACGCACCAGAAAGTGCAGAGAAACGTGAAACCCTTGACGGACCAGAGCACACGGCCAGAACAAAAAACGTGAATCAGAGAACGCGTCCTAAATTAAAAAAACGCACGATCAGGTGCAAATTTCTGCGAAAATAAATGCGCCCAGGGGTTTGTAAAACACACGCCCAGAAGAAGAAAAAATGCCTTATTCAGACCACGAAAAATCGCACCTAGAGAGCTCCAAAAATCGCATCCACTGTGTGCCCTAGCCACACGAAAACCAGAAACACCCAAACAGAACAAGAAACCATATCTGTAAAAGAGGTAGCGATTTTAACCAGAGGATTGTGTTTTTTTCAGTGAAAAAAATTTCACAAAAAAAAAACAAAGCAGAAAAACCCTCGATCTAGACTCAAATACACCCAGCAAAGTCTCAGAAGATCACACTCATAATCCTAGACCCTCCCGTGAAGGAGTTAGGCCCAAACTAGCTCTGATACCATGTTCAGAAAGTGAACTGGTAAAATGTGATGATTATTACTCAAGAAAAGAGTACATTATATAGCAAGGGTAAATTAATGTAGACATTAAATGTCTACCTACCAACTACTGTTGACCATTAAACAATATAAGAATATAATATTCTAACAACCTTGCCATTTTTAGTAAGGCACCCTAGTGAGCAAAGAATGTCGTGGGCTACCTCCTAGCGCAGACAGAATTCATTTTTGAGGTTTATTAACGGAGATATGAAATTAAAATTATTATTAAAGAAATGCTTTAATAACAATTAATTATTATAAAGTGCACAACATTAAATGTTTGTGACTTTTAATAAAGGGTTATTTATTATTAAAGTCAAATCATTAAAGTGCATATTATGAGCGCCCAAGTCAAGGATATCATTAAAAAGTGACAAAGGCACATATTTTAATATATTTAAATGATTAAAAGGGCCTCTTGAAATCGACCTCCTTGAAGTAAGTATGTAAAGGCATCAAAAGCAAATGGAGTTCAATTATCATTGATCATTCATTCAACTTGGCTTTGTGCTTTGGCATTTTGGAGGTGAGACCTAGGGTTTTGCTGCAAGCAATCTTGGAGAGTGTAGCTTCTCTTGATTCGGACTTTCCGAGGGTGTGAAAGATCATCTAAGGTTTGCTAATTGGTGGATTTATCTCAGAAGTCACATTGTGATTAACAGTGGAGATTTATATCAGATTTTACAAGGGTTTATTTGCAGATCAGAAGTTTTGAAGATAAATAATTTTTGAATATCTTCTTTGCTGGATGTGCCTTTCTCTCATTGGCACATGGGAGTCATACTGTTCTTATCTGTAGTGATTACCATCAGAAGTTACAAAGGTTTGGGAAGATTATCATCAGAAATCAGAAGAAAACTTTGTTGCTGAAAGTTAGTTGCTGTTAGCTCTTGCTGGGGCCGTACATATCAGGCTTAACCAGGCTGTACATCTCACCTTTGACAGGCCGTACAGCTTCTTGAAGAGAGGCGTTTGAATCCTAGGGTGAAACGCCTAGGAGATAGGGTTGCTAGTGCCTTCATTGAGGACGTCCAAGCTTTGGTTACCAGATTTCAGAATTTTCGTGGTGGAGATTTCATAATTTGGTGCCAGGCGTGTCTCTTGAAGGGTTTACCAGATTGCTGTTCCAGATTCCAGATTTGCTGATAAAGATTTTCAGAACTGTTGATAATAAGCTTCAGACTTGTATTCAATTGCTATGGATTCCAAGTATGATTGCTAATTTCTTAAGTAAACATATGTAAATCTGTTTGGATGAATAAATGAAAAGTTTGCTTCAGCCATGGATTTGAAAGGCAATAGTTTATCAATACTTCCATCTAGCCTTTATTTATGTTTATTTGCATTTCTATATTTATTCCTAGCAATATATTATCATTTGAAAATCAAACCCAAATATTGTGAAAATCAAACATTCAAACAAGGAAAAAATCTTAGTTTGCAAGTGACCACCTGGGGTGGGGCATTTCAGTGGTATCAAAGCGGTTTCCTGCCATCCAGTGATGATCTTCTTCGCTTCAGCCCAGCTTCGCAACGAGTTTGTTCGCCAGTTCGCAAGACTTGTCAAATGGCAACAGTTGTTGATTGAATGGACACGTAAAACGAAGGATGAATTGAGATGTATCAAGGCAAAAGTGCCCCTCCTGGCCAGGGATGCCCATCATTTTGGGCATCCAGATATGGTTTTCAAGAGTTGTCTTCACCAACTCATCACTCAACATCCTATCAAGCTTCGCGATGAATCCAACAGCAAGAACATGGGACCTATCTAATGCCCGAATTTGAAGATGAAATGAAGAATGGAGAAAATAAAATTAGTCAAAATTTGACCAACTCTGGTTGGGAAAAGCGAGCCCTGTAGACCAGGGGCTCCCAAACTTTTGAGGTACCTAATGCAGCGTTTTGAGCAAATGACACCTAACATGTTTGTCTCAAACTTGATCAAGTTTCGCAACGAGTCCATCAACGGATTGATCAAAGTTGCCAAACGGCCGGAATCAGGAGTCAAACAGAAAGTTTTAGTCATGGTCAAATTGTGAGTTTAGAGCAAAAAGAGCCCTTGCTAGCCAAGGGCGCCTAGGGTTTTGAGCCCTCAAATGCAATTATTAGTGTTTGCTCAAATGCTCATCCTATCCGAAATTCTTCCAACTTTCCACTGCATATCTCAGTCTAATTAGAAGACTTGTCAATAGCCGATAACCGGAGATTGAATGAAGAATCAACAAATTGTAAAAATAGCTAAGTTTGGAAATAAAAGCGATCCCTGTAGCCCAGGGGCTCCTAAGATTTTGACTTGCCAGATGAATTTTTAAGTGTTTGTGCCCTCTAGGAGATCATGTTCAAAATTGATCGAGCTCTGTAGTGGGCCTGTCAGCCAGCTCGAGAGTCGTCAATCACCAACAATTGCAGACTGAAGCACGGAGAGTCTAAAAACAGAAAATGGCTATCTGGTGAAATATGCACCCTTTTGGGAAAAGGTGCCCTAGAATTCAAGGCACCAGATTCAGTTTTTAGCATTTGTTGCTCCCAGCAACATCTCTTCAAAATTGATCCAACTTCGCAATGAATATATGCAAGCATAGCATCAGGATCAACCGGGCATCCAGAATTCAAGGTCAAACAGGGGCACTTCGTCGCAGCGGAAGTTAAAAATCTTTAAAACATTTCTAACTTTCTCAAAGCTTGGGTGCCAAAAGTCAAAGTTTGACCGTTTAAGTTTCAGTTGCAATTTTTGCATGCTACCTCTTGCATATGGCATCCAAAATTAATGGAGAACATCTATTCGCAATGCATGCACGAGGATTAACTCAATTAGGGTTGGCGCACCTACCTAACTGGCAGTACCACCTCCAAAATTCTTATTTAGTCAAGCATAGGTGTCACAACTTCATTATTTCTTGTAGGTTGAGGCTAAAATCAACTATTTTCTCTCCAACGCCTTTTGAAGGATCAAGCGGAGGCCATTTTCAGTGTTCTTTGAGGTTCTTCATTCAGGTTGCACAGAGAAATAATATTGCATGCTTCATTTTTCCAACACGTTCTTGACAGGGATTCATCAAATTGAGGATTGAAGAAGGCGTTTTTCTTGAGGATTGACAAAGGCAATTTATAACTTCTATCTTCTCACTCACATTTTTTCTATCCTTGTCTTAGGTTTTCTCTCGCATGTCCAAGTAAACGACAGTTTTTCACGAATCTGGCCATCTGGGTTTGATCAATACAGAGTTCTCTACAAAACCCATGTTCCAAAATTTTTCAAGAAAATTGCCCCAATACTTCACTTTTTGAAGTATTGTATTGTGCTTTTTTTTGAAGATTCTTTTGCATGCGGGTGAAAAAGTCAACATTTCAAAAAATGAAGAATCTGGGTTTGATCAGCACATTGGTGGCTACAAAACCCATGTACTAGAATTTTTCAAGAAAAAATGCCCCGAAGTTTCGCTTTTTGAAGCTTTGCTTTTTTTCAAAGATTCCTTTGCATGGTAGTGAAAAAGTCATGTTTTGAGAAAACAGAGAAACTGGGTTTGATCAGCTCTCAAGCTGCAACAAAACCCATATGCTAGATTTTTCCGAGAAAAATTGCCCTGTTACTTCTCTTTTTGAAGTACTGTGCTTTTTTTCCGAAGATTCTTTTGCAAGTTGGTGAAAAAGTCAAAATTTCAAAAAACGAAGAATCTAGGTTTGATCAGCACATTGGCGGCTACAAAGCCCATATGCTAGATTTTTTCGAGAAAAATGGCCCTAGCAGTCACTGTTGCCCCTGCTGCTTTTGTTTCAAAAGTCTTCACATGCCAAGGCAAAAGGCACTCTTTTGAATTTTTGACATTGTGGGTTTGCTTAGAAATACATTCTCTACAAAACTCACGTCTCGAAATTTTTCGTAAAAATTGTCCCTCGACAGGCTATTTTTAGCCTCATCATAAGCTATTTCTAGCCTCACCAGAAAAGTTGTCAGAACATAGTCGTGTTTACAATCAACAAGCTAGTTTTTCAAAATGAGACCAAATCGGTCTTGATTCGTGATTTCATCAAAACAACCGACATCGATTGGCATCAAGTAGATTTGGAGGTTGACTTGAACGCTTTGGAAGGCATAGATCAAAACACACTTCAGAACATTGAGCACATCCGGGGGGTTGATTAATAGGCGCAAATGCTCCAAGTCCATGGATTCCATATGGTTTCATACCTTGTATAGCTGATAGCTTTTCGAGGCCAGTTTAGAGGGTTGAATACCATCGGAACTCTGTGTGCGCAGTGAGTTCAGGAGCATTTCTCACAGCTAGAGTATTCGCAGTTAAACTTCGTGGTTTCATCATGCAACACTCTTCCATTGAGAAAAACGTGAAAAGCATCAAAAGCGTCAGAAGCGTAAAGCTGCAAAAGAAATAGAGGCCATCACTCCAATCACAGAGCCGCCAGAGTTACCAGCCAGCAAACTGTCAGTTTAAGTGTACAGATATTTCCAGGATTGCTCTAGTTGTTGACAAGTAGTGAATTGGCAGTTGATACATGTGACAACCTCCAGATGATGAGGCAGTTAACAACTTCTTGGGGGAGTTAATTGCTCGAGATCATAGCCAATAAACAGGGCGTCCCATCTCTTCAAAATAGACATTAGACACAGTAATTAACTTGATGTCTCTTTCCAAGCTAACTCGTTGTCCCACCTTTTTGTGCACGTGTATTTTGGAGTCACCTATGTGGAGCTTTCAGTTAGGTTTCAGTTAACTGATGTTGGTTATCAGTTGACTCTCATATCAATAAGGACTTGCATGTTGCAAGGTCCAACTAGTTTAGTTTAAAATCAGTTAACTGAGGTAGTTTTTCCAGTTAACTATTAAATTGCATACATTTAGACTTAAGAATAAATCTTGCATGATTGTAAGACTGATGTTAACTCAAAGAGATTTTAGGGTTCCCTACTCCTTTGAGGTTCTATAAATAAGAGCACCATTGCCCATTGTATTTTCAACTTTTGTTGTGATAACAAATTGTTGTTCCCACCTTGCCGTGCAATATTCCTATTATGTATCGGTTCACTTTGTTAATATAAAGCTGGTTTGATCGTTTATTGTGCGTTAGTTCCTTCATGCAATTTGCTGTCCCAAATTTACTTGTTTTAATAATCTTTCTTTCATATCTACACATCAAATAGGTGTTCCACCTCCTTGGGAATTTAGAAATAGAGATTATCATTTGATGTTGTTTATAATAGTCTTTCTTTCATATCTACACCTCAGATAGGTGTTCCACCTCCTTGGGAATTTAGAAATAAAGATTCTCGTTTAGTGTTTGTTTCTAGTAATCTACTTTCAGCCTACACCTCGGATAGGTGTTACACCTCCTTGAGAATCCTGAAAACTAGCTCGCCATTTGATGTTGTTTCCAATAACCTTCTTTTCAGCCTACACCTTGAATAGGTGTTCCACCTCCTTGGGAATCCTGAGATAGAGTTTATTGTCAACCATTCCCACTTGCTCCTAATTCCTCTTGCTCTGTTTTCTAGAGGAGATAGGATAGTTTTAGCGTTAGCTTAGTTGTAGTTAAGATCTGCGGAAACCAAAGAAAACCTTAGCTGCAATGTTCTTGGTTTTATAACCTTGTGCCTCTACCAGCTGAGTCAAAAAGATAGGAATTTAGAATACTTTACTTTTTATGCACATCAGCAAAAGAGGGAGCTTCCCCTCCTAATTTGAAGAGCAGTTAATACTGTGCATAGCTGTTCGTTTCCAATACACACTCCAGAGGTGCGAATTGTAACGCCGACATTGCTGAAAGTTAGTTGTTGTTAGCTCTTGCTGGGGCCGTACATCAGGCTTAACCATGCTATACATCTCACCTTTGACAGGCCGTACAGCTTCTTGGAGAGAGGTGTTTTAATCCTAGGGTGAAACGCCTAGGAGATAGGGTTGCTAGTGCCTTCATTGAGGACGTCCAAGCTTTGGTTACCAGATTTCAGTATTTTTGTGGTGGAGATTTCATAATTTGGTGCCAGGCATGTCTCTTGAAGGGTTCACCAGATTGCCGTTACAGATTCCAGATTTGCTGATAAAGATTTTCAGACATGTTGATAATAAGCTTCAGATTTGTATTCAATTGCTATGTATTCCGGGTATGATTGCTTATTTCTTAAGTAAACATATGTAAATCTGTTTGGATGAAGAAATGAAAAGTTTGCTTCAGCCGTGGATTTGAAAGGAAATAGTTTATCAATACTTCCATCTAGCCTTTTTTTATGTTTATTTGCATTTCTATATTTATTCCTGGCAATATATTATCATTTGAAAATCAAACCCAAATATTTTGAAAATCAAACATTCAAACAAGGCAGAAACTGAGTTTGCAAGTGACCACCTGGGGTGCAACATTTTAGTCCGCCCATGTAGAATATAAACCATTATTTTTGGAACCTAATTTTCTCATCATCGGCAGGCTATCTCCTCATTATCGATAGGCTCTTTGACATCAATGACAACATTTTTCCACGCTTATGAGTTTTCAACTCAGCTCTAATGCTTCATAATATCATTACATAGTGTATATAGTGAATTTCTTATCTATGAATATTTGGAATTTTCTATATTCTCAATTTTTCCCCTTTTTTAATTGTCATGTCCAAGGCCTCCCAAATATGTGTAATGTCCCCTTCTCATCAGTGATCAGCTTTGCAGTTCTTCAGTCTATTCCGGAACCCGTAGACTGGGATGAGGTGAAAATTAGGGTTTCTTGGACTTGGTTTTCTGTGGCATTCATATTATTTACTATTTTTAGTAAATGCTAGTTGTGGCAGTTGCAGTTGTCTATTCTTAATCCTTAGCAGTTGGAGCAGTGTTATATTTTGGTTTGGTCTTCAGTTGGCAAAAATATTAAATTAATGGCATTTTGTTCTATTTCACTATTGACCCCCACCTTGGCCTAAGGAGTTAACTTAAAGTTGTTTTAAAGTGGGGCCATGAAGGGTACGCCCTCATCAAAAGTTTAAATATTCTTTATTCAAATATTTCTTATCTTGAAAGTGGACGCCACTTTTATTGTTTTGAATAAAGTGTAATGTTGAAGGCCTTTTGGGACGCCACTTGAGAAGTCGACTGGTCTTTGTGAAGTGGAAGAGTCTCTTGTGTCTTTTGAGCTGCTTCTCTGGCTGTTTTTGGATTGCATCTTGGGCGCCAGTCTTCTAGGGAGCTTTTGCAACTTATTTCACGTCATTCGGAGGAGAATTGAGTGAGTTATGAAGATTTCATTGATTCTCATAGTTGCAGATCAGATTGTAGTAGTTTTGATTTCTGATTTATTATCTGCTGTTAGAAAGTTCTACAAACATTGAAAAACATCTATCAATCTTGTGTTTGAAGATTATTGTAATTTCTAAGTAATTTGCAGCTTATTATTCATTTGTACAACTGAAACTAGTAGTAATTGTTCCAGTTTTTAATTGCTGCAATTTCTTTCTGTATCTTCTCACATAAGTCCCCTGGATGGTTTACCGCCAGTGTGGTTAAATTGATTGTAATAACTTATACCCACTCATAGTGGTGAATCCCCACAGTTCTGTGGATGCCCGCCGCAGCGGATGAATTGCTTTTATTTGTAATCTTTTCCCCCCACTGTTTGGTGGTAGCGTGGAATTGTTTTCTCATGGCTGGTTATCCGCCTAATAGTTCATAATTTCAATTTCTTTGACTCCGTCATATGTTAGCACCTCGCCCTCAGTGGGATCTTGAGTGCACATTCTTGACGTTGAGTAGTTCTTCCATTCAAGTTCAGTTTCTTTGTTCAAGTTCAGTATCTTCCATTCAAGTTCGGATTTTAATTTGAGGCTAACGCTAATCCAATCATCTATTGCTGGTTATTTTGTGTTATTCCTTCGAAAAAATTGGTTAGCATATTTCAGTGGTATCAGAGCAGAAGACCCTGCCATCCTGTGGCAAATTGCAGTGGTTAACTGATGAGTGAAAAAGACACTAGGCCATACACTAGAAGTCAGGCCAGAAATCAGCATCAGTTTCCGCCCGTTCCTGAGGCAGATACCTTCTCAGCAGTTCTAAGAGACCTTGGTAAAACAGTAGAAGGTTCAGATAATTCAGTGGAAGTGGTTGATCACACAACTGTCATAATGTCAGATTCAGTAAGAAGAGATAATGAAGAGAGGGATAGAGTGGAGAAGAAGTTTGACGGGATGATAGATATGATGTCCCGTTTGTTATCCAAGTTGGATCAGCAAGCAGCTCAGAGTATTATTCAGCCCCAAAATAACTCAGCTGGAGAAAATAGTGGAGTGAATGGAAATAATAATAGTGGCAGTCCTGAGGTGAATACTAGAGACAGAATTGTAGGTCAGCATACTGCAATTCATAGTGGGTCATCCTCTAGACCCCTCTTTCCTGTTTTCACACCAAGGGAAGAGCAACAACCAGTTGAGGCTACTCCAAACTTTGTTGATGATGCTCGTCAAGCCTATATGGAGTATGTTTCTTTACCTCTTGACTTGAGAGGAGCATGGACCTTTGATCAATTCATGAATCAAAGGAGTCGGAGAAATGGTGGTAGGAATGATCAACGTCCTCCTGCAGGCCCTAGAAATGATTTTTACCAAGCATTGGGAAAGATCACTATGGAACATTTTGATGGTGGTAACAAGTGTACAGCCAGGTCATGGGTGCAAAAGTTAGATAACTACCTCTCTCTTAGACCTATGCCGGAAGAAGATGCTATCAAATTTGCTACCTTGCACTTAGATGGCATAGCTCATGAATGGTGGACTCACGGTTTGGTCACTCTTGGCCATAACCTTATTCGCACATATGGAGAGTTTACCAATAAGCTGATTGAGAGATTTGACACCAAAGATCCGGAATTGAAATTTAGAGAATTGGCACAGTTGAAACAGCAAGGATCTTTAGAAAGTTATGTGGCTGATTTTCAGAGGTTGTCAGTAATGGTGCCAAACATTACTGAAAGAAGACTTGTAGTTCTTTTTGCTGAAGGTTTAATGGAGCCTTTGAAGGGTTGGGTCAAAGCATTTGATCCTCCAACATTAGATGAAGCCATCAAGAAAGCTAGGAGCATGGAGTTGGCAGCCCCAAGACCTAAATTTCACTCAAAAACATTCAGCCATAAGAAGGATAAAAAGCCATCTTCAAATCTGCCCAAGAAGTTTCCACCAAGGCTGTCCGAAGAGCTCAAAGAACAGCTTAGAAAGGATGGAGTTTGCTTCACTTGTCGTGAGCCTTGGGTGAAAGGCCACCGTTGCTATGGAAGAGGCAAAGTAGTTCAATGGAGGGCTATTCTGATTATGGATCAGAATCTGATTCGTCTGATCAGCAATACGAATCAGCAAGTAGTGAAGGTGAAGAAGTTCAAGAAGACAAGTCCGAAGAGGTTGGAGATAGTAGTGCTTTTGCACAACTATCTAGTTTTCAAAAGAATGAATCTTTTAGGGTTCATGGAGTTGTAAATTCACAAAGGATAGTTGCCCTAATTGATACTGGAGCAACTCACAATTTTATTGATGAAGGGCTAGTTGCTAGAAAAGGTTTAAAGACTGAAAGATTTTGATGGTTTCAAAGTAATGGTTGCTGATGGTTTCACTATGTCTTGCACAAGGAGAATTCCTAATCTATCTTTGCAATTAGGGAATCATGAAATTAAGGATGATTTTTATGTGGTGGGTATAGGAGACACTGATGTTGTGTTGGGCATACAATGGCTGCGATCTCTTGGTGAGATCACATTGAATTTGCAAACCATGGAGCTGAAATTTCAGTCTAATGGAAGGAAGGTTGTTTTAAGAGGGATGTCAAATGGAGGCCCTCGAATTGTGTCTTTGAAAAGGATGGAAAGGCTGATCCGCCATGATCAGGTTGAATGGGCTGCTGAATGTATGGTTTTACCAGCTGATCCGGTTGAGGAAAAAAGGCAATATCATCCTGATATTCAAGCCTTACTTTCAAAGAAAAGTAAAGTCTTTGGAAGCTTACCTCCTGGAAGACCTCCTGAAAGAGGTTCTGAGCATGTGATTGAGTTAGAAGAAGGAGCAAAACCAGTCATTACTACACCTTACCGCTATCCAAAGAGGCAGAAAGATGAAATTGAAAAAGCCATCAAGGAGCTGTTGGAAAGTGGTTTTATTAGACCAAGCAAGAGTCCATTTGCTTCAGCAGTAGTGCTGGTCAAAAAGAAAGATGGACAATGCGTATGTGTGTTGACTATCGCGCATTAAATCAGAAAACCATCAAGAATAGATATCCTATCCCTAGGATTGATGAGCTTATTGATGAGCTCCATGGGGCAATGTTCTTCTCAAAGATTGATCTTCGTTCGGGCTATCACCAAATCAGAATGAGGGAGGAGGATATAGAAAAGACAGCGTTTAGATGCCACTTTGGGCATTTTGAATTTCTTGTCATGCCTTTTGGTTTGACAAATGCACCAGCCACATTCCAATCTTGTATGAACAAGATTTTTAGACAGCAGTTGAGGAAGTTTGTGCTCATCTTCTTCGACGATATTCTCATATTCAGTAAGTCATGGGAAGAGCACCTTAAGCATTTGGAAGAAGTGCTTAACATTTTAGAGGCGGAATGTTTATTCGCCAAAGAATCAAAGTGTGAGTTTGGGTTGGAAGAACTTTTATACCTTGGCCACATTATCAGTTCAAAGGGGGTGAAAGTGGATCCAGAAAAGATAAGGGCCATTCTTGATTGGCCAACTCCTAAGACTATTTCTCATTTGAGAGGGTTTTTAGGGTTATGTGGATTCTATAGAAGATTTGTAAAAGGTTATTCTCATCAAGCAGCACCTTTGACAGATCTTACAAAGAAAGGAGCTTTTCTTTGGACTAAGCAAGCACAAGAGGTTTTTGATAAGTTTAAACAAATCATGAGTTCGTGTCCTGTGTTGGCACTTCCGGATTTTTCAAAACCTTTTGAATTACAATGTGATGCTTCAGGAGAAGAGTTGGAGCTGTCCTAATGCAAGACAAACATCCTATTGTCTTCGAGAGCAGAAAATTGAGAGGGGCAGAAAAAACTTACTCTATTTATGACAAAGAGATGCTTGCCATCATGCATGCTTTGTCTAAATTCCGTCAATACTTGGTGGGAAGTAAATTTGTTGTTAAGACTGATCACAACAGTCTTAAACATTTTATGCGCCAAAAGGAATTGAATGAAAGGCAGCAAAAATGGGTAAGTAAACTCCAAGCATATGACTTTGACATTGAATATGTCAAAGGAAAAAATAATATAGTTGCTGATGCTCTCTCTAGAAGGCCTCATTTGCAATCAATTTGTGAGTTATCAGCTGATTGGAAAGAATTAATTGCTGCTGATTATGTTAAAAATCAGTTTGCAACCAGCTTGTTAGAAGGTCATTTGGTTGATGAAAGGTATAAGTTGGTTGATGGATTAATTTATTACAAAGATAGAATCTTTTTAGTGCAAGAATCTAAGCTTAAGAAAAAGATTCTACAATCTTTTCATGATGTTCCCCTTGCTGGTCATCAAGGGATTTTCAAGACTTATAAGCAGATTCGTGAAAGATTCACTTGGAAAGGTTTGAAAGATGAAGTCTTGAATTACATTAGAGAGTGTCCTATTTGTCAAAGGAATAAAAATGAACACTCTTTTCCTGCTGGTCTGCTTCAGCCCTTACCTATTCCAAATCAGAAGTGGGAAAGTATTGCCATGGACTTTATCACGGGGTTGCCCAAGGTGCAAGGACGTGATTGTATATTTGTTGTGGTTGATAGACTAACGAAATTTGCTCATTTCTTTGCTGTTACCACTTCATTTACAGCAGCTCAAGTGGCTGAGTTGTTTTTTAGAGAGGTGTTTCGTTTGCATGGGTTGCCTAGAACAATTGTCAGTGATAGGGACAGCAAGTTCCTAAGTGTTTTTTGGCAGGAGATCTTCAGATTGAGTGGGACAGTGCTTACTCCAAGCACAAGTTATCACCCACAAACCGATGGGCAGTCAGAAATTGTTAACAAGTGGTTAGAGGGCTACTTAAGGAACTATGTTTCAGGACAGCAGCGAGCTTGGATTAAATGGCTTCATTTAGGAGAGTATTGTTACAACTCTTCTTATCACATGTCAATTAAGATGTCTCCTTTTAAGGCTCTTTATGGTTATGAGGCTACTAACTTTGTTGATTTAGTGTTTGGTGATAGTAGAGCTCCACAAGCACTGGATATGTTACAACAAAGCCAAGACATCTTGAAAACTCTTAAGGAAAATCTGCAACAAGCTCTAAATCAGCAGAAGTTATACGCTGATCAGCAGCGTGTGGAAAGGTCTTTTGAAGTTGGGGACATGGTCTATTTGAGGCTTCAGCCATATAGACAATCTTCTCTCAAGAAGAGTGGTGCAGAAAAGTTGAAGCCACGCTTTTATGGTCCTTTCAAAATCACCAAAAGGATTGGTGAAGTTGCTTATGAGTTGGAACTTCCAGCTGAAAGCAAAATACATAATGTTTTTCATGTGTCTCGCCTCAAGAAGGCAATTGGACACAATGTGGTGGCTACATCAGAATTACCTCCATTGGATGAGGAAGGTCATTTAGTGTTGATTCCAGAAGAGATCCTTGACACTAGAGAACGTTCTTTGAGAAGAAGGACAATCAAAGAATATTTGGTTAGATGGAGGAATTTGCCTATTGAAGATGCTACGTGGGAAGGTGAACAGATTTTGTTGCATCCATCTTTGCAGTTGCTTGGGGACAAGCAATTTCGAGGAGGGCGGACTGTAATGTCCCCTTCTCATCAGTGATCAGCTTTGCAGTTCTTCAGTCTATTCTGGAACCCGTAGACTGGGATGAGGTGAAAATTAGGGTTTCTTGGACTTGGTTTTCTGTGGCATTCATATTATTTACTATTTTTAGTAAATGCTAGTTGTGGCAGTTGCAGTTGTCTATTCTTAATCCTTAGCAGTTGGAGCAGTGTTATATTTTGGTTTGGTCTTCAGTTGGCAAAAATATTAAATTAATGGCATTTTGTTCTATTTCACTATTGACCCCCACCTTGGCCTAAGGAGTTAACTTAAAGTTGTTTTAAAGTGGGGCCATGAAGGGTACGCCCTCATCAAAAGTTTAAATATTCTTTATTCAAATATTTCTTATCTTGAAAGTGGACGCCACTTTTATTGTTTTGAATAAAGTGTAATGTTGAAGGCCTTTTGGGACGCCACTTGAGAAGTTGACTGGTCTTTGTGAAGTGGAAGAGTCTCTTGTGTCTTTTGAGCTGCTTCTCAGGCGATTGAAGAGTCTTGATGAGTTCTTATTTATTGAAGGTCTTGGCTCCAGCATTTCATCCATGAAAATTATGCTAAAGTTATGCTGTCGAAATGACAATTGACATATTGCTTCGAGGAAGTCTACCTCCTAGCCTCTCATCCAATTTCGTGTTTGCAATATAACACCTAGTTGGTTTTCATTGCTGCTTCTCATCCAGACTAGCAGATTGAGCTCAACAGTTGAAGAATTTGGAGTTTTTTCATAGTTCTGGTTTCCTGGTTTTTACACAGCTGAAGCTGAGTTTTGTTCATAACTTCTGAAGTGAATTTTATTTTGTTCTGGGTACTTTGGCCATGCATTAGTTAACTGAAGGCGCCACCTTTCACAAAATATGGGAATTTATTTCCAAGTATTCAATTTTATCTTGCAAAATCGATTTTTGGTGAAGGCCGTACCATCTTGAGGTACATTGGAATTCGTGCCAAATTATTTGGAGTCTTTTGTGGCTGTTTTTGGATTGCATCTTGGGCGCCAGTCTTCTAGGGAGCTTTTGCAACTTATTTCACGTCATTCGGAGGAGAATTGAGTGAGTTATGAAGATTTCATTGATTCTCATAGTTGCAGATTGATATTTCCAGTTTCACAGTTTTGTATCAGATTGTAGTAGTTCTGATTTCTGATTTATTATCTGCTGTTAGAAAGTTCTACAAACATTGAAAAACATCTATCAATCTTGTGTTTGAAGATTATTGTAATTTCTAAGTAATTTGCAGCTTATTATTCATTTGTACAAACTGCAAACAGTAGTACTGTTCCAGTTTTTAATTGCTGCAATTTCTTTCTGTATCTTCTCACATAAGTCCCCTGGATGGTTTACCGCCAGTGTGGTTAAATTGATTGTAATAACTTATACCCACTCATAGTGGTGAATCCCCACAGTTCTGTGGATGTCCGCTGCAGCGGATGAATTGCTTTTATTTGTAATTTTTTCCCCCCACTGTTTGGTGGTAGCGTGGAATTGTTTTCTCATGGCTGGTTATCCGCCTAATAGTTCATAATTTCAATTTCTTTGACTCCGTCATATGTTAGCACCTCGCCCTCAATGGGATCTTGAGTGCACATTCTTGACGTTGAGTAGTTCTTCCATTCAAGTTCAGTTTCTTCTGTTCAAGTTCAGTATCTTCCATTCAAGTTCGGATTTTAATTTGAGGCTAACGCTAATCCAATCAACTATTGCTGGTTATTTTGTGTTATTCCTTCGAAAAAATTGGTTAGCATATTTCAATATGCATCCCTGCATTTCTTGGTGTCCTTGTTCTGAAAACACAATTGAACATAGATTTTATTTCCTTTCTTGCATGCATAATGCTTCCAAACATAGATGACAAAGGGAAATGAATTGTTAATGACATTGTTCAAACTAGAGATTAGAGGGATGAAGTCTTAGGAGTGAAAAAGCAGGCATATTTCTCAATGCAAACAAACAAATTCCAGCTGTAGCATATTATGTGTTGCAGATAAGAAAATCCACAATATAATATTATTGGCATGTTTTGTGCATGATTGTATATAGAGACTACACTAGGAATTGTAAAATGCAAACCTAACATATAATTAAAAAGGGACAACCGTGATTGGCCTATGGTCTTCTCTAGGATTAAGAAGTCCAAATGGACTGGTAGAATAAATCTTGATGAAGAAAAAATGACACATCAAGTGCAAATACACATTCTTTCTTGTGTATTCTGGATTACATGGGGATGCATCCCCACGAGCTATGAGTCATCTTAAGGACAAGGATGAAATGTCCCATTCACCTCCTCCCTCTCCCCACCTCTAGCAACATCCCTGTTTTGGAAACTTCTTGGGGATATCTATTGGAAAATATTGTTGTCATTGATGTCAAAGGAGCATAATCATCGTCAAAGAAGGAAATCAAGAAATTGGGTCGGCCCATGCGTTATTTTGCTTGAATTATAATTTAATAACTTATTGCAAATCCTGGCCGACTCAATTTGTCTCATATTGGCGCCCAATTTATGGTGCCCATATTTTGTAAAATTACTCCTCTTTGAAATGGGCCAAACCCTCTTTGGGGAATTAAAAATTATTATTATTTGTATGTGGCCAACCTCCCTTGAAAAGGACGGCCCTATTTGGTGAAGAGGCATGATTGGGTTATAAATAGAAGTTGAAGTGGAGGATAGAAAGCAAGCAAAAAATGCCATATCATTCAAAAACAAGAGCAAAGCAGATTTGTTACAGCAGATTTTTGAAGAAGAGGAAGGGCATCTATGAAAAACGTTGGTAGCAAATTTTTGAAGAAGTTTCAAATAATTGTCATCCATTGAAGAAGCATTATTCAAGAAGGAAAAAAATTTGTTCATTAGAGGTTGGTGCCTCTCAAAATAGGAGAGATTGGTGTCTCTTGCTAAGTTGGTGCTTAGTGGCAGGGATCGGTGTCTCTAGTGGTTGATGCCTACAAATATTTTATGAGTGTGTGCTCTTCAATTGGTATCAAAGTGGGTTCCTTCAAGAATAGTCTAACCGCTAGAAGGTAGATCTTGGGAGCAAACACGGCTTGTCAAGAAGGTTCCTCCTCAAATAGAGCTCCATTGTTTGATGGAACAAACTATGCTTTCTGGAGCATAAGAATGTGACCTTATCTTATGACCCTTGGCCTTGGTATTTGGCAATTAGTCACCATCATCTTCACCAACAGATCCGGCTAGAAAGAAGGCTAGTGAAAACAATGCGAAAAGTATGAATGCTATCTTGTGTAGTCTATTGAAATCAGAGTTTGTCAAGGTAATGCATTGTGAATCGGCAAAAGAAATCTGAGACAAACTTAAGAACATCTATGAAGGTGATTACAAAGTGAAGAAGGCTAAACTCCAAACCCATAGAAGACAATTTGAAAGTTTGAAAATGAAAGACGAAGAAAATATTGCAGCCTATCTCCTTCATGTGGATCAAAGGACTTGGTGAAAAGGTTGAAGATTCAATGATCGTTCAAAAGGTGCTAAGGTCTCTTCCCTTGAGATTTGATGCGAAAGTTTCCGCCATGGAAGAGATGAAGGATCTAGATAAACTAACAATAGATGAATTGCATGGGATCCTCAAGGCATATGAAATGAGGACTGAAAAGAAGAAGTCATAAAAGCGAAAAGCAGCCTTCAAAGCTTCAAAGAAGATGAATAAAGAGCCTAAATCAAGCAATAGCTTAGCAAAGAATCAGATGCAAAGGAAGCCCATTATGTGAGAAAGTTCAAGAAAGGATATAGCAAATACAAAGGCAAGCTACCCTTCAAATGCTTTAAATGTGGAAAAGTAGGAAATTTTGATGCTAAGTGTCCACATGCAAGAAATGAAAGTAGTGATGATGACAATCATAAAGAAAGGGAGCAAACATCATCAATACAAAATGAACCAGAAACAAGGAAAGAACTTCCATAAGCACAAGAAAAGCCTTTATTCCAAAGAAGTAGCTCATCCGAAGAGAGAGATGAAAGTATCTTCAATAATGATAGAGAAGAAACTCTATTCATGGCAATAGAAACAAAGAGTGATGCCTTAGAAAGCGAAGACAAAGGAAAAGAAAAGATGGATTCAAAAGAGGAAGAAATGGTCGAAATGGATGAAGAAGTGGATTTTGAAGAACTCATTTGTGCCTTAAGCAAAATCATGAAGCTTAAGAAAAGGATTTTGAAACAAAAGTTGCAGCTGCAAAAATATGAAGAGGAATGTGATTCGAAAAGAAAAATATAACAAAGTCTTGAAGAATCAAAAAAGATTATTATTAGTCTAAAGATTCAACTTGAAGAGGCAAAAAGGATAGAAGAGGAGGCGAGAATTAAGACAAAGACAAAGGAAGAACTATGAGAAGCTAGAAGCTGAAATTGTTTCCTTGAGAAAGGAACTAGAGAAAACAACTACTTAGTTGAACAGAAGCATAAAGTTTGAAAAGAGCACCTATGTATTGGATGATATTATCTATACCCACCAAAGGTCACCATTCATTAAGACTGGTCTTGGCTATGAAGAAAATCAAAAGACTACTAAAGAAGTTTCAAATTCTAAGGTTATTGAGTCACCAAAGAAGATAAATCGTTATTGAGTCACCAAAGAAGATAAATCTAAGAAAAAACTAAGGGTTATACAGATGTGCTCAAGAGCTACATCAACAGTGATAGCAACAAGAAGAAAGAAAGTGATATCCCGCAGAAAACTACCATTCCTCACAAAGACAACAAGGACGAATTCAGACAACTATTTCAACTTTCATCCAAGGCAGTCTCGCATGACCAGGTTCCAAAATTCTTTCTTTGGTTATTTCTTTTTCTGTAATAAGTTTGGTCATAAAGCAATGGACTATAGGGTATGTGCAAGAAATAATTTTGGTTTGTTAAATAGAAACTAAAATTCATTTTCTCCTTTGTTGGATTACAATGTCATATGTTATAAGTGCAACAACTTTCATCATATAGCACGATTTTGTTGAAGTAGTTTTGTGGAATTCCCTAAACAAGACAAGGAGGTGGATACCCTTGGCAAGCAAAAGGAAGAATCTACAAAAGTTTGGAAAAGGAGACAAAAGCAAGAAAAATAGAAGGGGAAATATATGCTTGTGCAAATAGCCTTCCATGCCCAAAATGAAAGAAATTAATGATACATTGACAGGGGACAAGAGCAAGTTTCTCACTTTAAAGGAAGTAAATGGAAGCATTGTGAAATTTGAAAATAATGCTACGACAAGGATAACAGGAAAAGGTACTCTTACTCTTGATAATGGGAAGAAAACAATAGAAAATGTCATGTATGTTGAAGGTTTGAACATGATCCTCTCAATGTTAGTCAAATGTGTGATCAAGGACACACCTTTACATTTCATGCTCAAGGTTGCAAGATAAGGAAGGCAAGTACAAGGAAAATAGTTGTTGATGCAAACAAAACAGCAAACAATCTATACATCCTCAGTGAGATTAAGGGAGAAAAATGTTATATGGGACAGACAGATGAAAGTTGGTTATGGCATAGAAGAATGGGTCATATGAACTTTGATAATCGAGTGAGAATAAACACCAAGCAAGTTGTGAGAGATATGTCGAAGATTGCTAAACCTTCAAACACTCTTTGCAAGCAATGTCAGCATGGGAAACAGACAAGAGCAAGCTTCAATTCAAGCCAAAAGATTACTCAACAATGAAGCCATTGGAACTTGTCCATACAAATCTCTGTGGGCATACAAGAACACAAAGTTTTCAAGGTGAAGGTTACTTTATAAAACTTATTGATGATTACTCTAGAATGACATGGGTTACTTTCCTAAAATAAACATCTAAAGCTTTTGAGATGTTTAAATTTTTTAAAGCCTTGGTTGAAAATGAAACTTGCAATGTCCCCTTTTTTGTCCTATGCTTTTTGGTGACCATTAGCCTATTTTCGAAGATCCGTAGGCTAGTCGAAGGCAGAATTAGTGTTTCCTATTTTCTAGAAGGTATCTTTCTGAGTTTTCAGGGGATGCATGCAGGAGTTTGCCAGTATGCTTTTTTGGGTCTTTTTGGGTTTTTGGAGAGCTTCACTGTGGTGTCACATGCATGTTGATCAGTGACCATTTCCAAACTTGCTATTTTTAGTAAGTTACAACGACTACTTGGAATGTGCTTAAACGGTGTTTGGAGTTGTTGATGGGTGTTTTCGCACACTTTCTCAACACAGACAGTACGTGGATGCACTACCTCTCTTGAAAGGAGACTTCCAACAGCAAGTTGCTGAGAATCACCCCAAGGTCTCTCGGGTGTCAGGTCATGACTTGCATGGAATTCCTCAGTTGATATTTGATGTGATTTTGCTAGTAATCATAGGGCAAACTTACGTAGCTGGATGCGAAGTGGATCTTACGAGTTGAAGTTTCTTGAAATGGGAATTAATGTGCACTTTGTTGTGGGTTCGAACAGCAATCTGAAACTTCAATGTCTTCTTAAGTTTGGGCTTTACAATATGCAACAAACCTTAACATAGGCTATTTCTTAAAAAAAAGGAAAAAAGGCAGGGAAGAGGAGAGTTTCCTGGATCTACAACTAACTATGAACAGTGATCATGGAGGTTCTACTGTGGACAGCTTCCTTCAAACAAGATTCCACTTAACCAAGAAACCTACAGTATCATGAAATCTGTGCTATCTTCTAATGTCTAGAGATATTTTACCATTCATCCACCACATACATGCATGAATAAAGATAAAATTTTAAAGCAGCTTTAAGTTTTAGCCTAGACTAACTTTACACAGCCATTTACCAGCAGCAAATAGCAAAAAATATGGACTGGGAAGGCATCTACAAAGCAGAAATTTTCATAACCACAAAACAACATTACCAAATCTATCTAAGCAATCTAAAACCAACTAAAACAGCAATGTAAATCTAACTAAAACATCTAACTATGGGAGATTGAATCATGAAACATGTAGAGAAACTCAGAAAATGCACCAAAGTCAATGTATTTCCATTAAAATTTCTGCAGCATGTCATTACAAACTCAACTCTCTCTTGAAAATGAGAGGAGACCCCCTATTTATAGTGTCCAAAAGGTAGAATGAATGGCCAAGATTAATTTGCATTGTGTGGCCATGATTCATTACAAGTTAGGGTTCTACCTACCCCACAATATTTTACAATTTAAAATACAACTTTGTCTTTATCCCTATTTTGTCTTCTAGTGACAGCATTGTAGCATTTTGTCTTTTTGCTAATTGCCCTTTTGCTGTAGCTATTCCTTGAGGAACTCTTCATCAATAATAGGGTTGCCTTCCTGCTTCTTCAAAGCTACATACTCCATGAACTTTAGAATTAGCGGTTGGAGCTTATCAACATCAATGATTTCAGATCGCAGCACTTGATAACTCCATTCTTGGGACTGTTCGGTGAGCTTTTCCCAATCTTCATCATACTTAGCGGTGTGATCTCGGAACATCCTTGACTGGTTAAAGGCTCAGGCAGCAAAGCTCATGAAATAAGTGGTGATTTCATCTGACATTTCGTCCTTGATCTTCTTTTGGAAATGGGGCTTTATCTTCTCTGGATCCATCTGTACGGCAGGCATATCATATCCTGTTAGTAGCCTCAAGTATCTGACGCAATCAGACACAATCAGCCCAGATCTCTTTAGCCCACTCAATATCCACATTCACCTTGTCGAGCACCAACTCCAACCTTTCTTTCTGATTCACAAAATCACGCTTCCAGACATTTACTAGCCAGTGATCATCCTTCTTCAATGCAAGCTCTTTCTCCCAAGTCGTGCTTGGCAGTTTAAGAATAGCCTCTATCTTTGAGTAGGTGGACTCATATCTCATTGGGAAGTATGTGCAGAGTTTCTTTATACCCTCAAGAGACTGATGGAGATCCAAGAATTTGTTTGTTGTTGCAACAGCACAGCCGATGCCCATGTTTCCGACATATAAGACCTGTCGGAACCAGCTTTCTGTAGTCTTATCCAGGTCCTTTCTCTTTTCCAGCTTGTCTATTTGCTCTTTTGACAGCAGTTGCGGCGAAGCTGCGGACGTGGTAGGTACTTCTTCCACAGAGGACCATTGTTGGATGTACGCCGTCAGGTCAGCCACCTGTGCCTTGAGCTCTTCTTTTGAAATTTTTTCCTGTTGTATCAGGTGCACTACTGTGGCAACAGATTCTTAGAGGTGCTCTACCTTTTGCTCTCTAGTAGTCGTTCCCAAATCAATGGTAGAGACATTGTAGCTTATCCCTTCTGTGCCCACTACTAGTGTTCCCACCTGGACGGTCCTAAATCCGGAGACATCCATCGTCACCTTGGATCTAATTTTGGGCTTCTTCTTCCTTTTGGTGCTGATTTGTGCCCCAAATAAGATAGTTTCCAACCTTGCTCTTGGGTCAGCCAGGGCGGGAGCTTTCTTCTCAAGCTGCCTTTCTAGCCATTCGAGCATAGCAGATTTTTCTTTAGGTGACTCACGATCCTCTTCCCCCTCCTTTGTTTGGACTTCTATTTCTTTATCTTCGAGAGCCTTTTCCTCCATTTTAGTGCCTTCTCCCTCTCCCTCATCGGAGTCTTGGATGAACACAAGGCGTTTGATGGGAGACTTAGTAGGCAATTGTTCCCTAGGACCTGTTGTGACCTATTTCACACATCGCCCCATTCCAAATGGGGCCCCTAGCAGTTTGCTTTTTAGGGCTTTGCCGTTGCGCTTCACTTTCATTTGATCTCTGTTTGAGGGTTTAGAGTTTGAGTTTTTGAATGGTCACCCAAGTCAAGCGAAGAATTTGAGCCTAAATCATTATGCAAACATCATCACAGTGCTTAAGAGGCCCGAGGGACGAAGATCGATTGTCGTTTCAGTCAATTTTGACATCTACTTTTTGGGGATCGTCCCTCCAGACCCCCTATTTTTTAGGGACTTCATTTTTGGCATTTTTGGCATTTTTGGCCCATGTTGGACTTCCTATTTTTTTAGGGGCTATTTTTCGAAAGTTACTATTTTTGGAGAAGTTTCTATTTTTGGCAGGGTTTTCATCTTTGGAAGGTGCCTGGATTTCAAAAAATCAGTCAAAAGTTCCAAAAAGCCAATCGAAAATCACGAAAATCAATAAAAAGGAATGAGAAATGGGCACATGGCGAAATAACCAGCATGGAATTCATGGAAAAATTTGCTTAAGTGTGGAAAATGGCGCCCAAGGTAATGGCTTGAGACTTGGACAAGTCCGCCATGGAGAGCAAGATTAATGGCTCAAGCATGTGCTAAGTCCGCCTTGAAGACAAGAGTGAATGGCATGGACTCATGCAAAGTCCGCCCCAAGATGGTATGGAATAGTGGCAAGTCCGCCCAGCACAAGAGGTTTAGATGGAATGACATAAGGCAAAGTCTGCCCCATCGTGGCTCAACTTAAAGCTAAGTCCAACCAGCTCACAAGGTAATGGCTTGAGAGTAAGTAAAAAGAAGATGGCATGGACTAAAGGTAAGTCCGCCCAGCTCATTAAAATATGGCTTAAACATGTGGAAAGTCCGCCCCAAGACATGGCATGGATTCATGGAAAGTCCGCCCAGCATAAGAGGAGAGATGGCATAAGTATGAGTGAAGTCCACTCCAAGCAATATGGAATGGTTTAATCTTAAGCCAAGTCCGCCATGAAGAACAAGACAATGGCTTGGACATATGTAAAGTGCGCCTAAGAGAGATGGCTTGTCATAAGATCAAGTCCGCCATATAGAATGTGAAGTGGCTTGAACATCGGCTAAGTCCGGCCTTGGATAAAATGCATGGAAAAAACACTAGCGAAGTCTGCCATACTTAGAAAAGTTGGAGAAAATTGAAAATATTTGCCTAAGTCTAAACATTGGAACATTAAAATGTCAATTTACATGCTTAGATGCTAAAGAAATTCGCCTAAGACTTAGGCAGTTGGAGAAATTATGGCAAAATTACCTGGAAGAAGAAAAAAATTCGCCATAGGCAAAGGCAAGAAAATAACTTAGAAAAATCAAATTTGCCTTGGGATAAAAATAAAAGGCCATAATTAAAATAAAGGGGTTGGAAAATGACACATGAAAATAATTATTTTTATTATTTTTATTTTTATTTTTCAACACCCAAAGAGATAAAATTTGAATTTTTCTCTAAGACTCGAATTTGGAAAAGACAAAAAAGACTTCACTGAACTGGCGCCAGACTTGGCAACTTTCCCAAAGACTGATGCTGAAGATAAAATTTGCCATTCGGAAGCTAGGTGCAAGCCAAGTTCAAACTTGATTTAATGGAAACAACTGGATTTTGCTAAATGGGTCGAACTTCTCATCTTTATAATTGAATTTGCTTCTCATTTTTTTTAATCATTCATCTTTCGAAAAAGAAGTTGTGAGAGGAAATTTTGGCTAAGGCAAGAAAGTTGTGAAGTTTGAAGCAAAGTGAAGGAAGAAAAGCGAATTCATACCACCCAGCACTGTGATTTTGTCCATTTTATTTTTTCCAGAGCATCAGGCAGATTTACTTTCTCCACCTTATTCTGGCAAAAGAACTTCATTCATTCATTCGTTTCCAGCATGATCTTTCATGGAAATTTGGTTTATCAATTGGTTGGAGTAATTTTCAAAAGTAATTTAAATTTAATTTCTGAATTTTAATATTTTCTTTGAACGTTCTTGCAGATTTATTTTTGAGAAATACAAATGAACTTCGCCAGTAAGGGTTCGCAACCACAGTCCAAGATCAAATCCAAATGGGAAAACATTGTGGACACCGACCTCGGCCATGTTGACTTTGATGATTTTAAGAAAAGGATGTACGGAAGTGATGGATTTTTACCTACGCCAATTGCAAGAAGGATGATGCGCAACGGTATTGTTCATGCAACTACATTTCCACCAGCAAAAGTATGTCCAAAGCTCAAGGTAGAGTGTGCATTGCATTATAATGCACAAGAAAGACAGATAGAGGCACCTGATGGAAGAGTACAGGCATATTTGACTGAGCCAACCATACAAGAAACATTTGGAATTCCAACTTACCACCGGACATCTTATCGAACGAGGGATGATGCACAAAAACTTTATGAAGATCAACAAGGCCTTTCTGCATCAAATATGAACAAGTCTTGGTTGGAAAACCCCAGACCCACTGCCAAAAAGATGCCGAAGAAGTTGTCCAAAACTAATTTTAAAGAAGAATACGGAGATACTGTCTAACTGCTGAACAGAATGGTGGGCAATCCTCAGGGAGCGCCCCTTGAAACCTGGATGTATTATTTAATTAATGAAATAACTTTCGAGGTGAAGATGTTCAACTAGTCAAGAATGATTAGTGATAGTCTCCACGAGCAGTTGGTCAACCTGGAGAGAACCAAACCCTTTCATATGATTTCTTATGTCATATATCTGCTTGCAATGACCTACAGATATGCTGGCCTGATTTGCAAAGGTGTAGTTGGCAATGGCGAAGGAGAGTTCAAGTCCTACAATTGCTATCCGCAGTTGCAGTTGAAGGAGAAGTCACACTTCAGACGAGCGTATGAGGCCTTTCTTATGTATATCACTCGAATTCTCCAAGGCAGAACACATCAAAGACTCACCCGTGAGCCCAAAAGTTTCATCAGCAGATATGGATCCTGTTTCATCCAGTTCATCCAGTGTCCCAATTTTACATACATCAAGATTCAACGATTCACAGGACGCCCATACAGACTGCCAATCTATCCTACTAACAAAATGGTTTTGCTGGAAGTTCTGAGGCAATTGGAGACATATCAAAATATCCAAAGGCCAAGGCAGAAAGCAGCTGTCACTTTTCCACTCTTTATTGGAAATATGGAAGAATCATGTCCATCGGCGCAAGTGGCAAAGAGTGCTCGATTGGAGATACAAAGATACCCGTTCATACCCTACAAGCCCAGAGTTGACTTCCATCCACTTCATCACATTGGAACTTGTTGATGCGTGTTTTATGACTCACCAACCACTTTAGAATAAAGAGTCCAAAGACGCTCTATCGTCTCTTGAAAAACTACCTCTTATGCTAAGATTGCTAGAAAGGTCATACGGTAATTCCAATGTTTCTTAAGTTTGAGGATGGACAAGCTCAATGGATGATGTGATATGCTGATTTCACAAAGGGACCTTGGATAATGAACTATTCAAAAGTAGGAATTTAGATTGTTTTGACGTTGACCGTTCTTATATTTTTGGGATTTTCGATTTTGAGATCAAATAAAAGGAAAAGGGATGAGGATTTAGAAACTAGTTTATGCCAAACTACTCCTATGAATTTAAGAGACAAATGCAGGACAGTGAAATTTAAACCAATTTTTGTTTTGCCAAGCACAACGACTACAACTAGACAAAGATAATGCAATCTTCAATGGATTTACGAATGATATCCTATTACACAATACCACCATCAATTCGAACAATGTATATAGGTAATAGAATTCAAGTTAAACAGTTTCAACGTTCAGACTAACCTTGCACATCAAATTGAAAATCATTCAATTGAAAAAGGTATGAACTAATTTCAATATTTCCAACACTATCAATCTTTCATTCATCAAAATGCTAAAACTAATTTACTTTATTGAAGAAATTATGAAACCATGCAAGCTCTCAAAATAACAAATGCTCAAATCTGAATCAAATTATTATCTGAATAGCACTAGTAGCAACAATTTCATAAGTCTCTCCCTGAATGAATGAAATACCTGGGGTTTATATAGGCACCCCAATTACAAAGCAACGGCCTAGATTGATTTGAGATCAATGGCCAAGATTATTTCAAGAAACCCTAACCCTAAAAAGCATAACCAACTCAAAGGACACATGGCACAAGCAAGACGAGCCACTTGGAGTATGGCAAACAATGACACCTTGCAAATCATTCGAGCAAGTGGGAATCCAAAATGCAATTCCCATTGGACTGCTCCCTAGCCGCAAATGCAAGAAATTTTGCTAACACGAAATCCAACTCCTCCATTGATATGCTCGGCATAGAATCCAGTTGCACTCCCATTATGTCCAAGATTTCAAGGCACTGGGTAAAAGTACTTTCCCACCTATCTTCCTATTTCTGAAAGTTATCCATAAAGGTCAAAAGGGAAGACATATCATCAAGCTGATTCTCTGTAACAATCTGCACTTCCTTGAAGTAAATATTCATTAATTGTTCATCAATCCTTCTAAATCCAAGCCATTTGCATCATGATGCTCCTGCCCTGTTAATCCTTCAAGAGAAGTGAGGATTTTAATTTTCAATTGCATTCCATATAACAGCACATTCTTCCTTCATTCCATCATATATCTTCCTTTTAGCCAATAAGGAATGATACCACCTGCTGAAATCATGCGAGGCTCCTTCCTCAATAACACCTCCTTGGATTAATATTTGCAGGAAAACTTCCTTTAAAACCTTCAAACGAGGTATCACTTTGTCATTTACGTACTGGAAGTCTTCCCAATTGTCTTCAATTTGACCAATTTCTGTCATAAGCAAGGCAGATCTGTCATAAGTCTGAGCACATTTCTCCAAGAATTCTTCCATCTGTTTTGAGGTATTGTTGATCCAACTTTTAGTTGCTTGGCTTGTGATCCTCATAGCTTCAAGAGTATCAACGGATTCTGGAGGAAGAGATGATGGCGGAATAAAAGCTTCACTTTCTTGGCACAAAGGGGCTGTTAGCTGCTGAATGAACTCCATTAGCCTGAAATTTTCTAACTCTAGCCTTTCCTTCTTCTCCTCTGTTTTGTCGAATTTCTCCTTGATGGCCTTGGAAGTGTCTGCCAACTCATGGAAATCTTGTTCTATCGTGGTTGGCCCAATGTCCAACGCTGTAACATCATAGTCCATAGGAGTAATCTGATCTCTTGGCTTGTCAATTTTTGGGACTGCAACTTGTAAGATTCGGGATCCTGCTTCATTCCTGGTAATCTGAGAATACTTTTTAGGCTTCCTTGGCATTTTAGCTTTGCCAATTTTCTCTAGGAAGTCTTGCATGCTTTCAACTAGTTGAACTTCATCTTGTGATCTAGACTTCTTCATCAAACTTTTGGTCAACCAAGCTGGGATAGTGGATAATTCCATCCCATCCTCTAATTGGATATCATCATTAATTCCTTTCAGAGCAGAAATTACTTCATCTCCCAGCTCTTCATTGTTTTCAAGGACCTCAGTATCTCCCATGCCTTCAACCATTAGCGTATCACCTCCTTCCAAACACTCAGTGAGGGTTTGCTCTTGGAGAGAATCCAACTGTTCTAACTCTTGAAATTCGACCTCTTGCTCATGGCTCGGTTCAATCTTAGCAATGGACACTTTTTCTATTACTCCAACAGATAAAGTACTTGAAGATGATGGAATTTCACTCACTTTTTGCTTCTTAGTCTCCAATTCTCTGTCAGCTGCTTCTTTTTCCTTCGTGTGAAGATCTTCAGTCACTACCTTTCTCTTGCTAGGACATGAAAGTTCATCAAGACTTTCTCCAATTGCATCACCATGGCTTTCCTTATTACTCAATGTGGCATAGGTAAGAGTAACTCCTTTTCTCAATCTGTTGATCTGATTATCTGCCCACTCCCTAGAATAAGCTACAATATCCTTCATCAATATGTCCAAATCAGTCAACTCAGGTTGTGTCCAGTTGGGCAACAAGATAGGCTTGTTCTTTTCCTGTTCAAATTGAGGATGCATGTAGTCTCCGTTGTCCTTTACCTGGTCAGGTATAGGGAATAAGTCACACCTTTTTACAAGTTCAATGGGAATTCTGGACCAGATCTTCTTCCTGACTCCATATTCGTCCACCAAGTTAGACCAATAGTCTTCAATCTGCATAACATGAAGGGACTTCTTCCTGTCAACTCTCAAGTATGGATCATAGTCAGACCTTGGATTATAAATGCCGAACTTATAAAATTGCAACTCTAACTTCGCTGCCTTGGCTGATTGAGACGAGGGGCACACTTCTAGCATTTTCCCAATTGCAACAGGAAAATCCACTCCTTGTTTGTTCCTTTTCCCTTGAATAGAATCTATACACGCCAATTGCCTTGCAACTTCAAGCATAACAATCTTGTCTGTTGGATACCGAGGAAGTCTATGCGGAGCATCTGAGAATCCATGAACTCTTATGTATGTAAAGGTCGGAAACTGGATGAACCAAGATCCGAATTTATCAAGCATCACCATAGCTTCCTTAGATAGCCTTTTTTGAACTGCTCCTTGAAGCACTCGCGTGATATACATAAGGAAGGCGTCATTGGTTATCTTATAATTGTCCCTGTAATGCAACTGGAGCTGCGGGTAACAATCATATGCTTTGAGCTGATCTTTTCGAAGTCCAACTTCCCCTTTGCAAATCAGTCCTCTATACTTAGTAAACCGTGCCAGGATATAAACTACGTAGGAACTCATATAGAAGGTTTTGGTCTTCTCCAAGTTTCTCAACTGGAAATCAATGTTATCACTTATTAACTTTGCCCAATATATTGCTTCCATTCCCAATACGACCTCCTCAACATATGAAAACATCCATACTTCAAAGAAAGCTCCTTGAGAAGTACCCATAATCCTGTTCAGCATATGAAACATGTCACTGTATTCTGGTTTAAAATCTGTGCAAATTAATCTTTTTGGCAACTCAGAGCAATGTCTTTTGGGTCCCTTGATTCAGTTAGAATTGACTATGTCCATACAGGATTCTTTGGCTTGATCAAACATGGCCTGTGATTCCTCTTGAGTCATGTTCAACATTTTTTGAGGATGAGGAATACCAAATACCTCTCAGACTGAATCCTCCGTGAAGTATGCCAAAGTGATCCCATTAGGTGTTTTAATGGATCTTGTCTGTGGATTGTATCTTCTGGCACACTCAACCATTAGCTCACTGCACTGAACTGCAGGTGGAAATCCTGCTGCTTGGTGAAGTCCGCACTTAACGATGTTAGTTGCAATGGGTGTAGGCATTTCATGCTGAATACCAAACATCCTTTTCTTGTGTTGAATCGCATTGAACTGCTCAAAGTTGGTATCCGCTACCTTCTTCCATTTCGAGGACAGTTGGGATTCTGGATAGAACTCCTTGAGAACTTCCTTTACTTGGGCTTTTCTAACTCCACCTCCTACATTCCTTGAAGTAGACATTGTGCCTGTACGAAGCTCGGAGTTAGAATATTTTAACAAATTTGTAAAAACAGGGCGATTTTATGGCTGGAGAGTTAAATAAATTAATTAAAAAAAAATTCCAGAACTCGTTTGCCTAGGCTGGTTGGAGAATAAACTTCAATAAAATAAATTCTTTTCCAACCTTTATCCTTTTAAAAGAACTTTCAAGGAATTTTTTTTTTTAAAATTAATTTGCTAGACTTTTAAAACTGAAAAAAGCGAAGTTTCTGTGCAAAACAAGACAAAAAATTCCTTTTCTCTCTGTAAATTCGCCAGCCATGACTTTGTAGTTGATCGAGAAATCTGAAAATGGAAGGAAAAAGTCCAACCTTGTGTTCTAGAATTAATGCGACTTGCAGCTCAAGAAGAAAATAAGGACGCTTTTCTGAAAGAAGTTTGCCTGTGAAGAACTTGACCTGTGAATAACGAAAAAATAAAACTCACAAGCTCGATCTCTTCCTTAATTGGGTGCTTTTGCTTTAAAACGAAAAAAGCAATCTTATCTTCTTTTCTTTTTCAAGGCGTCTCCTTTTGGCTTGCTAACTAAGTTTTATTTTAAAATAAAACTTAAGTTATTTTATTCTCCTTTTGCCTTCTAGAAAATTCGACCTTTAAGTGGACTAATCCACTTTTCAACTGGATTTTTTCACTTTTCCCTTTTACCAAGGTGGGTTTTTCCTTAGGAAAATTCTCAATTCTCCCCTTCAAAATTCAACTTTCAACTGGAATTTTCATTTTTCTAACTGGAATTTAACTTCATCTTGAAATTCTTTAAGTCCAATTCGAATTTTTACTTGCCTCAGTCAATTTTCATCATTTTCCAACTGGATTGAGATGATTTCTCAAATAGACAAATTTTAACTGAATCTTTAACTGGATTTCTCTTTGACGAATGGATTTTTCAAGTGGACTTTTCAAAGATTCTACTGGATTTCCCAAGGGCGCACCTCTCCAGCCTTAGGCGAATTTCATCACAATTTTCTTGCTTTTTATTTGATTTTTTCGAATGATTTTCTCTCTTGATGGCGTGATTTTTTAATTGATTTTCTAGCTTTTGCATGCGCCTTTTCCTGCTTTTCTCACTTTTGCATGCGCTTTTCTCATGATTTTTTCGATTTTTTAAGACTTCTGCTTTATTTTTGCTTGCTTTTTAATTCCAAAAGTGGAAACTTTTGACTCCACTGCCAGTGAGACCTAGCATTTTCTAAAAATAGAAACTTACTAAAAATAGAAAAAGCAAAAAGCAACTTTCTAAAAATAGTAAATTCCAGATTGGTCCAGAAATGCCAAAAACGAAAAAGCAAAAAAGCAAAATCCCTAAAAAATAGGAAGTGTCAGAATTGAGCGAAAGCACAGGCGATCCTCGTCTACTGGGTCTTCTAAGCACTTCTATGACGTTCACTTTCATTTTCAGGCCCAAATTCTCAACTTGGCTCGAGTGATGACCCCAGACTTTCACATGAAATTTCCAGATACCAGAGACTATGAAATTGCTACTCAAAGCTAAACCCTAAGAGCAAACCAGTGAGGGTCCCCATTTGCAATGGGGCGATGTGTGAAATAGGTCACAACAAAACTGTGGACGGAGGGAAATATAAACACATAATTGACTTAAAAGACTTTTAGGCAAATTCCACTGATGAATATGACGTAAGAAAAAGACTATGGTCAAGGTTGCCGCTAGATATGATAAGGACGACAGAACTCTTCCGAGTACCTGATCAGTTGGATGATGATGGAGTATATGTGTAGCCGGGCTTTGATGGAAGGCAGCCGCTTCCTCCTGTGAGATGGTCTGAGCCCAAGCTTGGTGACCTGACAACATTCATGAGGCCTGTGTTCAAATATTCCCAATGGTGGATGGACCAGCAAGTGCAAATTTTGTAACAAAGGAAAGTGCCATTTACATACGATTTAATGGGTGAGGTAGAGTCATGTTCCTCAAATGTCGGTGCATCTCATGGAGGTGAACCAACGGACGCTGCCAACCTGAAAAAGAGAAAAGAAATTGGTGACTCTGCAAAGCAGAACAAGAAGAAAACAACAGATGAAGGACCTACTCAAAAGAAGCAGAAATCCAAGCCCCTTCATTCGGCTACCTCCAGAAATGTAGATGAAATATTGATCATGGAAGAAGAGTCATGGGAGCAAGTTAGAATTCCCTCGCCAGTTTTGGAAAGAGATATGGAGCCAGTGCAATTGGAAGATGATGATCATCCCTCTCCTACAGGCACGGAGATTCTGGAGTCGAACAATGACATGGATATCATGGATGGAGAATTTGAAGAGGGAATGATTTCCGCTCTCAAGGGAATCCAGGAGGACCCATCCGTGCAAAAAATTCAAGACATGCCAAAAGTTCAGGATATGCAGGACGTCCAAGATCATCAGGAAGATTGATTTTAACAGTCAACCATCCCAGATTGGCTGAAAGAGAGACTAAAGATAAAGGCGCCAATAGAGGTACCAGAAGAAGATGATACCGCAGACTTCTTGGCGAGGCTAGAACAGACTGCCACAAGAAAGCCAGCCAAGAAATTTTCTGCCATACAAAGAGATGAGGTTGGTAACCGCACAATGCAGATTGCAGTGCCTACAGTTGATAAATTCCAAGACGAGATTACCCCAAATGAATATGCCGTTACAACTATTGATATTGGTCCAACAACAAAAGGGCAAGAAGTTGAGGACCTGGATAATTTTGTTGCCACCATCAAGACTAGGCTGGAGAAAGAAGTGGCGAAGAAAATGGAATATAAAAGAGAGATTGAGCGTCTGAAAGAATATATCCAGCATTTAACCAGGCCACTCAATCAAGGTGACCAATCAGCACCTCCACTTCCAAACTCTTCATAGGAACCGGTCAAAAATTTTGAAGAGGAATTGACTACAGCCAAAGAAACTAAAGAATGGATGGCGGGAAAGAAAGAAGAGGCGATGGCATTCACAGAGAAGTTGGAATATGTTTATGAGCAAACTTCCTTTCTGCTATCACGAGTTGCAAACTTTGCAGAAGCATGGGATGGCCTCCAAGACATCCAAAATAAAATTATCCCATGTCTTCGAGAAATAAAGGGCATTCCAAAACAGAGATTGATTGATGAGAAGATTATCGAAGCTGGCGCTACATATGATTTCAGCAGCTGGTACTATGCACTAATCTCACGAGGAGAAGTCCTGGAAAGAGTAAAGGAAGGTGGCTCCAAAATTGAAGAGCAAGCAAAGGAGATTCGGAGTAAGATTTTCCAAATGGTTGCAGATGTGCTTGACAAAGATATTGTCCGGAGAAAACACTTGCAGCCAGAAAATTTAAAGGATAAAGTTCAAAGAATTTTCTCTACCATTTCCGGGCCAATCATGAAGGAAAATTTGACCAAAGTATTCAGCTTCCTGACCGTCCAAGACACTTTTTTGCTGCATGAATCAGAATGGACAATCACCTTTGCAGGATGTGCAGAAAGTTTAGACTTGCTGGAGTACAAAGTTAACGCGCTGCCGGACATTTCCATGGAAGAAGTCAGCATAATCGTGTCCAGGTTCACCGAATGTAGTGCTTTGCAAGTGGATAAGGATGCAACTCCTAGTGCATGAAGTTCTCTGCAGTTAACTGATTGTTGTTTAGGCAACCCTAATTAGGGTTTTGTTATCTTAAATCTGGGTCGTTAATCTCATTTTGATCTTGGCCGTTCATTGTACTCGGGAAACTCTATATAAACCCCCCTCTCTCTCATTTCATCAATTAGAAATTAGAGAATTTATTAGGGATTAGAGATTAGAATCATTAGAAGAGATTAGAAGAGATTGTAGAGAATAAGAGAGAGAGTTTTATGAAATTGTTGCTAAAGACTATCTTGATAATAAAGTTCATAATGCATGACACGCTTTGAATCCTTTCATTGTCAAATGATTGCATGATTGCATATTTCTCTTCCTCGTAAAGCAGATTTGAATTAGAATTCTATTTAAATGCATGTTAACGGAATGATAGATTGATAGTAAAGATTAGTGAAACTTGGCTCATACTTTCTTTGAGTGGATGCTTTTCATTCAATGCGTAAAGTTAGACTGAGCTTTTGATGTGGATGCTTCAATGTTTACTTCGAATAATGTTGTTATATTGATGGTATTGTTTGTAGTAAAGAAATCTTAAGCACAAATCCCAGAAGATTGCACTTGCTTTGTGTAGTTGTCGTTTAGCGTGGCGAAACAAAGTATTGTTTATTTAGTTTCACTCAATCCTTGCCGTTTCTTGATTTCGTAGGAATAGCATAGGACTTCTAGACCCTTACTCTTTTTTCACTTTTTTATCTAAAGTCGAAAAATTCCAAAATGATACTGTATTTGCGTCTTTGCTTTTCTGAGTAACTTGCCAAAGTAAATCCCTTTGTGTTCCCAGCAAATTACGACCACAAAGCTTATTCACACCTAACTGAAACATTGGAATTGTCGTATGATCTTTCTTGCAGTCTTAGCATACGAGGTAGTTTTTCAAGAGAGGATAGAGCATCTTTGGACACTTTATTCTAGAGTGTTTGGTTTGTCATAAAACACGCATCAACAAAACCTTCTTCTCTCTCAATCTCCTCTCCTTCCTTTTCTTCAACTTCTTCATCCTGTTCATCCTTATTCACATGCTCCTCGGGTTGTCCAATTTCAAGGCCTTTGTCACTTTGAACCTCACCTTCAGGTTTGTCCTCTCCTACGTTCTCTTCTTCCTTATGATGCAGTGGCACATCTTCATGCTGTTTCCTCTCTTGTTCTTCTTGTCCTTCGGAGAAAGGCCTTTCTTTGTCATGTTCAGGGCTTTCCTCTTGTTGTTCACCTGTAGGAAGCTCCACATTTTCTTCTGCCTATCATCTTCTTGCCCTTCTTCTTTGGGAGGCGACTTTTCTACTTCCTCTTCGACATCCCTCAATTGCCTACCCAGCTCTTCCTCAAAGTCCGGATCGAAAGTTTGCACAATAAGCTTACCACTGGAGTCTTCTTCTTCATCTCCGCTTTTGGAGGATCCTGTTTCTTCTTCTTCAAGAACTACCTTGTCAATCTGCAAGTGTTGGTACTCTAGATGCTCATGATACTCATCTGGTTCCTCTTCCAATGCCTTTAAAGTTTCCCTTTCTTGCCGTTCCAGCTCCTCGGATATTTGCATTGTAGCTTCCATTCATGGTGGTTTCGTTGGAGGTTTCAAGAGCGGAACACTGGCGAGGACTTGCGCTAAGGCAGCTTGAATGGTGGGATTCAATAATACTTAGGAAATCTCAAAGGGAACATTCTGCATGTGCCGCGAGAATGCCTCTGGCAATGTGAGCGTGGGCATTGGTATTGTTGCTGCCAGTGGAAGCGATGTGGTGGGAGACATGGAGGCGGAGGAAAGCAAAGAAGTTGTAGCGGAGGAGGAATCAACCAATATTATGGGCCCAATTGGTGAAGAGGAGGCAAGGTGGACCGAAATATCCACCGCAGGTGGGGATGTGGCAACCATAGCCTGAGAAATAGGCGGAAGGATAACTACATCGGAAGAGACCGGTGGAGGCTTTAGTTGATTCATCTCTATTTCCTCTCCCTCATGAAGGAGATCCTCTTGAATTGCGGGGAGCCCTGTGACGCTTCCCGACCTTTTATGTTTCTTCGAGGGCTCACCCTCTAAAGCCTTCCTTGCATATACTTTAGGATTCGGCTGCTCCTCGGCCTCTTTTCTTTTCCTCAATCTTGTGAGCGGAGGAGATTTGGATGTTTCTCCTGTCGAGTGTGATGAGCCCTGCTGGCTCTCAGCTCAAAACCCTTATTTTCTTTAGTCTTTAGGTGTATTTTAAGTTTTTTAGAGAATTCTTAGTAGACAGAAGAGAAGGGGCGCAGCATATTTTTGCTTGTAATTTGAAATATAAAGCAAAAACTCACAAAATGGAAATGCAGAAGTTGTTAATATACTGAAACAATAAGATCATAAATATCAGACATACCAGGAAATCTCCAGTTATTTTAAATAAAGAAGTTGCCAGATCTACAGCTGGAAATGATGAAATCAAGCATAAAGGCACGCCAAATCTCCAGAACTCATTTCTCCTGCTCAGAAACTGGACACAATCCTCTAGAAATACTGGACGCCCATGATGGAAGACTAAAACCAAGCCAAAGGGAGGCATTTCACATTATTCCTTCACACGCCTCTTTCAAGGCACAATTCCCAATAAAGGCCGTACCGCTATGAAAAGAAAGGAAGGAAACCCTGCTGGAAACCTCTGTCTGTGAAGAAGGATGCGCCACCAGTAGAAACCCTCAATTATTGAAAACAATAAGCAAACTCAAAATAAATGAACTCTGTATGAATCTGTAGAACCTCTGGCTGAAGCTCTCAACATGCACTGATTCGACTGATCTTTCACAATCTCAAGAGTGCTCACACTGAAGAGGTAACGTTCTTCAATGGCAGTTGTTCAAACCCTGATCACAGGAGAATGCACAGGCAAAATGCTCAAGGCAAAGAGAAATGGTCAAAAGATGAGTTTCATTTGCCAGAGAAATGCTTTATACCCAAAAGGCACGCATTTCAAGAAAGTATGCCCTTTTTGCATCATTTAAATCTTTTAATAATAATTAAGTCTTTCTCCATAGTTAAGACTTAATACTTGAGCGCACTTTTAATATTTTAAGTCATTTAAAATATTAAATCACCCTTTTAAATGAATTAAGTGATATAAAATATATTAAAGTGGATGTGACTTTAATAAAAGACATTAAATTAATTAATTAACTTAATCACTTAAAAATTCATAACTCGCTCAAAACTCTAAATTTCCTGTGCCGTCAGAAGCTGTGGACTCCTGAAATGCCAACGCTCGCTGTGATCCAATCACTGGCCTCTGAAAACAAGAACAAACAACCTCTCCAGAAAGTACCACTGACCCTCTAACCAATCTGGCTAGCCCACAAGGGTCCAATAAAGGGCTAACACACAAAACAAGATCACGCTGAAAAAGGGGACATTACATCGAGGTTGTAGCAGCAACATCATCTGTGGGACTAGGCTCACTTTTGAGCCCTTCATATGTTAGGACAACCCCTTGTTACTTCAATCGGGCTACCTGTCCATCGACCCATTCCTTGGTGCGAGCCTCAACAGGCTTGGTTATAATATTGAGGTCATCGACCTCTTGCTCATCCCAATCTATTGCTGGCAGCAACAAGTTGGCAACTGCATTGTACCTGGGGTCCATTACAGTGCTTTCATCTTCTTCAACTTGATCAAGTACAGGAAATAAATTCACCCTTTTCACAAAGTACGTAGTCATTCGCATGTAGTGCCTCGCGCGCACCTCCTTATCATCTTTGCAATTTGCCCATAAATCTTCAACATGATGCAGGTGGGCGTACTCTAGTCCCAGTGCTTTCCTTATGTGCCCATACGGGTCTATTCGTGGGCGAGCAGTGTGAAGGCGAAGATGGTATTCCGCTAGCTCCTTCTCAGAATTCCCAGCACACTGAGAGGTTTGCAAATTTGTACATCCCCTAGCCGAAAGTTAGGGGATAAGGGATCCCTGCCAAATGCTTGCTGCTAAGAAGGGTGTGTACATGCCGCAACTGCCGAGAGAGTTCTAACAATATAATTCGGTCATTGGGGTACCGGGGCAGCTTATTCGGCCTCTTTGTGTAACCTTGGGCACGGATGTATGTGAATTTAGGGTACTAAATGAACAAGAAGGCACACTATTTCAAAAATGCCCGAGCACTGTGAGAAACTCTCCTTTCAAAATCCCCTCCAAGTAATCTAATGGTGTGACCCACGAAGGCGTCATTCACTTTGCAATACTCCCTCTTAAAATTTCTAAACTGGAACTAAGAGAATCTATCATAAACTTTCAACTTTCACTCAGATTCCTCATCAGGTGCCCTGAATAGTCCATTGTACTGCCTCCGCCCGGCCAGTGAGTAAACAAGGTAGGATGTCATATAAAATTTGGAGGTCTTATTGATATTCATAAATTGCTCATGGAAACAGTCACTTATTATTCCCCCCCAATAGAATGTGGTCTGCATGGAATCCTCTTCCATTTCGCGAAGGATATGCTCTACAAAGTAGACCATCCATTCTTGAAAATATGCAGCAGCGGGAAGGCCCATTATCCTGCTCAATAGAGTTACTAAGTCGTGATAGTCTTCATGGAAATCACTGCGGTAAAGTTCTTGGGGAACTTTTGCAACGCTGCCCCGCTTCTCTTTGAGCCAATACTAGTTTATAAGTTTTTTTCATCCAACAGGATTTGCGTCCCACATTGCCTTGCATTCCTCGATTGTCGGCAGTTCCATCATCCCAAAGGTAGGGATGTGAAAAGTCTTTGTTATCGCCTCTCCCGACATATCAGCCAAAATGTTCCCATCTCTATCAATTATTGTTCGAGTCTCTGGTTGATATGCTTACCGGCAAGCCATGACCAATTCAGGAGCGACAAGGGATGGAGGAAAGCCTGCAGCCTTAGCAATTCCACTTTGTCTGATCAGCAGGGCATTGTCTGTGGTCGGGTTGACCCTGACCCTCTGTTTAAATTCATCAATATCAACATGCCCGATATTGGTATCAGTAATCTATTTCCAATCTGTGATGACCTTTGAGTGCAAAGGCTCTCCCTGGAATTGGTATTTCATCTAGTCTTTGTCCTCTTTCCCACGAGGGACTCTGTCTGCTTTCTTCCCTTTGTCCTTTTCTACAACTGCCCCCGAGGGTCCTACACCCAATTCCATATATTTTGTAGACAAAGGCGTGATAAGTGCAATTAAGCATAAAAACATCAATGTTAGCCATAATGAAGTCAAGTTGGATAATACATCACTCATGAAATCAAACATTTGCTTTGAGATGCCATCGGTAGTTTACTGGAGGGAATTTGGGCAACCCGAGCCCATGGGGCCGGACTTCCCTGGCAGGATTGTTGTTGTGAAGGGCGAACAAGGCAGGGAAATCCGTGTGGTTTCTCCCGACTTCAAGCTTGGATGATCTGAAAGATTTATGCAGAGGAGGGCACAATTTGAGCACATGGGTCGAGGCTCGTTTCCAAACTAGAGGTCGTTTGAATCATATCTAGAGCACCTGGAGATGTGAGGCAGGAAAGCTGTTGGGAGTTTGTCGTTTGGAACGGCTCTGGCGAGATGACATTCCGGGGGGTCGGAGTTGCGGAGTCCGGAACCCACAAGGCTGAAAGGCGATCAACATAACCTCCTTATCTTTTAGGTGCTCGGGTCTCAAAGGCCAAGAAGCTGCTGGACGATGGCCGTTTGGAACAGCGGACGCTGAACGGAATTCCGGTAGGAGCGACCCGGCGGACTGGACCCAACATTGTGTTTGGCCTCCAGATTTCCTCCGTTAAGTTTTGAGTGATCGGGGCACTGGGCTCCGGAGGTCGGAAAGACGGGCTCATTTGGCCATTTGGAACAGCAACGTCCATGCGGAAGTCCGCGGACGGAACTCCGAAAGGCCGGGCCTGGAGGACGCTAGGGAAGTTGCATTTTGCATGTTTAACTCAGTCGGCAAATGGTATGACGAGGCCCAGGGCACGGGCGGACGAGGCAAGTATGCCATTTGAAACAACGAAAACCATGCAGCATCCCGAGGACAAAATCCCGCGGGAGCGAGCCTGGGAGTCTTCAAAGGAAGCAAAGTTAATTTTGCAAATCCCGACAGTGAACAAGGCAGGGAAATCAGGAGTCATGAGTCCGGGGAGTCATTTTTCCGTCGTCTCAAAATTGCTTGAGTTTTAATGTTTTCTGGACGACGACGCGGAGGCTCGGGTCCAGAGTGCACGGGCGCTCTGTAAGGAGAACGACGCCGAGATGACAAGGTTCCGGATTCAACTTTAGGGCAATTTCGAAGGTTTTCTTGCAATTCGACAACATGGGTTTTTTAGGTGTTCTCTTCATCTACCAGACAGATGCATTTTAACTTGGTTTTACTTATCTCTTAAATGCAAAATCACCCAAAAACAATGTAGGAGGGCGGACGGCAAGCATACCTCCAAAACCCAACAATGAAGACCACTAAGTCTCTAAAGAACCGATCGATGAAGGCAACGGGTGTGGTGGCGACGAATGGCGAAGGCACTGTATCTCTCTGGCGTTTTTAAACTTCCTCCTGGCTAACCTGACATGTGAAAATGACAGGTCGGGCTAGGTTTTTATACCCCTAATCGGCATTTAATACACCCATTAATGCAAGTACGGTGGACGAAAAGGTAGGTAAGTTCAAACTCCGAGACTGCGGCGGGAGGTCCGGAACTTGGTGGTCGGAAAGACGCGGACTAACGGCCGCTAACAAACAGGTAACCTTCAACGGCGCTCTGGGCAAAGAAGTCCGGTTAACCGGGCCCGGGGCACGTGAAGGATGGTCCCTTTGCAATACAATTCATGCGGACAGCAGTCAAGGAGCCAGGTCCCGAGGGACGGAAATCCCTTGGAGGATGGCCGTCAGAGACGGCGAAAGAAAAATGGAAGTCCGGGAAGAGCACCCCGAAAGGCCGGGTCCGAAGGGTCTCGAAGTGGTATGATTTGAACTTTGTCACCAAGGCATTGAGACACGGCGGACAACTAACCGGGACCCGGGGGGCAGAAAGATGAAGTCACCCGACCGTTTAGAATAGCAAACACCACAGGGAAACCCGAGAGGCCGGGCCCGGTGGATGCCAAGAACGCTGGCAGAGGCAAATTGCCAAAGAAACTCCGTAAAGGCCCAGGACTTAGCAAATTTTGCGGGGATGAGGCATGGTCCACTTAAGATGAGACTTTGTGGGCACTTTGACCACTTAGGACACCAAAACGGGGGCACGCAAAACGAGGCGGCGACAAAACAACCTGACAAGGCAAAGGAAAGTGGGTTCCCATTCCGAATGGGGCGTGTGTGTTGAGGGCACAACAGGAGTCACTATTTTTCACAATAAGCTATTTTTAGTAAGTGCTATTTTTGGCAATATGGTTTGGCAACAGTTCAGCACTCAATTACTATTTCTGGCAATGCAGGATTGGCAGAGGCTTCTCCAACTTTCTTGGAGTCAAAAAAGGAAAGTTGATAACTTAAGTCATTATATTTTATTGTTGCTTTTGGACCCCCTTGACTAGGCGTTATGACTTAAGTTGATTTTAAAAGGTGGGCTTCATTTTTCGACGCCCAAGTTGGAGAAACTGGAAATAAAAACTAGAAGAATATTAGCAAGCACATTAGAACATGCAAATTTCTCCTTGCTATCTAAAGTAGAGCAAAATATTTTGTAAATTGAATCGGCCAACATTTGCAATTAGTTATAATTCAAGAAAAATAATTCATGGGTCGGTCCACCTTCTTGATTTCCTTCTTTGATGGCAATTATGCTCCCTTTGACATCAATGACAACAATATTTCCAACATGTCAAGACATCTTGGAGACTGTCAACCAAAATTTTAAAAATATTAAAATATAGTCTTCAAAAACAAAGCTTAATACCAAAAGGGAGTCCAACTACGTAATGCAATCCCCAAACCATAAACCCATTTGATTTTACATTTACAACAAGGAAAGAGGCTACAAACACTTTCCATGCACCTTCATTCACAAGGAGAAATTTACGACATTTCCATCTATTGATTACTCTCAATACTGAGCTTGCTGCTCAATGAGGTTAACATTTTCACAATTTTGCATTCTATTTCTGTGTAAGCAGAAGCAAAAATGAGAATTCTAGTCCTCCTAGCAACTCTCAAGATAGATCTACTAACCTTGAGTTTTTTATGTGTAAATTTTTTTCTATACCATATTGATTACTATATAGATGCATAATTGAAAAGTAGTATTCCAAAACAAATAAAAAACCAATAGTGCAACAATGAAATCAACAGTACATAATGTCTATTTATCTCTCCAAATGAAAAAAAGATCTTCATTTTTACATACCAAGCAATTTATCTCCTTGTCCATGACCTCGACATTCTGGAGTAACAGCAAAAGCGGCTACTTCTCCACATTTTTCATCATAGAATGGGAAGAGAGCAGCACATGCAATGATTGAACCATCCCTCTCAACCACAGTGTAATTATCTAATTCTTCAAGCAACTGAAAGAACAAAACACTGTTTAGAAAAAAGCAACTGAAAGAACAAAACACTGTCTAGAAAAAAGCACAAAGTTGATTTCTGTTAATATTTCTTCGACATCTGATCAAAACTTTATCATTAAATTTGTTCTTATTTCCAATTATTCATGTTCTCTGATATCTATAAATATCTCTAGTAAACTTACCAATTAATGCTATGAGATTTCCACAATCCATAATGCTTACAATTTGCTGTTTCTGGATTTTGATTGTGTTTGAATTTTTGCATCAACGTTTGGATGATTTTGATTGTGTTTGAATTTTTGCATCAACGTTTGGATGATGGATCACTGAGTGTGATCCGAAACGTTGATGCAAAAACTCAAACACAATCAAAATCCAGAAACAGTAAATTGTAAAACTTGATAATGTTTCAACTTTCAAGAGCAAAGGTTGCAGGAATTCTGATTAGTTATAAGTTTATAATGGCAAGGGCATACCTGCTCATTGGTCCGCTTAATCAATGCACCCATTTCCTCCAAAGGTTGTAAAACATGTTGTATTCCATGAAGATCAACTACCCTTGCTGTCCGGGTGCCTTCATACATATCACTGTTTCAGGAACATAAACATCAGCAACAAAAATATTTAACTGAAATGAATCTGTCTTATAACAATTCAATATAATTGAGTCAACTAGATTTTGTCAATAGCAATTTATTAAAAGCGCAGTGAAAAGAAACTTTAATATGAGAAGGTTGCCACTCATAATTTCTTTCACGTACATGCAAAGGAAATGTCAGTATGCATGGATGTTGCACCAAAAATGTCAGCTGTAAAAATAATCAGATCTAAAACAGCTTTCTGCATATTGTGAAAAAAGACAAAAGCTACATATGGCATATAATCAATGTTCTCATATAATACATACAACCATTTGCCAATGAAATGCATAAAATTTGCATTGAATTTTTTGGATGTTAAAATCCGGAATCTACATTTTCCACATAGACAAACATTACCCACCAAAAGCGGTTTCAATTCTATGGTCATGTATACATTACCAGTGGCAATATTTGTCATGAGTATAATAGACGAATGTACAACCTGAGTTGGCCTGATGGTGAAGGCATGTGTACTACATAAAACAGTTTAAGAAGTTCAATAAGTTCAAGTTTCTCAATGTACAGTGGGTAGCTATTTGTGGGCATTGTTCTCATATTTTGACTATATTGGGCCAAAGGAGTTAATTGAGAGTTTGCAAATTGGTCTTAATTGACAGTTCTTAATTGTTTAGGACAGTTCTTAGATGACATTTGAAGGGTGACTTTTGTATTGAGGCCATTTGGAGTACTTGAGGGTGACTTTTGTATTGAGGCCATTTGGAGTACTTGAGTATGACTCCGAGCTTTTACCCACAAGGGGTTTCCCCACATTCTTTCTTGTTCTTAATTGCAATTTAATCTTGTGCAAGTAATAGTCAATTTTAATTGCTTCCATAATTCACTCTATCTAGCTTCTGTAAATTGATGACTACGTGAGAAGAGTATCCTCCTTAGCTTTGGGATCAAGTGGTATCAAAGCTTCTTTCATTCTTTTTGGGAAGCTTGGTGTTGTTGTGTGAGTGATTTGTAGGTTCATGCCCACACAACCCATTCAAGTGGAAAGAAGTTATCACCTTTTTAAGGAGGTAATGATGCATGTGTAATGTCCCCTTTTGGGATTGCCCTAAATCTTTCCCTAGAATCACAAGCTTAACGTAGTTAGGGTTATAACTTACCACTTAAATGCCTCAAAATAAATCTTGGTTTAGGTCCAATAATCATGTTAGATAATATTGGAAATATAATTTATGATCAGAACATAATAAATGCCTTCTCTATTAAGTTATACAAAAAAAAAAAATTATTTCAAGACTATCTAAACTACCAATATCCATAATGCATAGTGGAAGTTTTAATCATAATAGGACTTGGATAAGAAACATGATAAGTCTGCCCTAAGCTACCAATCTAAGCCCAAGAGCATGAGCATCTAACCAAGACAACCCACCCCTTGGCCCCAAGCGGCGGGAACGTCCGAACCAAGACAATTCCACCCTTGGGGTGGCCTACTTAGTGGATACACTTGTATCTGGTTTTCTTGTCCATGTTGTCTTATCCATCCTCCTAATGATTGAGACTCTTTGAATCCATCCTAAAAATCAGTCATAGTTAGGCTTGATAGGGGAGCCTTGAAAGGGGTGCTTGTAAACTACTCAACCCATCTAAGCCCAAAAGCATGAGCGCCTAACCAAGACAACCCACCTCTTGGCCCCAAGCGGCAAGAATGTCCAAACCAAGACAATTCCACCCTTGAGATGGCCTCCTTAGCATGAGAGAACCCGTAAACTGCATCTCCCTAACTTGCTTCCTTCAACCTTACATTTGATTGTTTATAGGATAAAGACATTCATATATATATATATATATATAATTGCTACAAGTATCATTATTGCATAATCGTATATAATATATATCTACATCCATAGTTTACATACTCAGACTCAAAGAGTGCTCGGCAAGCCCAAAATTTTTGACTCGGCAAATACTTGACAACTTAAAAATAACTATATGATAACTGATACGGTAATGCCATAATAGTAAGTTAGCAGTATAACAATAACTTAACACGGTAATGCAATTAAAATCTGTGTATAATAGTATAAGTTAACTATCTACAAACTTAAACTAATCATTATGATAACTGATAACGTGTATCATGGAACTTGAAAGAAAATAATTGGCAAGTGAATATGTTTTTTCGCGAGTGCTCTCCAAATAATCGATGAGTGAATATGTTCAAGCGAGTGGCGAGTAAAAGTCAAGAGTACTCGCCATGGCAAAAAATTGTGTGATTACTCAGCTACTCGAAGAGTACTCGCAATGTATGTAATCTATGTATATATCTATATAATTTTATATTAGTATATATAATTATTTCTAATTGATTTCAATCTTCCAATAATCACTTTATATATATATATATATATATATATACTTCCCTTATTGATTTATCATTTGTCTTCACCTATCCCTTCTTGAGCCAACTTCTTCTTCCCACATATTTCTTCTTCCAAATCTGAGTATATCATATTAATGTATCGACTGCTATGCTCAGGAAATACTCCTATTTTTGTACTTTTTTGTTTCATATATCTCTCTTATGTTCCCTTTATACCTTGCAAAATCCCCAAGAGGGGCGACAATATAGAGGGAGATGACTTCATGAAGAGGGACGTCCCGTTTTGCTAATATCCTCTTAAGACCTAAGTGATGTCGTTTTGCATTCACTAGTTCTTAATCATCATTGCCAATGATATGAATCAATGCTCCTAGTTAAGTGTTGCCTTCTTTAGAAATGGGATCGCAGCCTTTGTTCATTACACACACACACACACACACACACACATATAAGATTTATATGTTTTTAATATTTGTTTGGTTATTTATTTATTTTATTTATTTGTATTATATATTTTAGGGTTGCAATTTCAGGGGCATGACAGCATGCAAGTGGATGAAAGAGGTAATAGGTATGGAAAGAGAAGAAGAGTGATGTGGAAGCAAGGTTCCTTAAGATGACAAGTGTCGTTGAGAGTCTTTTTCAATCCTTGAAGACCATGAAGAGCCTTGTGCAATCCGTTGCAGCAAGGTTGGACAAAGATTCCAATGAATGAGAGGAAGAGCTTAAGCCAGAGAAAAGTCTTCCAAACAAGCCTTAGTTTAAAGCAAAAACCAAGATTAATTTTCGTAATTTGAAGGTGAAGTAGATGTACAAAAACTTGAAAATTGGATCACACTTGAAGTATATTTTAAGATGCATACTCTTACTCTTGAGCAAAAAATTGCATTTGCTACACTAAGGTTGGCAAAACATGCCTTTAGTTTGTTTGGTAGTCTCTTATTCCCCATGGCTTTGAAACAAACTTCAATAAGTTCTTGGGATCATTCTAAAACATTATTTAGGAAAATATTCTATTCAACTATGTCATAAGGAAGAAAAGAGTATGGAATGGCAATTTCTTAAGCAAAAAAGAAATCAAAGTGTACAAGAATACACTAGTGAATTTCGTACAAGGGTTATTCGAATAGGTAAAGATGTGCTTGACGTTGAAATTTTAATTATGTTCATAAGAGGTTTACAAAATCATCTTTGTAGGCCCATGCTGCTCTCTAAATCAGTTGACATAGATGAAGTGTACGCACTTGCTCATTATCTTAAGATAGATTTTTTTCTTTCTTCTTCCAAGCCTAAGGAAAGTTAAGGCCAATACAAAGCACAAGGAAGTAATGTATTCCACCAGCACTGAAAAGAAATCTGCTGTCATGTCCCCGTTTTTGTGTCGTTTAGAAGCATAATTAAAATAATTAATCTTGTGATACTGCATAATTGTAATTGTCCAAGACAATATTACAATTATAAAATTATCATAATTTATTTATGAATCATCATAAATTTATTATGATATAAAATATATTAGAGTATACAAAATGAACATAAAATAATATTATAATTATTGAACAATTATTATTAGCATAATTTAAAGTTATTAAATATTTATTCAGATAAAGTAAATTAATACTTAATCCCCAATAAAAGCGACCTTCAAAGGTCATTACCTCCGATGTATATGACTCTTCATTGATCTTCGGGAGAGTATAAAGACCCTGATATGAGAGATTTTTTAAAGGAGGAAAAAAAAAGAATATATCGGCTGGAATTTAAAAAGGGACGGTAAAGAACATCATGAAATAATCAAGGGGAACAAGGGAGAAATATATACAAGACGGAATATGTCACCAAACATCAAATATTTAAAAAAGAACTAAATAACGAGCAAGTGACAGGAGTAGCTCTCACGCACTGCAAGCTTATCGACCAATTGCTACCTCAGACGTATATACTCAACAGGCGGAATAGGAGGCGACGATGTTTAATCAAAGAACATACAAAAAGGTGATCGATGAGACGATTACCGCAGATATTTCCTGCCAATGTTTAGAAGGGTAGCGCATTGTTTCAAATATTACAGTCCTTCGACGAAGACGTCCTGCATAAGAGTCAAACAATATTCGTATCTTATTTGAGTATTATATGCAACATCTAAAGGAACCATGCTTTCCTATCACATCGACTAACACATTATATGATACGGTTTTCCTTGAGAGGGAGACCCACTCCTGGCGTTGCTTTGACGTGGCATCGAGGCTCGTCTGAAGGATGGTTGGGTAGCTTATGAATCAGTGCCGACCTAGGATTGGTTGCCATCGGCGGTAATACAAATTTATGTCTTCATTAATTAACGTGGGTCTTAAAAGGGGGTTTGAAATTGTTATCAAGGACGTAACATACGCACGAGTGTCTGGAGTGGTTGCGGAATAGCTTGCACAGTCTCATTACAATTATTTATGAATGTAGTAATAGCTTGAACATCCAAGTGTGGGGTATAAGGTAATTAAAGGTATCGATAGGGATCATACTCGACCAAAGGGTGTGTTTTTGCCTTGGAGGAGACAAAGAGCAGGAGCCAAATATCTTTGGATAGAAAGAGTCATCTATGGGAATCAATCAAACAAAGAGCAAGGTAAGTATTTTCAAAGGGTTCACAATTACTTACGCATGTAGATTTCCAGTAATGCAGACTTACTTATGCAAGTATTATTCACTCACTATGGGGATAAGTAGTATAATAGAATTCTAGGAAACTTGAAAGATGTTTTCTAATATACTTCAAATTATATTGGAGAAGGATCATTGATAGCAAGTTTTAAGAAGGGAATGAATAAACCTTTGACTGGAATTGAAATATGTTCCTGGATCAAAATAGATAATTATCACAAAAATTTATTGAACTCTAACGTTCTAATGTCTCTGTGAGAAATACTTTGAATGCAAGTTTCGGGTTTTAGTGATTCCTCCAAAAAGGGGACATTACAAGTGGTATCAGAGCAACTTTCCTGCCATCCTGTGAAAGGTGTATGCGAATTGACCAAAGAAGCAGGTATACTCTATAAACGCATAGAAAACACATTTTGATTTATGCAGATCAGGTATGGGCCATATCCCTCCTAGAATTGTGAGATTTTGAATAGGAAGCAGTGATATTATTTTATACTTAAATATATGATGACTGGTAAGTATATAATAGGCAATTGATCAATACAATTTATGCATGATAATATCTATCTAATAAATGTTATCAGGCCACTATAATAGTGTTGCTAATATGTTATCTCAAATTAGGCAACTAACAATGGCATGATGATCTATCATTCTATTAAAACATAGTATAAGAAAGCAACATCAGTGGTTGGAGGTTTTTTACAGATCAAAGTGGTAAGTATGAGGTGCGTATTTTCATAGCCCTAAATCAACAATACCTTTATATAGTTGAAAACTAATATTTGTTAAACATGATATAAATGATTGATAAGGGATTGGTTATTGATAGATTTATAACATAAAGGACTAGTGCATGTACATGTTAAAAGATTATTAATATCTTGACGAATTCATGAATCCTCATAGCATGTTGTAAATGTGGGTGACTTGTTAATATGATAATCATTAGGTGCAAGTGTTTATATCATCAAAACAATCATGTAGTTGGTTAAGGGATGGAACCAATAGGTTGAGTAGATACTAGAGTCCCTTCATAGTAGACCACCCTCATTGGATGACTGTAGGTCTGCCAACGAGGGCCAAGGGGGTCATTTCCAGGGGTGTTGGATTGGCCACTCTCGGGCTAAGAAGGGAGTGCTCTAAGGGCCTCCTATGGGAATCCTTCCCCCAAACTATCGCATGGATTATGTGTCTACCCATTACCAAATTATCATTTTGTTTCAATCCAATCACAAGGGAGGAGGTTTGGGCGCCCATGAAGGAGAGCAGGTACTAGGATCTCTTCGAGGTAAGCTACCCACTTGGATGACTGCGGTCTGCCCATGTGGGCTGAGGGGGTCAGTACAACAGTTGTTGTTGACTACCTTCGGGCTGAGAAGAGAGGCGCTAAGGGCATCCTTGTGCGTGGTCCACTCCTGCTCCTTTGTGAATTGGATGAGCAAAAGATGATAACTTGGGGTGTTTAATATCTATTTAGTTGCTTATAAATTTATAGGTTGAATGCATGATTACATATGATTTACCAGTGATTAATATGATAAGAATGGTTTTCATGATTTCACTATGTTTGATTACTATCTTTCAAGTTAGTATTTTTATTTCATGAAGTATGATTGTACCTCATTAGTGTATATACTAGATGACCTTGGGATTGAGGAGGGGTCCACGGTGTAGTATGGGATGCACCGAATCCCCTTCCCCAACTGTCTGACAGTATACTTCATGCGTGTGTGATTGTATTTGAGAGTATACTCATGACTTGTGGTTGAATTTGCATTTGGGTATATACTCTATGATTGCATTTGTATTTGAGTGTACACTCTATGATGGTATGTGTATTTGAGTTGACTTGTGACTATATTTGAGTGTATATGATCTTGTATTTATATTTGAGTGCATATTCGATGGATTGTACCTAAATTCGAGATGTGTTTGTATTTGAGTGTATACCATCTGACTTTGTATACTCTGTAACCTTGAATTCAAGTGTTTCCTTCGTGACTATGTATTGGGTGTATATGACATGGTATTTGCAATAACTTATATTCAAGTATATACATTACGACTTACATATATTCATACGTATGCTTTGTGACTTCCTGCACTCATGCATATACTTCATGTTTTACCAAACTTATGGTGTTTTGTTTCTTGGTTGGCATCTTACTTGTTCACTTCATGACTGATGTACATTTATACATCCTTAAGTGTATGCTTGCGTTTGCGTAATTCATGCCTTGTATGTAATTGTTTGTATCTATTGAGTGTATCTACATGTATGATCATTTTGTGCTTTATGTATACTCAAATGAATGCTTCATATTGTGTATTTTCCATTTATTGAATGCATGATATGCTTATATTTTGTGCATAGAAGTAAATTTGAGTGTACTTGAACGCTCTACATATTCGAAAAGCTTCTCACTCCATGTGTGCAACTCCTCTATGTATGCTTCTTGTTAGAGTGTATCTATGAGTATTTATGCATTAGATACTTGTCTGGGTTTATGTGCTCTATGTATGTACTTCAAATGTATTACTTTCCCTAAAGTATAATTGCATGATTTGCATGCCTTATGTGTAATTTATTGATTGATGCTTTTGTATGTATTTGTATTGCATTGCGTAATGCACTACATGTATTTATAAGTGTATTTTGTATGCTTCACGTGTAATCTATGATTATGCTTTAGAAATGTATTCATGTTTGCTCCATGCTTGTATCTTGTATACATTTATGGCTAATATATGTAACATAACTGCTTTGTGGATAACGTCCTGATGTGTCTTTCATGATTGGTGTGTTTTCAGCATGTTTACTCCATTCTCATACACACTTGCATTTGAAAAGCATACCTCATGCTTTATATATTTAAATGTATACTTCATGAATACTTCATGCCTTATGTATTCAGATCTGTATTCCATGTTGGTGTGTGCTCCATGCTTACTGCTTAAGTGTATTCAAATATCTGATTCACAATTTATGAGTGTGACTCATGTCCAACGTGCTTGTTTAATACCTAATATGCGTATTGCATGTGTGTAATTCTGTATGTTAATTGAATGTATACTCTTGATTGGACATGTATACTTCTTCGAGTGTATTTGCATACCCTGAGTGATTAGCATGCCTTGTTTGCATTTTCTAAATGTATGTATCATACCTTGAGAGTGATTATGCATTTGCTTTATATTAATTGTGCCTGCAGCATGATTATTTCACGGAAGCTTTATATATGATTAGGGCATGAGTCTTCATACATAAGTGTCCTCATAATGCCTTAAATACGTTGTGTAATGTAGCGTATGCTCCTTTCAATGTTTCATTATTGTTGTGATTGTGACTTACAATATATTTTGTGCATACCTTATGACTATTTCATGTATGATAATTTGTTTCATGTATGATATAATTTCAACAAGAGTGCTTATATGTGTATTAATGGCATGTCATTGATTGCTACATGTCTGAAGTGTATTGGGCATGTGTGTTCTATGCAAATGCGTTGAAAAGGTATGATTCTTGACTTGTCTAACTATATGACTGACTATTCGTGTCTTATCCTATGCTTGAATACTGTGTTCAGGTATTTCATGCCTTATATGTATTGTGTGTATCTATCAGAGTAAAAGATGTCTGGAATTGTGATTGCTTGAGGACAAGCAATCTTGGGCAGGGTGGATTGTCATGTCCCCGTTTTTGTGTCGTTTAGAAGCATAATTAAAATAATTAATCTTGTGATACTGCATAATTGTAATTGTCCAAGACAATATTACAATTATAAAATTATCATAATTTATTTATGAATCATCATAAATTTATTATGATATAAAATATATTAGAGTATACAAAATGAACATAAAATAATATTATAATTATTCAACAATTATTATTAGCATAATTTAAAGTTATTAAATATTTATTCAGATAAAGTAAATTAATACTTAATCCCCAATAAAAGCGACCTTCAAAGGTCATTACCTCCGATGTATATGACTCTTCATTGATCTTCGGGAGAGTATAAAGACCCCGATATGAGAGATTTTTTAAAGGAGGAAAAAAAAAGAATATATCGGCTGGAATTTAAAAAGGGACGGTAAAGAACATCATGAAATAATCAAGGGGAACAAGGGAGAAATATATACAAGACAGAATATGTCACCAAACATCAAATATTTAAAAAAGAACTAAATAACGAGCAAGTGACAGGAGTAGCTCTCACACACTGCAAGCTTATCGACCAATTGCTACCTCAGACGTATATACTCAACAGGCGGAATAGGAGGCGACGATGTTTAATCAAAGAACATACAAAAAGGTGATCGATGAGACGATTACCGCAGATATTTCCTGCCAATGTTTAGAAGGGTAGCGCATTGTTTCAAATATTACAGTCCTTCGACGAAGACGTCCTGCATAAGAGTCAAACAATATTCGTATCTTATTTGAGTATTATATGCAACATCTAAAGGAACCATGCTTTCCTATCACATCGACTAACACATTATATGATACGGTTTTCCTTGAGAGGGAGACCCACTCCTGGCGTTGCTTTGACGTGGCATCGAGGCTCGTCTGAAGGATGGTTGGGTAGCTTATGAATCAGCGCCGACCTAGGATTGGTTGCCATCGGCGGTAATACAAATTTATGTCTTCATTAATTAACGTGGGTCTTAAAAGGGGGTTTGAAGTTGTTATCAAGGATGTAACATACGCACGAGTGTCTGGAGTGGTTGCGGAATAGCTTGCACAGTCTCATTACAATTATTTATGAATGTAGTAATAGCTTGAACATCCAAGTGTGGGGTATAAGGTAATTAAAGGTATCGATAGGGATCATACTCGACCAAAGGGTGTGTTTTTGCCTTGGAGGAGACAAAGAGCAGGAGCCAAATATCTTTGGATAGAAAGAGTCATCTATGGGAATCAATCAGACAAAGAGCAAGGTAAGTATTTTCAAAGGGTTCACAATTACTTACACATGTAGATTTCCAGTAATGCAGACTTACTTATGCAAGTATTATTCACTCACTATGGGGATAAGTAGTATAATAGAATTCTAGGAAACTTGAAAGATGTTTTCTAATATACTTCAAATTATATTGGAGAAGGATCATTGATAGCAAGTTTTAAGAAGGGAATGAATAAACCTTTGACTGGAATTGAAATATGTTCCTGGATCAAAATAGATAATTATCACAAAAATTTATTGAACTCTAACGTTCTAATGTCTCTGTGAGAAATACTTTGAATGCAAGTTTCGGGTTTTAGTGATTCCTCCAAAAAGGGGACATTACATCTGCACATTGTGATCACTGTAAGGAAGGTCATGTAGAGTCTTCATGATTGAAGTTGCATTCAAAAAAGAACCCACACAAAAATGGTAAAAGGAATTATAATCTCTCCACTAGCAAGGATGAAGAGGTTAAGCAAGTTAAATGCATTTCAAAGGCGGACTCTAGGTTCTCTTGCACTACTAAGAAGGTTGGAGTCTTGAATAGAAAATTGATCAACATTAAGATCTTTGTCAATAATTTTAAAGTTAATGCTCCGTCTAATTCATGTTCACAAACAAACTTGATAGCAAAGAGCTTGGTTAAAATGTAATGTCCCCTTCTCGAGCATGACTTCTTCTGATTTACCGTTAGCCTATTCTGGAGACCCGTAGGCTTTCCGGTGGTGAAATTAGGGTTTCTTGGCTGGTGGTTTCTTGTGCTCACGGATTGGCGTTTGAATTGCGGATTCCTTCTGGGTTTTTCGTGAGCTTTTCGGTGATGTGTTCATTTTGGCATTCTGAGCACTTTCACGAATTTACTATTTTTAGTAAATTCTATTTCTGGCAGTGGTCTTGTTGGTCTCGGCTCGATTAACCTTCTACTTCAGTTGTTCAGTTGGTTTTGCTCAATTTCGGCTTTGGGGCTCGTTTGGAGAGATAAGTTGAATTAATTTTAATAAAGGCATGTTTAATGTTATATTTTGCTGTTGACCCCCTTAGCCTAGTGTTGGAACTTAAGTTGTTTTTAAAAGGTGGCTTTTGAAGGGGTGGCGCCCCATGAAGATTATTTTATATTTTTCTAATGTCAAAAATCAATGTTGGAGAAAAGGACGCCCACCTTGGAGTTTATTGTAATTTAAAATGTCAAATTTGCTAAGGCAAAAAGGACGCCACTTTTGGAGGGAAAAGGAGTTACTCAAAATTTGAAATGCTGGGTTTCTAGAAGCTTCTGGACAGTCATCTCAAGTCTTTAAAAGGAGGTCTTGGTCTTCAGTTTCATCATCCAACGTCTTGAGTAAAGTTATGCTGCCGAAATGGTGAGAGGATTGCTTCGAGGAATGAATGCCTCCTAGCTTGGCTCAACTTCGTGCTTGTGAGACAGCACCTAGTGGAGAGGTTTGTTGTGTTTTGAGTGCATTTTTGTAGTGAGGATTGGTTTGTTGTGAGTTGTTGCAATTGTAGTTCAATTATAAGCATTTTCATGTAATTTTCTGTAGTTGCTGAGTTCATAGCTGATTGTATGTTTCACTCATATTTCAAAAATACAAAAATATTTCATTCTGGGTATCTTTCCTATCTTCTTGTCTTGGCTGGGCGCCCCTTTGCACCAATTATCAGATTTTATTGAGCAAAACTTGAATTTTAAGAAAGAAATCGCCCTATATCATAAAGCCGTACCATTTGGGTGTCTTGGGAGATGAGCAGAAAATAAATAGCATCACTTTGGGTCTGTTTTGTGTCCTTGGTTTGGGCGCCATCTTCTTAGGAGTCATTTGCATCCTTTTTCATGCTTATTGGGTGAGTGGTGAATGTGTGGTGAGCATTTCATTAAGTTACTGTATTGCTGATAACAGTTTCAGTCTTGGGTCTGTCATAACAGCGTGTTATAAAACTATCATTTGAGCTTGTTCTTGAGAGGAAAGGCATTGATATCATTGAGAATATCATATATATTGTTGCAGCTGCGGGTGACACTCAAATCTTGTGCTTAACATCTAAAATCCTGATATTGTAAGCTGAACAGTAGTACTGTCAGCATCTTTCACTTTCTTGTTCTTTTTCAGTATTTGTAATTACCCACTGAATAAGTGGAAGAGGCTGGCTTGCCGCCTAGTTTCTTAATTTGCTTTATAAATTCAAGTCTCCGCCATATGGTCGCCTCTTGTCCATCATGGACTGAGTAGCACATGCTTGGTGTTGAGCTACTTTCCAGTATTGCAATAAATAGGGACCCTCTGACCGAATGCTCGTCGTTCGCCGGCGCATCTCGTGGTTAGAGTTTCTTTCCAGCATTTACTTTTGAGACCCTCTGACCAATGCTCACACCTTGCCCATATCGGGATCCTGGTGTACATTCAGGTTAGAGTTACTTTCAGCATCGTTTTGGTTTTCTGACTAACCTTAACGGGTGCTTGACTCATTGTAAGTTGCCTTGAAAAATTTGAAAAAAATTGGTCCGGTATATTTCATAAAAAGCTTGGTTTGAAGACATTTCAACACCCAAAGTCCTAAGGTTTAGATTGGATTAAGGAAGTTAATCAGATTTTGGTTGATGAGCAATGTAAATTGAAGTTGGTTATTTATAAATTTGTCAATGAGATTGTGGCAGATGTTGCTCCAATGGATATTTGTGGAGTTGTTTTTGGCAATCCTTATTTGTATGACAAGAAAGAAATCTTCTATAGGAGAAGAGAAAGATATCGATTCATCAAGAATGGAAAATCCTTCAAGTTGTATGCCTATCCTAGTGGCAAGATGTCTTCTAGACTTTGAGTCTTCATGTGAAGGGATTAAAAGCACCTCTATCTTTCCAACAAAGAAAATTAATGTTGATAATGTAACTCCTACAGCAAGTAACTTTTCATTGTCTCATCTAGACTTATCGAGAAGGAGTTTTACTAAGGTTTGGTATGTTGTGATACTATGGTGCAAGATAACATGAATTTGTTGTAAAAGGTGATTAAATGTTTGCACATAATAAATTATTTAATGTAAAGAAAAAGTGTTTTTTGGAAAAAGTAGCAAAAAGCAAAAAATCACTTTTCCATAAAAAAATCTTTTTTGAAAAAGCAACAAAAAAGCAAAAAACTTTTCTTTGGAAAAATCAATGAAAAAAGCTATAAAAGGGTGTGTTGCGACCTCATTTGGATATGCCTAAGAATGATAATGTTGTGTTGCCATAATGGCTTTGGTTCTCTTCAATCTTTAAGGACAAAATCCCTCATAGACTTCTAGTTTCGAAATTGCAAGATATTCCCTAGCTAGACTGTGTTGTGATTCTAGCCAAGAGTCACCATTGGAGCTGCTTTGAAGTTTCAGTGTTGGGTTTTCAGTATGAATATTTTGATTAGGTGATATGTCATTCAAACCTGTTTAAAAACATGGTTATAGCTTGCATTCATTTTGGATGCATGTGGGAGTGATTTGATGACGTTTTCTAAGTTTATATCTTGTAATGTCCCCTTCCAGTTGACATCTCTCAGTTCATGAGATTAGCCTATTATGTGACCCTCGTAGGCTAATAGGATGGATAGAGGGTCTAGTTGAGGCTTGGCTTGGCTTCAGTTGGCAGAATCACTCAGTTTGGCTTTCGTTCGGGGTCGTTCGGACATCATTTGCTTGACTTACTATTTTTAGTAAGTAGAGTCACTCAGCAGAGCACCCCTGCTATTTTTAGCATTATGGTCTGGTCGTATGTGGATTCAGTCACTTATCACCTGGCTTCAGACGGTTCGTCAATTGGACCTGTTTTGAGAGATATATTAATATTTATTTGCCAAAATAAATATTAATTATTTTTAAGCTTATATTATAAAGTTATAATATAATTAAATATTATAACTTAAGTGACTTTATGGGGGTCGACCATCATAAAGAAGGGGCCACTTTTCAATTATTATTTATAATTAAAAGTGCGTCCAAACTATGGGAAAATTAAAAGAAGAACTTAAAGTTTATTTAAATGATGCTTTTTGGAGAAATTCGACCCAACTGAGGAAATATAAGTTTCTTTGAGAGAAACTCATTGCATTATGTTATGAAAATCGACTTTGATGAATTCTTCCTTCAGAGAACGGAGCCAAGGGTTTCAGTTGTCTATTTGCATTGGAGAACGAGCCATCTTCAGTGTTGCAGTTCAGAGGCTGTGAGATAGCAGCTGATTTATTGCCTACGGTTGAATAACTTCATTCAGAGGTTATTACAGTTTTTACTGTGAGTTCTTAATAGTCAGGGTTTTGATTGATTGCTTTCCAGAGAGGATCTTTTTGCTCTTATCGTCTATTCTCAAACATCTAGCACACTTTCCTAGAAGGTACGGATTTATACTTGTTGGTTTTGGGCCGTACCATTCAGCCTTGAGGCCGTACTTTTCCTGTAGAGTGGGACGCCTTGCTTTTTCAGTCTCTGCCAACATCAAATGGGACGGTTTGCACACTTTTCGAGCCAGGAGAAATGTTATATGAGGTTGGCCGTACAAAACCTACACCATTCTGGAGCGCCTATAATCAGCATATCAGGTTTTTAATTAATGCAATCAGCTTTGCCTTTTTATTTGCATGTTAGGGTTTGAATATTGTAAGCACCGAGAAAGCGTAATAAAACCATTTGCTATCGATTCAGAGATTCAAATATGTCAGCTTTTAGCTTATTGAACTTATTATAGATTTTAGAAGCAATTCTTTCAAAATCGCATTCTTTATTATTGCATGCAAAAACTCAAAACATTCAAAAACACCAAAAAAACAAAAAAATACATTTAGTTCCGGAACAATGAGAACAGGGGTTTCTACAGTGGTATCAGAGCGGTTTCCTGCCAGCTAGAGGGTTTGGGATTCATATGCAGCCACAAGAGGTTGGGCCTCACAGATATTACACTCGCAGGAGAGCTTTGATTGACAGGGAACAAGGAGTGAACAGGCAGCCGAGTACCATGGCTGACAGAACAGAGATTCCTCCAAATCCTAGGGATGATGATGCAGAGATCAGACAGACTCTTTGAGATCTTCGGACAGGTCAGCAGCAGGTAGCTGATGTATTACAGCAGTCGACCATGGCGATCCAGAGGATTGGTTCACCTAGGAGACCATCACCACGTCGTGATGAGGACAGGAGTGATGCAGGTTCACGGAGGATACCCAGGACTGTCTCACGTCAGCTGATAGGCCTACCCGTCCGACTTTTGTGAGACAGGAGCCCGATGGACCTATTATAGATGAGGAGCCTAAGGCAGTGTTCACTGATATTCTTATGGCAGCGAACAATGAGTGGGAGTTATTGACCCCAAAGGTCAGAGAGAGAATCACTTTTGACAGGTTTATCACACAGAGGCGAGAGCATTACAGGAACAGGCCTGATAAGAGGCCTAGGCATCAGAACAGTGACCTGAAGCACGCCACAAACAAGCTCTCTTTAGCTATGTTTGACGGCAACAGTAAGGTTACAGCACAGACTTGGATCAATAAGTTGGATACCTTCCTTACATTGCGTCCCATGGCGAAAGAGGATGCTATTAGATATGCTACTTTGCATCTTGAGGGGGCAGCTTATGACTGGTGGCACCATGGGATGGTGACACTTCAGCATGACGGTATTACCACCTACCAGGAGTTCGTGGACAGATTAGTGGAACGGTTTGACAAGAAGGATCCTGAGACTTACTTCAGAGATTTGGCCCAGTTGAAACAGGTTGGTAGCTTGGATGCTTACATAGGAGACTTCTAGCAGTTGTCTGTGATGGTTCCTAACATATCGGAGAGGCGTATGGTTGTACTCTTCGTGGAGGGACTGTTGGAACCAATAAGAGGATGGATCAAAGCATTTGATCCTCTCTCACTTCAGGAAGCAATGAAGAAGGCACGCAGCATGGAACTTGCAGCGCCATCTAGCAAGTTCAACTCCAGGAATACCTCTTCATTCAAGGACAACAAAGGATTCAATAATAATAAGGAAAAATCTGATTTTAGGAGTGATTCAAAGGGGAAATCAGCAGCACCCTTGGATCGTGAGACTCTAAATGATTTGCGCAAGAAGAAGCTTTGCTTCTACTGTAAGGGTCCCTACGACGCTAACCATGACTGTCCTTTGCGTCCAAAGGGTAAAGCCAATAGGGTCATGTGGGCTTATTATGAGGACTCGGAATCTGAGAATTCCGATCAGCAGGAGAGTTCTAAGGAGTCAGAATCAGAGGCTTCAGAGCCTAAGGCGGAGGCAGAGTCAGAACTCCAAATCCAGGAGGCACGGTTATCTAGCATTCAGTAGGAGGGATCTTTCATACTCCGTGGAGTTTTAGCTGGTCAAAAGGTTATCACCCTTTTAGAAACAGGTGCCACCCATAATTTTATAGATGCCAGATTTGTTGAGAAGCGTAGGCTCATAACCGAGGAGTTTGAGGGCATTCGGGTTAAGGTGGCTGATGGTTACACTCTCAAATGTGACCGTATGATTAAGGACCTCCCGTTGCGCTTGAATAATTATGAATTCAAGGCTGATTATTATGTGGTGAATATAGGAGATATTGATTTAGTTTTGGGCATGAAGTGGCTTCATTCCCTTGAGGAAGTCACACTTCGTCTCAAAGACATGGAGATTCGATTTGATGTGGATGGAAAGACTCATATTCTGAAGGCCATCCGAGACAGTAACGTCAGGACCATTTCTTTCCGACAGATGGAGAGACTTATGCGTCATGACATGGTTGAGTGGGCTGCCGAGTGCACTTTGACACCTATACAGGAGGGACAGCATAAAACCGAGTATCATCCTGACATTCAGCAATTGAGAGTTAAGCATGGGAAGGTTTTCAGTGACATTCCACCAGGGAGACCTCCGGACAGGGGCATTGAGCACATCATAGAGCTTAAGGAGGGCGCTAAGCCCGTCATGATTACTCCTTACAGGCATCCGAAGTAGCTTAGGGTCTTCCACTCACATTTGAGGAGATATGTACTCGTCTTCTTCGATGATATTTTGGTCTACAGCAGGACATGGCAAGAGCATTTGGCTCATTTGGATACAGTACTTAGTATTTTGGAGAGGGAATCCTTGTATGCCAAGGAATCCAAATGTGATTTAGGGATGACTGAGTTGTTATACTTAGGCCATATCATCAGTGCCGGGGGAGTGCGGATGGATCCTGAGAAGATCCGTGCTATCGTAGACTGGCCTACTCCAGGGAACCTTACACAGCTGCGAGGATTTCTTGGGTTATGTGGTTTCTATCGCAGATTTGTTAGTGGTTATTCACGCCATGCAGCACCTATGACGGATTTGTTGAAAAAAGGTGCATTCATTTGGACTCCTAAGGCACAGGAGTGTTTTGTGAGGTTCAAGGAGCTTATGACTACGTGTCCAGTGTTGGCACTACCAGATTTTACGAAGCCTTTTGAGCTTCAGTGTGATGCTTCTGGTGAGGGTATTGGAGCGGTGCTTATGCAAGACAAGCACCTGATTGTTTATAAGAGCAGAAAACTCAGAGGACCAGAGAGGCTTTACAGTATTTATGATAAGGAAATGCTGGCCATATTGCATGCCTTGGCAAATTCAGGGAATATCTCGTGGGCAGTAAGTTTTGTATTAAGACTAATCATAATAGCTTGAGGCATTTCCTAGGGCAGCGAGATTTAAATGACTGTCAGCAGAAGTGGGTGAGTAAGTTACAGGCATATGACTTTGATATCACCTACATCAAAGGTACACAGAATGTTGTTGCTGACGCTCTTTCACGCAGGCCTTATCTGAGTTCTATGGTACATATTGCAGAGGACTGGAGGCATTTGATTGTGGCAGAGTATGCCAAGGATACATGGGCATCTGGTATTGTTGAGGGATCTATGGTGGACACCAGGTACACACTTGTGAATGACTTGATCATCTACAAGAACAGGATTTTCTTGATTCCAAGATATGAGATGAAGAACACCATTATGCGAGCCTTTCATGATGTACCCACAGCAAGGCATCCCGAGTACTTCAAAACATACAGACAGGTTCGGGAAAGGTTTACATGGAAGGGTCTTAAGGCAGATGTTCTTCAGTATGTGCGTGAGTGCCCTGTTTGTCAGCAGAACAAGCAGGAGAACACATATCCGGCAGGATTGTTGCAGCCACTTCCGATTCCTGATAGGAAGTGGGAATGCCTGTCGATGGACTTTATTACGGGCTTGCCCAAAGCCCAGGGACGTGATTGCATATATGTAGTTGTGGATCGGCTGACGAAGTATGCCCACTTCTTTCCGATTACCACCACTTGCACAGCCACACAGGTAGCAGAGGTTTTCTTCCGTGAGGTTTTCAAATTGCATGGGTTGCCTCGGAGCATAGTTAGCGATAGGGATAGTCGGTTCCTGAGTCACTTCTGGCAGGAGGTGTTCAGACTTTGTGGGACCGAGCTTACACCGAGCACCAGTTACCACCCGCAAACCGATGGTCAGACGGAAATAGTGAACAAATGGGTGGAAGGCTACCTCAGGAATTACATTGCAGGGCAGCAAAAGGCGTGGGTCAAGTGGATATATTTATGCGAGTATTGTTACAATACTACTTTTCACATGACCATTCAGATGTCCCCCTTCATGGCATTGTATGGTTATGAGGCACCTAGTTTTCTGGATTTGCTACTGAGTGACAGTAGAGTGCCTAGTGCTGGAGATTTATTGCAGGAGAGTCAGGACACTATGAGGGCTCTTAGGGAAAATATTGCTAAGGCACAGAATCAGCAGAAGCAGTATGCAGATCAGAAGAGGACAAAGAGATCTTTTGAGGTGGGAGACATTGTATATCTCATGCTGCAGCCCTACCATCAATCTACTCTCAGGAAGAGTGGATCGGAGAAGCTCAAGCCGCGGTATTATGGTCCTTTCAGGATTCTGAGGCGTGTTGGAGAGGTGGCTTATGAGCTAGAGCTTCCAGCGGATAGTAAGGTCCACAATGTTTTTCATGTGTCACGTCTCAAGAAGGCGTTGGGACACCGTGTGGTACCTTCAGCAATTTTACCTCCCTTAGATGACGAGGGAAAGTTGATCTTAGTACCTTAATCTATCCTGGAATACAGAGAAAGACAGCTACGCAGGAGGACTATCAGGGAATATTTGGTGAAGTGGAGAGATTTACCAGTAGAGGATGCTACGTGGGAGAGTGAGGGGATTTTGCAGCATCCGGAGTTGAGATTGCTTGAGGACAAGCAATTTTAGGAGGGGCGAACTGTAATGTCCCCTTCCAGTTGACATCTCTCAGTTCATGAGATTAGCCTATTATGTGACCCTTATAGGCTGATAGGGTGGATAGAGGGTCTAGTTGAGGCTTGGCTTGGCCTCAGTTCGCAGAATCACTCAGTTTGGCTTTCGTTCAGGGTCGTTCGGACATCATTTGCTTGACTTACTATTTTTAGTAAGTAGAGTCACTCAGCAGAGCACCCCTGCTATTTTTAGCAGTATGGTCTGGTCGTATGTGGATTCAGTCACTTATCACCTGGCTTCAGACGGTTCGTCAATTGGACTTGTTTTGAGAGATATATTAATATTTATTTGCCAAAATAAATATTAATTATTTTTAAGCTTATATTATAAAGTTATAATATAATTAAATATTATAACTTAAGTGACTTTATGGAAGGGGTCGACCATTATAAAGAAGGGGCCACTTTTCAATTATTATTTATAATTAGAAGTGCATCCAAACTATGGGAAAATTAAAAGAAGAATTTAAAGTTTATTTAAATGATGCTTTTTGGAGAAATTCGACCCAACTGAGGAAATATAAGTTTCTTTGAGAGAAACTCATTGCATTATGTAATGAAAATCGACTTTGATGAATTCTTCCTTCAGAGAACGGAGCCAAGGGTTTCAGTTGTCTATTTGCATTGGAGAACGAGCCATCTTCAGTGTTGCAGTTCAGAGGTTGTGAGATATCAGCTGATTTATTGCCTACAGTTGAATAACTTCATTCAGAGGTTATTACAGTTTTTACTGTGAGTTCTTAATAGTCAGGGTTTTGATCGATTGCTTTCCAGAGAGGATCTTTTTGCTCTTATCGTCTGTTCTCAGACATCTGGCACACTTTCCTAGAAGCTACGGATTTATACTTGCTGGTTTTGGGCCGTACCATTCAGCCTTGAGGCCGTACTTCTCCTGTAGAGTGGGACGCCTTGCTTTTTCAGTCTCTGCCAACATCAAATGGGACGCCTTGCATATCTCAAGGGTTTGCACACTTTTTGAGGCAGGAGAAATGTTATATGAGGTTGGCCGTACAAAACCTACACCATTCTGGGGCGCCTGTAATCAGCAAATCAGGTTTTTAATTAATGCAATCAGCTTTGCCTTTTTATTTGCATGTTAGGGTTTGAATATTGTAAGCACCGAGAAAGCGTAATAAAACCATTTGCTATTGATTCAAAGATTCAAATATGTCATCTTTTAGCTTATTGAACTTATTATAGATTTTAGAAGCAATTCTTTCAAAATCGCATTCTTTATTATTGCATGCAAAAACTCAAAACATTCAAAAACACCAAAAAAACAAAAAAAATACATTCAGTTTCGGAACAATGAGAACAGGGGTTTCTACATATCTCACTGCCCAGACTGTAACAGCAAAGTTTCAAACCTCTTTCAGACCTACACCAGCCATCTATTTGCCAATCTTTGAGGTATATTTGTTAATTCCATGATGAGTGGTTAGTTCTTTGATGTTGTGATACATGTGGGGATGTTCTATCAATTTTTTTCATGACTATACTTATAACAACAAATGCATATCTTAAATTTAGAAGTTCTCAAATGAGCTAACATTGTAACACTGAGTGGTAGTACCACCAGTGAGTTGCTCTTGATATTTTGCTATTACTCACCCCACTGAATAAGTGGCTTATTGGTTCTCACTCACCGCTGAAAAGCAGAAGAATTGCTCTAACTTATTGTATTCACTCACCACTAAAAAGTGGGAGTTGTTATTTCTTGTTGTATTTGCTCACCACTAAAAAGTGGAAGAGTTGGCTTTACATTTCTAGTATTGATTGAGCTTTCCTACTAAAACGTGAAAGTGCTAAGCTAACCCCACTAGATAAGTGGATTACTCTCAACTACTTCATTTCATGTATAATTGTAATCATGTACATCGTATGCTCTCACCTTGCCCACACAGGAAACATGATGATCAGAAAGTGGAAAGGAAGTGCTTGGCATTTCATTCTGTTTTGAGTTAAAAAGTTTTCTCAAAAAAATTAAGGGTGATTATTACAAGACCTCTTTAGTTATTGCAAAAAAAAATAACGTGGGCTCAATATAATGAACTTATAAATCTGCCAACATTCTTCTAAGCCAAACTACTTCACATGCCTCCTTTGTTGCTCCTTTTATTACAAAAACAGCACACAGAAAGTTAACTAAGATTGCATAATAATCTGTTAAGAAATAAGGAGCAAAAGCATCCTTATATAGGATTACAACTATCTTATCCACAAAGGATAAAGATGACAAATATCTTATCCACAAAGGATAAGATTGACAACTCATAAAGCAAAAATGTAAATCTTATCCACAAAGGATAAGGAAGACAACTCATAGGAAAAATATCTAAAGTCAACATGACTTTATTAAAGAAGATAACTAAAGTCTATCCTAAAAGCTAATTGACCATTACAAGATAAAATATTACTTTAATACCTGTTGATGCGCGTTTTATGACACAACAAACATTTTAGAACAAAGTGTCACAGACGCTCTATTCTCTCTTGAAAAACTACTTCCTATGCTAAGATTGCAAGTGAGGTCATAGGGTAATTCCAATGTTTAAGATGAAAGCGGATAGGCTCTGTGGTATGGATGTGATTTGCTGTGGGCACAAGTAAGATTTTGCAAGTTATTCGGAAAAGCGGAGACATAAATGCAGTACCATTTTGAATTTTTGATTTTTTATAAAAAAAAGTAAAAAAAGATTTAGGGTTTAGAGATTCTAAGCTACTCCTAAGAACTCAAGAGAAGACGAGGACTAAGTGAAACCAAATAAACCGTACTCTGTTTCGCCACGTTCAACGACAACTACGCAGAGCAAGTGCAATCTTCTAGGAATGTGCTTATGATTTTCACGTGATAAATAATTGCCATCAGATCGAAAAACAATTATTAAAATAGAAGTTAAGCATCCACAATAAAGCTCAGTCTAACTTTGCACATTGAGTGAAATCATCCACCCAAAGAAAGTATGAGCTCGGTTTCACTAATCTCCGTTATCAATCAATCATTCTTCTAACATGCATTTTAATTCAAATCTACTAAGAGAGAAAGAAAATATGCGACCATGCAACTATTCAACAATCAAGTATTCAAGGCACCTCATGCATTTGAACTTCATTATCAAAGTAGTGTTTTCACAACAATCTCATACAAACTCTCTCTTTATTTCTAACTATCTCAAATCTGCTCTAACTCTTAATCTCTACCTTCTAATCTTCTAATTCTTATCTAATTCTCTAATTTCTAATGATAAATGAGAGAGTGGGGGTGGCGGGGAGTTTATATAGTTTTTCAAATTACAAAGAACGGCCGAGATTGATTCAAGATCAATGGCCAAGATTAAATGGAACTAAACCCTAATTAGGGTTTCCAAAACCACAATCAGTTAACTGGAGAGAACACTAGACAACTGGAGTGTCATCCTTATCCACTTGTGCAGCCTCACGTTCGGCGAACCTGGACACTATCAGGTCGACCTCCTCCATAGCAATGTCGGGCAGCACGCTGGTGTTGTACTCCAGCAAATCCAAGTTCTCGGCACATTCTGCAAACATAGTCGTCCATGTTGGCTCTTGTAGCAAGAAAGAACTTCTGATGGCCATGAAATCGAACACTTTGGTGAAGCCTTCCTTCATGATTGGCCCGGTGGTGGAGAAAACTTTCTGTACTTGCTCCTTCAGAATCCTCAACCGCAAGTGTTTCCTTCAGACAATTTCCTTGTCTAGCATATCTGCAGCCATCTCATAGATTTTACTTTGAATTTCTTTTACTTGTTCTTCAACTCCACCACTATCCTGCTTCACCTTTTCGAGGACTCCTTTCCTTGAGATTAAGGCATAGTACCATCCGTTGAAGTCATAAGCCGCTCCAGCTTCAATAACCTTGTCCTCAATCAATCTTTGCTTTGAAATGCCCTTTAGTTCCCGGATGCATGGGATGATCCTGCCCTGAATATCCTCGAGACTGCTCCATGACTCTGCAAGATCAGCAACTCGCGAAAGCATGAAGGAAGCCTGTTCATTTATATGTGCCAACTTTTCTACAAACATCAACGCTTCTTCTTTCCTTCCAATCATCCAGTCTTTAGCCTCCCTCGATGTTGTCAATTCCTCTTCAAAGTTCGCACTTGGTTCTTGTGAAGCAGCTGGAGGTAAAGGCGCCACTTGTTCAACTTCGTTTAGTGGCTTGGTCAGGTGCTGGATGTAGTCTTTTAGACGTTGAATTTCTTTCTTGTACTCCTTTTTCTTGGCAACTTCTTTTTCTAATCTGGCCTTGATGGTGGCCACGGAATTATCCAAGTCTTCGACTTCCTGCTCTTTTGTTGCCGGACCCATGTCGACAGTCGTGATAGCATATTCATCAGGAGCAATCTCGTCTTGGAACTTGTCGGTCGTAGGCACTGCAATTTGCACCGTGCGATTTCCAGCTTCATCTCTCTGAATGGTTGAGAACTTCTTGGCCTTCTTCCTTGGGGCAGTTTGCTCTAATCTGGCCAGAAAATCTGTCATTGTCCTCCTCAAGGACCTCCACTGGCGCTTTTCTTTTCAATCTTTCCCTCAGCCATTCTGGTACTGTTGGCTGTTCAATCATGTCCTCTTGATTTTGGACGTCCTGCATGTCTTGTATTTCCTGTTCTTCCTGAATTTCTGGCATACTTTGAATTTCTTGGACTAACTGCATATCATGGATCTCCTGGACGGATGGGTCCTCTTGAATGCCTTTGAGGGCGGAAATCATTCCTTCCTCGAATTCTCCATCCTCGATGTCTGTGTCGTTATCCGATCCTAAGATTTCCGTGCTTGCTGGAGAAGGTTGATCATCATCTTCTACCTGGATTGGTTCTACATTTTCCACTGGAGAAGGGATCATGGCATTTTCCAAGGATTCTCTATCCAAGGCAAGCATTTCTTCTATGTTCCTAGAAGTAGCCGACTGGAGGGGTTTAGACTTATGTTTCTTCCGCGAAGGCCCTTCATCTATCTCTTTACCCTTGTCTTGTATTGCAGACCTATCGGCTTCTTTCCTCTTCTTGGAGTTGGCAGCATCTGCCTGTCCATCTGCATGAGATGCACCGGCATTTGAAGAACATGACTCAGTGTCTCCCATCAACTCGTAGGTAAACTGCACATTTCTCTGTTTTAACACTTCTACTTGACGATCTATCCACCACTGAGAGTACTTGAAAACAGGGCGCATCAAAGTGGCTAGATCACCCATCTCAGGCTCGAACCATTTTATAGGAGGTAGTGGCTCATTTTTTTTGAAGCCTGGCTGCACATATATCCCATCGTCTTGCAGTTGGTCAGGTATTTTGAAGAGCTTTGTCGCCCTTATCATGCTTAATGGCAACCTTGACCATAACCTTCTCCTTACATCATATTCATCGGCTGCATTGGCCCAAAAGTCCTCTAGGTCAACCCGATGTTTGTATCTTTCTCCGTCCACAATCTTGATGTGATGAAGCGGATCGAAGTTGCTCCTGGCTTTGTATGAGATGAATGGATATTGCTGAATCTCCAGTCGAGCAACCTCTGCTGCTTGTGCTGTCGGGCATGACTCCTCCATGTTGCCGATGAAAAACGGAAAGGTGACAGCAGCTTTCTGCTTAGGCCTTTGAATGTTCTGATATGTTTCTAACTGTCTTAGCACTTCCAACAATACCATCCTGTTAGTCGGATAGACAGGCAGCCTATAAGGATTTCCGGAAAATCCTTGGATTCTGATGTAGGTGAACTTAGGATATTGAATAAACCAGAATCCGTACCGACTGATCAGGCTCTTGGCTTCATGTGATAGTCTTTGGTGCGTTCCGCCCTAAAGAAGCCTGGTGATATACATCAAAAATGCATCGTGAGCTCGCCGAAAGTGAGACTTCTCTTTCAATTGCAGCTGTGGATAGCAGTCGTAGACTTTGAATTTCCCCTCACCGTTGCCAACCACGCCTTTGCACGTCAAGCCAGGATACTTATAGTATCTTGCAAGTGAGTATATAATATATGAGCTCATGTGGAAAATTTTGGTCTGTTCAAAGTTGACCAACTGTTCGTGCAGGCTGTCGCTAATCATCCTGGACCAATTGAACATTTTGACTCCAGTGATTATTTCGTCAATAAAATAGTACATCCATTCTTCGAAAGGAGCACCGTGGGCACTGCCTACCATTCTGTTAAGTAGCAGAACAATATCACCATATTCCTCTTTGAAGTGGGTTCTGATCAATCTTTTCGACATTTTGCTTGCAGTAGGCTTTGGTTTTAATAACCAATTCTTGTTTATGTTGGATGCACAGAGATCCTTCTGACTTTGATAAAGTTTGAGTGCATCCTGCTTAGTGCGATAGGATGTTCGGTTGTATACTGGAATGCCAAAAGTCTCCTGGATTGCTGGCTCGGACAAGTATGCAAGGATCCTTCCGTCAGGAGCTTCTATCTGTCTGTCTTGTGCGTTGTAATGTAGTGCGCACTCTACCATCAGCTCAGGACATTCTTTTGCTGGTGGAAATCCAGCTGCATGGACGATTCCGTTGCGCATCATCCTCATGGCGATTGGTGTAGGCAGACGTCCGTCAGTCCCGTACATTCTCTTCCGGAAATCTTCAAGATCAACGTGGCCAAGATCTGTGTCTAGAACGTGCTCCCACTTGGACTTGATCTTTGATTGTGTTTGCACACCTTTGCTTGCGAACTTCATCCTGAATGCTTCGAAAAGTAGATCTGCAAGAAAAGGAAGACAGAGATAATAAGAATTCGACATTAAAATCAGTTTGAAAGAACATTCCAGCTGGTAATCAAATTAGATTTCGTGAAAAATAACAAGCTGGAAAAATAAATAAATGGTGAAGCTTCATGTTAACATGAAATGGACAAACAAATCTGCCTTGTGACTTCTTGGAGACGTGATCACGATTGCAATGCAAGCTGATAACAGATTATTTCCTTCACTTTGCTGCAAATTTCTTCAACCTTTTGCCTTAAACACTTTTCCTCTCACAACCTTTCTTCTCAAAATCGAGTGATCACACAAATGAAAAACGAAATCACTTATAGAAGTGAGAGGGTCGATCATTTTAGCATATTTGCAAAGTTTCCTTTGAATCAAGTTCGAACTCATTCTTTAAGATGGCAAGTTCTATCCTCAATCACCTCGTCCGGGAAAGTTTCTAATTTCATTCACAGTCCAACAAAACTCTTTTTCTCTCTTTCCAATTTCGAAATTTTCAAGACTTATCTCTTTTTTTGGTGTTGGAAAATAAAAGATTAAAATAATTAAAAATAATTATTTTATGTGTCCATTCCAACCCGTTCGTTTTATTGGCAATTTATTTTTTGATTTTTCGAAAATTTCTTTGCCAGTGCCTTAGGCGAATTTTCATTTTTTCCAATTTTTCTTGCCATAATCTTCAGCATCCAATTTATTTGTCCATGATTTTTTTGATCGTTTTCCAAAAATATTTGGCCATGTCCAATTTTATTTGGCCATAAATATTTCTCGTCCGACATTTTCCTAGCCACGTCCAATAATTTTCTAGCCATGTCCAATAATTTTCTAGCCATGTCCAAAATTATTTTGCCATATTCTTTGATTTTTCATGATTTAGCTAGCCATGGCGAAGATTTTCTAAACCCTTGGGCGAATTTTCTAAGTGCCATGCATATTTTCATTTTTCCAAGGTTCACACTTAGACAAAATTTTGATTTTTTTTTACCTTCTTAACATGGCGGACTTTGGACTTTCTCTTGCCATTTATTCTTCCTTGGCTATGCCTTAGCCAGTTTTTCTCTTACCTAGGGCAGACTTTGGCTGTAGCCTTGCCATCTTTCATTTAACTTAGACAAATTCTTATTTCATGGGGCGGACTTTAGCATTTCTTTGGCTACCTTAACTTTGCCCTTTTCCACGCCTTAGCCAAATTTTTCTCTTTTACCTTGGGCGGACTTTCCACTTTTGTTGCCACTCACTTTATGCCTAGGGCGGACTTGCTTAATTTCGTTGCCATTAGTGCTTTGGATAGGGGCGGCCTTTGCTTAAGAGTTGGCCATACATATGGCGGACTTCATAGTTTTTATTGCCACTTTCCATTTTGACTTGGGCGGACTTCATCATATCCTTGGCCATTGTCCAAAGCCTAAGGCGGACTTCCTTGTTTTTATTGCCATTTGACTTCTTGGCTGCGGCGGACTTTGTTGATTCCTAGCCACTTCATAGGCGGACTTGGCTGCTTGGTTAGCCATCTGCATAATACTCAAGGCGGACTTTGACCTTTGGTTGGCCAAGACTAGGGCGGACTTGCTTGCATGTCTGGCCATTGGATGCTTTGGAGGGCGGACTTCATCATCTTCCTTGACATTGACATAGGCGGACTGTGTTCTTTTCTTTGCCATCCAATTTTCCTTGGCTATGCCTTAGCCATATTTCTGTTTTGCTCAAGGGGCGGACTTCCTTACTTTGTTTGCCACTTACCATCTCTAGCTGGGCGGACCTTAACCTTTTCTTGGCCATTCACTTTATGCCTAGGGCGGACTTTAAGTCTTGGCTTGCCACTTTGGAGGGCGGACTTGCTAGTTTCCATTGCCACTTGACTTCTTTTGGTGGGCGGACTTTGGGATATGGATGGCCATTCATGGGGCGGACTTTGGGCTTCTCCAAGCCATTTCTTCCTTCACCCAAGGCGGACTTCAGCCTTTGTCTGTCCATTGCTTCATTTAGAGGGCGGACTTCCTAGTTTTTATTGCCATTGGACAGTTATCTTAGGGGCGGACTTGGCTGATGGTCTGGCCATTCCTTCTTTGCCTTAGACATTTCCTTCATTCTCCATGGGCGGACTTGATCATGTGACTGTCCATTGCTTCAGAATTTTAGACATTTCCAAGGGCGTACTTACCAGATCTGTTGCCATTGCCTAGATTTTTATGCCATTGCTCAGATTTTTGTGCCATTGATTGCTTGGCTGAAGGTGTTTGCCATTCATTTCTTCTGTACTTCACCATTACTTGTGAGCTGAAGGCGTATATCTCAGTTTTCTCCATGATTGTGTTCAGATTTTCCCATAAATTTCCAGATTTTTTACCAATTTATTGATGCATTCACCATTTTCTGTGCTCATTACTAGATTTCTCTGTGATTTTCCAGAATTTCATGAATTGCTCAGATTCTTGAACTTTTTATGTGATTTTCCAGATTTTTACCAAAATTTCAAAAACTTCGAATCGATTTTCTGAGAGTTTCGTTGCTCGTTTCGAACTTATGAGTGCGTTTTCGAAACTCGTGGCCCTTCCAAAAATAGAAACTTTCTAAAAATAGAAATTTTCCAAAAATAGACCCTAAAAAATAGGGATCCCAGAATTACCCAAAAGTGCCAAAAAAGTAGGTCCTAAAAAATAGGGGGCTCGGGGTGAGAAACCCTAAAAATTTGGAAGTGTCAGAATCGACCGAAACGACAGTCGATCTTCGTCTCCCAGGCCTTCTAAGCACAATGGTGACGTTTATTCAGTGATCCAGGCGAAAATTCATTGACTCGACTCGGGTGACCGTTCAAAATGCAGACTTAAAAACCCAAAACGAAGAGCAGACAAAACGAAAGCAGGCGAAGGAAAAACCTAAAAAGCAAACAACAAGGGTCCCCATTTGCAATGGGGCGAGGTGTGAGTTAGGTCACAACAATACCCTTCCTTAATGGTCATTCTACTAACTACACCAAGTTTATCCCACAATTTTACAAATTTGTCAAGACTCAGGGACTTGGTAAGAATGTCTACAGTCTGGTCCTCAATTGGACAATACTGCAACATCACCAATCCATCTTTTACAAGTTGCCTGATGAAATGACAATGAAGCTCCACATGTTTGGTATGCTCATGGAAGAATGGATTCTTGGCAAGCTTTAGCACCCCTTGATTATCGCAAAACAAGGGCGAAGGCCCTACTTTAGACATTTGCATGTCTAAAAGCATTCTCCGAAGCCATTTTGCCTCACATGTTGATTTGACTATTCCCCAATACTCTGCTTCCGTTGAGGAAAGAGCTACCGCTTGCTACTTCTTATTGGTCCATGTGACTACACTCGTACCAAGACTGAAAACATATCCGGAAGTGGACTTCTTGTCATTAACAAAACCTGCCCAATTTGAATCTGTGAACCCAACCAACCTAGGATCTTTGCTTCTACTATACAAAATGCCAAAGTCAAGTGTCCCTTTCACATATCTCAGTACCCGCTTCACTGCAACCCAATGTTCTCCCTTTGGGGCTGTTATAAAACAGGAAATATAACTCACAACATAACTCAAATCAGGTCTAGTGGTTGTAAGATAAATAAGGCTGCCCACTAGTTGTTTGAATGCTAACTCAATGATTACTTTTGAGTTGGTTTTGGCTGAAAGCTTTAGCCCTTTCTCCATAGGTGTAGAAAAGATATTGCAATCTGTCATTCTAAATTTGTCTAGCAAATTTTGGGCATATTTAGATTGAGAAATAAAAATACCACCATTTGTCTACCAAACCTCTACACCTAGGCAATAATGTAGGAGGCCTCAATCTGTCATGTCAAAAGCCTTACACAAAATACATTTGATTTCTTCAATCAAATGTGCCTCGCTACCTATAATGATGATATTATCCACATAAATGATCAAAAGGATGATTTCATTACCTATGCTTTTGACGTATAAATTTGGATCTGAAGGACTTTGTTGGAATCCCTGCTGATCCAAATACCTATCAATCTTTATGTACCATGCCATGGGTGTCTGCTTCAGGCCATAAAGAGCCTTCTTTAGTTTGCATACCTAATGCTCCTTTCCTACAACTTGAAAACCCTAAGGCTTAGTCATGTACACTTCTTCCTATAAGTCACCATTGAGGAAGGCACTCTTCGCATCCATTTGATGGACTTTCCAACCAACCTATGCTACTATAGCTAGAACTAACTGGATGGTGCTCATCTTTGCTGTAGGAGCAAAGGTTTCCTCATAATCAATACCTTCTCTTTGCAAGAACCCTTTAGCCACCAATCGTGCTTTGTACTTATCAAGTGTACCATCAGCTTTGTACTTGAGTTTGTACACCCATTTGCAGCCAATGGGTTTCTTCCCTAGTGGAAAATCTTAAAGATCCCAAATCTTATTTTTCATAAGACTCTGATGTTCAACTTCCATGGCCTTTTCCCATTCAGGTTTATCTTTTGCCTCAACAAACACTTGTGGTTCATACACTCCCTGAATATTGGCCATAAGAGAAAAGTTAACCATGTTCTACTTGCTCTTGCCTCTAGATGATTGACCCTCAACCATTTCTTCATCTCGAACATCACCGATGAGTTTTTCCCACCACTTAGGTCTGTTTGTAGAAACCCTTTCATCCAAATCAACGTCGTTATCATGACTTGGGCTTCCTATTGTTGTGTCATTTGGATGTTGTTTGAGAGAGGTAGGACAAATTGAGGTGTTTGTACCGTTGATGCCAAAGAGTAGTAATGGTTGATGCACTCTTGGCTGCCAATGCATGTTCCTTGACCTGTCCATTTTCAACTAATCTATACAGTCCATGATCTTCTATACCAAGAGCAATAGTCTTCTCAGTATCCTTGTCAATGATATTGCATTTATGTTTGCTGAAAATGACATCTAAATTAGGACTATGTCGCGTAATCGGACTTACTAAAAGTAGATTGAGCTCCATTCCAAGTACGTAGCACACATTGAGAAAAACTAACTTTTTCCCTCCAAATATTAGTTGCACAATCCCTCTACCTTCAACTATGTACTTTCACTGCCACCAAAGATCATTGAATCAAAGCAAGTAGTGTACTCTATAAACCAATCTCGCCTATTGGTGAAGTGACGTGATGCTCTTGAATCGATGTACCATGTAGATGACTCTAACTAATCTATTGGTATTCGAGCCATGAAAGCATAGAAAGCTGACGCCTTCTCTTCTGAATGCTCTACGACATGAGCCTTCTGCTGAGGCCTTCCTTAGTTGGATTTTTGTTCAACCAACCTCTTTCTGCAATGCTTCTTCATATGACCCAACTTACCACAATAATGACATGATATTTTTCAAGTTCTTTGTTCCATCCTCGTTGTTACCTTGTCCTTTTTTGTGTGACCATTTGCCCGTGCCTTTGTCGTTGGCTGCAAATGCTTGTTCCACACTCGTTATTTCACTGCTGCTACCAAACTGTTTCTTCCATCTATCCTACTGTAAGACCTTATTGCATAGCTCTTCAAACTTCAGGTCAACATTCGTAGCGGTGATATTGAACGTCTCAATGAAATGCTCATAAGCACATGGTAAGCTTTTTAATGTGATTACCACCATGTTCTCTTCTTCCATTTTTCAACCAATGGCTGACAACTGATCCTTAATCTCCTTGATCTTGAGTAAATGCTCTTGCAAGGCCATTCTCTCATCCATTGTGATCAAAAAAAGCATATTCTTCAGAAAGAAGGCCCTACCTTTATCTAAAGTTTCACGAAGGTCACAAAGATGCTTGCAAATCTCAGTTGAAGTCGTCCTTGTTTGGACTTCAGGATGCATGGCATTGGTCATAGATAATTTGATCAACATGATTGATTCTCTATCACGTTCATCAAACTTGTATTGGTCTTTACCCGTAACCGTTGGCTAGGTGGCGGTACCAAGGAGGATCTTTTCGAGGCATCAGTACTCGAAAATCGTTAGCATGTGTTGCTTCCAGGCGTTGTAATTCACACCAGTAAAACACTAACTGCCTTCCAACATGATGTTGGGTAATGAAAACATCCCTCCCGTAATTCAAAATCACAGAAAACGATGAAGCTTGCTATTGTTAGAAAAACCATTGAAATTTTTGGGAAAAAATTTGCAAAACCCGAGCAGCAAAGTAAAGAACCCACAATTTTTTTAAAAAAATGGGCAAAAATTCTGGAAAAATCTGCAAAAAAATCTACAAAAATTTCTGAAAAAATCTGCAAAATTTTTGGAAAAAAAAAATTGCAAAAATTCCAAAAAATCTGCAAAAAAATTTTGAAAAAAATCTGCAAAAAGTTTTGAAAAAAATCTGCAAAAAATTCTGAAAAATCTGCAAAAATTCCGAAAAAAGTATACAGAAATTCTGGAAAAATACGAAAAAACAAGTCTTAAAACCCTATGTGATTTTTCACTGTTAAAAAACCCACGAATTTTGTAAAAAAATCCGCCAAAAAATTATAGAAAATAGACCCACAATTTTTTTTTGAAAAACAAAAATCGTCAAAAACCTTTGTACGAATCCGTACAACTTCCTTTGGCATGTTCTTCTGTGTCTCTTGCATGCAATTCGTCAGTGCCACAGTCCGTAGAATTCACGCTCACCAATCCCGAGAATTTACAAAACCCGAGCTCTAATACCATATTACAAAAACATCACACAGAAAGTAAACCAAGATTGCATAATAATTTGTTAAGAAATAAGGAGCAAAAGCATCCTTATATAGGATAAAAAATATCTTATCCACAGAGGATAAGAATGACAAATACCTTATCCACAAAGGATAAGGATAACAGCTCATAGGATAAGATTGACAAATCATAAAGCAAAAACGTAAATCTTATCCACAAAGGATAAGGAAGACAACTCATAGGACAAATATCTAAAGTCAACATGACTTTATTAAAGAAGATTCCTACAGTCTATCCTAAAAGCTAATTGACCATTACAAGATAAAACATTACTTTAATACCTTTGTGTTATGCTTTTGTAGAGAAAAGTGAAACTACATGTTGTTTCTTGTCAATCCATGAAATTACTCAAGTTCCAATACCAAACACATAACCTAATGTAGATTTCCTATCATCCATGAATCATGCCCAATCCAAGTTGGAATATCCACATGGCTGAATCTCCTTACATGTACAATATAGAATGGAAAACTCCTTTGTTCCCTTCACATTTCTTAGCATCCTTTTAGTTGTTGTCCATTGTTTTGCTCTTGGAGCTGTCATATATCAAGAGATATAGCTAACTAATCAGCTCAAGTCAAGCCTAGTGGTTATAAGATGGATCAAGCTGCCAACTAGTTGCCTATAGACTGATTCATTTACTGCTTTTGCATCAATTTTGGAAGTTTCAGCGTTGTCTCTATGGTTGTAGATGTGATTTTACAATCTAACCATCCTAAATTTATCTAACAATTTTTTTGCACATTTTACTTGAAGAGCAAAAATGTGATTAGTTTACCATACTTCTATGCTTAAGCAATGATGTAGGAGGCTTATATTTGTAATTGATGAAACACACACTTATACTAAGAGGGGAGTGAGTCAGTATAGATCAAAACTTTACTTTCTACAACTTAAATAATCACGGAAATATTACTTCAAAACTTAAACACCCATGGCAATTACCATACATGCAAGATCGAGCAAGTAAGCACACACATAAGAGAGACACGATTTTATGTGGAAACCCTTACGGGAGAAAATCATAGCAAAACATTGCTTGTATTAATCTTCTCACAAATTTCGTAGGCACCAATCCACTAGAGACTCCAATCCCCACCACTGAGCACCAACCCAGCAAGAGACACCAATCTCTTCCAATAATAGGCTCTAACCTCCACAAGAACAATATAATAATTTTATTTGCGACTTCTTAGATCTGCCCTCTCAACTGCTCACAAATCTGCCATGCATCTCACAAATCTGCAATATAGTCTTCAATAATTCTTCTCATAAAGACGCCATGATATTGCTTTATTTTTCTTTCCTTCTCACAAAATTACTGCTATAAATCTGCTCACATATGTCTCATACATCTGCTCAAATAGCTTTTTATTTCTGCTCTTCATGTAAATAATATTCCTTGAATTGATTGATTTGAAACCCTCTCACAATCCTTTATTTATACTTGACTTCATGACTCTTGACCCAAGGGAGGTGACTCCTCCAAGAGGGTCAGCCTTCTTATCATAAATAATATTTATTTATTTTTAATTTCTTTCCCAAAGGTGGGTGCACCACTCTTGGGGGTAGGCCCAATTTGGGAACCCCAATAAATAATAATAAAATTAATTTAATTTCCCCTACATGGGGCAACTCCAAGAGGAGGGTCGACCTCATAAATAATAGAATATTTTATTTTATTTTTATTCAATTATCTTCAACACTCCAAAGTGGGGCCACCAATATTACCAAGACATCTTTGACATCAATGACAACAATATTTCCAACAGTAATGTCAAAAGAGAAACATAAATTTGATTTTAGCTTTTCAATTGCTCTAACCTCATTATCTGTCATCAACATAAATCACTAGAATTACCACACATAATTCTCACTTTTGATGTAGAGATTGGAATCATAAGGACTTCTTTTGAACCCCTATCCTCCCAAATACCTATCAATTTTCTTGTACCGTGCCCTAGGAGCCTACTTCATCCCATGAAGAGCTTCTTCAATTTGTATACTAAATGTTCCTTCCCTATAACCAAAACCTTTGTGGTTGGTACATGTATACTTTTTCTTCTAGATCTATATTGTGAAAGGCACTCTTAACGTCCATTTAATATAGCTTCTAGCCAAATTATGTTGACATGGCTAAAACCAGTCAAATTGTTCCTATTTTTTTAGTAAGAGAAAATGTTTCATAGTCAATTTCCTTCTACATGCAAAATCTTTTGCAAGCAGACTTGCTTTATATTTGTCAAATGTTTCAATTGCTTTATCCTTGACCTTGTATACCCATTGGCAACCAAAAGGTTTCTTCCTAGTAGGTAGCTCTTCTATGTCTACCTGTGGACCTAGGCTCAAAGAAGCATTGAAGGCTAGCAATCAAAACATAATTCACCATATCAAATGGCCTACCTCTTTTTATGCTTCCTTCTGCTCTCATATTAGGAACTCATATAATCAAACTTCACCAATATACCACCATTTTGGTAATTTTCTTTGCCTCCTCTAAAGCAATGTTGTTTTAGTGCTGATTTAAGTTATTTTGAATGGCTCCATGGTTGGAAGTTTCACGAGAATCAACCTCAAAACTATCCACCCTCTTTATGTTGATGTTTCACATGCATTATACTAGATTTTTCCAGCCAATTATCTTTATTTCCAGCAGCATTTAGATATGATATTTGTTCATTTGTTGCTTGAAACAGCCATGCCCTTTCATCAACTGCCACATCACAACTAACTCGTCATTTGGAAGTTTCAACATCAACCAACAAATATGCTTTACGATTGTTGTTATAGCTGAGTATCATTTTCTTACTTTGGGTTTTCGTCCAAACCATGTTTTGTTGGAGTTTTCTTGAATACTTATTTTGTTCTTGTGTAACAACCACCCTAGGAATTTTTATTTTATTTTTGCAATATAAACTTGATCATAAACATGCCAAATGATGATGCACTAATGTCATTAACATTGATATTGATAACAGAGTTATACAAAGAGCTGATACAAAATAGATTCCTATAACTCTGATAAAATCACTTCTCACAATGCCAAAATACACTAAACCAATTCCTAACTGAACCAACAATGATGTACCTTGAATTGTTGGTCTAGAAGGCTGTATACAGGTCTGAAAATAGTCTAAAACACGCTGTAATGAACAGGACAGCTAGAGATAACCACCCAGCTATCTTCCAAACTCACAACCAACATACCCAAAGGGTCCCAAATCCAATCAACACTTCCAGCAGCCTCCAAACTCACTGAAATGAAAGCAACAGGTCTGATATGATTGTCTGACTATTAGCAGGTCTGAAACAACACTGTTGCAGGTCCAGACAACCCCTTAAACCTTCCAGAACTCATCCTATACAGCCCAGCTCACCTCCAAACAAAGCCAAATTGCAGGGAACATACCTAGCACTGTCCTGAAGGCCTTCAAACACTCCCAGCAGGTCTGAAAAGTGAATTACAGTAGTGTAAAACATTCAAAAGCCCCTTCCAATCCCATCATAAACTCCTCTAAAGGTTACTAAACAGCCCCTCACTCACCCAGCACTACCGATTAGCCTCAAAATGCAGGAGACAACTACTTAAAGGTCTAATATACTTCTGTAACAGTGCTCAAAACATGAGCCAGCAGATAACAAATTAGATTGATATAGTTTTTACTTTTAGAACTTCTGGAACTGAAACACAGGGGATGCTTGCTGGTACAGTAACCAAGGAAGGGCAATAAACTTCATTAATGTCTTTTCTTCATTCCGGCAAGGTATTTAACCTGCATTCCACTCATTGGCAACCTCAAACAATGAAAATAAACACCCTAAACAGCAGCATTTTAAATCCAACTCCCACGCCTAGCTGATATAAGGGACAACCTTATTCCCAAACTGTACGGCCTGTCCAAAACTTACTCACCAGCTCCAAACTCCACGGCTAGGTTAGGAGAAAGACTTCAATATGGGCAGCTAGGTCAAAATGATCATCACTTACAAACTGAGCACCCCAAAAGCACAGAATAGTGTCCCACGTGCAAGCTCGGGTACAGCCAGCAATGTTGAAACCCTTCAGTTCCCCAACCAAACAAACCCTGCAAAAAACTGGAAGCATTACCTTCACCAAACCCTAGTAAATCTGAAACATCAAAACACTTCAAAGATCTTCATTCCAAACCTCAAAAATCTGAAACTCTGTTGAAGCTCAGTGTGTTTCCTAAATAGAACCACTCCAACTAGCTAGGGATTATCTCTCCAATCCGAAACTAGGAATCAAATGAGGGTTTTCATCCTCAAACAATCATAGAAGAGCACATAGGCTCAATCTACTAGCATAATAGCATAAGAATCTTCATCATATAAGAAATGAGAGCCCCAAACCTCTTTATAGCTTTTTCGTTGCTTTTTTGAAAAAGCAATTTTTACTTTTCAGTTGCTTTTTCGAAAAAAAATTTCAAAAAATGGTTTTTTTGTTTTTACCAATTAAATAATTCATTACATGCAAAAGTCACTTTAATAAAATATAACACAGCAAATATTTTAACATTTTGTTGGTGTTTAAATTAGCACCTCTGGAGTGCTGATTGTAAACGTTCAGCTATTTCAAATGTTTTACAACACTTCTTCGTTATTTAAAGAGGAGAAGTCCCTCTCTGTTGGGAGCAATGCGTAAGGAAGGGAAATGTAAACTAAAGTTCCTATCTTTTTATGCTTCAGCAGTAGGACACAAGGGTGCACAAACACAATGCGCCGTAGCTAAGCTTTTTCTCTGGTTTCTGCAGATCTCAACTACGACTATTCTAGCTTTTATCTATCCACTACCTTCAAGGTAAACAAGCATGAGGGTAAAGGAGCGGGAATGGGTTGGTTGGATCACCTGAATTCGCCGTCTCTTGAGAATATGACCGAGGCTCTGAACTCTCAGGTATACACCAGGATAAGGTTGGTACAAGCAAACACTCTTTACGGTAAACTAGATCTGAGACCTGCCAAGGAGGAGGGACTCCTATCCGAGGTATGGGCTAGGAAATAGTTTACAAGAAACAACAATTTACGATGTCTTCGCCAGTGAGCTTGCTAAGGAGGAGGGACTCCTATCCGAAGTATAGCTTGAAAGTCAATACATTAAACAACAACGAACGATAACTGTTAATAACAAATACCCAAGGAGGAGGGACTCCTATCCGAGGAGGGAAATGAAACAACGAGCTATTAGATACAAGACGTGGACATAACTCAAATAGATTGACCAAAATGCAAGCGCCTTCTGATATTCTCCTTCAAAGCTTTATCAACGAATTACAAAGGTTGGGAAAGCAAAGGCACGAAATCATGCACAATTACGATCGACCAACGAACTCTCATCCAAGAGTGAACAAATATCCGCTTTCAAAGCTTTGGCAACAATGGCGCAGCAATTTTGCATAGCAAGTAAAAGTTAAACAAACAATGAGCCCAAGGCTCTTATTTATAGAACTCAAAGGAGTGGGCAACCCCAAAATCTCCTTGAGTTAACAATGAGTTCTTGCCAATCAATTAGCAAGATTTATTCCTAAAAAGGGGGAACAAGCAGTTAACTAGAAAACTACTTCAGTTAACTGAAAGTAAACAAAGAGTCAACTGGAAACTACTTCAGTTGACTGAAAGTAAACTAAAGGTGAACTTTAATGTAAGTATTCCTCCAAAATAGACATCCACATTTAGTGGAGATCTAAGATCCACAAATCATGGAAGCCAATTAGACATCCTTAATAAGTGGGATCTGACAATGCATGATTTAAGGAAAATGGAGTTAAACTTGGAAAGAAGCATCAAGTTAACTCCAATTACATTTAATATCATCTTGAGTTGACTTGGAAAGAAACATCAAGTCAAACTCAAGTCTCATAAATGCCAATTGGAAGGTAGGACGTCCTTCTTTGGTGCATTTATAGCTCACCATTAATCAGCAATGTCTCTATCCATTGATTGACTTCATCAGCTTCTGGGGAGTTAATGCTCTGTAGAATGATGACGTGGTGTCGCAGCATGATCTCACCCGTTGTGAGTTGATTTCCGAAGTCAATACACTGAGATGCTGCCTCTTCAAACTTGGTTGATAAAGCTGCTACCTTAGCCAGCTTGCAACCATCTGGATCATCAAGAAAGGTATTGCGAATGACATCCCTGAACTGGTTCTGTACAGTGACCATCTCGATGTATTCTCCTCCCTCACGTTGATATTCCATGCAAGGGAAAGATATCACCAACGTTCTTGCGAAGTTGATAATAGTGGCAACCACCCGTCTGTAATCAATCAACTCTATTGAATGAGGGCCATAGGCTTTCACCTTGTACGCCAATTGTTCCTTCCAAGCAAAGAGATGTTGCTTGTTTTCCTCAGAGTATACTGATTGATATGCCAATTGCAAATCTGCAATTGTGCTTTCGTCTTCTAGCCTCCTTTCTGCAATCCTTTGTTCTAATTGCTGGATCTCTGCACGAAGTCCATGTGCTCTATCCCGTAACTGGTATAGATTTGTCAGTATACATCTACCCTTGAGAACAAACTCTTCCACTTGATCTCTCAAGTGTTTACCGAATGTTATCAATTGCCGATGATTTTGTTCGGCGGGGAGATCTAGTAATCCTACTGGTAGGGCTGAGACGTGTGGGGTGCCATGTATCAAGCTGGTCATGTATTACCTCAGTTTCTAATTTTCAGCCTTTAAGGCTGCCTTTTCTTTACCATCCTTAACCATTTTTTCTTGTGTGCTCACCGAAGCTATTCCGAGAAGGTCTGCCTACACCTGTCGTGTAGTCTTCCCGAGGTTAAGTTGAGACAAAGTGTAGTCTTCTAATTGAACCTCGTGTATGCTTTTCTCTACTGGTGGGGCAACAGTCTCTATGATGATCTCACACTCTGCATTCCTTTCTATGTGAATTTGTTTCTTTAACCTCTTCGCCGACATGTCTTGTGGGACGTGGTCGAATTCGGTAAAGTCAAGTTCATAGGAGGGTTTTTCCCTCTTTCTTCCTAGGAAGCCTTCAAGCCAAATAGAATCTCGGCGAACTTCACTAGGAGGGATGTGAGGCCCTTGAATGCTAGATGTGTGAGACTGTGCTGGAGCAATGTCTCTCGGTGGCGAATCCAAGTCGATGAGGACTTGTGACCACTGTGATACTGGTGATATTGGTGGCTCTGCTTCCATAACAGGCACCGTTTCTGCTACTGCTTCTACTGTTGTTGTTTCTGCCATTGGCTTTGCCACTAGTTCTTCAACAACTACTGCTGCAATGTGATTTGATTCATGCCTTCTAGCTGCTCCAAATCAACCACTGGATTTACTTGATGTAAATTTGTGTCAACTGTTTTCAAGTAATCATGGAGTAAGACCGTCTTGGTCTCGTATTGTACCTGAGAGTACTGCATCTTGAAAAACTTAAAGATTGACTGTAAGCTTGACCTTGTTCTAATAATCTCCGGAAACCCCTGAAAATAGCGCCCTGCCGAGAAGTTTTTATTTTTTTGGAAAAAATCTGGCACATGGGTTTTGTTCGTGCTTCAATGCTGAACAAGCCCAGTTCCTCATAATTTTGATTCTGAAATTTTTTCGGAAAAACCCCGAAAAATAGGGGCACCAAGTTTGCTGATTCTGGAAAATCTGACGAGATGGGTTTCACTAGAAAATTATGCTGAATCTACCCAGTTGATCAGATCTGATGTATCCAGTTGCCTTGTGTGACATGCAAGAAAACCTAAGACAAGAAGAGAAGAAGTAGACAGAAGATGGATTGGAAGTTTTTATCTGACTTCCTGAGAAAATCTGTCTCTGAAACCAATCCTCAAAATAGCAATCTTCTTCTGCTTCAGATCTGCAAGAAAAATTGAAGAACGGATGAAAACCTTGTTCAGATCTATCAATGGCGTCCTTGAGAGCTTATGGTTGTTCTTGGTCTTTTAACCTGCAATGAAATAATGAAGTAGGACGCCTTCACCTTGAATATATAGACTCAAGCCTTAGATCCACAAGTTTGGGGATCTAACTCATGATCAAAAGTGATTTTGGCTTGATCTAAAGTTCAAAAAGGTGATTTCCACTGATCGTGGAGTGTTTTAGCCAATTTTAACTCAAAAGCTCTTGACTTTAGTCAACGACTTGACCCTTGACTTCTTTTAGGCATCCCTTTTGGTTTTTTGCAAGTTTTTAAATATTTTCTCTCCTGAAAGACCTCTGTTTGATCTTGAATCTAGCCTGATCTGTTGATCCTGAGATGTCGCTAACACATTCACTGCGGAGCTAGATTACTGAAGAGAAGTGTCTGGGAGACATGATGATGAAAAGCTGAGTTTAGGGCGGGTTGGGGCCCTAGCTTGGTTGGCTAAATCTTTCCTGTAGCAGGAGGTTGGTCACAAGTTCTAGTCTCCCCACCCGCGCCGTGTCGCACGCGCAAAGTTTACAAGGGCTACCCGATTCGCAATCTAAAAAAAAGAGTTTAGGGCTTCAAAGAAAGGGCGCCTTTTCCAAGAAAGGGCTCTTTTGCTAATGCCTTGGTGAATTTTCAAACTTCGTTCTTCAGCCTTTTGAAATGACCTCTCGTGCTTTGATCTGGATTTCTCGTTGATTGGAGAGTCAGGTGATTTCGCTTGATATCTCATCAGGTAGCCAGCTCTGTTCTGCCAAAGATGACTAACTTTAGAAAACTTGGATTTCATTTTAGGGTTCCTTTATTCAAGGGCGCCCCTTCTTGAAAAGGGCGCTTTTGTCCTTTAGCAAGTTTATTTCCATCTGAAAAGTTGCCTAGTTTGATCCTGATTATCTGTTGACTACCCTGTCAGATGTTGGTGCTTGCAGTTGCGTTGCTGAGATCTATCTATGCTTGGAAGATTGTTTTGGGAGGCCTTTGGTCTTTTGTCAACATCTTGAGGTCCAAAAGAAAGGGCGCCTTTCTTTTGAAAAGGCTCTTTTTCTTTGATCTTCACGTTTGACAATCATTTCCTGATATTTCTTCAACTGCCTCTTTTCACTTTGTCAGCGACTGTTTATTATCTACTCCTCAGATGGTTTATCTGTTTGTTTCGTTGTCGCGCCAGCAAGCAAACGTCAAGAATGAATGTCTTGAAAGATCTTGGTGACTGCATTTGACCTTAAAAGATCATGGGCGCCCCTGCTTGAAAAAGGCTCTTTTCAGCATGTGAACTCTCTCCTTCGTAACATTTCCAGAGTTAGTCAAATTTTGACCTTTTTCATTTTCAGGAATCTCCTTCATCAAACATCTTTTTAGACCTTTTCCGCCATGATTGTGTCGTTGAAGCTTTTGAAGCTTAGCTTTCAGCTCTTGGTACTGGCCAATCTGCCATTAATGGCTGCGGAGCTCCTAACTTTATTCCTGAAAAATAGAAATAGACCCACCAGAGTAAAACATGTCTTTTGATGATTCTGACTTGACCAATGTGATCGTGAAGCCTTTTAATCCTATCAAAATCATTTTCAATCATTTCGGAAGGTCCTATTTTCGGGTTTCCCGAAAATAGGGTAAAACCCTAATTTTCAAATTTTCAAAATTTTGCACATGTGTTCCTTGACAGAAACCCACCAAGATTCTATGATTGGTTTGACCTAAAACAGACTTTACATGGCATTTTAACAAGATTTAGCTCAATTTATACAGAATGCCAAAAAAATTATTTTGGGTACAACACATTTAACATTATAAACTTAAGTGTGCATTTTAAATACTCCACCCGAGTTGCAGAAAGCACTGCTAAGGCTTTCAAATCCAATTTTGATAATGTCAAGATGAAACTGAGGCAATAGGATGAAGACTGGTGCAAACTAAAGAACTTTCTAAAAATAGACATGCTCTCCAAGAAGTTTGGAGAACACACCAAGAGTTCGAAAACACTTCAGAAAGTGTCTCTACAATCCAAATCACCAACTAAGCTCAACACCAATAACATATGCCAAATAAAAATGAACCTAGATCCTCCAAGAAGCTTGAAGTTCTCCCCAACACATCAATAGGCTGACAGGAAAACTCGGAAACTGGACAAAAGCTCATGGAACCATATTGCGTAAAAATGGGGACATTACATGGAGACTAATTGAGAAGATACACAAATGTGTGTACTACTTCTGCCCAATATTTTTTTGTGGATTGTAGGGTGTGGTGTATTGCCTCCAATGCTCTTTTGAGTACAAAATCAATGAGCTTTTTAGAGCAACAACTTACTTCCATTATCTAATCTAAGTATTTTGACTCCTTCCTAATTGTTTCTCTACCATGACTTTGAACTTTTTGAACTCAACAAATGCATCTAATTTTTTCTCTAAAAAATACACCCACATTTTTCTTGAAAAGCCATCTACAAAGAGTAAAAAATACCTGACACCGGAGATTGATGTCATCTTCATAAGCCCACAAATGTTATCATGGATCAATTAAAGAACCTTCTTAGCTCTCTGAGCTTGTCCTATTAAACAAAACCCTATGCCACTCCCTGATTTAGCATGCAACACAAACTCTTTGTTGACTTTGAATTTCAAAAGAATCCACCAAACTTTCTTTGGCCAAAATAAAAAACATATCTCAAATCTAAATGCCTATACCTTTGATGTGAAAGTGAGCTACAATCTTCACCATCAAAGCATCTTTTGCCTCCCCCACATCAACCAACCTAAAATGTCCAGATCCATGGTCATCAATATCATGAGCAGCTATCTTTTTACCAACCATAACAACAATATAGCATTTGTGATTGCTGAAAATCACATGTGAGGGTTGTTCTTTATGATCCCTCATCCAATCTACATGAAAATTCTCCCTCACATCCAATCTACATGAAAGCCAAGATCCTCTCTACCTCCTATGCAACTAACGGATCATGGCCGATATCAAGATGTTGAGATATCTCCCCAACCTCATACATCACTTTGGCCATGGATTGGAGCTTTTTGAGACACCATTGTACTGTGCCGATGGGGTCAAATGCATCCAATCGACCAATCTCAAAGAATAGAGCATCGGACTCAGCCTCACTCAACTCCTCCTGACTTGGCCAAATGTGGTTGTGGATCTGTGTCTAGCAATGTTGCCATGGTAGTGTCTGTGGTTGGAGGAGCTAGTCGTGATGGCTCTAAAGGGCCCATCTGAGTGTCAACTGCCATGTCAACTGGCTCTCGCTCATGTGGTGGCTCTATGCTCTCGATCAATAATCCTGGCGACTCTAGTGGAGGGGCATCTACTAGTGCCCCCATCAACCCAAGCAAATCATCAATCCCCGTATCCTCTTCGGTGTCGTCCGCTAAAGGTGGCACTACTGGTGGTGTTGATGGTGTTGGTAATGGTGTCACTACTGGTGGTGTTGCTAGTAGTGTAGGAGATAGGGCTACAACTTCATGAGTACTGGTAATGTGATTGGCTAGATGGGATGGCTCATTGTACTGTGATAGCTAGATGCACGGGGATAGCCTCCTAAATGTCCTCCTGAGAGTATGCCTCTCATGTGAATGAGACCTCCTCTGTACTCATCTCTATGGAGGAAGAAAACCTTATGGCCTCGTAGTCGTCTCCACTCGGCGAAGTAGGCAAAGTATCTATCTTCTTTCACTTCTTCGTTGGTGGTGTTGCTGGTTGAGGTGTCTCCTCCCCTGCTGTTTGCACACCCAAGTTTGCCCAATAGAACACAATTGACCAAGATGTGTCCAATTGGCGTACGGGTTGGAATCTTCCCCACTTATTGGATGGTACCTGCATGTAAATGGCATCCAGTAGGAGTCCAACAACGTGTTGTGTCATGTAGAATGCCTTGTGCTTCAAGCCCAAGAACTCTCGTATCCTCTCAGAGAGTATACTTTCCCAATTATACACCCTCCCCATACTCAATCTGACCATGAGTGTAATCATCCACACTGCAATATTTAATGCCCTACTAGCTCCTATGAATCTGCACTTGATCAAGTCGAGGACACATTTCCACTCAGGAGTGGCAAGGAAGTTTTTCCTCAGACCTCTATTACCCATGCTCCAGATACTATCCTTCTCTTGTTGGGTGAGGTCTGAATGGCATACCCTCTCTAGGAGTGACTCTTTCTGTTATTGTGACATCTTCCCTGTTGGTTTGGCCATCGGCATGTAACATACATCCCCGAATTTTTTCTGTTTTTTCCAACTGCTGATTCAATGTTTTCTGAGTTTGCTTGTTTAATGGTTTATCATAAGTCATTCAAGTTTGTAACATGCCAAGATATACATAACAGATTTCAAAGAGAAACAACTAGATAACTTGCAAGAAAGAGAGATTTCTGCCTCATTAACAATCTGATTTCATTATCATTAAGTTCAGATTTACAAGACAAATATCAGAAATAGATAACAATTTTCAGACCTGGGCAAAGTAGCATAAGGTAGAATTAAAGCTTCCAAAGTACATCGAACTGCAGCAATATTTTTGGCTCAAAACTCCTTGTTTTCAAACACCCAACGCTTAGCAAATAGGCCTCAATACACAGCAATAGGCGCCTCCTCATCTGCAGGTCACAACAGAAGTTTTTTGGCATCAACAAGGGCGTCCACAGCAACAGTTCGATCTGCTCTTAAAATTCCAAGACTCGTTCAAAAAATGCAAACTTGTACTCATTGGAATCGGCTAGAGATGAGTCTTTCAATGAATCAATACCCATTTTGATATCTCAATCCATCTCAGAGCTATAAGCAACAACGTGGGTTCAGGTTTAGCAAGGTATTACTCAGAAAATGATTTGAAACACACCAAAATCTTCATAAAATCACACCAAACTGAAAGCTAAACAAACCACACCAAAAGCTCCTCAAAAGAACTAGAAAATCTTTATTTTCAATCACCAAAATCCCCTGAAAGTTGAATTCTGTTAAGCTTTGTATGATCCCTGCTGTGGAATCACTCACAATCTGACTAGGGTGGATATTTCACCACCGAAATCAGCCCAAATGACGAGGGTTTCCGTCCTCACTTCGCAGCCCAAGCAATCTGGAAGAAATCCAGCAACATTATGTTATGTTGCCAAAGTGGAGATATGCAAATGAGAGCCAAAATGAGATTATAAAGAGGCTAGAGCGAATGGACTTGAAAAACTTCTTAATTCCCTCCTAAAACCCACGCCCTTCCTTCATTTGAAAAAATAAACATTTTAATTCATCTCTCTCCTCTCTAGGCGTCCTACTCATGGGGAAATAAAATATTAATAAACCTCTTTAAAAACAACTTTAAGTTGTACGCCTAGGCCAAGGTACTTTTTGAATGACCACTCACCCCCTCAACCTAAGTTTATAAAATAACTTTATAAAACAACTTAAGTTACTAAATAAAACAATTACCAAATACTTCAATCTTAGGCTCTCCAAACCATTTGAGAAATAATACTACTGCGTACATACCGGCCTGGGACCAACTCCCCAAAAATGACTTACTATAAATAGCACTGCTAAAAATAGTAAGTGTACACCAAACACCAAACTGAGCAAAATTGAAGACATCTAAAGAGTACTGTGACCAACTAAAGATAGCAAAAACCATAAACTGGCCACTGCTATAAATAGAAACCCCTCTGAAACCCAAAAGTGAACTCCAATGTTGGCCACTGAATCCCCTAACCACATCAACTAGCCTACAAAAACTCTGGAATAGGCTAATTGTTCACTGCACTACTCGAGTGAGAAGGGGACATTACACGGCACTCCTCTTGAAGATGTTCCAAATACCCAGGTGAATTTTGTAGGTGTGAAGGATATGGTCCCTAGGCATCCTTTGTAGTCAATCATCGACTTGTGAGAGTGTCAGTTGTACTATACTATCATCTGGCACAAGGCTCGAAATCCCTCGAATTGAAGAATAGCAATTGAGCAGCCTTGTCAACCTGGGCCTGTTGAAGAGCTACTTTCAAAATGTGATCATCATATGCTCCCAGCCACTATGATCGGCACTTACTACTGCTAAGACTCTCCCAAGTGATGATGTCGACTGTGATGGTGTCATCATCCTTCCCCTTCACCATTTTCCCCGATATGCGAAGTCTAAACAGTACTGGTCGCTTCCCTTTGATACTACTGGCAGCCATGTCTACAATCTGGCAATAAACTTCTGACACTTTTGGACACAGGTTAAATAGACAATGTCCTTCCTAAAAATGGTTATAGCAAAGAACTCGCCAATTCTATGTTTCAATCTATCGTACACTCCAATGTCTCCCTTGCACAATTTCCTTTGGTCATACTATATAGATGTTGGATCGTATGTTGGACTTGGTACCCCTAATTCTCTCCTGTTGTCGTACAATGAAGTCTCTCCCATGTCGTACTGTACCAAGGTGTACAAAGAATTGTCTTTGTTGTTGTCTGTGTCGTACAGTGTGAGAACCCTTCGTAAGATCACAATTCTCTTATACTGTATCTTGCTTCAACGCAGTCGTGCGGTGTAGTTGTTTACCTCCTTGGTTGTCGTACATTGTACGATCAAGGATTTCACACTATGTCATACATGACTGTACAGATTCAGTCGCACCCAACCCTTCACCAATTGTCGCACGAATTTCTTAAACTGTCATACTTCCTTTGTGCCAGCCATATGATCCTGATATATCTACCTTTATTATGCCATACAGTGTATTCTATTGGATGTACAACGTTGAACCCTTCGTCTTGCGCTTTCCGTACGATGGTTACTTATCGTACGATGGTCACTCTAGAATGTTGTCATACGTTGCATGTTGGTGAGAAAAAAACCTTCTTCACACAATATATCTCTTGCCATACGATCTTCTCTACAGTATTCGTACACCATACAATGTACGGATCTTCCCCTTACCGTGTACACTTCGTACGTCGTACAATGTACACTACTTCCTTTCGTCGTGCAATTTGTGCAATCTTAGCTTGTTGTACAATTCCCTTTACAAACCCTCCTAAGTGTATAAATCGTACACCCTTGCACTGTATTCTGAAATTTCCTTGCGTACTACTCTCCTTTGCCCTTTTTCATTCACCTATGCGATATACCTAGGTCATAATATGTAAAATGTTCTCTACTGTAGACCTTTATAATTCTTTCTATGTCGTACTACTTGTAATAATGTCACTTCTCGTACCTTATAATCTTTTATTGGCCATATTTTAATTAATTTTATTGTTCTAATTTATCTCCTTGTTAATTTATTACTTCCCCATCTTACTTTAATATTTTTCTCTTGATTTTTTAATTTTTTGCTTTTTTCAATTTTCAACTCCGCCAATTTTTTTAATTTTTTTCTTTTTTTCTTTTTTCTTCTTCACCATTAAATTTTATAACATTCCTCTTCACAACATGTTTTGAGATATTCGAAATCAAAGATTTTATCTACGAGAGGAGGGGGTCCAATACCTTTGTAGCTACCCTCAACATATTGCCCTCTATACTGTTGATACCATGTGACATTTTCTACTTTGACCGTCAGTGGACCCGTTGGATTAGGTATTACCCACCATAGTCCATTCAAGGTCAACAGTGGAGAGGTCTCCAAATTATGTTTGATGGCATACTTGATCACCTCTTCATTGTGTCTAAATCGCTGGGTGATGAACATATCTTTCGCCATTATTATTGCTCTAAGGCAGTGTAATGTCCCCGTCCAATTGATGGTCAAGATGATTTATTGGTTTATTTAATTCCCTAAGTTGTTAAATAAAATAAGGGAATTAATTATTGATTAATTAATATTATTCCCCTCAAGCATATAATATGAATAATATTAATTAATTAATGTTATTTTTAAGTGACTTAAGTGGGACCAATAATATTTGTGAAGTCACTTTATTCCCCTCCTAAAGTTAAATATTCAAATATTCAAATATTTGAGAGGGAACGGTTATTTCACGGGAGGCTACAAAAAGGAGCATTCGGTAATGTATTATTCATCATTGGAGTTTATATTTCTTCTTGTATTGCTGAGAGCTCTCGGGCTTGAGGTTTTGAGGTTTCAATGTTCAGACGATTCCACCCTGGCCTGTGATTACAGTTCATTGCCAACTTTGTGTGTCTCCTTTGGAGACAAATTTGCGGAGTTTCGTTAAATATCCAGCTCGATTATATTGTTTAATCTTGCTCATGGATGTTGGACGATTTTTATGCACAAGAGTATTCATTATTGTTGTTTGAATAAGTTTCATATTATTCAGTCCTAGGCGATTCACATCGAATATTGATATTTATTCAAAAGTTATTTATGATCGACTACATCATCCAATTTGGGCGATTATTATATTCCAGTATTGGCCGACTATATGCAATGCTGCCTTTAATATTTTGATTGGTCGAAGGATTCTAGAAGTCGTCATCCTTGTAATATCTGCCACAAACTAAAAGTTGACTTAATGATATGAAGTTCGGGCCATATTAAACCTCAATGGGTCTCATTCGTCTCTTTCACCACCCTGGTAATATTGCCAGTTAGCCGCACCATCTCTTTGGCAGACGTATTGATTATATTCTGGCTGGAGAAATATTCAAAGAAATTTATAATCGGGCAAGAGAAATATTGACCTCACTGCCGCCAATTTGGAAGAGTCAGGGGTTTGCTAAGAACCGTGGCAAGGTTTCCAAGTGCAAGCACCTATATAAAAAGAAAACAGAAAATTTATCATCGTTGAATATTCCAAGAGGATCGCAAGTTTGTAGAGGCCGTGCCTACTCCTCAAAGGTGTTGCGATTATTCAAGGTCAACGACTAAATAATAATTGTATGGCAAAATCAATATCGAATGATAATATGAATGGCCATTGTATGCAAGGGAATGCTTGTTGTATGGAAACTACTTTGGAATATACTTAAATATTTCCCCATAATCAGATTTCTAAGATTTATATGCAACTGTTAAAGTAGTAGACATTGCTCCAGCTTATTTACGAATTGTTCTGAGCATCTGAACTTGCAAGGGGAATTGGTATGCCTATAAACTGTGTAATTTCTGAATCAATATACACTTGATATCCACTTTAGTGAATAGTATATTTAAATATTATTTGCAAACTTGTCTTATTTGTGAGCAAAACTACATGGTATTTGTTTGATGAAATGTTGGTACTCTACATGACAACTATTTGACAATATATTTACATTGTCAAACTGGAAATTATCGTGAAAATTTGCCAAGGTCTTTACAGTGGTATTGGAGCTGATGTTCCTGCCAACCTATGATTTTAATGAGTGACGGAGAGAAAAGATACTATAACAGAGAGTTTAAGAAACAATGGCAACCTAGTCAGGTACCAGAAGGCGAAACTGCTTCTAGAATTTTGGGAATACACCAGAGATCACCTTCAGGCAATGGTACTAACTCCTCTACAGGAGGTGCATACATTGAGGCAGTGATGGGTGAAAGAGGGGAAGATCAAAGAGGGGAAGAATGCATTGTTGGCAAAGCAAAGGGCAACAAATCAGTGAATGACTCAGTTGATGGAGTTAATGACACAAACCATGTTCAATAACAATAATAACAATGGTAGTAATAACAGTAATGGCCATAATGGAGGCAATGACGGTGAAGGTGTTAACTCAGTTAATAATAGGACGCCAAATCAGCGTGTTGCAACTGCTAGCTCCAAGCCTTTAATGCCTGTTTTTTCTACCAAGAGTAGAGCCTCAGGAAGGCAATGAGCCTACATTGATAGAGTTGCAGGAACAACTCAAACAGGACTGGGTTGATGCAAGTCTGGGCTTCCAGCAGAATATTCCCCTCTGTGACTATATGGACCTGAGGATGAAACATATGCCAACAAGGGTAATAGAGAGCACCACAATGATCTTAGGAGGAAGGTTAGTAAATTAAGCTTGCCTTTCTTTGATGGTTCGGACAAGACTTCAACGTGTGCTTGGGTGCAAAAAGTTGATACCTACTTCCAGTTGAATCCGATGCCAAAGAAGGAAGCAATCAAATACGCTGCCATACATCTCAATGGGATTGCTCATGAGTGGTGGCATCATGGTATGGTCACCATGGGCCATGATCAGATCACCTCTTATGCTGAGTTTACTGAAAGGTTAATTGAGAAGTTTGATGTCAAGGATCATGAGCTCCATTTCAAGGAATTAGCCCAATTGAAGCAGTGGGGATCAGTGGACAACAACATTTCTGATTTCCAGAGATTTGTTGTTCTAGTCACTGATATATCAGAAAGGAGATTATTGGTCTTGTTCATGGGCAGTTTGGTGGACCCTTTAAGAGGTTGGGTCAAAGCTGTTAATCCTAGCTCACTACAGGATGCAATCAAGAAAGCTAGGGACATGGATTCCGCCAACCTGAAGAACAAATTTCAACCCAAAGGTTCTACCTCTCAGAAGGACAAAAGCGATAAACCAATTCAAGAGGGGCCCAAGAAAAATAGAGTGGGCGACGATATCGAATAGGAGTTGCGACAAAAGAAATTGTGCTTTAGCTGCAGGGAGCCTTGGGAACCAGGACATGAGTGTCTTGGTAAGGGCAAGGTGCATTATATAGAGATAGTTTCTGATAGTGAGGAAGAGGAGAAATCTGATCATAACCAAGGCAACGAACACAATGAGTCAAATGATGAGCAGTTGGGTGCCAATGAGACACCACCTAAGGGAGTGAAGGGTGGTACTCTTGTGACCATGTCTGGTGAACCAAAGTTCAACTCTTTCAGAGTTTGTGGAATGTTACAGGATCAACAAATCATAGTTCTAATCAATAGTGGGGCTACCCACAACTTTATAGACTCTGCTTTGGTTACTAGAAAAGGTTTGCAAACTGTGGAGCACGAGGGGTTTAATGTCATGGTTGCAGGTGGATATCTGTAATGACTGCCCCTTTTTTTTCTGTTTTCTTCTGTTTGCTGATTGGAAGTGTTTTGCAAATGTTTGTTTGTTGTTCAAATGCCCTTGCAAATGTTTGTTTGTTGTTCAAATGCCATTCATGTTTTTGCATTCATGATAAAGATAACATAAAGCATGGAAAGAAACTAAAATGATTGTCTTGCAAATAGATTCAACTTCAGAAATATATTTTCATTGGACATCATATCAGAAACTTCAGATTTAACATTCAAAATCAGACTTTTTCAAATGTATAACAGACTCAGAATTAATTGTTTCAGACCTGGAAATAAGTCTTTCAACAGCTGATAACTTCTCTAGGATTGCATATATTGACTCCAGCAAGAAAGCCCTTCAATACCCCTGCAAACTCGCCACCAACAGCTCCCCTACAAACCCTTTTAGAGTGCAGATTATGACCTATACATCAGCAGGTCAAAACCAACCAGCAACACCAAACTGGGCGAACCTCCTTAACTAGGCGATTTGGTCTAATAAATCAGTTCTTCACCAGAAAATACATATAAATATATAGCATGGGGCACCTTAATGAGGAGTCTTCAATAAGCCAATACCCAAAAAGCATTCACAAGCTAATAGGAAGTTATGAGCAAATAACCAGATTCTGCCCTGGGAAAGCAAAGCTCAGAAAATCACTGAAATCAGCTTCAAAAACCTTAAAAACCTCTGTAAATCTCAGCCCCATAATCAAACCCATCAAAAACAAGTTCATTCACACCAAACCCAAAAAGCAACTTCTCAAAAATACTCAAAAACCTTCATTTCTCCTGACTGAAACTGAAACTGTGAAGCTCTGAAGTGACCCCCGAGTGGAATCACACCCAAACTAGCTAGGGTAGGTCTTTCGCTACCGAAACCAGCACCTGAATGAAGAGGGTTTTCGTCCTCAACACCAAACTACAGACCTCTAGAAAAATTCCAACAGCATCTTGTTATGCAACCAACTTCAACATATGCAAATGACGCTCCAAATAAGATAATATAGGGTCAATGAAAGATTAGGGCAACACAAGTTTGAAACTCAACTTCCCTCCAAAAAACTTGCCCTTTTTTGCCTTTGATTTTAATTGAAAATTCATTTTAAATCTTGCCTTAAGCCTCCTTGGGCGTCCCCCTTATCCAGCTTTCTAAAGTGATTTTGTTGCTTTACAACAACCTTAAGTTCATCAACTAGGCGACAAGGTACAAGTTGATGTCCCCTCTAACCCTCAACTAAAGTTATAAAATAACTTTATTAAAACATTTCAAAATAGGAATGCGAATATTAGAATAATCAAACCTTAGCGAATCCAACTCCCAAACTAGAAAGACACTGCTGAAAGTAGCCTGGCCAGGACCAATTTCCATAAATAGACTTACTATTTTTAGTAATTAATAAAAATAGCAAATACACTAAAAAACTCGAACTGGTATGAAAACTGAATTGCAAAGCCACTCACTCTAAACAATAAGTTTTGGAATTGGCCCCTACTAAAAATAGTAAATCCAGCCAGAAATGTCGAAAACCTCCACCGAAAGGACTGGAACTAAGTTCCCTTACCAACTCCGTTTAGCCTACAGGAACTCAGGAATAGGCTAAAGGATAACTCCCTACTCTGGGGCTAATAGGGGACATTACAATATTAAATCTCTTGTGAGCAAAAGGTTCCACAGATGAGCATCACAATAGGTAACTATACAATTACTGATGATTTTTCTGTGGTGGTCTTAGGAGACACCAAGGCTATCTTGGGCATCCAATGGTTACACTCACTTGGGAAGTATTTACAAAACTTCCAGACCATGGAATTCAAGTTTAAGGTAGATGGCAGGAAAGTTGTTTTCAAGGGAATGTCAAATAGCGCTCCTAGAGTTGTCTCAGTAAAATGAATGGAGAGCATTTTTAGACATGGTGATATCGCATGGGCAGCACAAAGTCTGATTTCTTCTAAGTTTATGGACAACAGGCCTAAGCAATACCATGATGATTTACAGGAGGTTTTGCACAATTGCAATGTAGTCTCCAGCGATATTCCTCCAAGAAGACCAACTAATAAGGAATGCGTAAATTGGGTGGAAGATTAGGAATTCATCTGGATTGTGATGATACACAGAGGCAACAACATTCCTAACATTGGAAAGATTTCAAAAGGAGTTTTCAAGCTTGCTGGAATCTTCACAATGGCAGAAGGAAAATCAAGTTCAGACCTTATCTTGCATGAAGAGTTCGTGAGACTAGGGTCTAAGCATACTTTCTTCTCAATGCACAATCCACCTCTTGTATTGGATGCTGATCCGATTTATGGTAATTTCAAAACTCCTAGTACTTTGAAGGTCCCTTTGGTTGATAACAATTGGATTCATCACATAAGGATTCATTTTGGAAAAGATGTTTCTGAAAGCATTGGAAGACCTTTTGATGAAACACACTCAAATAGCAGAGTTGCACAACACAAGCATGGTGGAGTTATTTCTTCACTATGAATTCATGATAGAAGGCAACAACAAAGTTCATGGGAAGGCTTTGGGGGCCAGAGAGATGTTCCATGGCTGGAAATAGTTCAGATTTCTATCTTTAACTCTGTTGTTTGGTTGCAGATCAGCCACTACACATTTATGACAGTTCACATTTCTGAAGCTTCTCCAGGAAGCATAGTCAAGAAGGGGGAGAACTATCAGATGGTGGTTAATTGGGAGTTTTTTTCCAGATTCTTCCAAGATGATTTTGGGCAATGCAATGCTCAGCATTCGTGATCATACAAGGAATCTTCAATTTGCAGCTATTGTTCCACTAACAAGGTGTTGATTTTGATAAAATCAAATCATTATTTATTATTTTCAGACTTGGACAGCAGTAAGATGGATCATTTGGAAGGTAGAAAACATTTAGGGAATATTAATAAGTGTTTCCAGCTGAAGCAAATAGATATTCTAGCCAACACAATCTTGTTTCTAGGAAATAAACAAGTGAGTTTGGTCTGCCATAGATTGTTGCGAGCCTGTACCCTTGATATTCGAGATTTCCTGTTGAAAGGAAAACCCTTCAATTTCGTTAATGAAGGGAACATTGCAAAGGATTGGACTGGAGATTGTAGTAGAATATATTTGGAGCATATTCAGAAGAGCAATTTTCCACTTGTTTTCAACCATTATTCAGAGACACTTGGGTTGGAAATAGTGAATATCCTAACAGATTTCCTAGGTTATATCAGAGTGGCGCAACGGAAATTTGATAAGACAAAATCATGTGACGGTGGTATTGTCATACTCATAGCAGCATAAATCGTTTGGGGCAAAAATCGGCAAACCAAAAAATCAGGATTTTTTGAAAAATCGGGAAAAAATCGGGAAAAATCGGATTTGAAAAAAAACGTAAAAAATTGTAGAAAAATAGACAAAACCTACTTTTTTTTTAGACTTAAGGTCATTTCCATAGCATAGAGATACAGAGAGCAAATAAAATAGAGATTTTAACCCGAATTGTAGAAAATTGATCTTTTTTGTTTATATTCATATCGCTGATTACATTGCATCAATGCATTGCACAAAATAACTTGTGCTCTCTAAGTACGTTGGAAAATAACTTAAATTATTTAATATTTACATATATTATTTAATAAATTTATTTAATTATATAATATACTATATTTTAGAAAATATTATTTAATAATTTATTTTATTATATAATTTAAGTTCATTTTAAACATGAAAATAAATAATATAACTTGTGCTTTCTCACTGTAAAAAACTTAAATTATTTAATATTTACATATATTATTTAATAAATTTATTTAATTATATAATTTAAATTCATTTTAAATTTTCAAATAAACAATAACAAAACATTGAAATATTATTTAATAAATTTATTTAATTATATAATTTTCGTGTACACATTAACACAGCCACAAAATCAATACGCAACCCTGAATAGTGAATACGCAGAGGAAATATGAAAGGAAATTTATTTAATCATATAATTTCCGTGTGCCTGGTCGCCTGAACTTGAAAAATCAACGGCAACAACAAAGTATGGTCGCGCACGTCGCAAGTCACGTGAAGAATTTTGGCGGACAGAAAACGCACAAGTCACAACCTCCAGTCGCATAGCATGAAAACACGTCCTCTCAGTCGTAGAAAATGAAATTAAAAAACTGGCGACGCACATTAATCTTCAAAACGCGTTTTTTTAGGGTTCTTTTTAGCGCTTTTTAGGGTTTCAATTTTTTGCCGTTTTTTTGCCCATTTTAACACGATTTTAACCCAATTTTTACGCGATTTTCAACGATTTTTTGGGCAGTCAACAAAACCCAAAAAATCGCGATTTTTTGGCCGAAAAAATCGCGATTTTTTGGCCGAAAAAATCGGGAATGGCCACGATTTTTTAAAAATCGCAATTTCTGCGATTTTTTGCCAATTTATGCTTCTATGGTCATACTTTTGTTCAAGAAAGATCAGTAGGTATCATTTGTAAGTTTGTTGCAGCATGGAGTTTCAAATAGAAAACCTTACAGACCTCCTAGATTGGTTTGTGATCCTAGAGCTACAAGGTTTGTTCAAAATTGAGTTGTTGGTTACGTTGGAAATTGCTTGAGGGCAAGCAATTCTGGGAAGGGATGACTACAATGTCCCCTTCCAATTGATGGTCCAAATGATTTATTGGTTTATTTAATTCACATAAGTTGTTAAATAAATTACGGGAATTAATTATTGATTAATTAATATTATTCCCCTCAAACATATAATACGAATAATATTAATTAATTAATGTTATTTTTAAGAGACTTAAGTAGAACCAATAATATTTATAAAGTCACTTTATTTCCCTCCTAAAGTTAAATATTCAAATATTTGAGAGGAAACGATTATTTCACAAGAGGCTACCAAAAGGAGCATTCGGGAATGTATTATTCATCATTGGAATTTATATTTCTTCTTGTATTGTTGAGAGCTCTCGAGCTTGAGGTTTTGGGGTTTCGGGGTTTCTGTGGTGAAACGATTGCACCCTAGCCTATGATTGCAGGTCATTGCCAAATTTGTGTGTCTCCTTCGGAGACAAATTTGCAGAGTTTCGTTAAATATCCAGCTCGATTATATTGTTAAACCTTGCACGATTTTTATGCACAAGAGTATTCATTATTGTTGTTTGAAGAAATTTCATATTATTCAGTCCTTGGTGATTCACATCGAATATTGATATTTATTTAGAATTTATTTATGATCGACTACATCATCCAGTTTGGGTGATTATTATATTCCAATATTGAGCGACTATATGCGGCTCTGCCTTTAATATTTTGATTGGTCGAAGGATTGTAGAAGTCGTCATCCTTGTAATATCTGTTGCAAACTAAAAGTTGACTTAATGATATGAAGTTTGGGCAATATTAAACATCATTGGGTCTCATTCGTCCCTTCCGCCACCCTGGCAATATTGCTAGTCAACCACACCATCTCTTTGGCAAACGTATTGATTATATTCTGGCTAGAGAAATATTCAAAGAAATTTATAATCGAGCAAGAGAAATATCAGCCTCACTACCTGCTGTGACCTATTTCACACATCGCCCCATTGCAAATAGGGACCCTCACTGGTTTGCTCTTAGGGTTTAGCTTTGAGTAGCAATTTCATAGTCTCTGGTATCTGGAAATTTCATGTCAAAGTCTAGGGTCATCACCCGAGCCAAGTTGAGAATTTCGGCCTGAAAATGAACGTGAACGTCATAGAAGTGCTTAGAAGACCCAGTAGACAAGGATCGCCTGTGCTTTCGCTCAATTCTGACAATTCCTATTTTTTAGGGATTCTGCTTTTTTGCTTTTTTGCTTTTTCGTTTTTGGCATTTCTGGACCAATCTGGAATTTACTATTTTTAGAAAGTTGCTTTTTGCTTTTTCTATTTTTAGTAAGTTTCTATTTTTATAAAGTGCTAGGTCTCACTGGCAGTGGAGTCAAAAGTTTCCACTTTTGGAATTAAAAAGCAAGCAAAAATCAAGCAGAAGTCTTAAAAAATCGAAAAAATCATGAGAAAAGCGCATGCAAAGATGAGAAAAGCGCATGCAAAAGTGAGAAAAGCAGGAAAAGGCGCATGCAAAAGCTAGAAAATCAATTGAAAAAATCGCGCCATCAAGAGAGAAAATCATTCAAAAAATCAAATAAAAAGCAAGAAAATTGTGATGAAATTCGCCTAAGGCTGGAGAGGTGCGCCCTTGGGAAATCCAGTAGAATCTTTGAAAAGTCCACTTGAAAAATCCATTCGTCAAAGAGAAATCCAGTTAAAGATTTAGTTAAAATTCGTCTATTTGAGAAATCATCTCAATCCAGTTGGAAAATGATGAAAATTGACTAAGGCAAGTAAAAATTCGAATTGGACTTAAAGAATTTCAAGATGAAGTTAAATTCCAGTTAGAAAAATGAAAATTCCAGTTGAAAGTCGAATTTTGAAGGGGAGAATTGAGAATTTTTCTAAGGCAAAACCCACCTTGGTAAAAGGGAAAAATGAAAAAATCCAGTTGAAAAGTGGATTAGTCCACTTAAAGGTCGAATTTTCTAGAAGGCAAAAGGAGAATAAAATAACTTAAGTTTTATTTTAAAATAAAATTTAGTTAGCAAGCCAAAAGGAGATGCCTTGAAAAAGAAAAGAAGATAAGATTGTTTTTTTCATTTTAAAGCAAAAGCACCCAATTAAGGAAGAGATCGACCCTGGCTAATACAGAAACTTTTTATTATAAAAGAAGTGCTTGTGAGTTTTATTTTTTCATTATTCACAGGTCAAGTTCTTCACAGGCAAACTTCTTTCAGAAAGGCGTCCTTATTTTCTTCTTGAGCTGCAAGTCGCATTCATTCCAGAACACAAGGTTGGACTTTTTCCTTCCATTTTCAGATTTCTCGATCAACTACAGAGTCATGGCTGGCGAATTTACAGAGAGAAAAGGAATTTTTTGTCTTGTTTTGCACAGAAACTTCGCTTTTTTCAGTTTTAAAAGTCTAGCAAATTAATTTTAAAAAAAAAAATTCCTTGAAAGTTCTTTTAAAAGGATAAAGGTTGGAAAAGAATTTATTTTATTGAAGTTTATTCTCCAACCAGCCTAGGCAAACAAGTTCTGGAATTTTTTTTTAATTAATTTATTTAACTCTCCAGCCATAAAATCGCCCTGTTTTTACAAATTTGTTAAAATATTCTAACTCCGAGCTTCGTACAGGCACAATGTCTACTTCAAGGAATGTAGGAGGTGGAGTTAGAAAAGCCCAAGTAAAGGAAGTTCTCAAGGAGTTCTATCCAGAATCCCAACTATCCTCGAAATGGAAGAAGGTAGCGGATACCAACTTTGAGCAGTTCAATGCGATTCAACACAAGAAAAGGATGTTTGGTATTCAGCATGAAATGCCTACACCCATTGCAACTAACATCGTTAAGTGCGGACTTCACCAAGCAGCATGATTTCCACCTGCAGTTCAGTGCAGTGAGCTAATGGTTGAGTGTGCCAGAAGATACAATCCACAGACAAGATCCATTAAAACACCTAATGGGATCACTTTGGCATACTTCACGGAGGATTCAGTCAAAGAGGTATTTGGTATTCCTCATCGTCAAAAAATGTTGAACAGGACTCAAGAGGAATCACAGGCAATGTTTGATCGAGCCAATGAATCCTGTATGGACATAGTCAATTCTAACTGGATCAAGGAACCCAAAAGACATCACTCTAAGTTGCCAAAAAGATTAATTTGCACAGATTTTAAACCAGAATACAGTGACATGATTCATATGCTGAACAGGATTATGGGTACTTCTCAAGGAGCTTTCTTCGAAGTATGGATGTTTTCATATGTGGAGGAGGTCGTATTGGGAATGGAAGCAATAAATTGGGCAAAGTTAATAAGTGATAACATTGATTTCCAGTTGAGAAACTTGGAGAAGACCAAAACCTTCTATATGAGTTCCTACGTAGTTTATATCCTGGCACGGTTTACTAAGTATAGAGGACTGATTTGCAAAGGGGAAGTTGGACTTCGAAAAGATCAGCTCAAAGCATATGATTGTTACCCGCAGCTCCAGTTGCATTACAGGGACAATTATAAGATAACCAATGACGCCTTCCTTATGTATATCACGCGAGTGCTTCAAGGAGCAGTTCAAAAAAGGCTATCTAAGGAAGCTATGGTGATGCTTGATAAATTCGGATCTTGGTTCATCCAGTTTCCGACCTTTACATACATAAGAGTTCATGGATTCTCAGATGCTCCGCATAGACTTCCTCGGTATCCAACAGACAAGATTGTTATGCTTGAAGTTGCAAGGCAATTGGCGTGTATAGATTCTATTCAAGGGAAAAGGAACAAACAAGGAGTGGATTTTCCTGTTGCAATTGGGAAAATGCTAGAAGTGTGCCCCTCGTCTCAATCAGCCAAGGCAGCAAAGTTAGAGTTGCAATTTTATAAGTTCGGCATTTATAATCCAAGGTCTGACTATGATCCATACTTGAGAGTTCACAGGAAGAAGTCCCTTCATGTTATGCAGATTGAAGACTATTGGTCTAACTTGGTGGACGAATATGGAGTCAGGAAGAAGATCTGGTCCAGAATTCCCATTGAACTTGTAAAAAGGTGTGACTTATTCCCTATACCTGACCAGGTAAAGGACAACGGAGACTACATGCATCCTCAATTTGAACAGGAAAAGAACAAGCCTATCTTGTTGCCCAACTGGACACAACCTGAGTTGACTGATTTGGACATATTGATGAAGGATATTGTAGCTTATTCTAGGGAGTGGGCAGATAATCAGATCAACAGATTGAGAAAAGGAGTTACTCTTACCTATGCCACATTGAGTAATAAGGAAAGCCAGGGTGACGCAGTTGGAGAAAGTCTTGATGAACTTTCATGTCCTAGCAAGAGAAAGGTAGTGACTGAAGATCTTCACACGAAGGAAAAAGAAGCAGCTGACAGAGAATTGGAGACTAAGAAGCAAAAAGTGAGTAAAATTCCATCATCTTCAAGTACTTTATCTGTTGGAGTAATAGAAAAAGTGTCCATTGCTGAGATCGAACCAAGCCATGAGCAAGAGGTTGAATTTCAAGAGTTAGAACAGTTGGATTCTCTCCAAGAGCAAACCCTCACTGAGTGTTTGGAAGGAGGTGATACGCTAATGATTGAAGGCATGGGAAATACTGAGGTCCTTGAAAACAATGAAGAGCTGGGAGATGAAGTAATTTCTGCTCTGAAAGGAATTAATGATGATATCCAATTAGAGGATGGGATGGAATTATCCACTATCCCAGCTTGGTTGACTGAAAGTTTGATGAAGAAGTCTAGATCACTAGATGAAGTTCAACCAATTGAAAGCATGCAAGACTTCCTAGAGAGGATTGGCAAAGCTAAAATGCCAAGGAAGCCTAAAAAGTATTCTCAGATTACCAGGAATGAAGCAGGATCCCGAATCTTACAAGTTGCAGTCCCAAAAAATGACAAGCCAAGAGATCAGATTACTCCTATGGACTATGATGTTACAGCGTTGGACATTGGGCAAACCACGATAGAACAAGATTTCCATGAGTTGGCAGACACTTCCAAGGCCATCAAAGAGAAGTTCGACAAAACAGAGGAGAAGAAGGAAAGGCTAGAGTTAGAAAATTTCAGGCTAATGGAGTTCATTCAGCAGCTAACAGCCCCTTTGCGCCAAGAAAGTGAAGCTTTTATTCCGCCATCATCTCTTCCTCCGGAATCCGTTGATACTCTTGAAGCTATGAGGATCACAAGCCAAGCAACTAAAAGTTGGATCAACAATACCTCAAAACAGATGGAACAATTCTTGGAGAAATGTGCTCAGACTTATGACAGATCTGCCTTGCTTATGACAGAAATTGGTCAAATTGAAGACAATTGGGAAGACTTCCAGTACGTAAATGACAAAGTGATACCTCGTTTGAAGGTTTTAAAGGAAGTTTCCATGCAAATATTAATCCAAGAAGGTGTTATTGAGGAAGGAGCGTCGTATGATTTCAGCAGGTGGTATCATTCCTTATTGGCTAAAAGGAAGATATATGATGGAATGAAGGAAGAATGTGCTGTTATATGGAATGCAATTGAAAAAATTCAGTTTAAAATCCTTACTTCTCTTGAAGGATTAACAAGGCAGGAGCATCATGATGCAAATGGCTTGGATTTAGAAGGATTGAAGAAAATGTAATGAATATTTACTTCAAGGAAGTGCAGATTGTTACAAAGAATCAGCTTTATGATATGTGTTCCCTTTTGACCTTTATGGATAACTTTCAGAAACAGGAAGATAGGTGGGAAAGTACTTTTACCCAGTGCCTTGAAACCTTGGACATAATGGGAGTGCAACTGGATTCTATGCCGAGCATATCAATGGAGGAGCTAGATTTCGTGTTAGCAAAATTTCTTGCATTTGCGGCTAGGGAGCAGTCCAATGGGAATTGCATTTTGGATTCCCGCTTGCTCGAATGATTTGCAAGGTGTCATTGTTTGCCATACTCCAAGTGGCTCGTCTTGCTTGTGCCATGTGTCCTTTGAGTTGGTTATGCTTTTTAGGGTTAGGGTTTCTTGAAATAATCTTGGCCATTGATCTCAAATCAATCTGAGCCGTTGCTTTGTAATTGGGGTGCCTATATAAACCCCACGCATTTCATTCATTCATGGAGAGACTTATGAAATTGTTGCTACTAGTGCTATTTAGATAATAATTTGATTCAAAGTTGAGCATTTGTTATTTTGAGAGCTTGCATGGTTTCATAATTTCTTCAATAAAGTAAATTAGTTTTAGCATTTTGATGAATGAAAGATTGATAGTGTTGGAAATATTGAAATTAGTTCATACCTTTTTCAATTGAATGATTTTCAATTTGATGTGCAAGGTTAGTCTGAACGTTGAAACTGTTTAACTTGAATTCTATTACCTATATACATTGTTCGAATTGATGGTGGTATTGTGTAATAGGATATCATTCGTAAATCCATTGAAGATTGCATCATCTTTGTCTAGTTGTAGTCGTTGTGCTTGGCAAAACAAAGATTGGTTTAAATTTCACTGTCCTGCATTTGTCTCTTAAATTCATAGGAGTAGTTTGGCATAAATCTAGTTTCTAAACCCTCATCCCTTTTCCTTTTATTTTATCTCAAAATCGAAAATCCCAAAAATATAAGAACGTTCAACGTCAAATCAATCTAAATTCCTACTTTTGAATAGTTCATTATCCAAGGTCCCTTTGTGAAATCAGCATATCACATCATCCATTGAGCTTGTCCATCCTCAAACTTAAGAAACATTGGAATTACCGTATGACCTTTCTAGCAATCTTAGCATAAGAGGTAGTTTTTCAAGAGAGGATAGAGCGTCTTTGGACTCTTTATTCTAAAGTGCTTGGTGAGTCATAAAACACGCATCAACACTAGCACCAGTTTGGAAGAGTCAGGGGTTTGCTAAGAACCGTGGCAAGGTTTCCAAGTGCAAGTGCCTATATAAAAAGCAAACTATAAATTTAATCACTGTTGAATATTCCAAGAGGATCGCAAGTTTGTAGAGGTTGAGCCTACTCCTCAAAGGTGTTGTGATTATTCCAAGTCAGCGATTAAATATTGATTGTATTGCGAAATCAATATTGAATGATAATATGAATGGCCATTGTATGTAAGGGAATGCTTGTTGTTTGGAAAATACTCTGGAATATAATTAAATATTTCCCCATAATCAGATTTTTGAGATTTATATGCAACTGTTAAAGTAGTAGACATTACTCCAACTTATTTATGAATTATTCTGAGCATCTGAATTTGCAAGGGGAATTGGTTTGCCTATAAACTATGTAATTTCTGAATCAATATACACATGATATCCACTTCAATGATAGTATATTTAAATATTATTTGCAATCACTTGTCTTATTTGTGAGCAAAACTACATGGTATTTGTTTGATGAAATGTTGGTACTCTACATGACAACTGTTTGACAATATGTTTACATTGTCAAACTAGAAATTATTGTGAAAATTTGCAAGGGTTTTTACAGGCAAGGTTCCTCCTCTTCTAGATATTCGTCCAAGTCATCATCATTTCCAACTACTTTTTTCTCTTTCCTTCTCAACTTCTTCGTCGATCCCATAGGCCACGTACCCTCTTCTTTCTCCTCCCTAAGGTGCATATAGTTTCCAGTCACCCCATACTCTCTTCCACAATGTAGGTGTTCCGAACAGAGTTCTACTTGTTTCTTGACCAGTCTTTCTTCCACTATTTTTTGGTCTCCTCCCGTTGTCCAATTTACCTCTTCTGCAAACCAGTTCCCAATTATTCCCCAATCCTCCTTTTCCATGATTCCACTTTTTCTTATGGTCCAATCTTCTGTTGTTGCGTACACTAGCATATTTATTCTAATTGTTGCTTCCTTTCTCTCCTAGTACAGTTTCAGCTTTGATCCGTTGATGGAGTCTTGTAGTAGAGTCTTGTCTAAATTCTCAAGTTTAATTGCTCCATTCTTGCCAAATTCTCTGATTTAAAGGGTCCAAGACACCTTACCTTGAATTTACTAGGCTTGATTTTGTTGCAGCCGTTATATTTTAAAACTAACTAACCAGGTTGGAATTTCATTCAGCGAAGATGCTTGTCATGCCAGTATTTCCTTCTCTACTGCATCACCTTCGTTGCCCATTGTGTCAATATTCTTCATTCGTCAAGTTTGTTGAGTTGAAATAACCGCTCCTTCAAACTCTCCATGTCACCAAGTCTATTCTCCACAGCTATCCTCAAACTTGGTACCATATATTCAACTGGCACTATAACTTTTGGACTGTACATTAACTAGAACGGTGTGTGCCCAATCGTCACCCTGTATGTCATACGATATGCCCACAGTACAGCAGGCAACTTTTCTTCCCAGTCTGCTTCTTCTACTCCACATGATTTGTGAACTAACACTTTGCTGGTTGACTTTGCTTGGCCATTTTCCCTCTATTAGTACAAACTCAATAGACTATGGAAGGCCTTCAATACTGGTTGCCAATCATCGGCAAACATGATCATTTTTGGGTTGTCTTCCTCTCCCAAGTTCACCTTCCTCATCTTTCGCTCCTCGTACTTGATTGATTTGTCCCGTTCGAAATTATGGGTTGGCGTGTCATCTGTTTTGCTACTCCCTCTTTATATTCTCCATACTCAGACATTGTGGGTTGGCATTTCATCTGTTTTGCTACTCCCTCTTTATATTCCCCGTACTCAAATGAAAATGTCTAACTAGTTGTACCTTTGTCTTCATCTTCCTTGATCTCCCCAATTTGTAGCATGTTCCACTCAAGGTGAAACACCTCATAGTCTTTTGTTTGCCAATTGAATAGCCCATTGAGAGAACTCGTCTCACCTTGGAGCAATTCTTGAGGTCAAGTACCCCTTCGTCGTTATGTTCAATGAATTTTCTTCCTTCGTCTTCTTTTGATTCCAGTGCTCCACGGGGACTCATCCCCTGCCCTAGTACCCCCGTCCTCGTCCGGGAAACGTTTCGCGGACTCGGGGACTCCTCAGAAACTTCCACCCGCCATTGCATCTGACAGTGACTCAAACTTGAGCTCCAATTTTGATACTAACTTGCCAGTTGCATCTGCTGATTAGGGACAGCCATATATTTTTATGTTTTTTGTCATTTTATAGTTGAAACTTGGAGCCCTTGGGCATTTTGTTACAATTCTTATTTAATATGTATGCACATTAACAATGAAAGAATTTGAATTTTGTTAATTTGTTTGTCGATTCTCATGTGAAATCTCAATTCAAGTCTAATGTTATGTATTAATCTTCTACAATGTCTATGATGAATGCTTTATCAATGTTATGATATGAATATTTGAAATTTCTCTATACTTCTAAAATTTCCCTTTTTTTTAATCAGCCGTCCCCTGCCGTCCCCTAAAAAATGGCCCAAAAGTACCCCCGTACCAAAAACTCGTCCCGCCGTCCCCTACCGTCCTCGTCCCCGAAACTCCGTGGAGCATAGTTTGATTCTTCTCCTTCGAAATCTAACTTAGAGGATGTCAGTTCTTCACTCACAACCTGATTCTTTAGGTCAATGACGTACTTCCTCCCATTACTCTCGATGAAGAGTGTGTTTCGTTTCCAGTTATGGTCCACTCTTGTTGCTACCAACCAACCTCTCCCAAGTAGTGCATTGTACGCATTCCTTGTATGCCTTCCTCTGTAGTGGGATGCCGACAAAGTTCAACAAAATTGTTGTTGCCGATTGTTACCTTTTGCGCCATCAGTGTACCCAGTGGTTTGATACCATGTTGATCAACGCCTACTAAGTGAAATGTTGGTGGCCAAAGAGTTGATTTCCCTAGACACTTCTAGGTCTCCTCCAGCAGTACATTCACTCATGAACCTCCATCAATGATGGTGTTTGTGAGTTTCTTCCCCATGATTTCCATCTATACAATGGTTGATTCCCTCCCGATGTTCACCATGAGTAGCATTGAGTTAGGGACTTGTTCACTTTCGAGTGGTTGTTCTGTTTCCATGTCCTTGCTTGGAACTCCCTGTCGAGTTTGATTGTCACCGACTATGTTCGTAATTGCCACTCTCAATTGTGGCATTGTCTGCAGAAGATCTATCACGTTGATAGGTATGGTTGTATGTAACATATGACCTATGACATTCTCTGACTTCAACCGCAATGATGTACTTGCTGCTTCATTGGAGGTTAACCTTTCCTTGGCCATCGCTTGTTCTACTTCTACTTTGGCCTCTCAAAGTCTTTTCGTCTTTGTACGGGGATCTAGATAAATTGTCTTCTTTGCTTGTGGTCTAGTAATTGCCAAAACTTCCTCGTCCTCCACTTCCAGCATGTTAATACCTTTCTGTTTCGAGTAGTCAATGTCTTCGTGGTCACCCGATCCACACCACTTACATAACATTCCTCCTTTACTTTGATTGTTCTGGCATTCTTTGGTGAAATGACCCCATTCATTGCACTTTTGACACTGGATCATGTGTCTTCCTTTAGAATCGTACTAGATTCGGCTTCTCGGCCCACTGTTATTCGGTCATTATTTCCTCTTCTATTTTGGTATCCGCCAGGGGATGCATTACTGTTATTACTTTGTGGTTTAGGAGGTGTGATCAGAGGGGTTGATTGCTCCCCCTAAATGAAGAGCACTTGTGTGCTTCTTGTTTTTAAGTTGTACAGACATTCCTTGATGGAATGTCCCATTACCTGAAAAATGTCGCAGAATGGTTTTTTCGAGGAATTATTTTTAGTGTGACCTATTTTGTAGTTGGTGCACCATAGTTCTTTAGTTTCTTTTGAGTTTTCTTTGTCGGCCTTCAGTTCTTTCATCATGCGCATCATATCTCATCAAAGGGCCTAAACGGTTTTAGATTCTCTGTCACTGTTGTCATTTGTACTCTCATTGTCATTCGTCATTCTTTTTGTTCGAGAGGATGTTTTGTTTTCATTCTTAATGTCCATCACCTGATTGTAAGCCTCAGTGCACGATGGAGGTACTACCTTCATTTTCTTGCGCAACGAGGGAATTAGTCCTTCGATGAACCAATGCTTCTTCAGCCCATCTACCAGCTGGTTCTCTAACTTTACTAACAATTCTTTGAGCCAACAATTGTAAGCTCGTATGTTCCCATGCTTCCCCTATTTGGTGTTATAGATCTCGGCGACGATCTAATTGTCATCGCATAATAATCTAAACTTTGCCTTGAATGCTTTTCTCAGTGCATCCCATGAGGCTGAGCCTTCTGCTACCAATTCTATGAACCAATCTATTGCTATTCCTCGTAGCATTATTGGGAACGCTCTCAGCCAATAATCTATGTCTTCTTGGCTGCCCGCAGCCATATAGTTTCGCAGGTTTTGCAATGTCTAACCAAATCCTCTGACCCATTCCCCGTAAATTTTGGAATTTTTTGCCTTTCCACACTCAGATTGGCTGGGAAAGTCACCATCTTCCTTCCTCGATGGTCTCCCTGTGCGTTGGACCTGTTTGGACTATTTCACTCAATATGTTTCGGTGCATGACCTGCACTCACAACCACATACGAGTCCTCCACTTGTCCACCTTCAGCGTCCTCTGCACTCTAGGTCTCCTAGGGATTGTTCTTGCACTCCTTCCATCCAAGGGTCTATGGTTCGGATACTCCAATTCTCGGCTCTTCTCTCGAGATGGATAGTTCTCGGATGCATCTAGTGTGGACACTTTTGAGGAGTTTCAATATGATCATTTGAATCTCAATATTCTTTCATCCACTAAGGTTCTAGAGACGTGTTGATATTCCATCTCCTTCATCTATTGTTGCTTGTATTGCTATAGTTTTGACTTCTTGTGATTCAATGTAGCAGGATGTATATTGTCTTCCAAATATACCTACTTGGGATGAGTACTTGATAGACATTGGAGATTTGTTTGCAAAGTTCCACATTTTAGATTTGGGAGACACCATTGATTGCATATATCTTCTCTTTGATGGAGATGATTCTCCTTAAGTTGTTGTGAGGGAACACTCTGACCCTCTTGTTCATTTTGTACATGATCATTCTTTTCTGCTTGACATGAGTGGATACTTTTGAGCTGCATTTGGAGGAGGCTTATTTATCTTCAAAGGAGATATTTTTGTTTTTGGATTGTGTTCTACAATTATCTCTACTAGATTTTGGAAAGTCCTCTTCATCAATGTGGCCCAAAACACTTGTTTGGAGTGTGCCAGCTTTCGACATCGACATGGAGACACTTGAGCATAACTCAAAGACATCACACATCATCTTTCTTCCCTCATCTTCCTTTCAAGAATGGGAGGACATGCTACATATCATCTTGGTTTTGTTTCTTCCTAGGGGGAGGAATGTTCAACAAGATTGAATCATCTTCAACATTCAATGTTGAGCATCTACATTCATTGTAGGAGACTCTACATTGAGGGGGGTTACACGGTCTCTCTTCTTCTCCCTTATGGGTGAGACTTTTTCCTTGCATGGGGTTTTGTTGTTTTCAGCTCTCTTTTGGGAAGGAATTTTGTCCCATTGGGTTTTCTCCTTTTCTCCATTTGTGAGAGATTCCATTTGTACATAGGTACCTAACATGGCCTCGTAGCCGGGACCCATCTTTGTATCATTTGTATTGGTTTGTTCCTCCCCAAGTTACACTTAAGGGGTGTGCTGGTGTGAATAAGGTGTTTTGCCTAACTAGTTCACCTAGTATGTCCTATTCACATGTTAAGTTTACTTAGATCCTATAAATCTTTTTAGAAGTCTTAGTTGGCATTAGATCTTATCTTATGTTATGTCATTTACTTCATGTGTCTTAGGTCATTTAATGTTTGTTGTCTCGTGACACAGAATTAACACTTGTCATGATCTTGTCTAATCCTATGTCTCATCTTGGCCATATAACCAAGGGGTTGTCATGTGTAAATCAGAAATCATAATCCAAGTGTAATCTATCATTTGCATCCTTTGATAGAATGACATTATTCTCTCGTAACTAATCTCTCTTGTACTTTCCTAGAAGTTCCTAGATCTTGGGTGGATATAATCTTCAGCCAAATCTTGCGTGGTGTAAAGTATTCTATACCAACTCTTACAAATTATTAATAATTTAAATTTTATATAAAATGTTTAAAAACATTAAATGTTAATGGTAAAAAAACAATCAAAAAAATTTAAAATCAAGAGTGTTAAATTTTATAGAAGACAACCTAAAACGAAAAAACCAAACCTAAAAAAAAAAGAACAAAGGCAATGTAGAATAAAAACAAATAAAACAAACTAGTATGCAGCTTATTTCACCTCCCACAGCTACCTATTGCAAGTGCTCACGCTAAATGGTTTGCTGCTTCAGCCTTCAATGCCGATTCCAAGCTTCCACAATGAACATCATTGCCAAAGTTGCAGCTCAACAAAATAGTCCCAAACTGACTCTACAACAATGAATGGCTTTTGTCACCATTACTGCGTTGTAAAGGAAAAAACAAAACCTCCTCTACACAAAATTGTAAGATGAAGGCGGAAGTTAGAATTAACATTCAAAAGCTCGTGATGTGTTTTTACATGTCCTGATTCTGACAGTAAAGAAAAAATCCAAAAAGATCTATTGAAAAAAAATTTAAAATAATTTTAATAAAAAAAAAATAGCCCTTTTTCTGTACAAATTTTAGGATGAATTTCAATCTTTTTTTAGGTATTTTTAACATTCACTGAATTTGAATTTTATGGATTGAATTTGGCAAACCCTGTGACATAGGTTGTCTTTGATTATGTTTATTTGAACTAGATAAACATAATGAGCTTAAGCTTTTCTATATATCCATAGGGATCAAATGAGACATTCCCTAGCCTATAGAAGCGATTCATTTTTTGTACCTTCTAAAAAAAATTACTTAGGTACTCTTCAACAAAGTACTATGTGATAAGACGTCAAATGTATTGAAACCATCCATTTATGTTTTTTTTTAAAACAAGACAAGTCATGGGCTAAAAAAAATTTCCGAGCATGTGTTTTGAAATCTACTTTCACCATTTTTTGCAGCATACCAAATCTATGACATTCGACATTCCCTCACTGTTAAGGTCATATCATTGGATACGATGAAGGATTTGCTTCTTATGGTTATATTTCTTTTATCCGTTCCAATTTATCTTGAACTCAAACCAGACATTCTCAGACATTAAGCATGGATTCCAATTAGCCAGTCAGGTACTAACTATGCATCAAAGCATTGCAACTGCTTCCCAAAACATCTATATTGAATATAAGCAATCAAATAATAAATTCATTCACACAATAACAAAGACCCTTAAAACCGAAATACAAGAATGGGCATCACTGACCTCCCAATTACTAATTCTTGTGTTATCTTTTGAGGCATTTTGAGATATCCCATGGAAGAAGAATGTGACATTCATTTTATTCTCTGGAATTTATACAGATTCTAACTTGACTTTTATAATTGTCTTTGTGGTCATATGGTCTAAGGTTTTGTATGATAAGTATTCATGATGAGTAGTACTGCATTACATAATGTGCAGTTGATAAAGAATAACTAGAATGGGAGAGATATGTTCTTCCTCCTGGGACCACTTGATTGTACCACGAACCATTTGTCATGTCAATGCTTCTTTTATCATAAAGTTATGCCATAACATGAGAATTCTTTGAAAAAGACCTTTCTGCACATACTTCTTATGCCATTCAAGGCAGCATTTTATTGAAGCTGAAAATTTGGCAATCATCCATGGGTCAGCATCTTCCCACTTCACAATTAAGTTGATTTGAGCTATATGAGAGACATGATATTTCTCTAGAGAGTGGCCATTTCTTTCAATTATGCCGGTACTTTATGATCATACTGTTAAACAAAGTTCATACAAATCAGCTCTCAAGTATGCTTGTATTTCTTTTTATTGATTGTTTTATCCAGCAAATACAACTTGAATTTCTTCTACAATTACTGGCTTAGCCATTCATTGTCTTCAGACTAAATGTTCAAACTACACACCAATCTTTTTATTTCAAGGTAGTAATTTACAAGCACCAGCAAAAAGTTTTTGCCAAGTACAAAATGCTTAAGCATGACAGAAATTTCAATATGTAAGGCAGAGTCAACTAGAAAGTAAACTGCAGAAGCATTTTATTCCAGTGAGAAGATCGAACTAACGCAGAAAAGCTGGAGCTGCTATGACTGGAATTGATAAAAACCTGTGTGCATCAGAAACTTCTCACAAATGATGCAACAAAATTTTGTGATAAAGCAACAGAAATAGAAGCTACAGAAATGCCATACAATAGATGCATCTTTGCTTTTGGCAAGAGTGTGCCAAAATGGGACATTTGTTTCTGAAAAAAAGCATATAGTCTCTCTACATGATAATGCACCATTTTGGCAATATGGATATAGGGTTAAAATTCATGTAGTTTTCATTTCTACATAACAATAAGACACATGAATCACCTTCTAATGAAGTAACAGGTATTATAATTATATCCTTTTGAACCATGAGTGCAAAGCAGACACTGGATCAAGGTTGTGCATGCTTCTTTTCTATATTGATCAAAAGGTTCAATTTCTCATGTCAAGCCAATTTGTCTGTTTAAAATGGTGAGTATTTAGAAATATATCATTTTGAACCACAATTATGGTATTGTCTTTCCTAGCTATTTTCTATACAAAAATAACAAGGAAAAAAGAGAACCATTCAAGTAGTAAAGGCCTTAGAATATAAATGGCAGTAAGCATAAGAAATTGACGTAGAATAAGAAAAATAATTTCTCTTATACAACTCATCAAATTATATCATAAAGCCTGTCTCAAGAATAAGAATATGATGAACCAGGTCTTTCTTATAGACACCTCCAAGAAATAAGCCAGAACCAGCAATCACTTAGTGTAGGGAAGATGGGCTAAAATAATGCTTAGCACCTAGCTTGATTTCATTAAAATTGGAGTTTTTAAAAAGCTATTGGCATGAATGAGATCTTGGCAACAGTAACAATTATGGTTGCTGTTTTTAGAATAATGTTAATTCTCTTGGTTCCCTTCCCAGAATGAAGAAAAGATTATTTTTTAAGGGATCATAAACAACATGATTTGAAGGATTCAGGATTCCTATTGATCCTTATGAAGACTTTGATCCAGGAATGTGGTTATTAACAAGAAATATCAGCACTCTTCATTGGAAATTAAAAACATGGTTAAAGCTGGTGATAATTTATAAATTTAAAGCAGTCTTTCTTAAGCTTGAACCTAGGTGGTGTATTGTGTCTGACCAAACAGTAAAATTCCTTTAATTATCGTGCTATATACAGCCATTTTAAATCCAAATTCAGTATTTCTAAAAATTTAATCCCCAAGCTGTCAATTATAGATGACAAGTTCCAATCCATGATGCAAATTCAAACTCCTTGCACTTTGTCAGGGCACTTTAATAAATGTTCATTAAAGGAGGTCCTAGGAAGCACAGATAACTAGAATTAATCCCTCAAATGGCTTGTGCATAGAGCACAGAAAACACAAGGATATAAAGAATATATTTAGGATTGTAAATTTGCTAGACAATTTTGTCTGAATATTGGTCTATGGTTCCATCATATGTTTATTTTGTCTGAATACTGGTCTATGGTTCCATCATTTGTTTTGTAGGCATGTCAATTGGAGGCCGGATATTTTCAGAAACCTCTGGTTTTGCAGGAAACCTGCTTGGTATATTCTTTGGTTGTTTCATTCTTAATCCGGTAAGAGAGAGATGATGTGATGAGGAAAGCTCACGAAAGAATTCTGTAAATTAGAGTTCTAGATTTCTGGATGGCTTAGCCAATCAAGCTCATATTAAGCTCACATCACTCACAAAGCATACAAAAGATTCTGATAGTAGAAACATCTTCCTTTCTTGACTAGGATGGAAGAGAAAGTCCTGTGGTGTAATGCTCTTCTTGATGTACAATTATTCATTCATGATCATGTAATATAGAACTCCATTTTCATGTAAATATTGCAAAAATGATCAATAAAAACCCACACCTATAAGGATGCTTGAAATTAAAAAGAAACAAACCTTGCTACCATGGTCCCCATGCCATCTCTTTTGAACAGTTCTAGTAATACAGCTCCACCAACTGTACCATCCAAGAGATGGACCCTTTGCACACCACCCTGCATTTCCACAGTTATATATAAGCATATATAGAGTAACAAAAATAACTGCAAGCTTCTATCTAACTACACAAAATTAAAAATTGCTACGCAAAATCCTCTTAAATAGATTTAGGTATTAGGAATAGCCCCATAACGTGGGTATCTTCCCTTTCACAAGTCTTAAAAAATTCTTCAATTGAAAAAAAAAAAAAAAAAAGATATTATGAACATTTATATGGGGCATGGCAAGCTCAATTGAAATTAAGCTCAACAATCAATAGAACTATATCCTCCCAGTACTTATTTGAAGTAATATACTCTATTGGACAAAATATCACAAACTAAACACAATACAAAGAGCAGCCCAACCTGAAAAATCATGTGAAGAACTCAACCAAGTTAGAAAAGTCATGTGATTGATTGTATTCAAGATAGAATATAATAGGCTTGAGATTATTCAAAGAATTTCCAGTTCACACAACCCTTTATGTTTTGAAAGTTGAAACTCGTAAGTTTGTATATCACTCATTCATCAACAAATTGGTCGTAACTTATGAGTCCATTGACAACTTATTTCAAAAACAAGTGCCAAGGAATATTAACCACTTACTGTATGGAAAGAGATTCATCAGCAATAAATGCTCGCTTGAAGTTGTTTCCTACAATTCAAGATGAGTCCCCACCTTTTCATCTTGTGGACTAGGTTGAACTTCCATGTTTGATCTCAATTTGCTAAATGAAAGATGTTGGCCAAAAGCTAATAAATGTGAGCTCTCAAAGTCAAATGAAAATTGTTACACATACTAGCATAGATATCTTAAATACATCTATCTAAAATACACTGAGAGATATCAATCACAAAGCATCTATATTGGGTCTGTGGCATAGTTTAGACAGGTGCCTGAAGATTGATATCTCCAACTGTCTTTTAGGTATGTATTAAAGGTATCTATTCTAGTTTATTAGGTTTCTAACTTTCCAAGCTTGTTATGCCCCTGTATATATACACCATCACCGCCCACAATTGGGCATAATGAAGTTTTCGCATGTAAATGGCCATCAAATTTATGTTAAGGAGTTTTTGTTATCCACTTGCTCATTATGATCCCCCCTTGCTGCCATTGTAGTTACATAGGTCTATATTATTTAGTTCATAATAGCTAGTTAGAGAGCTTACTTTATTTTAACTAAATAAACTAGAGTAATACAATTAGAGTTTAACAGTTCACTTAGGTATTTTAACCAAGTGTGGTGGTTATATAAGAAACTCTTGATGATTTACAAATACAAACTTGAAGATCAATAAATTACCCCCATTCTTTGATCTCTCCTTTTGAATTGAATGCACATTTTCAATAGGATTTACAAAATAAACTTACAGCCCTGTTCCATAAAATCCAAAAGACGGGCAGTACAAAAATGAATAGTTCCACAACTAGATCAAATTAACCTTTTCATAAATCTTGGGATACCAATAGGTATTGGATTTCCATATGGTCAAAGAAAGGCTTCAGGCTCTGTCATCTGCATAATACTACAGAAAGTTCAACTTGTATACAACTGGCACTAAATTTCCGAAGATGAAGTAATTCTAAAATACACCATGATGGCCAACAAACAGCACTTGCTTTCCCTACTTGCAATATCTAACACTTTCAAAAAAAGGGTTTGAAAACCAGTATACAACAGTTTTTTTCTGAAACAAGGCACATAAACCAAAAAAATCAATCCATTCAAGTTAAAATAATTTGAAAATGTCCAAAGTAATATAAAGTGTATGCATCTTAAAACCACACTGGGGGTAGTTAACAGAATTTTTAAGAAAACCTCTCATATGGAACAGTCCATTCTGACACTACCACCTAAAGAATTAAAGTTTAAACAATTAAGAAATAACAAACGAATAGCGACATTTGAAAAAACTGGATTGCTCCACAATCACATGATGGAAAATGATAAAAAAGGAATAACATGAATCTCAAAAATTATGCAAACTTGCAATCAAGGAAAGGATGATAGAAAACATTATTCCAAATGAAAAACCTAGTGAAAAACTATTCAACTCAAAACTATGGATCATGTCTGCTCACACAAACGTGTGTAATCATTCTTTGAATCTTGGGAAGAGTGTAGGGGTTATTATTTCACGAGAGAAAAAGCTACTAACAAATAATTGTGCAAATAATTGCCAAGATATAGTCCCTCCTTTGATAACTATATTCTTTACATGTATAATTTAATATTTTGGAGGATATATGCAAAAAATGTTCGGTGTGTGTGCAGATGGATCAATAAAAGATAATAATTGCTACGCTATTCAATATAATCCAAAAGCTTTTTAGATTTTTTAATTTTGTGCTATTTCCTGAATACATTTTCATACCATAATATTTTACTAAAATACCTACTTTTGGGGTCAAATGCACTGTTAATGTGACTCAGTAACATATCAACAAAGCTGACAAGCAAGTGGGATAAGAACTCAACAAAATCTTATTTTATACTTGGAAAAGAAAAAAAATCTATAAATGTTCAAATTTTCAATAAAATAAGTTATTTTTCCTTTCATGAGAATACACTTGATAGACATCAAAGTGCATGTAAGAATATTCATCCAAAAAAAAGCATCATTCTAATAGAATGCACATCACCAGAACAGATTTTCCTATTTATTTATTATATGCTATGGTGCTTTTATTGAAGACCATAAGGCATATCCATGCAACTTGAACCCAAAAGAACTTGAATGGAAGAGTGGTAATAGACTCGGAACTTCATGAAAAAAAAAACAGCAATAGTTGGGAATGAATTGACTCTGTTTTCTGCTGGATATTAGATACTAATTCAGGGTACCCAGCTACTCAAAAAGAGATTGATACTTTGTTTGCAGCTATGACTTCTACATATGCCAAGTTGTCAGGATCATCTAGAAAACCAATTTATTTAAGGAAATATTTTTTTTGGGAACAAATCTTAAGCAAGAAGTAGCATTGCACACATGCACACTGTGGCAAGAAGGGAAAAAACAATTAATTCAGAATTGGATGGTCACATAGCCATATGTTATTAGTAAATATTATATATTCCACTTTTTGAAAAATAGAAACAAATATATAACTTGCAAGTCCTTGCTGCTGACTACAAAGAGTTTTATGGTGACAAGGAAATATCTTACCCTGCACACAAAAACTGCAGCTGCTAGTTCTGAAAGGAACCCATTTAATCTGCTCAACCTCTCCTCTCCACCAATTGCGAATCCCAGTCCTACCCCAAGCCCATTTCCATTACCAAAGCCAACACCGTTCTGAAAAGTTGCATTAAGCCCTTTATGAAATGAACCATTGTTTCCATTCAGACCAGAGTATGCAAGATCATTACTATCAGAATCAGCAACAGCCTGAACATAGTTTGCAGCAACTTCACTTTGTGCAGCTCGCCTCCGTATTAGCTGGTCTGCCTCACCAAGGGACATGTAACGAATTAGCCTACCATTTTCATCTAAAATGGGACCATCAACGAGACATATGAGTTTGTCTGCTCGAAGAGCCAAAGCACAGGCTGTAGCCACCTCATATGTGCTGCACCCACCAAAAGAATACCATTCAATCAATCTCACTGACATGAACAACCAGATTGAAAGCTATAACCCATATCTGCAATAGAATTCAAAGGAGAAGACCTCTCATTCAAGAATCTGAAGAAATAAATAAAATTTATAAAACTTGAAACGCTATACAGATTACAAACAACTTTTGTATATACTATTATACAACAAACCATATTTACAAATGCAAAACAAACAGCTTTCAACTTTCGAAAGCAAAGAAATATAAAGTTGAGTATACAACTCTGGAACATACAAAAACAAACTTATGATGGCATTAATGTTTTTCTTTTTACATTTAATAAGACCACATCATCAATATTGTTCATAAAAAGAAAATCAGAAGTACAATCCAAGAAACTCTAGAATACTTCAAGGGCGCTTGTTACAATCAGATTTTGTTATTGTTGAGTGTGGTCAAAAGAAGTATTTCAGAATGACTGTTTAGGTCAAAACCATTGAATATAGTCACATTTTATTTTTTCCTGATCAAACTTATTCAACTTAAATAATAGATACAAATTTGTGGGACATAGTTGGTAGTATTAAGTTACATGCATTAAGGCAAAAGACATTATTACATTTACCTGTCTATTGGTTGCACATGGCATGTTTCTAGTCACCATTGAACTTGTGTTACTGTCATATGGATTAAGTTAATCCAGAACCAAAGCTCAACCTAATTGCAAATCTATTGTCTTCTAACAGCCTTAAACACTCATAAATTGTGTGTCGGATTGATGGTAACCAAAAAATCCACATGTTTTGTAAATATAGCATAAATTACTGTCCAACGAGATGAGATCAAGTGGTAAAATATTGGGGCTTCTATTATGGAGATTCAAGTTAAATTCTCAAAAGACATTGACGAAGTGTTGAAATTGGGTAAGATACCACATCCAACTCTCTGGATATGGCATACCCCAACAGACTTGGCCTATTGCAAGTTGAATTCAATGGAAGAGGCACCTCTCAGTCACGGTATTTAAGCTGAAGGTCACCATGCAAGAGGAACTTACCAATCAAAAAAGAAATTTTACTCAAGCAGATTGGTAAATATGGATTTGCGCAGATCATAAGGAAAGAAGCATCATATAAGTCTTCATCACACATTGCTGCAAAGTCCAAGACATATTTGCATAAGGACCAACACCCAAGATATTTGTAGAAACATGGCCCTCTCACAATGTTTATGCCAGGGGTCAAAGTCATTTTGCTATGGGTGCGCACATGAGATGGAATCATGTGAAACTATTCCCAGAATAGTGAAATAAAGTGAATAAACAACTAGAATCATTACTTACAATCTAGAATCTTTGAAAAATGTATGCGCATAAGCCCTTTAGGTTCCTCCATGAACTGAAACCAGAAACTTGAAAACAGAAGGAAACACGGTTACCAGAAGTAAAGACAACCAAGGTCCTATTTCAGTTGGGAACTAAGTCATAGAACTATAGGATGTGACAGGAGATAGGATAGGAAAGTGAGAACAAGATAGGAATTGCAATTAAGAGGAAACACACATGAGAATATCTTAAGATTTTCTCAGATGATCAGCAACGCCAATGGTTTCTTCACATGGAATACCCAGTTTCAATTGGGGACATCGCAAGCAGGGTTTTTTCATTGTTGTGGAGTTTCTGAGACTGGAAACCTGTCTGAGAACCATATTCCACTACTGACAAGCCCTTTAGATATAACATCAAATCCTAGCAACATTGAGAAGAAATATCTTTCCCAATAAATCAATACCAACAAGTCCATTCTCAAGCTGAACATTGAATTCTGCTACTTCTGCAGCAGATTACCTTTTTGCAGAGGACAAAGAATTTTCGGAAGTAGCTCATAACCCCTACAACATGTGACTTTTAGATAAAGGTACATTTATGACATTCCATCAGTAAAACAAACAAGTGCAAGAAGCTAAAGGAGAATATAATTGACATACTTGCAATTCAATACTTCCCCAGAACTGGAGTAACCCAGGTTGCTTACTATAACAATACAGTTAGCTGCTAGCCTCTCCCTTATCCGAGCAACATCAATTCTCTTCACCTCTCCAGTTGCTCCAAAGTCAATTCCATTAACGACACCCCTTCGCTGTCTCAAGACAATACAAAATGTGCATTGGCTAATGTTAAAAGGCAAAGAAGTACTACAATCTCACACTAAAGATTCCATCCTTCAGATTCATCAAAGAATTATAATGAGTAATATCACAGACCTAATTAAAGCAAACTCAACAAAAACAAGTGCTTAAGCTGTAACTTGAAAGCACTCTAATACTCCTAAATTCCTAATTACTTAAATGCAGACCTTCATGTTAACTATACAACTAATATTTTCTGCCTGTTTTGTAATCAATGCATCAATAACATGAGTAACTTAAACCTCAACCATTCTTGTCAACTAACCTTGGCTGCCAAAAAGTTACCACTGGCAACACTAACTCCAACATCATGCCAACGATCATTGTCACCATGACGACGAAGACTTGGTATTGGCGGTCCAGGAGAGAGTTTGGCTTCTATGGCAAAACGGATTGTCCCAGCTGCCTCCATAGCTGCTTCTAATGATTCAGTGTCTGTAATCCGATATTGCCCAACATATTTGGCCTTGTTTCCTGCAAAATTAAATATTTATCTTAGCCTAAATGTTCCAAGACTTTGTGGGCAATTTCCACAGTGGTAGCTTTAGTTGGTTAGAAATGAGATTAAAATTTGAAAGATGAATTACTACTTTTGTCATCTTAGATTATCCTATAAAGTTTTCTTGACAACTAGATGACAGCCATGGCAACATAGATATGCAAGAATCTCATTCCAACTAATAAATATTTGTCGTTAGGTTTATAAGAACAACCTCATAAAATTCATTATCATTTAGCAATATATCAGGTCATACTTCTATGAAACATCTTTAAGACAAATGACAATTGGAATCAAACAGCTAAAAGATTTATAATGATACTGGATACTTTTGACATGAGGACAGCAAAAATCTATCATCAGTATCACAGATGCAGAAAAATGGATATGAACAACTTCCCATCTACAATACCAAACTTTTTTTTTGGAGACCAACAAGAGAAATGTAATTACTAAAACCATTCTTCAAATAATGGAAATAGATTTCATGTTCACATAGATCCCGGATCAGATCTCAAAAGTCCATCCCATTAAAAAATACTCTGCAGTATGCTTTGAAGTACTCAAAAGACAATATTTATCAAAATGCCTAAATGCATGCAAAACTATTGATTGGACATTAGATAAATAGCTAGCTAGAAAAAGCCAGCTAAATCAAACAGAAATACTCTAGTTCACTTCCAAATTATACGTCATATAAATGAAGGTTCCTAGTTCCCTGGCAGCACAGAAACACATATGCATAATTATGTTACAAACTAGCCTTACCTCTTTCCACCAGAAGTTTATCAATCTGAACATGAGTTCCTGGAACAATCACAAACTTGATTCCTAAACCATGAAGAAGAGATATATCCTGCAATTCAAAGATGTTCAGTTTTCCATTGAAAAGATTGTGTCAAAGTTGCTAAAGCAAGCACACTAGGCATTAGTTTAAGGTAAATCACTTTGTTTAATGAACAAAGCTGATTCCACTGTTCTGCACAACAACGTATCTACTATCTTTGCATTTAATAAATTCTATCCTGCAAAAACTTTGGATAAAGCAAATACAGATCAGATTCTAATGAGAAGACTGTATTTACCTATTCTAATAATCAATTTATTACATTACGAAATCATTTCAAATCAATTGAGAATACAGTATTTTCCCAGTAGCAAAATGACATCCAAGATCTCACACACGGAACTATTTGCTTTCTGTGAATGCTAGAGTCAGCTCCTGATGTCACTAGTTCCTGAAGTATCAAAGAGGTTCCATGATTTGCTTCCTAAAACAAGAGGCTATAAGTCTGTGCTGAATATATCCACCAATGGCATCTCCCATGACTGCAAGAACTATCCTATTCATGCAGTTTTAATGCACATAATTGAGAAAATTAGAAAACCTGCAAGTTATATTTTTTATTTGCTTAAAACTAAAGATTGATAAATAAGATCCAAAGTGCGATAACATTATCCATTTTTTAATTTTTACCTACATCAGACATTACAATGCTTAAAGTGTTCTACTAACTTGAAAAAGCATATGCTCTTCAAGCTCTGGATTCATATGGTATATACATTTCAATTTGAACAAGACTTGCACCTTTCAGATCAAGATTGTGCTTCACATCATGTTTTCACTTGGATTGAACAATATCGCCATGTTCAAAGAGTTTGTGAAGGGTCAATAATCACTTGGGTACCCATAGATCCAATATATCAAATTGTTGTATACACAAATAAAATATGCACAAGAAGAAAATACTCCTAAAAGGAAGAAATTGGAATACAAGGCCCCCTAAAAACTCAACTTCAATTTTAATATCTTCAAAACTAACCTATGTGAACAAAAACTCAGCAGTACCCCAATCTAATCTGAGGAAATGAAACTCATCACAGTGTGATAATGCAAAACAAAAAAAAGTCTTCATATGTAATGTATTGAATTTCTTGTAGCAGTGGGAGGATGTTCCTATATGGATATTAAAGTCATTACATTTCCTGTATCAGTGAGTGGATGATCCTATATGGATATATGTCACTTCAATGATTTGGGAAAACTAAGAAGAATTGAACACAAGAGCAGCAGCAACCCTTACAATGAAGAGTTCGCCCATAGGTAACAAATTGATCCTAAATGGCATTGAAACAGATATAATGCAATTCTTTGTCGAAATTAATGCAATTCTTCACAAGACCATCCATAAAACTGCAATACAAGCCCAGCACCCATGGTCTAGTGGCAAGGCTTTAATTATGATCAAAAGACACAAGGAACATGCTCCCCGTGTTAAGAGAAGACCTATCAAAGTGGGCGTTAAGCTGGGTGCAAATTCCATGTCAATTTAAATTCCATCACAATTGTGGGAGAATAGCAATGCTTTGGAGATGGATTCTATATATATAAACATTTGCCCACCTCACAAAGTGGAGGGAGATTAGCAACGCCCAATTTATTTTCAGGATTTGTCACAAAGTCAACACCCAAGAGGTTAAACTTTAACACAATATATAAGAAAAATTGTCAAGAGTCCCATGAAGACAACAACCAGGGAGGTTTAAATTTAAAAATACAAAATGTATATTTATAAAACAACAAATCAGAAAACCATAAAGAACCCCACTCCCACAAAGAGGGAGCATATCATGTCCCAAACTTCTGTGCTATGCTAACTAAGTCGGGACCTAAAAAGTCACCTTTACCTTTTTAACATGTTATAAATTCTCTATCTTGGCAATGCTCAGATTCCTCATGTGCATGGTCATGAGGTTCAAACCTTAGGTTCAAAATTCGAACAAAATATACAAGGCAAACACTGAAAAGTCCTTTGTTCCACCAACAAAAGTCTTGTACACATTTCGTTCTGGCTTTGGCTAGGAGGTATTATTCGCTAATTAACTAATTTATAACAGAACTCTCAATAATTAGATCCACCAATGAACAATTTTACCAAAAGAAACATTTTGCAGTTTTGCATATGAATATATATAAACCTTTTGCACCAAAAGGAAATCAGCCAATTTTCCATACAACTGACAAAAACACATATTTTTATAATAAATCCTATACTTTTCCCTCAAAATTAGTCTAGACTCCATGAGTATACTCTAGGTGTAAGCAAATTGGCAAGTTAGTGGTTACTACCGAATTTGTCAAGAAGGTGTTTTTCTCAGTACGTCAAATTATGTGATGTTTTATGAGAATTCAACCTCATCATTTTTTAGTCTAGCTTAGTTACCCATATTTCATGAGTAGTGATTTCCAAGAACCCATCTCTCATGTGCATGAAAGGCCCATATAGCACTCATTACATCTAGGTGATGCAGATACAATGCTCACAGGGGTCAAGCATCAAGAACATCCATGCTCATGACAGATGCTTTATGGTAAACCACTACTCATGAAATATAGGTCAATTCAACTCAAAAACTTCATAGTTGAATCCTATAAAACATCACATAATACTGAACTTAGTCATGAGATGAAACCCTCGAATAGCAAAATCTGAACAATTTGCAAGATAAATAGAAAACAAACCGTTTGTGGGCTTCCACAAGGAAGCCTCATAAAATAAATTCATATCTCACATGACAGTGCCCTAAAACTCTACTTTTATCTTATAATCCTTGCTTCAACATTCTAGACTTGTAGAGAAACTTACCTGGCTGGGACTTTTAAATAATCACTTCTAACCATTGCATTTAAATGACTATAGAGTGAATATAACAATTTTCAAGTAAACAAGCAATAACGAAGAGATAAAGAAATAAACAAAAAATATCTTAGTAACTTCACAAGATCAAAATAGTCTATGGCAGAGTGGCACTACAAGAATACAAAGCACCACAGAAGAAGTGAGACACTGCTGAAATAGGAAACATGGAAGATCAAGTCCAAGTTTGAAAGCTAGTTAAAGACTAGTAGCCTACCTGAAGAATGCAATTGAAGTATGGACTAGACACAATCTCGCCTGAGATAACAACAACAAATGTGCACCCACGGTGACCGTGTATATAAGGCCATGCCTGCCTAAACCATCCAACAAACTGCTGTTCCTCCTCCTCCTCTCGGACACCATTGATATTCCCATCTAACCTATGATCCACCAGGCACTGGCACACACTAGAAAGTTTTTTCTGTACTGGCAACATAACATTTCTCCAGCCAAGCCGTAACGACGAAACATTTCGTCCACCAAAGCCCTTGCAAGATATATATAGCACCATCAACTCATGAAAACACAAAATTTTGTTGCACTTCAGGGAAAAACGACTGCAAATGAAAGATAGGTAATGAAGATTCACTTGATATTAACATGCAGATAATCCCAGAAAAATAATATTACTGTTTACATAAATAAAAACAAACATAATTGGCACCGTCTGAATACTACTCATCAAAGATAGGTCATAAATATCGACTTATATTCAAAAACGACTGATTTAAATGGTACTCAAACACACAAAATTTTGTTGCCCTTGATGAAAAAACACTGCTCATGAAATATAGGTAATAAAGATAGATTTGACATTAGCAAGTAGCTAATGTCTGTAAATGATATTACATAACGATAATTTTTCCTTAGCACCATCCACTGACAGAAACACAGAACTTCGTTTCATTTGACAGAAAAATACTGCTCATTAAAGATGTGTAATGAAGACTAACCCATAATAACACACAGCTTACTCCCGAAAAATGATGTTACATAAAGGGAAAAAGCTTATTTGGCACTGTCAACAGATAGAGACGCGAAATTGCAGTAAACTCGAGAGAAAAAAACTGCATATGAAAGAGAGATCGTGACTATATAAAGATTGACTCGATATTAACACAAAGCTTGTAAGCAATAAATAAATTATAATATTATATAAAGAAAAAAAGACATAATTGGCACCAACAACTGACAGGATCATGAAATTTTGTTGCCCTTTACAAGAAAATAAAATACTCTCGTGAAAAATAGGTCCAAAATATTGATTCAAAATTAAAACGGCTAATTTCCAAAAAATTATATTACATAGACAAAAAAACATAATTGCCAGGGGCACTGTAAACCCACAGAAACTAAAATTGTGTCCCTCGACAGAAAAATTGTTTATGAAAGATAGGTCATAAGTATAATCTTGATGTTAACACACAACTGATTTGCAGAGATTGGCACTGCCAACCAACAGAAACACAAAATTTTGGTGCCCTTAAATACTGCTCATAAATGATATGTTGTAAAGATTGACCATTCTTTCCTGTCCTGATGATGGATCACGGAATATGATCCAAAACCTGAATGCAAAAATAAACACACAGTTATATCCAGAAGCTTTTTATTTAATTCCAAAACTGGATCCAGTTATTTCCAGAAGTTCTTTACATAATTCCATATTAACAAGCAGCTTATTCCCAAATAAAATCACGTTACATAGAGAAGAAAACACATAATTCGTTATGAAATTATCTTGCCCAAGAAAACATGACTGACACAACTGGTACACAAAATCTGTCATAAAAATACCTCCATGAAGAAACTTGATTTACCAAGCAACTAATTTAAAAAAGAAAAACAACATAGTAAAACTACCGAATTCTGTTGCCCTCGACCTAAAAACAAAACCATAAAAAATGGCTAAATACTAACACGCAGCTGATTCCCGAAAAATAATATCATAGAAGGAATTAAATACTCACCAGAGTGCGGGTGATTGAACTCCGCTTGAAACCCACCGCCGGCAAAGAATTCTCAGCGCAAGCTACTAGGCCGCTAAAAGCCATTTTTGCCTCAAAATAAAATCAATCTCTCAAGCTTTCCTCTCAATCACTAGAGTTTAATCGAAAAAAGCAAATGACACGGTGACTCAAGAAAACTGAAACAAAGAATTAAATGCAAGGCTAAAATCTCTGTAAAGAGAAATCTGCTATAAATACAGAAGAAGTAAAAGAAATTGTAGCTTTCCCTGCTTCTGCTGAGCAAATGTCAGCATTGCATTTGTCTAACGATTTGTCTAAGCGTGGCGTATTTTTTTTGTGCACCATAATCAATGTTAAGAGCAGCTATGTATTTGGCCGACACGATGTGAAAACTCGGTGGAGAAATGTTTGAATTTATAGGGGGATGCAGTGGACCAGAGTTAAAGTTCGTGCGACTTCAGAGCATAGTTGGGGAATTTAAGAGGTTTATGCTTTGGGGTTTCTTTTTTTTAAATTATTGTGATGTTGATGTAAATGAAAAGAGGCGTATGCCTCAAAGATTACAAACTCGTCTAAGTTTAACGCAATAGAGAACGTCGCTGTTCTGTTTAATAAAAACGAAAAGCCACATAAAGGATCTAAGAATAAATTCTCAGTTGGATTCAATTCTACATTATTTTAGTCAAAAGATGTAGAAAGAGCTTTATTAATCATGTTTTATTTTTGGAGTGTGAATATTTTTACTAGTTTGTTAAAATGGTACTTAGGAAGGGAGTTTATTGGTGAGGGTTGGTTTGTTTTATAGAGGATGTGAATAGGATTTAAATTTGATGTCCATCAATTGTATTCATATTTTTATTGTAGATTATAATTAAAATTGTTTGAAGATCTTATAGGATGAAATTTGGTGGAGGCTAGGGTTGATTTAGTAGAGATTAAATTTAATGAACACTAATTTTATTCACGTGTTTTTTCTATATAAATAGTTTCTAGAGATGAATGTGGTAAAGGTTTGTGTCTTCCCTAGAGGAAGTATGTATTATGATGGGGTGAGAAGAGATTAAATGCCATAGTTGACAATTATGTTTACATTTTTTAAAACCATAAGATGCAATCAAATATAATTGAAGACTATAAAGAATGAAAGTGACACATGTTTGTTAATTCCATCAAGGAAGTGGGTGTTAAGGTGGGAGAGTAAGAATTAAATTTGATAGGCATTTTATATTTTTGAAAAACCATAAAATATAATCAAAATCATTTGAAGATTGGATAGGATGAAAGGTAGTGATGGTTTGTGTATTCCATAAGAGAATTTTTTGTTAGGGTGGATGAGTAGATATTACATTTGACTGCTATTAACTATGCTTACAATTTTACCATACAATGTAAATAATTATTTAAAGACTCTATGGGATGAATGACAAGTTTTGGGTAGGGTGTCAAAAGTTACTAATTTATTATAATGAATAATCTGCTATTCCATACCCATAACATGTAGTCAAAATTCTTTCAAGATTAGGTGAAAGGTGAAAATTTAGGTTGATCATCAAAAATTACTAACGCATAATAGTAAATAGATATCTAGTACTTAGATATTTTATGTTTCCTTTTTTATACATGAATTATCCGATCATTTGAATTTACTTGATTCTTGATACTTTTTTTCTTGTTTAATCATAAATTATCTAACATTTTAAAATCAACATTGAATGGATAATTATCCCCCAAAAATACACCACAAGTACTTAAGGTCAATATTTTAAACACCATGAGTCCTTAAGATCAATCTTTTAAATATATTCAATAGGAGTTAAGGTAAGGTATCTACCTTCATTGTAAATATTATATAAGATAAATTAAAAATAACTCCCTTGTGGATTTCATAACAATATAGACTAGCTAGTCAACTTTAATTTGGAGGCATGGTGATAGTCCCTCGAGAAAAATAAAATGATTATATTTTACACTACATATAATATATATTAATATATAAAATAAATGGAAAAATGTTAGGCTTCTACAAATATATAGAGTGATGGGTCATATCCACTTTGGAGGTATGGTGATTTTTCCTTGATAGAAAAACATTTTATTTCTACCTCTATTCAAATCACATAAGACTAGATAGAGTGGTTGATCACCTTTGTTTTGGAAGCATGGTATTATTTCCTTGAGAAAAATTAGAGAAACTTCAAGAAAGTGATGGATTGTAGTACACGTGGCCAAATTTTAGAAGTAAGAGGTTGAGAAGAAGTTGGTAAAGTTTAGAAGTAACAGGTTAATAAGTTGGTAATGGATCAATGTTGAAGCTAATAAAAAAATTGATAACTTGCATTGAGTTTTAAGGCATGTTGATATTTGTAACATGCTCATTGTTCTGCCTAGTAATTTTACTATGTTTTACCCACAAGTGAATAGTTTATGCATCTAACATCAAGTGCAATAAAAAAAAATATTTTCTTTGAATAATAAATGCACATTTGAAACATAACTTTTCCAAACTTTTTCATTACATAATAAAGAATTCCTTTCATTAATACAAGTAATGAGATTACATAATCTCAATATGACATTTCACATTTACAATTTCCATAGAGATGGATACAATTTTACATGCATAGCTTCAACAAGCTTGTTAAAATAGAAAATACAAATGGTCCAGAATATCCTCCTAAAATCTTGGCCACCAACTATGTGAGGAGAAGCATCACTCAAGCACTTTTTGTCAACCACAGATGAAGAGATTGGTTTGGTAACCTCATAACCTTAGCCTTTTCTAAGCATGGTGTTATGTCCTACATATCTAGAGCTAACATATGATGGCTACAACCTACATGTATGACAATCCCTGCCTAGTATGTAAACCCATATCACAGTGAACTGACAATGTAAACAGTGGCTACTTACACTACTTTGGCCAAAGAATTCGTCAGCTATTACTTCGGGTGAGAATCATCTATTTCACCCACCTTGCTAGATCTATTTGGTTTGACCATTCATACTCTATACATAGGTTACCCCCTTTCCCATGGATTAATCTAACCCTAAGAATAACCCACTAGTAACTCATAATTAAAATGACATTACTACCAAATAAATCAAGCAACTTCTTACTTCATGCTACATATGACTAGTATTGACAAACTACATATAGTATTGACAAACTACGTATAGAATAAATATAACACATTTATGCAAATTCCAATATAGGGTATGTATCTATATAAGTATAAACCAAATTGAAAGGTTTCACAAATATAATAACAATCAAGAAACATGCAATCATAAACAAGCATCACAACATACTTTCAAATCATTCCTTTCCAACATGGTAAACATGAATATTTAATCCTTCCAATATAAATAATAAAGGTATAGAAATTAGCATGCCTATATAAAAGCTTCAATTGATTAATCTCCCTTCCTAGTTGAATTCGTCAAGCCCGCTTGCAACTTCCTCTAAGATCAACTTAATTCCCACTTTTAACCTCTTACCAATTCTCTCGACAATCATAAATATAAAATAGCAAAGCAACTCACTAACTCTCAAGATCTCAACTCACTAGCACAAAAAATACAATAAAATAGCAATGCAGAATCAAAATGAGAAGTGTAACAAATGGTAGGGAGAGCACCTCTATATATACTAAAATATGAGCAACCAAAGGCTACAAACAAGCTAATAATCATGCCACCTTTCTACTCCCATGCAACAACTCAACTGGTAAAACTCTTATATTGCAACACATGACAATCAATATTCATTCAATGGTTGATTTGACCTCTTTATGAGAGACAACATGATTCTTTTATTGAGTCAAGGGACAACAATGAAAAGCTACAGGTTTCCTATTAAGTTTGCAAGTTGACTACCCTCTTGTATCACTGCCAACTTAACATTGATTGGATTTATGCATATCCACAGGTTTAAGACTTCATATTTGCTTCCATAAGCTACAGGTTTTAGCACCACATTTCATGTTTTAGCGCCCCAAATGGTAGCGCAGCCAAGACTTCTTCCATGCATTTAAAAACTGCATTCATTCTTTTTGCCAACGTATAAACTTTATTCCATCTTTCATGCACAACTTTTGACTTGGTCTTTACTTTGTTTCATGCACAGATTTTACACTTAGCAATGCATTAACATATAAGGCAGCGCTATATGCGCATAAGCAAGTGCTTTATTAATATCAACTTCAATGCTATACAATGCGCTTTAAATATATTTCAAATACTTATCATTATATATATATATATATGTATACATATATGTATATATAAAAAACATATATGTATACATATATGTATATATAAAAAACATATATGTATATACATATATGTATATATATGTATACATATATGTATATATATGTGTACATATATGTATACATATATGTATATATATATATGTCTGTGTGTGTATGTATGTGTGTGTGTATATATATGTATGTGTGTATGTATATACATATATATAATGTGTGTATATACATATATATACGCACACACACACACACACACACACACACACACACACATATATATATATATGTGTGTGTGTGTATATATATATACATATTGTAGACATGCAAAATTAGCATTATGCATATGCATCTGTTCATTCATAAATCAAATTCACATTCATCCGCTCACTAAATAAATCAACACAGCAAATCCATTCACTAGGTAAATCATGTCTTTATTCCTAAGGCTATTCATTTAATCAAATCAAAGGCTCACATCATCCTTTAATTAAATAAATCAAACTTTATTTAATTAAATCCCCAAATGCATATTCCATCCCTCTTTGATTTAAATAAATCCAGATACTTGAGTCAAATTGGTCAAAATCATCCTAATCATCATTAAGCTAACCTAATCACCCATCACATCCTCTAGATAATGCCACTTGTACAAATAAATCAATTTATTGATTTATTAAAATCAACATTTTCACTCAACATGGCATCTTTGGGGAATATTCCCTCAAGTTTGAATTCAAAAACAAGTGGACATGTACATCCAACAAGTCATTTATGAGCTCTTACATGTCCCCTTCCAAAGGTCAAACTCAGCGTTTATTTCACAAATTCAAATTTGAAACTCCCTCTCTTGGGCACATTTCCCAAATCTTGCACATCCTCAAGCCTATCACATGATGACAAGTGGCCTCTTTCTATTGGCCAAATCTTTAGTCCCACATCCTCCATGTTTGGCACTCTTAGCATTTGAGAATCTACAAATAGAGGCATCATTCTTCAAGCAAATCCTCCACAAAAGCATCCATAATCCTCATGCAAGGTCACTCTCTTAAACTGAGAACTGATCTTGCCACCATCATTTGATCATCAAAATATCATTTTCATATCATGAAGCTTAAGCAAGGGTTGGGAAAGGGCTATTTTCTACAATAGCACCAATCCAATATGAGATAGATATGTTTCATGTTTCTTTATAGATTTTTTAGTTAATTTGTGATTGTATTGCATTTTAAAAAGCATGTTGCATTATCTCGTATGGATGTTTAAGATTTAGCTGGGTTTTAAAATATTAACCAAAATGTAGATTTTGGCATCTACATATTTGGTGCTAGAAGGAGGGCAGGCAGAGAAAATGTTGATTACCTTAGCTTGATTATTCATTGCTATTATATTTATATTTTAAGTTGTATAATAGCTTCTAATTTCTTTGGGTTTCTTCTCACGGCAAAAAAATGTTTTTTGAACCAAAAAGTATACTAATTTCTTCATTGCTTTATATCTAGAACTTATTAAATCTAGTGTCAATATCACATAAGCCTTCTTCAAGCCATCAGGCTTGATTAAAATGTTCACTTTCTTTGTTTGAATGTCATACATCTTTTTCATTGCATCCTTTATCTTTTTCTTGTATGCTTGTACATCAACAATGAATACAAGAGTATTATTATCTTCAATCTTCTTCATTGTAGATTTGGTTGTGAGGGGATATTTCATAACCTCGTACTGATCAAGGTTGTTCCTACGAGGTGCACTGAGTCAAGGGTATTTGGGATTTTGGGGTGTTTTCAATGACTTTGGTCTGTGGACTATCACAGATGTTCTAATATTCTCAGTCCTGATCTTTATAGTAGAGGCACCTGCCTTGATTGCTTTTGCTGCCTTCTGTGCTTGTGACTTTGGGTCAGGGTTCTTTTAAGTACCTTTGGGAGGAGCCATTGTTGCTGTTACTATTGCCGCCACCGCTGCCTGTGATTGTTGTCGCTGATGTCAATAAATATCCTCAAACACCCTTGTTGAAACTCTATTTGCAGGCTGTAGCTCGCCAAGTGGGAGAAGCGAAAGAATCCTTGATTTCTTTTCCAGTGGCGTACCATACATAATAGGGATGTTTATTTTCACTTTGTTTTACTTTCAAGGTCTCTAATTTTTCTTTCCCATTACAAGCTCGAGTTGGGGTCACCTGTCATGATTGTCACGTTGATTTTCAAAATATATCTTTCATTTGACTTCTCACAGGCCTTTTCTCATACAAAATAATATTTTCTGATTTGTTTTTGGATGTGACCATGTTGGGAATACCAAGGGAGTTATAGAAGCATCAAATGGAGATTTCATAGGTTCTGCGCATGGTAAGGATCTTTGTTGGCTGCATTTTGTGTGACAAGCTCAACCACCAATAATCAGTAAAATGTCTAATCCTTGGTAGGAGGGTCGGCGTCCCATTAGGTGTATTAGATTAAAGTCTTTGTACTCCGCTTCTGGTAGTTCTCAACTCCCACACTATTTTGCCCCTATCAATTCGAGAAGAGCTACAAGAAACTTAAAGTTGCTGCTGACATTGAGGCTTTGGAGGTGGATGAGGCTCCCTATGTCTTGAGGAAGCATTCGGAGCTTGTTGAAGTGCGCATCCAAAAGTCGCAGTGATGTCATGTGAGATAGAGAGGATGGCAGGTGACTTAACTTGTTTGAGCTCACACAGGATTTCAAGATATACGAGTTTGAATCCCATGCCCTCCGGTAGTCACTCCAGCTCGTTGAAATCAGCCCTCAGCTCTTCCAATGCTCTATATAAAGGACAAACATAGTCAATATCTGATTTGGAGTTTCATTCACATTTTTTTCAGATGAGTTGATGTAAACAGGAAATTTTCTTTCCACTCATCATCCAGATCCTTCTGTAAGAAAATATTGTTTTGTCTTTCTAGTAGCTTTGCCCTATCAGAAAAGATCAATCTTATGCAAGATTTTGAAGTCTTCTTGTGCTTTTGGAGGAGAAAAAAGGGATGATTGTTCTCTGCATTGTTAATGATCTCCCTGGAAATTTGTTGGCTGTAGGAAGGAAGACTTAACGTTGGCAATGGAGAACAAGGCCTGGCAATATACATATGATACAAAAAGCATCAATGAAAGGCATGGAGCAGATAAAGGGGTCATCTCATAAAATTTAAAACTCCAAATGTTTGTAAGATGGTCGTGATGCAATAGACTGAATTAAATTTGCTATGTTTTTTAATTCTATTTTTTGTCTTCGCTTTTCCATCTGTTGCCTAGCAGTATGACTCATTGTGAGATGTGTATTTTACTGTAGAGAATTCTGAGTCTTCTGCATTGTTGCAATTAGATCGCCTAATCCAAATCAAACACAAAACAACATGGTTGAAGGCACAGTTGTCACAGCCACACACATTAACTTTTTGATAGTTTTTGTCCTTTGAATTAAGCAGCTAGAATGAATATCAAAATGAAAGGACATTAAATTGTTTTTTTTTGCCAATTGCACTTCATTAATTTTGATTTGACTTTATGGGCTTTTAAATTTTGTGATGTTTATTGGACTTATAGACATATGTAGGTGTTGACTTGTGGTTTTGAAAACCATTATTATATGTTTAAATTTTTGGTTAAGTCATATCCTTTCAAAAAAATCATACATTTGGATTAAAAGGAAAATCTTTTTATTTTGACCATCAATTACGTCATAAATACGAAGGGAGGTACAAATTGAAATTATTTTGACATGTGTTTTGTCAAATTATCGTATTTCCATTTCTTTCTTTAATGATTGATAAGTTTTGTATGTGTTTTTATCAATTTACAAAATACATGCTTAACTTTTATTTGGAATGTTTATAGGTGTGAAGGAAAGCGAAATAGAAAAACAAGGAAGTTAGCAAAAGCAAAACAAAGGAAGGTACAAGGAAAAGCAAAAGGAAAAACAAAGGAAGAGGTACAAGGAAAATGAACGAGAACCAGGAAAGCGAAGGTGAAGGTTGAAATTGAGCATTGGAGTTGGACAAAAAATGAAAGCGAAATAGGAGTTAAAGATTCAAGCATCAAAATTGAAACCTAAAAGCATTCTTAAATGCTTTGAGCTTCCATTACATACCTTAATTTTTTGTTTCATGCTAACTCATCTTTAGTTTTGGGTCTTAAAATGAACATTTCAAAAAGCTTGGAGAGTTTGTCGTGTGCTTTAATTTTCTATTTTAGGCTAACTCATATTTTGTTTAGTGCTTTAAAAATGAATTCATCATTGCTTTAAGGCCTAAAATGAACATGTGTTTTATGTGTTTTGTAATCTCTTATTCAAAGTAATCTCACCTAAAAAGGCGTATGCACTTCTCTCGCGCTTCACGGCGATCTTGAGAACCAAAAGTCTTTTGGATGACATTAAGTTGCATAAAAGATTACCTCCACACTTTGATTTGGTTTTAAAATTGAACAAAACACTTTGTGAGTGTGAGTAAACTTATTGTGTGTGTTCTCCCTTTGTTTCTGAATGAAGGTTGATTGAACTATGAATAAGTTTATTCGCTTTTGTTTATCCTAAAGGGCCTACCTTCGGGAAAAAGTACTCACCCAAGGGAACGACTCAACCGGTAACACTCTAAAACCAAGAGTATTTCCAGCCGGGATATAAATGTGGGTATTGGAAGAAATGTCAGTATCATGTGGTTGACTCCAACGACATGGATCCGAAAGGGGACTCTCGGCGTATGGGTCAATCTCCGCGAATGGAAAGTCTGAAATAGAACCCTTGTTTTATAGTGACCAATTGATCCATTGAGGGAGTTTATCGAAGTGGTGCATTGGAACTTAGAGTCCAAGAAGTTACTTTCCATGTCTGATCTTGGTTAAAGTATAGAGGTTAAGACTTCATTCTTAACATACCTCTATACCCTTTCCTTGGTTGCATGTAAAATCATCTCTTCTACGAAGGGCATGAGGCAAGCCCACCAAGAAAAATGTACCAATTGAGCTAGGATGTTATATTGCATGTGAGTCAGTTTGAAAACACGGTGCTTCAATTGGAAACATTGGAAAACCAACATTCAATGAATCATCAAAATTGCAAACCCTTTAGGAGAGGAAAATATCCTTGAACAAATTCACATGTTATTGCTTGCCCTTGGGATTCGTGTCCTTAAAGGCATCTAAACATTTGGATTTCATCTCAATTCGCTTCTACTAAAGTCAACTTTAGGTAACTCTTGCCTCAAATTTCCTTGGTTTCCGCATAATACACTTTGTGGGATAAGGGGAAATTTGAGACATTAGACATCTAGATTCAAAATCTAACCAAGAGTGTGTTTGTGGTAAAAAGAATCCATTAAGAAAAGATTAAATCAATTGGACCCCACACATGTGCTTGGCATCTTTTGGTCATATGGTTTTCATGCAAACATTGGTCTTTTGATTTTGAATTACTCTTAGAAAGGAATGTTCTTCACTATCTTGGCCTAGTAAACAAGTCCTTCCTAGGTTCATTTAGGAGCAACTCAAACACTTCATCCATCCAAACATTTATCATCCCATCCCACCAAACAACTTTAGAGCTTTTGAAAACATCATTCTAGACTTGGGTAAATCACCATAATCAAAGTCACCTTGTTTAGTTAGGTGTATGGGAATTCTTCCTTTCTCATACATTTAATTGAATTAGAAATCTTTTGAACAAGTTCATCCTAAAATCACATCCAACATCTTAGGGTTCACAAGTTCATTATCCAATCAAACCAATCAAAATCAAACCCTAAGTCTAGAATTGATCCAAAAAATGTTCAACACTCATTCATTCACCCATCTGTCATCTCATCATTGGTCCTAAGAACCTTAGAGGTCACTTTTGTAACAAGGTCAAAACACAAGAGGAACATGGAATATAGACTTGATCCATACATCATGAGTAACCCAAGTCAACTAAGTTACCAAAGCCTTACAACGTCAATTGATTCTCAACACTCACATCTATATGAACCGTACATGGGATCATTACCTTCGACAAATGTCAATAGTACACCAAATGTGAGTATGCCCAAATTGAGGTTTGGAACACCTTTCCCGATGATAGATTTAAATCCAAGTCCAAACCTACAAGTCTATCAACCGAACAATCAATGCATGAGCCTTCAAACGACCAAAATCATCCCACCAAATCCATGCATGCCAAATGTGAATGTACCAAGTACAACTTTACCAAACATGAATTCGAAAAACTTTGGGATAGATATGTTTGCAAATCACACAAATGTTGTTCAGAGTCCAAACAAGATGTTAACGACTTTGAGGCAAGGTAACACCATGCAAAATCAAAGTTACCTAAATCAAGAAAATGTTCAATTTCAACCTATCATGCCAAATCTGAACATCATCCCAAGTCAGAACAATGTCCAAAATCGATTTGTCCATAATCCCGTTCAAACACCACAAGTGTACATCCCAAATCTACTTGAACAAAATCCAAATCAAGGGAGTCAAAATCAAGATCAAATTTTGCTAGAATAACTTACTTCACATGCCAAACTAATTGAATTATTGAGCCAAGAGATATCTTCTATCCAAAATCAATACATTCCTCCATTGGTTGAACCATGTCATCAAAGCATTGAGTTATATCCACAACTGCATCAAGAACAACATCTCCAATGGCAAGAAGTCAGATATCAAGATCAACAACATCAACAACAAACTCAATCACCACATCTCAAAGATCAATCACTACACCTCCAAAATCAATCACCACAAGGTCAATTTAAAGTACAAATCTCACAAGGAAACAAGAAAAAATACACACCACTTGGGAGACCAATCGAATCAATCCTACAACAATTAGTACAAGAAAATCTCATCAAAATCCCCGTTTATGTGAACTATCAAGAACCAACCATAAAACCGCCAGGGTATAATGAGAAGCACCTTTGTGATTGTCATAGAATAAAGGGACACAAAACATCAGATTGTGTTCGACTCAAGAAACTCATCCAAGACCTGATTGATCAGAAGATAATCACTATTGAGGGCAATGATAGCATTGGAAATCTCTCCACCACAACTGTTGAGAACAAGGAGAAAGATCAATCCATCACTGAGCACCTTGAAGTTGTGTCTACTCCATCCAATGACCAAATGAGCATATGTCACGAGTCACTTCTCAATCATGATCAAAATCCACCAACAATACCCAACAATGATCCAATTCAAGAAATGTCAACATCATTTGACCCTATGGTGGAAGACATTGGAAATCCCTCCACCACAATTGTTGAAAACAATGATCAAGATATATCCATCAATAAAGATATTTTCGCTTCAACCAATGAGGCATCGACCAATGATCATGTTGAAAATGTCTCTACATCACCTAATGAGGTAGAGGGCATATCTCAAGAATTTATTCTAAACTATGATCAATGTCTTTCACCAAAGTCTAGCAATGGTCCTTTCCAAGACATATTGACATCCTTTGACCTCAGGATTTTTGATATTGAAGGAATCTTCAACTCAACGTCTAATCCAAGTCCACTCGAAGATCAAGAAGATATTAAACCACTTACCATGTCTAATGACAACATCCAAAAACCCTTTGTAAGCAATCCATCCTTTGAAACTGACCCATGTCAAGAACTTGATCCAAAGCATGTCGAAAGCAACTCCGAAATCATTCAAAATCAAGAATTTGTATCTCCAAGATACTACAATGATTTAATGGACACCCTCCTATCTATGCAAGATGCACATACTCCTCCATCTACCTATGAGATGCTTTCTATGGATGGACACATAGATCTTCAGCTAGAACAAGATTTTGTTACACAAAAAGAGTAGATTCTTAATTCCTATAGTCAAACTGAGTTATCAACATCAGGATCAGATATATCTCGAATTCGGACTAAGGACATCAGGTATGCAGATATGAAACATTATCTGCTTAAGGAAATGAGTCAGACAAAATAGTATAATTCAGAGTTAGTAGAGCAGCAAATTGAAACAATGTCACCTACGATGGTCATTTATCAGAGAATGCATTCTAGACATGACATCTCAAAATAGGAAAAATCAAAGCATGAAGGTACTACTACCACCATATTGGGGGCAACTTCATCTCAAGTAAATGTCAACATAGGGAGCACGAAGAATCCTTATGATGAAACTGATGTCAATACTACAACTAGTCATGTCATGAATCTTCATCCACCCATCACCTCATCCATGAATTGGGACCAACGTCAAAAGAAAGATTTGAATCAAAGTATGAAGAACGTTATCAAAACAAAAGAATCTGAAAAGCATAATGGACAAATCAAATATGCATGGATACCAAAGAATACAAAGAAAGATTATCCCTATCAAACTCCATTAGTCAAAGAAATTATGGGGCAAAATAAAAAAGGGAAAAGTATCCATCAAAGAGGTCCACAAAAGCAAAAGCAGGCTTTTCAAGCGACGTACAAAGTGTACCAAGCAGTTGGTCCTAATTCCCAACACACTTTTGTATCCACCCATCATTGCTCATCTTCCCAAGTTTGGAGAGTCAAAGGTTCCAAACTATCAACCAATCCATCTCCTATCCCTAAACACACTCCATCCACACATCCACGCATGATATCCAATTCTCACATTGACCATGTATTGGCAGCAACCCTTCATCATAAGGATTCAAAAGGCACTCTATCAAGATGTGCGCACAAAGACAGACTTAACCTTGATATCAATAAAGCAGATCAAGAATCCCAAAAGTTGCATTCAAGTGCATGTATCTTAGCAAAGCAACTTCTTCAAGAAGGATATCGATGGCACATTATGACAGGGGCATCTACATCAGCATCACCTTATGATTCAGCATGAGTTTAAAATCTTTTAGAAAAGTAAAAAAAATAAAAAAAATATGAAAATCCAAAAAAATCAGAAAATGGATTGAAAACAGTAAAGATAAAAATCGTCCTCTAGTGAAAACCGCATGGGCGGCGCTTTGGGCAAGACCATGATGAAAACTTGGCAAACAAGCGTCATGTGTAGAATCGAGCATCTATGTGTGCCACTTCAGGTGAAAGCATCTCATCCCATCCGTAATAAATCGAGCATTCCATCCATCTTATCCATAATAAATCCATTCATCCATAAGCCATTTATCCAATCCATTTTTATCCATCTATGTCCATAGTCCAAATTATCTTGATCTTGACAAAGTTTGGGGCACACTTTACGCTTGCTTATGGTAAAACATCTTGACATGGGCCATTTTCATTGATCCTATCCTATCCAACATTATCTGAGCCATGAAGCATTATCCAAATGAGCGTTCATTATCCGAACACCTTATCTTATTACAAGATGATCCATATCCATCCATCCATACACCTATCCCGGCATCTATCCATAACATTCCATACATTGCTAGACACTAGGGGCAGATATGTACATCTTGCTTCGAGAATAAATCTTGATCTATATCCTCCAACTTATGTGGTGATCCGAACATTGGAAAACATGAAATAAAATTGGTTAAAGCATTTGTGATCCAAAGCCAAATCACTAGCTCATGGCATATTTTGACGAACAAACATCCCTTATCAAGCTTCATCTTTCATCAAACATCAATCCAAATAATTGCTATTAGTTGCATCTAAGTTGCACTTCAAACGTCACATCAAATCATCCAAACATCTTTTGTCCCAAATCAAGCTTTATCAATCATGATCAATCAAATCCAATCAAGAAATCATTAGGATATCCTTGTGTTGCTTAACACTATCCTTGCATTGTTGTGCATCCTCAACAATGTTATCATCATCAGTCTTGATCAAATCATCATCAATCCATCATCATCTTGGGGATATATTTCCCAATCCTTGTGTTGCTTAACACTATCCTTACATTGTTGTGCATCCTCAACAATGTTATCGTCATCAATCCTCATCAATCAATCCTTGCATTGTTGTGCATCCTCAACAATGTTATCATCAATCCATCAATCTAATCAATCAACCTTAGCTTGGTTTTCAACAAAATCCCACAAAGAGCACTGATATCATCACACATATCCATATCCAAATCATCAAAATCATGTGAAAATCCAAAAACATCAGAAAATCAAAAAAATCCAAAAACATTGAAAACATATCAAAATCCAAAAAAACATTCATAAAATTCAAAAAACGTCAAAAACATTAGAATCCGAACTACATCGTCTCTGAGCTTAAACGTAGGTAAGGCTCATCTCTGATCAGCCCCCGAGACATCAAAATCCAAAAACATTTGAAAAACATCAAAATCCAAAAACATTTTAAAAACATCAAAATCCAAAAATATTCAAAAAACACAAAATCCAAAAACATTCAAAAAAATCAAAAGAATCAAAACATTTGTAAAATCTTGAAAATACCAAAACAGCCTCAAAACATTTCAAAACACCAAAAAATCCAAATATTTGAAAAAATCCATCCGTCTCATCTCACTTTCGCCCGCAATAAACACTGTCCATAATAAATTGATCGTCACCTTCATCCTTTGGCAAAACAAATAGAAACAAGCACAACAATCAGCAAAAGCAAGCTTCAATCGTAAAATCAATAGCAAACAACAAACCATTAAAACACAATCAAACTCTTGATCATTTTCAAACATGTCAATCAACCTTATATCAATAGCCTATCAATCAACTTATCAAATCATCATCATCCTATACAATGCATGTCCTAGGATATATCATTCTGACAATGGGCATCATTTTGGATATCACTTGGATTCTTATCCTATCAAAACAAATCCCTTTGGCTAGAGATATGAAGAACATTGACTTGTTTGTGTACTTGATCTTTTATTTTGATTTATCTTATTGCACTCATTTCAAGGACCTCTCGATGATATCCGAACGAAGAATTTAGAGAGATAGGAATGGGGCAACTATCATTATCCTTTTGTTTGTTGTGCTTGTTGGACGTTCTTGTAAAATAACTTGGCGAATACTTGCTTTGTTAGGTACGTCCTAGTAAGGTTTATGTATGTTAAGTGTGAACAAGAATACTCCTATTTGTTTGTCGACTCAAAGTCCATCGCACTAGGTACAACGCCATCCTAGTTCCTTATACCTTGATGCATCGTACCTACATGTGTTATCAAACATAAGGTAACTAGCCCTTTTAAAATCCCAATCCTTGATAAGAAAATAATCCATCATCATCATCATCTATCATCTATCATCATCTCTAAATAAGGTCTCGTCAGATCATGGACTTGTGGGATCCTCTTGTCATCATCTCATTTCCACACTAACATCATCATCACCAGTGCATCCATCATGCATCCATCCTACATCCAGAAAACTGTCAGCATACCACATATCATTCATATCATACATAATAGGAAACATCAATCATTTCACATGCATTGCATTTGCATCATCATCATAATATAGATCTGTTAGTCTAAGCATTTGCATAAATCATACATTTCCATAATCATAGCATAATCCATCTCATCCATCATCACATCATATCATCATTTAAGTTGTTTAGGATAACATAGATTATTTATTCTAAGCATCTTAAAATCATCTCATTTGCATCATCATCCATAACCATCCATTTTGAACCTCTTTATCGCAAAATCGACCCTCAAATTGAATCTTTTCGCTCGATCTCTTGAGGGGGCAATGTACCAGTGTACTTCTTTCTACTAGGGCATCCGAAAAATCAGAAATTTTTTGAATTTTGATCGCAGCAAGTTTATTCTTTGAACCAACACAACAAGTACATTGCTTCAAAGAGGGGCAAAATGTAGACATGCAAAATTAGCATTATGCATATGCATCCGTTCATTCATAAATCAAATTCACATTCATCCGCTCACTAAATAAATCAAACACAACAAATCCATTCACTAGGTAAATCAGGTCTTTAGTCCTAAGGCTATTCATTTAATCAAATCAAAGGCTCACATCATCCTTTAAATAAATAAATCAAACTTTATTTAATTAAATCCCCAAATGCATATTCCATCCCTCTTTGATTTAAATAAATCCAAATACTTGAGTCAAATTGGTTAAAATCATCCTAATCATCATTAAGCTAACCTAATCACAATTTGCCTAACCTAATCACCCATCACATCCTCTAGATAATGCCACTTGTACAAATAAATCAATTTATTGATTTATTAAAATCAACATTTTCACTCAACATGGCATTTTTGGGGAATATTCCCTCAAGTTTGAATTCAAAAACAAGTGGACATGTACATCCAACAAGTCATTTATGAGCTCTTACATGTCCCCTTCCAAAGGTCAAACTCAACATTTATTTCACAATTTCAAATTTGAAACTCCCTCTCTTGGGCACATTTCCCAAATCTTGCACATCCTCAAGCCTATCACATGATGACAAGTGGCCTCTTTCTATTGGCCAAATCTTTAGTCCCACATCCTCCATGTTTGGCACTCTTAGCATTTGAGAATCTACAAATAGAGGCATCATTCTTCAAGCAAATCTTCCACAAAATCATCCATAATCCTCATGCAAGGTCACTCTCTTAAACTGAGAACTGATCTTGTCCACCATCATTTGATCATCAACATATCATTTTCATATCATGAAGCTTAAGCAAGGGTTGGGAAAGAGCTATTTTCTACAATAGCACCAATCCAATATGAGATAGATATGTTTCATGTTTCTTTATAGATGTTTTAGTTAATTTGTGATTGTATTGCATTTTAAAAAGCATGTTGCATTATCTCATATGGATGTTTAAGATTTAGCTGGGTTTTAAAATATTAACCAAAATGCAGATTTTGACATCTACACATATATGTATATATATATATATATGTATATGTATATGTATATATATATATATATTTATTTATATATATATATTTATATATCTATATATGTATATATATATGTATATATGTATATATGTATATATATATGTGTATATATTTATATATGTATATATATACATGTATATATATATTAATATATACATGTATATATATTGATATATATACTTATCTTCTCAAGATTATCAAATGCATTAATAATTAACAAATATGTATAAACATATATTGGTATAACAATCATATATATATACATAATATTATTTTAATATCTTTATATAAACACTTATACTCTCATTTCCATTGATCAACATAAATATACATGAAGTGTATATATATATATATATGTCACCTTCATCCAATCAATATTCCCATACATATGGGTAGTTTGTCCATGAGCATACATAGATACATCTATCTACATATACTTATGCACGTATTTACTCATATGTATGAGTTTATCGTAGACATGTACATATATACATTTTATGTATATATCTCATCGATATAAATATGAACACACAAGGAAGGACTTTCACTCGCCATAAAGACTTAATCACATTCATCAATCACAACATTCATAGGACATGATCATAACCCAATATAAACATTCACATCCAAAACTAAAGATCACTTATCTTTACCCAAACTGACTTGACTCGACATAGACCAACTAGGGTGTGAGTGTGTGTATGCTCGGTTAGGCTCGTTAAGGGTTACCAGACTGAGTTCCAATACTTATCCAATCACAATACAATCATATGCATCATATATTTCATAGTCAGAATCATTGTAAAACATCAAATTGAATCAAATATTCATTCATCATATTTCCATCAAGATTCATAAAACACATTCATATATTAAAGCAGGTAATAGTAAATAAGTAAGAACACGTGCGGTGTAACAATATTACTCTCAAAGATGTTAGCAAAATAGAAAATGTTGTGGTTAATTTATTTTAATTTTATAATAGTTTAGAAGTAGGAGTCTGAGCTTAAAAGCTAACAATGCATATTGATATTTATTGAAGGTTATTATATATTGATCTTAATGTTGCTCTATTCATCCTTAGTAATATGCAAAATAGTTGGTTTATCGATTACAACAAGACATATATCTTTGAGAAAAGTGTAGAATTTTATTTGATGTATCAAAATTTGACCCCAAACCATGTGGAAAAACTAGCCAATTACATCTAATATAGAAAAAAGATGAATATTGTTTGAATAGTGATTCATATTAATTCTTTCTTATAATTAAGAGGCTTTGAGGATTTTTTATCAATCAAAGTAAAGAGTTATAGAGAAATATTTTCCACCCTATGAGAACAAGGGCTCGATACAACCCATAATAGCCAATGTTTTGGCTTTATTTACTATAAGAGTCTACACATGTTTTATCCAAACTTCCAACAGTATTTCTATGGGTTGTGTTCATAGAGATTCAAAATAAATTATATGCACTTCCACCTTCTCCATCTTCAAGCATGATAAAATTCTTTACATAACTACCATATGTTCCTTTTACCAATCCTACCTTGTGCATCAAGAATTTGATGCAACCTCCAATTAATCCCAAATGTTCTTGATGCCATCCCATGTCATCCCATATATTTGTGTTTCACCAATCATTAATTTATAATTTCCATCTATGGCATAGTTTCAAAGGAAATGTATCACCTTATTACCCTTGTGGTGACAATGAATTTTTTTGAACAATTTAAAAATTTCTAAATTTGCCAAGATTTAGAGAGAATACTAATTATTTTCGCTAATTCTAACTTGCCAATTTCTAGGCTATAGATAATGACCATTGAGTATCATTTTATTTTGATATCTTATAGTTTATTAGAGTAGCGAGTTGTACTCAAAGGAGAAGTATAGAGGCTTCTACCTCATATTTGTGTCCTTCATTAACTTAGACAAGGAAAAATTTATCATATTAACATTACAATATTTGATTGTGCACATAACTCCCTAGGGGCTATGATTCCCTACGCAACCCCATCAAAATTTATCTTAAAATGTATAATAGACAATGGTATCCATTCAATATTTGATTTGTAATTGTGTGGTTGGTTAAAACCAAAGAGGTTTTTGAGGATGTTAATAAGATTATTAATATTGATATTTTCCATCTTGGTGTAGTGTCATACACTGTCACCCTTGATAATTTCACACTAGGTTTGACACCCTCTTAGTGTATGTGCCTAATTATGATTCCAATTTACCTATTTAATTTTTGTTTTCGAGAAATTTGATTAATCCTTATTTATTGAGCTTGAAAGATCTAAAAAATTAATAGTCTAGGACACCCAATGCCTCTATCCCATCTAATCAAGCCTTAAATTTTAGATTTGAATATCAACCTCAATATGTTTAAGAATTCAAATTCATTTTTTTGGCCTCTCTTAATGGTTAATATGAAATATGTTCAAATCCATATAAAAATAAGTTCTTCCTTCCATTTGAACATCTAATTGAATCTTTATAATTTATAGCATCCTAATTGATATAATATCAAAAGCATAATAAGAAAAAGATCTACATCACAATTATAGTCAATTATAGTCTGCAATATATCATAAAATATGTTTATGCATGGTAATATTTTTCATGTTTATATTTGTTATTATTACATGTACACTAACACTTGCAGGATCTACAAGCATCCTCTTATTTCTCCTTATATGTGATGAGCAAAGTGACTTCAATCTATCAAGGATTTTAGATCTGAGTGGTAAGTTTCATTTGTGCTCATTATCAATCATATTTATTTATTTGCTTCTACTCTGCTAAGAGCACATGATATATATCATTATCATCATAGTTGTTGTGGAAGTGGAAACACCAAAATGAGGTTTGACCAAGGCAAGCCCCTATACGACACAACCCTTCTCCCTCTATCCATTTTAGAAGTTACAATTCTGAAGTTGATTGAAGTGGATTTGAGATCTCAAGACTTCAAAACCCTAGTTCATGCATTCAAACACTACTTATCAACAAATTAGGGAAAGTTGATTACTCGCACATTGTTGGACTTTGGATTTGGGTTTTCACAATCGAATACCTACAAACACTGATACACCTATACCAACTCTAAAACCTTAGAATTTAGCACTTCTGGACTAGGGAACCTAGTGCCACTATCCTGCTAGTTCAGCTCCAAATTTCAATGCCAGGTTCTTCTCTATCTGCACTCTCCAGATCTACTTTTTGTTTTTGTTTGTTTGTTTGTTTTACATTTTCTAGATTTTGTAATTCTGTATCACTTTGTTCCTAAGTCACCTAGTTTAACACATTTCATCAATAAATCACATACCAACACATAAAAACAAAAAAAAGGGATCGAAACCCTAACCAACCTGTTTAGCTCTCCCTTGAAGACAACACCCAAATAGTGTCTCTTGGTTAATTTTGTGTCCCTTAATGCTTAAGGTGGAATAATTGATTTAGGTTAGGGTGTTTATCCTAGATCCCATTTCACCATATTACACTTGACCAATATGAGTAAAGGTTGACAAGAAATTTCTAATGAGTTAGCTTAGTATTTTTTCAGGTTTAATAATGAAACTTAGTGATATATGCCATCTTATTGTGGAATATAATGGTCAAGAATAAATTAATGTTGATTTGTGTTAGTATTTTTTTAGGCTTATGGAGATGAAGTTGGTGGTAGGTTGATGTTGATATTTTTTAGTCACAAGTTAGTACCAACATTTATTTTATTTTTTTTAAAATGGTGTAATGCACCCATATTAATAGGGGTAAACGATTTTGACTGAAGCTATGAACTAGGTACAAGAAACCACAAGAAACAACCAAACCTGCAAGCACATTGGCCCAGCAAAGGAACAAGGCCTAAAAGCACTTTGGCCCAATGAAGTTTTGAACCCTGGTGGCCATCACTACAACCAAGCGACTTGACTACCGAACCGCACCCTTATTGGCAGTACCAGCATTTATTATTGGATAGATTATTCTAGATTTTTTTGGCATGTCTTGATATGACCACATAAAAACACCTCTAAACTCCTTAACCTATATAGTCAAGTTATGAAGTTGTGACAAATTCTTTAGAGGAGGTATGTTAAAAATGAGATTAATCTCCTCCCATTCATGGGATTGTGAAAGTTAAAATTTGTCAAGTGGATAGGTTAAAACTCAAATGAACTAATCTCTTAAAATATTTTCTAAAATTTATCTTTGATGGGGCTTCTTGGGGAAGCTTAGGTGTTTTAGGTGGCATATGTGTCGTAAGGAGCTTAGATGGCAACACATTTATCACTATTTCTAATTTTTTAGAATGGAACAAATAATAAGGTGAAATCCCAATATTTGGTCTTGGGACTTAATATCATTGTTCGAATGGGTGTGTCACATCTATTAATCAAGTAAAATTCCATGGTTATCATGAATGCTTTAAAAACTGTTAGTTTGATGAATAGAAGATCAACAATATTCTTCAAAATGTATGGGATTTTATTAATTCCATAATTTATTTTAAAATATATCATTGCTATAGAGAAGCCAACAAATTAGTTTGTATGTTGGATAATTTTCCCATTGATGACCCATTCAATATTATAGTGGATTCCTCTACCGCTACATGAAAAAGTGACAAACTTGAAGAGTTGACAATTGATTCATTTATGGGTGATCAAAGATGGGATGAAAATCCTTTTGAAGGTACTTAGATTTATGAATGCATGCATTATGAATCTAAGATATAAGTAATTATGGTTAATCAAAACTCTACGATACAAGAACTTTTATGGTGCTTATAACTTTTCAAGGTTGGTGTGTGTGAATTCCATCCCATACAATATTTCTTTATGAGAAGGATTCATTCTATTCATTGATAATTTATTATGTTTTTAGTTTCATTGAGGAACATACAACAATGGATGACCCTATGTTACATTCTACGACGAGAGAAATTTATTTCTCAAGATTTATATCCCTTAATCAATTTATCAATATTTTAATTTTCAAAACAAAACATGTATTAGAGAAAAAATTGTAGTCATGGGTAAATATTTTATGGTTAGGAGTGATTGTGTAAGCACTAACTTAGCCATAGTCACCTAATTTGCGTATAATATTCAATTATCTCTTCATAAAAAAGCCTTAGTCAAGTCATTGGCTAGGGATTTTATCAATCCACATTATTTATTCGGTCTTAAAGAAGTATTCATGGAAGTTGAATTGAAAGATAAATGGATTCATAATCTAAGATTTGTATGATATGATGTATTTTAAGATCTTGAAGAACATATTTGGTTATTGTTAGGAGGTGAAAAGGGATCTAGGGCTAAGATCACTAACCTAAATCACACTTTCCACCTTTGACATTCATGAGACACAAAAATTGATGCAGGAGCATCCAGTGGTGTAAGGGCAATCCTGCATCACCCAAAAAGATTTTCATTTCCTATTGGTAGTTTCTTAGATGTTTTTACATTTCTAGATACCCTTTTCGTCATAATGTAATTCCCAACTTTCATTTTTATTTTTCTACTTTTTTCTAGTCAACTGCTATTTTTAGCAAGTATTGGAATTTGAAGGTATTTGGAAACAAAAATTATATGGGAGGATTCAAAATAGAAAAATAAGAAGATTGGCCAAAGAATCAGGCCGAGATCATTCCCGGTTTGAAAGATATTGCAGTTTCAGTCTCCCAGAATTGCACTTGAAAACCTTCTAGATCAGATTTGAGGCATTAAACGGCCCCAAAACTTGTTGAAATCGGTGTTATAGATTTTGAGCATATTCTTGACTCCGATACCTTTCCAGCGATTCAAACGATTCGAAAAACGGAGTCCCGGGTCCAAAGTTATGGCTCCCGAAATTTAGTGCACTTTCAAAAATGTGCTAATTTTCAAATAAGGTTTTAAATTTTGAATTTGAATTTGTAATTTTTGGCTCCAAACTGCCAAAGCTCATAATTTGATTTTTTTTTGGCTCCAAAATGTAAAAGGAGCTATTTATGGGTGGGGTTTTTTTATTTTTGTATTTTTTTGGGGAAAAAGATTTCATACTGCGAAAAGGGGAATTTCTGTAATTCTGTAACTTGCATATATTGCAGAGCCTAAGGATTTGAGATCCTCTGCATGTATTGCAGAGCCTAAGGATTTGAGATCCTCTACATGTAAGATTTTCATATTTTTGAATAAAATAATATTCTCTGTGTTGTGTGTGATTTTTTGTGTCTCGGGTTAGCACCCTCGTCAGGTGGTATCAGAGCGGGTTTTCTTAAGCATGTGGACAGATCGCTTATCATGAGGCAGTTCACACTAGGACCGTGGTTGTGGGTTCGAGATATTGAAGATGCCTCCAAGAGTGATGCCTAGTAGGCATGGTGGTGGCAGAGGTGGTAGAAATGTTGGTGGAAGAGATCCATTGGCGGTCGAGGGTTTCAGAGCCCTCTAGAGACAAATTGATGCATTGCAAGAACAAATAAGAAGAGGGTTAAACCCGAGAAGAAGAGGAGAAAGTGAAGATGAAGAAGAGGTGGAAGATTCAGATGTAGAAGATGAAGAAGAAGCGATTGATCAAGATCAGATGCAGCTGATAAGGGTCATTTCAAAGATCAGAAAAAGACCCAGAGTAGAAGTTCCTAGTTATTCTAGAAGTTTGAACCCAAAAGAGTTGATCGACTGGATCAACGAGCTAGAAGAGTATTTCGAGTATGAAGAAATAGAGGGCTCAAATCGGGTTAAGTTTGCAAAAAAAAAGCTGAAGGGCCACACAAATATTTGGTGTAAAGAGGTTTAGTTGGAGAGAAATCGAAGAGGAAAAGGCAAGGTCGTTAGATAGGATTGCATGGTGGATAAACTTAAGAAGAAATTCATACTAGTGGACTACGAGTTAGATCTATTGAAGAAATTTCAAGGGTTGAAGCAAGGAAACAGATTTGTGAAAGAATACACAAAATATTTTTACAAGATGATCATCAGAACAGGCCATGTAGAGGCCAACAAGGAGAAGGTAGCTCATTATCTTAATGGGTTACGGTCGAGCATTCAAGAGGAGATAAGTCTGGTCAGAATGACCACTATTGAGGATGCGTACTAGTTCGCTTTGAAAGTTGAAGAGAAGTTGAACAAAAGATTTGAGAACAAGCAAAAAGGACGAGGAGGTCAAAGAAGGGGCAGTGGAAGATCTTATGGAAGCCAAAATGAGGATGAGAAGAAAAATGGAGATGTGGGTACTATCCGAGGACATAAGAATGATAATTTCTACTGCCCTCATGATCAAAACAACGACGATCGAAGAGGTAGAGGACGAGGAAGATCTGGGCAAGGACCCAGAAGAGGTGGTTTCAGAGGTACTTGTTTCTAGTGTGGTGAAGAAGGGCATCAAGCCTATGAATGTCCACAACACCAAGGAAGGACAAACATAAGGCTAGAAGGTCGTGGAAGAGTCGCACATGCAGATGAAGAGGCTCAATCTAAGCATTCAAATGATGCTGAAAGGGGAGAAGCCATAGTGGTTAGAAGAGCCCTGGTGACTGAAGAGGAGCCAGAACAAAGGAAGAATCTGTTTCGCACAAGGTGCAAATGTGAAGGAAAATGTTGTGATGTCATTATTGACAGTGGGAGCACCGATAATCTGGTGTTAGAAGAGATGGTTACGAAATTGAAGATGAAGAGGGAAAGGCATCCACATCTGTATCAGATTGCCTGGTTGCAAAAAGAACACAAAGTTCTAGTCAATGAGTAGTGCCTGGTGAAGTTTAAGATTGGGAGCTATCATGATGAGGTACTCTATTATATCATCCCCATGGATGCATGTCACATGTTGTTAGGGAGGTTGTGGCAGTTCAACAGGTGAGCTATACATGATGGCCATGCAAACACTTATTCCTTGATGAAGGATGGAGTCTGCCATAAGTTGAAACCCCTAAAGGAGGCTGAAGAAAAGGTATGTAGTAGTGCTAGAGTTTGTTATGTTGATGGAAGGAAAGTTTTAGAAGGTATGAAGCATGAGCGTATGTGTTATGCATTGATTCCTAGAATGGATAAGGAGGATAGTGAGAATGTGCCAATATAAGTTTCTAGATTATTGAATGAGTTTCAAGACATTGTTTCTAATAATGTACCTGAGGGTTTACCACCAGTGAGGAAGATCAATCATCAGATTGACTTGATCCCTAGAGCTAGCTTGCCAAATAAGGCAGCTCACAGAATGACTCCTGCAGAAAATGAGGAGTTGAATAGACAAGTTCAAGAGTTGTTGAGAAAGGGTTTGATTCGAGAGAGTCTAAGCCCATGTACAGTAGTTGCAGTACTAGCACCAAAGAAGGATGGGGAGTGGAGGATGTGTATAGACTCTTGAGCCATAAATAAGATAACAATCAAGTACATATTTCCCCTACCAATGATGGATGACCTAATGGATTATTTGAGTGGAGTGCAATACTTCACAAAGATTGATTTGAAGAGCAGATATCACCAGATTCGAATTTGTGAGGGAGATGAATGGAAGACCACCTTCAAGACCAAAGAGGGCATGCACAAGTGGTTAGTCATGCCCTTTGGGCTAACCAATGCACCGAGTACATTCATGCGGCTCATGAACGAGGTACTGAAAGAGTTTCTGGGGAGTTTTGTTATTGTGTATTTAGATGATATTTTGATATTCAGTAAGTCACTGGATGAACATTTAATGCATATTCATAGAGCTTTTGAGAAGTTGAGAGAAGAGAAATTGTTGATTAATCTGAAGAAGTGTAGTTTTATGAAGGAGTTAGTGTACTTGGGGTTTGTTGTATCGGTAGAAGGTCTCAAGATGGACTCAGAGAAGGTGAAGGCTATTCTGGAATGGCCTACCCCAAGAACTATTAATGAGGTGAGATATTTCCATGTTTTGGCCAGTTTTAACATAAATTTCATTAGAAAATTTAGTAGTATTTGTGCACCCCTGACTGAAACAATGAGAGGGGATAGAAAAGAGTTCAAGTGGAGCACTGGAGCAACAAAGAGTTTTGACGTGTTGAAGCAGAAGGTGACAGAGCAACCATTTTAGCCCTCCCAGATTTCAATAAGGTGTTTCAGGTGGATTGTGATGCTAGCGGTTGTGCCATTGGAGCAGTGTTGAACCAAGAAGGTAAGCCCATTGCCTATTTCAGTGAAAAGTTAAATGATGCAAAGAGAAAGTACTTTGTATATGATCAAGAATTTTATGCAATAGTTCAAGCATTAAAGAAATGGAGACATTATCTGTTGTCGAAGGAATTTGTTCTATTTACTGATCATCAAGCATTACAGTATCTAAATAGTCAAGGAAAATTAAATCAGAGGCATATGAAATGGGTAGAATTTTTACAGAGTTATACCTTTGTATTAAAACATAGGAGTGGGAGGTTGAATAGGGTTGCAAATGCCTTAAGTAGGAGGCAAACATTGTTGACAAAGATGCAGATTGAAGTGGTTGGGTTCAATGAACTAAAGACATTATACCCTGAAGATCCTAATTTTGTAGAGACTTGGAAAGCTTGCAAGGAGCCTGTTATAGTTGACAGGACGAAGTGGTTGAATTTCATAATCCAAGATGGCATGTTGTTTAAGGGAAGTCAATTATGTGTTCCGAGGAGTTCCATGAGGGAGAACCTGATAAAGGAGAAGCACAGTGGAGGAATGGAAGGAAATTTTGGTCAGGATAAGACCATTGTCATTATCAGTGGGCATTATTATTGACCTCAATTATCACAGGATGTGAAGAAGTTTGTGTAGAGTTGCAGGGTACGTCAGATGGCTAAAGGAGTGAGCCAGAATACAGGGTTGTATCAACCCTTACCTGTACTAGAGAGGTTGTGGGAGGATATAAGTATGTTATTTGTTCTTGGTTTTCCAAGGACACAGAGAGGGAATGATTAAGTGTTTGTGGTAGTTGACAGATATTCGAAGATGGCACATTTCATTCCATGCGAGAAGACCCATGATGCAGTCCACATTGTTGACTTGTTCTTCAAAGAGGTGGTAAGGCTACATGGTTTGCCAAAGAGTATAGTCTCAGATTGTGACACCAAATTTGTTGGGTACTTTTGGAGGACCTTGTGGAAGAAATTGAGGATAGAGTTAAAGTTCAGTTCTGCACACCATCCACAGACTAATGGGAAAACTGAGGTTGTGAATAGAAGTCTGGGCAACCTACTAAGATGATTGGTAGGAGATAAACCCAAGGGATGGGACTTGATCTTACCCCAGGAAAAATTTGCTTACAATAATTCTGTCAACAAAAGTACTGGTAGATCACCATTCCAAATTGTGTATGGAGGCAGTCCCAGAATTGCTCTAGAATTGAGGAAGATGGACCAAGAGAAGAAGATAAGTGTTGAAGCTGAAGACTTTGCAAAGCACATCAAGAATGCTCATGAGGAGGAAAGAGAACATATTAACAAGATGAATATGCAGTATAAGGCTAAGGAAAATTAGAAGAGGAGGAATAAGGAGTTTCAAATTGGTGATGAGGTGATGGTCCACTTGAGGAAAGAAAGGTTTTCAGTGGGAACCTATAATAAATTGAAGATGAAGAAGTTTGGTCCCTATAAAATTTTGAAGAGGCATGATTCAGGGAATGCATATGAGGTAGAGTTGCCAAATGGAGTCAACATTTCCCATGTGTTCAACATTTTAGATTTTACATAGTATCATGAAGGTGGCACAAAGGAAGTACCGACAATGGAGTAGTATGGCATTCCAGCACCTACTTCGGAGAAGGAGGAGATTGAAGCAATCCTAGACAACCATGTAGGAAGTAGTACCAAAAATAGGAAATATGAAGAATATCTTGTAAAGTGGAGAGGAAGGCTTGTAGAGGATTCAACCTGGCTATCTAAGGCAAAGGTTGATCGTTTAGGTTTTCCTCAACCATCTGAGACGTGACGGGGTCACTTCTCAAATTACCCTGGGTGTCTGATGCAGGAGCATCCAGTGGTGTAAGGGAAATCCTGCATCACCCAAAAAAAATTTCATTCCTTGTTGGTATTTTCTTAGATTTTTTTACATTTCTGGATACCCTTTTCATCATAATGTAATTCCCAACTTTCATTTTTGCTTTTCTGCTTTTTCTGGTCAACTATTATTTTTAGCAGGTATTGGAATTTGAAATTATTTGGGGACAAAAATTATATGGGAGGATTTAGAATAGAAAAATAAGAAGATTGGAGAAAGAATCAGGTCGAGAGCATTCCTGGTTTGAAACATATTGCAGTTTCAGTCTCCTAGAATTGCACCTGAAAACCTTGTAGATCAGATTTGAGGCATTAAACGGCCCCAAAACTTGTCGAAATTAGCATAGAAAATTTTGAGCACGTTCTTGATTCCAAGACCTTTCCAACAGTTAAAACGGTTTGAAAAATAGAGTCTCGGGTCCAAAGTTATGGCTCCCAGAAGTTAGTGCACTTTCAAAAATGTGCTAATTTTTGAATAAGGTTTTAAAATTTGAATTTGAATTTGTAATTTTTGGCTCCAAACTGCCAAAGCTCATAATTTGAATATCATTTTGGCTCCAAAATGTAAAAGGAGCTATTTATGGGCGGGGTTTTCTGATTTTTGTAGCTTTTTGGGGAAAAAGATCACATACTGCGAAAAGGGGGAATTTATGTAATTCTGTAACTTGCATGTATTGTAGAGCTTGAGGATTTGAGATCCTTTGCATGTAAGATTTTCATATTTTTGAATAAAATAATATTCTTTGTGTTGTGTGTGATTTTCTGTGTCTTGGGTTAGCACCCTTGTCAAAAATGATCTAAAGAGACCACTTGAAGAGTCAAAATGGTTGATCATGGTTTTGGTCCCCTTTGTGTGTTTTTGTGGATTGAGTGATGTGATATGTGTGATTGATGATTGTAAACTAGGTAAAACTATGTAGGTACAACAAGCTCTTATAGATTCAAAAAAACACAGAACTAATGTATAAAAACAAAAAGCAGAAGAGCATAGTGTAGGAATGGAACCTGACATTCAAATTTGAGACAAAACTAGCTGGACTAGGGTGAGGGAGCCCTAGTATGAAATGAGGGTTTTTTTACTTTCTAGACTTGCACATGAGCATCATAGTCTATAGGTGCTTCTCTATTGGAATTAGCTTCAGAACTTGTTCAATCGGTGAGTAATTGATCTTGCCTTAATTTGATGAAAGAAGGCGTGTGCATGCTTGATCTAAGTTTTGATGTTTTGAAATCTTTAATCTTCTCCAATCCACATCAAACTTGTAACCTACAAGCAAGAGAAGAGAGGAAGGGTTGTGTTGTATAGGGGATTTCCTAAGTCAAACCCTATTATGGTGTTTCTACCTCTATAAAAAACAAATGATGATGGTAAAAAGGGCACCCTAGGTCAGCCAAACGCTAAATAAACAATAAATGATTGTAATAACAAATGATAATTGATAATGTTACCTTAGGCATGAAATGTCTTTCAAATTGATGTTCACACCATAAGTTGCCACAAAAAATGATTGGTGGATGGTTTAATTGCTTGAAGACCTGCAAGAGGTTAGTCAATGTATAACACATTAGACTTTCATAGATAGCATGTAGAGGATAACTCATATACGTCTTCATAGTAAAAGCACAATAGTGCATGATTGATCAAAAGAGTTCTTTTTTCATAATGTTTAATGTTCAAATGAGAGGGAAACTTGTTTATATATGCATCCTAATTGATTTTTTGGATATAGGTCAACTTTAGGTCACTTTACAATACTCAAAGCTGATAAATAAAATAATTTAGTGAAATAGGTAACATTTAGGAAAAGGGTGCCCTCACCCTAGTCTAAGTGTTTTTGGCCCAAATTTATCGGGATGTCAAGGAATTTAATGTATTTTCCCAATTTGGCCCTGAATTGAACAAATTGTTGATATGATTAATTCTATAGGAAAAATAGGGCATCAATATAGTGTGAAATTGTTAAGAATGACAATTTACGATGCTATAGTTACAACCACAAAATTTTCCTTCTTGGTTTTTGGGGCACATCGATTTGAAAGAGGCATAGATTTTTCTTCACTTTGTTTCCCAATCAATATGACTAATTTATTGATCTTTGTCATTGCAAATTTAGACATGGTTAATGATGTTATAATTTAGGTAATAATCTTATATTAGTGGGTATGGAATTATTCAGTATTCCTCCTTTTTCTAGGCAATATTTATTTTGTTACACCCTAATGTTAATCTACCCAAATACTTTAACCTTTAGTTTAAATATGGATTAATGCATGACTATTTGATGATGATATTTGATGAATGAATGAAACGTATTTGAAAATTAATGGAACTACTTATAAATGATTTAATGATTCTTAAGCTATATTGTGAATAAGATTTATATGTTATCAACTAACTATGACCATGTTTCTCTAAGTTGGATGCAGGAAAGTTCGAACCCTTCCAAGGGGGAAGGAGAGTATCACCCGGGAGAAGAGATTGGTATTAAAACGTTTGGTATTGCTACCTAAGTACACACACACACTTAGTTTATTTGGAACCTCACCAGGTCAGTTCAATAATGAACTCGACAAGTATTAAACCTAAGTTGATAGGGTTAAGTGTCACTAGGGACAATATACCTCTATAGTTAATAATCCTCTTTGATTGTCAAAATTAAGTTTCTAATATCTTTTAAGAATAATGAATATAATATATATATATATATATATATATATATATATACAAGTTAAGGCATATATATGTAGGTATGTATATATGAATATATATACTTACATGTATTCATATATATGTGTGTGTGTGTGTGTAGGTAAAAGAATAATGAAAAGTATATATATATATATATATATATATATATATATATATATAATTTTATTTTATTTATAAATCCATAATAAGAGGTTGTTATGCCATGCATATGTAAGGCTTATGGCAGAAATACCAATGATTAAAGAGGTCGCCCATCATAGGCATCACCATATGCAGTTAACACTTTATTGTTAAAGCCACGTACTGGTTGGAAAATGCACTTTTAAATTTGTTTAAATAACCTCAATAGGGTGGCGACTTGGAGGCTATTTGACATGTGTTCCTTTTAAAAGGGAAGCCCATGACTTGGGAAAATGGTAAATAAAGAGTTGGAATGGAATTTGGCTGCCTATCATGCCATTTATTGAGACCTATTCTAAGGCATTAAACTACAAAACAACAAAACATTAATTTTCCAAGCTAGCCATGGTAATGAGAGGATGAATTCGATTTAGTTTTGATAACTATTTCAAATTGAAATTTCCACATCTTGTAACTAAAATCTTATTAAGAGAATTTTGAATTGGTTAAGATTGAGTCAATTGCCAATCGTGGAAATTATATGCTTGCATAATCAACTATTTTTGTTGGGATTTTCTCACGCCTGGTAGAGTATTCAAATTGTGGCAACTTTGGAGCTATTCAAGGCTCCAAATGATAACTATTTTCTATATTTAGAAAATTTGTTTAAGCATAAATACATAGCAGCTACTCATTTTATAGGTTGTCCAGGAACTTTGTAATCTTTAGAGAAAGTTGCATCATGTGAGATTTTAGGAAAGAAAAAGCATAGCGAGAAGAGCTTTTGCAAACTATATATCAATACGCCATAGAGTGAGATTAGCTTAATTATATTAGATTTAGATTTCTCAATAGTTGCAGACTAATAGTAAAAGAATCAAGAAAGTGGTGCAAGGATAGTGTTGAGTGTTGTATTAGATAAGACAATAGGTTCAAGTTTGAGTTTAAAGTTTAAAATTGAAGCAAGGAATACCAAAATCAAAGCTAGGTTGCTTGATTCTAGGCATGATTTAGATGATTCTTTTTCCTTCTCTTTTAAGATCTAATAAAAGCTCAAGTTTATTATTCTAAGTTTTTTTTCACCATTGCTATGTGTAAAGTGTGGTTGTTTGGGAAAGTATATGAATACATGCATGAAAAGGTTAGCTTATTTATGCAAAATGTCAATAAGAACTAGTGTAACCAGTTGGTTAGATTAAAGTAGTTTTCTTTTAAAACATTGTTAAAATCGTGTTTGATTTACATGATACTGAGTTAATATATATTTGAGAGAGCTTCATTGAAAGTTAAGACTCTTTAAGTTGTATTTAACCAAAACAACTATCTTATTAAACAAAAGTATTGAATAAAAGCTAAGTATGGGAATATGATATTTAACCCTATGAGACAACGTCTTATCTATATATATATAACTATTTCAAATTGAAATTGCCACATCTTGTAATTGAAATCTTATGAAGAGAATTTTGAATTGGTTAAGATTGAGTCAATTTCCAATTGTGGAAACTCTATGCTTGCATAATCGACTAGTTTTGTTGGTATTTTCTCACACTTGGTAGAGTATTCAAATTGTGGCAACTTTGAAGCTATTCAAGCTTCCAAATGATAACTATTTTCTATCTTTAGAAAATTTGATTAAGCATAAATGAGTAGCAGCTGTTCATTTTATAGGTTGTTCAGGAGCTTTGTAATCTTTAGAGAAAGTTGCATCATGTGAGATTTTAGGAAAGAAATAGCATAGTGAGAAGAGATTTTGCAAACTGTATATCAATACGCCATAGAGTGAGATTAGAATTGT
>VDFB02000008.1:220232068-220628600 GCA_007258455.2 Sequoia sempervirens
GTTAAGGGAAAAGTGATAGTAAAAGATCCTTCTATTTGTGCTCTTTGTGGTCATGGTTAGACTACTGGCATAATAGTTGTAGTGTGGATGTAGGTTAAAATAATATTTTCCTATAACTATTGCATGATGGTTGGTGTTGTTTCACAATATTAAACCTTAAAATTCCAATCTATTATTATTTTTTGTGGGATTGATGTTTTAGTTTCATATCAACCTTGTTATGGGATCTTGTTGGTTTATCAACTTGATTGTTATATCTCTTGAGGTTCATGTTAAGGACATATCTAGGTTTTTTGTATAAAATTTTGTGATAACACAAAAAGGCATGACCTCCACAAGGTTGCATTTATTGAGCAAAAAATAATAAGATCAATCTTCTTAGCATATACCTCAATGTTCCTCCACTTGATATATTTAATTCTAATAATTGAATGCTATCAAAATCAAATTCATACTTTTTAGCATCTCAACTCGTGCTATCACAAATACTCAAATATTATCCTTCAATATTATAAATGATTTTCCCATTATTTCAATTTTACTAAGATGTCATCCAAAAATTCCTCTAATACCTTATTCATAAGATCATGGAAGTTTAATGTCCTTCATTTATATGTACCTTCAACATTCTTTAACCCAAAAGGCATGATAACATAGTAAAATGTACCCGAGGTATAGTAAAAGTAGTCTTATATTTATCTTGAGGACTAATCATGATTTGATTAGCCAAAAAATCCACCTATAAATGACAACTCATGTCTAGCAACAAAGTATATACTCATGTCAATATTTAGAAATAAAAATCCATCCTTATGGGATGCTTTTTTAAGATCTATAAAGTTGATAATAATGTGAATATGACCATCAAATTTTGCAACATATATAATATTAGAGATCTAAGGTGAGTAGTCAAATGATCTAATAAATCTATCCTTGAGCATCATTTCTAATTATTCTTTATACATTAAATCAATCTTAGGATGCATCTTCTCAATATTTTGTCTAACAATTTTAGAATTAGTCTCTGAGGCAATGTTATGCATCACAATGTTAGGATCAATTCTTAACATGTCATGATATGACCACACACAGCATCTCCAAATCCCCAAGTTATATATTCATGTTAAATTGTTCATATTGGCTTAGACAATCACCAAATTTTAAGATATATATATATTTTTTGGATTCAATTATATACAGTCATACCAATTTTATAAGTGTATTGCAATCCTCTATAAATGGTTGAGTGAGTAAAATATCATGATCACTTTCTAGAGATGGATTATCTTTCCGTTGAAGTATGAACAAACCTCAAATACACGTGGGAATCCTATATCATAATGATATTTAGGTAAATCCTTGTAGACACCCAAGTATTTGGCTAAAGCTTAATCATTCATTAAAATGTTTAAAGGATGATAAGTATCCATAAAATTATCCTGAATGAGATCCAAATAGGCTAAGAGTAAATCAATGTTGTCACAATTGACTCATGAATACCCAGTTCTCTTAATACCATATTTTTTAAGGATTTTGATAGATTCATGAATAACTTGTTAATTAAAACCTAATCCTTTTCCCTTATAACCAAGTATTTGTAAAACAATGAATCCTTTACCGTAATGAAAGCCAACTTAGATTTTTGTGTAATAAAATAAGGATGTTTCTATATCTATTATGCATTATTGAAGTGCTAAAGTGATAGTTTCTACACTCCTTGTATCATCTATATATTTCATTTCTTCTCCATGTTGCATGAATTTTTAGATGAAATGAATGTTATGGAATTTTAGTGTAGTAGAGTATTTGTTCTTCCCATCATAATAGTTTTGGAAGTGATCAAGTATATTTCAAGGATAAAAAGGAGCACGTTCAAACACCTAGCCTCAATAATATGTGGCAAACAATAACATAACCACTTTGACATGATGGACATAACCACCACTTATGTCATCATCAATGAAAATTGTTCTTTTATACCACAAAATAATGATATATTAAAATGCATTATTTCTCCCTTACTTTATATATTTCTTGTGTTATGACCACATTGATGCTCTTGTTAAGAATTGCATAAGTTTATAATAAAATCTCAATCCTCACAAAGATTCCATTACACTTATTTCACCCAATTAGGACTCACTATTAGCTTTGAGACGTTCTCTTCTATGTCGAGTGCAACTTATACATTCTCAAGATATAGGAGACATATGTTGGGACACCCTAAGTTTCCTATTAAGATAGAGAATGCCATTAAATATAAACTGTAAAATATATTGATATACATTTTTTATTTATTTATTATGTGTGTGGTGCACCTGGGGTTTTCTAAGTGGACGTGCATCACAAGGAGTTATAATGTTGGGGCCACTTTGTTGTATGTAACATTGGGACATAATTGTAAAATGTAATTATTTAATATTGGGGGAATAATAAAATAATAAAAGTACCCAATATTAAATGTGGGGTCACATGTTATATGGTTTTGGGCACATGGTTTATGTAATACCACTTGGTGGTTTTGTGGGAGCTTGTTTCTATAAAAGCAACCACAAGGGTAGTTGTTTAGGGTTGGACAGTTTCTGCAAGTTAGTAGGTTGAGCTTGTGCATGTGTGAGGGTTTGAAGCATGGCATGGGATGTGTGGATTCATGCTTGGTCACATGGAATGCATGGAGAGCTTGTGCTTCAGAAGTGTTCATGGAGTCTCTGCAGATGTATTGTAATGGGTTTTCATTGCTGAATAATACATGGAGTGTGGATGCTTTTGGAGGCTGGGTTTTTCCCTCTTGAGGGTTTTCCCAGGGTATATCTTGTGTCATCTTTGATGTGTATGTTGTCTATTCTCTTGCATGTTGATGTTGAGTATTTTACTTGCATGTTTCAGATTTGGGTTATGTGGAAATTGTCATTTTATGGCTGCATAGTTTCCTTACAAGTGGTATCAGAGCTTTGGTTGTGGATTGGATAACCCTAGGTTGCATGAGAGAATGAAAGACAATGGCAAGATATAGGGGTTTTGCAGGTGTTTTATTGTAGATCTGAGGGTTTTATTGCAGATCTGAGGGTTTTGGGTTTGCTGGTTTGATGGGTTGGTTGCAGATTTGGGGTATAAGAAAATTTTGGCAAAATAGGGTTTCTTGGTTGTGCATTCAAATGAGGGTTTTGGGGGTGAGCTTTCACAGATGATCTCCTGGTTCAAAATGGACCTCATGGTTGGATTCAGGTTGGCCGAGAGAGAAAAATTGACATATAACATGCCCTATTTTAGTTACAGAAAAAAAAATACTCCCCTATTCAACCGTACGGATCACGGTAAGTCGTCTCGAAAAATATTAAAAAAATTCGGAAAAAATTAAAACTCCCGTCGAAATTTCCTGCAAAACGAAAACAAAAAAACATTAGAAAAATCAGAAAAATTGAAAAACAAAAAAAAAAACAAAACAGAAATTTTTTAAATGTTTGGGGAAGGGCGGGGTACGCAGACCCCACCCCGTACCTGCCTCCTGCAGGTCTGCCGACGGCAGTACCGGCAGGTTCTGCCGACGGCAGTACCAGTTGGTACTACCGGCAGCAGTCCTGTCGGCTGCCGCCGGCAGCCTCCTGGTGCGGCCGCCGGCAGGGTACCGGCCCGCCAGCCCGCCAGCCCTGCGGGCTTAAAAACAAAAAATAAAATTTGAAACAATTTTCAAATCCGCCATTCAACAAATATAAATCCGCCGGATTTTAAAGTTATTATTAACCAGATTTAATTCCTGGTCGGGTCCGCCAGAAGGGTGGAGCGAATTTTTTTTAAAAATGAAAAATTAAATCAAATTTGATAAATTTTGGATTCCGCCACCAGGGCGCCACCGGAGCGCCACCATAGCACCACCAGGAAGCCATTTTACAGCAGTTTTTTTCAAACGTATATAACTTTTGCCCAGAGTGTCGGTTTTTCGACTTCTTACAGTCGTTGGAAAGCTGATTCCGAGCACTACGCAGTGGTACAGGTCTTGTTCCGTTATTTTACAGTTTTGACAGTGTTTTACTTGGTTGAAGTTAGATGTTTACTTTGAGCTTTGAGAGGGCATATCGGGTGCATACGGAGTCGGATTTTGGACTTCGAATAGTCAACGGAAAGCTTGTTCAGAGCACTATACAGTGGATCAGGTTTGGAGGTATTTTGGCATAGTTTATTTGCTGTTTTCTTTATCTGAGCTGTTTATGGGTCTCTTTGACTATGGTGATATTATGAGCTTATGGATTGTTGGATTTGGGATATTTGATATTGGATTCATTGTATGCTCAGTTGTACATCTCAGATTATTATATTTTTGACATGGTTATCAGCATGTATGTTGCATTGTTGTATCTACAAGTTGTGCAATGTTGTAGGCGGTCTATACTTACTTGTTGCACCTATGACTTGGATATGGGTTGTCTTTGCCCATTGATATTTCAGTGTTGATGCATGATCAGATTTGGTGGCTTGGTTTAGTCACTTGGTTTGCTGATTTGGTTGTCATGTTGAGGAGGTGAGATGGTATTACTAGGTACAGTCATGATATGAGATCTATGTAGTTGACTATGATTATGCAGATATGTGGACATGGTTGGGTTGATTTGTTGGTATATTTGGTGGTGATCATGATGTCATGGATGTTTCTTGTGCATTAGAGACTTTGGCATGTTATGATGGTTTATGATGGTGCATTGATTGGTGGTATTGGATTGGTTCCTGATTATGGTTGTGGCGGTGTATCTTCTTGGTTTGAGGAGATTGGTATCACGATGTCATGGATAGCTTGGTTACACGGTTCAGTGGGAGCTTGTGACAGTGATGGTTTTGGCGGTGATGGATATGATGGTTTGGCGGTGTATCTTCTTGCTTTAGAGGATGGTTATCATGTTGTCATTGAGAGCTTGGATTCACAGGTTTTGTGTGAGCTTATGACAGTGTTGGTTTTGTGCATCATGGTGCCATGGGATTGCTCGGTATCACGGTTCAGTGGGAGCATTTGGCAATGATGTGGATCCATTGGTTATTATGGATGGTTGTCTTCAACAGGTGATCTTTGGTGTCATGGAGGAGCTCTTGGATTCTGTGTGCTACAGTGAGAGTTCTTTGACATTAGGTGTTGGAGATGTTGAGGTATTATTTATGACTTGTTGGTTTTGACAGGTGATCCTTGGTTGTAGGATGGTTGTGTTATTATGTCATGGTATACTCTTGATTACTAGTTTAGAGTTGTGGCATGGTACATGTTATGATGATTTGAGCATGTGATCTTCTTTTGAGAGGATGTGAGATCATGGTGTCATGTTTATGTTCCTGATTCTGCAGTTGGAGCTATGATTTTGATCTTGGTTGGTTCTCTTTGTATTGAGTACATTGATCATTTGCTTGGTGTTTAGCATGGATTGATCGGTTACAGGTGCTCATGGATACTTGGAGACTTAGGTGAGGCTTGGTGTTCTCTTGTGGTTAGAGACATGTTTTTGAGATGGTTACTCTTGATGAGGTTTTAGCAGGAAGTCCGAGGGAGCCTACACCTTGGTTGGACGTGAGTTCAACATGGACCAATGAGGAGAGTGTTCTTGGTTGAGTCATGATGACTTGGATATCCTGGAGGAGCATTCTCATTCCCCACTCTTGGTCTACTCGGCGGTTCACTTGAGAGGTATTGCCCATTATTCTTTCAGGTGCATTATGTTTATGCTTTGTCTTCTCATGGATATGGATCTTGAGCCATGGATATTTGGTTTCTAGAGGGTTCATTTGAGGAGTGTTGGCATGTTTATCTCCTTATACATGTTGGGTTTAGGAGATGGTTTATTGGGCTGATTTCCTTGGTTTAGGAATGGTTACTTTGAGTTTGATCTTCTTATTTTGAGATGCTTACATCCATGTTAGTTACATATGTTATCTTTGATCTTGGTGATTGGATGGATGGATGTGGTTATGGATTTTTGTTATGGGGTGTTATGGAGGAGATCATACTTGACACAGTTGGAATTTAGAGGTGTGTGTGTAGGAGGACATGCTACAGGTGCTTGGTTTGCAGGTTTTGCTTATCATTGTGGATGTTCCTTGGTACTACATGTTTATTTCTATGAGATGCTGGTAGTAGACTTGTTATGCCTTTGTGATGGTGCCTCTTTTGGGATGTTAACGAAGCGACGCGTTGAATGCGCTCATTCCAGGTTTGCATTCATCTTGACATTTCCCATGCAGTGGGAGCTCTTGGATGTGTATGTCATGCTTTGACAAGTTTGCACATGGAGTTTTTATTGTGGTTTATGGGTGGATATGTTGTTGGCATGAGTTTACTATGATATGTATACCTTGGAGGTATGGATAGTTGGATGTGTTGGCATTTGCTGTGGATGTCATTTCAGCTATGGTGATTTATTCTTGACAGCTACTGGTGCATATTGGATTCAGTGTTTGTGTTTTGAGATATCAGGTTGAGGCAGGTTTATGCTTCTTTGTGACAGTTAGTGTGACATCTCTTTGGATGTGTTCTTATCTTAGTGCAGTTGGCATGGTGGAGGATGGGAGCATTCATGGATGAGATGGTGGTCACCTTGGTTCTTGTTACAGGTATCTTGTTGGAGCACATGGAGCACTTGGATTCTAGGATGGTACATGTTGCCTATGGAGTTTATTTGTTACCCCCTTATGCAATGTATACAACAAGTGGGAGATTGTTAGAATTAGGTGTTGTACACCTTGCATAATGTTTGTAATATTTTATTTATTTATTATGTGTGTGGTGCACCTAGGGGTTTTCTAGGTGAACGCATCACAAGGAGTTATAATGTTGGGGCCACTTTGTTGTATGTAACATTGGGACATAATTGTAAAATGTAATTATTTAATATTGGGGAATAATAAAATAATAAAAGTACCCAATATTAAATGTGGGGTCACATGTTATATGGTTTTGGGCACATGGTTTATGTAATACCACTTGGTGGTTTTGTGGGAGCTTGTTTCTATAAAAGCAACCACAAGGGTAGTTGTTTAGGGTTGGACAGTTTACTCAGGTTAGCAGGTTGAGCTTGTGCATGTGTGAGGGTTTGAAGCATGGCATGGGATGTGTGGATTCATGCTTGGTCACATGGAATGCATGGAGAGCTTGTGCTTCAGAAGTGTTCATGGAGTCTCTGCAGATGTATTGTGATGGGTTTTCATTGCTGAATAATACATGGAGTGTGGATGCTTTTGGAGGCTGGGTTTTTCCCTCTTGAGGGTTTTCCCAGGGTATATCTTGTGTCATCTTTAATGGGTATGTTGTCTATTCTCTTGCATGTTGATGTTGAGTATTTTACTTGCATGTTTCAGATTTGGGTTATGTGGAAATTGTCATTTTATGGCATAGTTTCCTTCGAGAGAATGCCATTAAATATAAACTGTAAAATATATTGATATACATTTTTTATTTATTAACAGTAATATCATTGTAATAAATGTTTTTTAACTCATATTATCTCTATGATCTTACCTTGTCTACATTCAATGTATCATATATATTTTTATTTACCTTGTCTACATTCAATGTATGAATATTATATTTTTATTATTTTTAATACCAAATTCAATATATCCACTTTTCATGTGTCTAAATTCATTGTACCCACAACACTTACACAACACCTTATTATGGCACCTTATTATGGACCAGATTCATTGAATCATTTTAGTAAATATGTGAAAAGATATAAAATGGGCCAGGTTAGTGGATTTTTTAGTGTTCTATATTAATGTTCCATTTGCATGTGCCTATTTGGGTTTGCTTGTATTAGTGGCATAGTTCTATTGCTTGATGAATATTCCTTCATCATCAAAGCAATAATTTTTTTGGACATATATTCTATATTTGATCTAAAAGAGTGATAATTTCTCATCAAAATAAAAGGAGAACCTTACGCTTAGCTAATAATAAATAAAAAGTTAATTATATTGTAATAGTTGTTTATTATGTTCTGTAGAGGAATTAAAGACCTCTTTTATGATTAATTTAATTTTTAAAAATCTGAAATGATAGATTAATATCTAATAATTAGATGTTAAATTATTAAAATGAGATGAAACTGATAAATAAAAATGATAAAAAAGGGAGGATTGGTTTTATTTTATTTATGTATTGTTGTTTATGGAATATTAAAATTGGTTTAGGAGATTAATAGATAATGTAGAGACGATACAAGGAGTGTAGATGCACATTCTAAGAAAAATAAAAATAAAAAGAGAAAATGTAACAAACATGAATTAAAGACGACTCTTAAGAACTTAGATAATATTTTTGACATTCAAGACCACAAAAAGTGTGTATTGAACATAAGGCCATAGGAGCCAGTAAGTTTGTGATGCCTCAAAAATATAAAATATAAGCTTCAAAGTGAGTTAGGTCACTCCTCATATTGATGTGAAAGGGTTGGAAGTGGGAAGAAATCAATTTGGTATGATCCCCTCTAGTAGATGTGCCTTTGTAAGTTTGTCAACAAAGTTCAAACATTTATAAGGTCCTAAATGCATATGTCTTATTCTACTGATCAATTTTGATTTTCTTATGCTTTCCCATACTTGTCAATGATGTTATTTTGTATTTTCATTGAGGTATGTGGATTTGTATTTTAGATTTATATATGTGTATCTATGGATTTGTATGTGTTTGGGCTCATGTTGTGTTTTGGTAGTGCTATCATACTTGTCAATGATGTTCTCATGGATTGCAATTGAAGTGTATGAATTATGAGTTTGGATTCACATGTGTGTGTGGAATTGTTTATGCTTGGACTCAACAATGTTTCAACTTCATTGTTTCATTATGGCTATGCGAGTTCACCTATACTCATCAAGTTCATCGTTGTGATTATTTAGTACACATTTGGATATCTATATCATACCAGTGTTATACGAATTTCAATTAGAACATGTATATTTTAATATTATCTTATTGGTGGATACCGTTGTCCACATTTTTTACCTTGAAATTTTTAAAAAATTTCACATTTTTTAAATGGCATGTATCATCAAGTAAATTTCTTGAAAATTGTGTTGGTCTTCCAAGTCACATGTGAGGTCACTGTTTCACCCCAGGTTGGTCAAATTGAAGATGTTAACGTATGTGTCATCAAGTATCATTCATGAGTTTTCTCAATTATTTTGCAATGGTGATATTTTCATCAATTCAAAGTCATCAATTGTAGTCATAGTCACATGTGTTAAAATTCAAGTTGTAAAATCTTGCCGACTTAATTATTTATACAAAATGATTAAAATATCACAGTGGTGGAAACACATGCTTTCCAATATAATTTGACAAGTTTTATAGGACATTCAATGTGCCAACATGAGTGGTTTTAATATAAATTTTAATCCAAGTGCAATTATAAGTATTTCATAGTTGTGAATTTATAGTCATTTTAAGTTCAACATATGATCATAATTTGATTTTAAAGTGCAAATATATTAAATTTTTTAAATTTGAACTACATGATTAATTAAAAAATTTAATCAACAAAAAATTAGAAGTTTGGGAATATGTTTATAGTTGTGATGAAAAGACAATTATAACTAGGTGAAGTTAATCAAGTGTCTTGAGGAGAACATTATAGTACACATCTCCTTTAATTAGCTTGATTGTGTACTCTTTGTTTTCTAGAGGAGGTAGATAATTTGATAGGGAAAAATTACATTTTCAAGTATAATATCATCCTTGTCAAGGCTTGGTGCTATTATGGAAGTTGTATCTAGGGTGCCCATTATGTGATTATTTTTCATGCTTTAGAGACCTTCATTTTGTACATGTTTCATGTGTTTGATAAATATTTTAGTGGGCCTGTGGAGGTCTTGAATTAGTTTTGGAAATTTTTTGACAACCTTGATTAGGATGTCCATTGTGATGCAGGAGCATCCATAGTCATCGGTAATCTTGCATCAACCAAAAAATATTTCCTTTCTTTGTTTTGTATTTTCAATAAGGGCTTTAATGTGTGGGGAATTAATTATTTTATTTCTAAATATTGTAATTTCCCCCTATGGTATTTTGTAATTGTAATTTTGGAGGTGAATTTTCTTTGGTAAATGTTTCTAGAGCAACCTAGAGGAATATTCCATCTTAGGTGTCAATTTCAAGGTGGGGACCACTCATCAATGTATGCCCTTACATGTTCATTTGTATGTTTTGCATGCTCTTGCATGTTTGGGCACCCAACTTTGCATGTTGGTACATGTTCTTTCATGGAACCGTTGCAGCTTTCAGAGTTCATAATGAAGCACACCGAATTGACCAAATTTGATTGGTCGTGGTTTAGGTGCCCATGTGAAGGCCATGTGAGCATTGAGTAATTTTTATTATTTTATGATTTATTCTCCAAATGGGGCATGGGTTTTCCAAGGAGGTGTTTTGCTTGTGATTTTGGAAAACCATAATGGTTTTTTCTAATTCACAAGTCTATATATTCAAGCCTTGTCATCTGGGAAGATTCTTTGGGAGTTTTTGCAGGTTGAGATGGGAAGATGTTGCTAAATTGAAGAGAAGATTTGAAGACTTCATTGTTTCAAATTTATATTTACATAGAAGCTCATGTTTTAGGGAGTTAGTGAGCTCCATATTTTGGGAGATAGTGAGCTAGTGAAGTCCATGTGAAGGGATCTTGAGAGATTCAGTAGAAGAAGGGTTGACAGAGATGAGGAAGACATTTTTGTTGCAGGTTTGAAGGTGTTTGGAAAACAACAAACAAACTTGAAGGTTGCAGGTTTATTGCAACATTGATTTTCATTGAAGATTACAGGTTGAAGGAGCTAGAGCCTTGTGAAAGAAGTTGGATTAAAGGAGACAATTTTTGTATTGATATTTACTATTGTAAATCAGATTTATGTTAGTTTTGTAATGGTTTCCATCAACCCACATGGCTAAAAAATAATGTATTTTCATAAATTCTTTGTTGTGATGTAATTGAAGGAGAGTTTGAATAAGAACCCAAGACATTTCTTGCAATTTTGTGTGTTATTTCAAGAATTTTTGAGTTTCATAGTTTGTTGTTGTGAGTTTGTGAGTGAGGGTTGGTTTTCCCTTACATCAGTGGTATCAGAGCAAGATTACCTGAGTGTGCAAGCAAAAGCACCGATGTGAGGTAGTTTACACCAGGACCTGGGGGTGGAGAGTGTTGAGGATTTGTAAACAATTGTCAAATGAGATAGTTTACATGTGTAGAACCTGAGGGTTTTGAAACTTATGTTAAGTATTTCTGAGGCCTTAAGGATGGAAAAGAGGAAGAATAAAATGAACTTTTTTCATTGGATGGATTCTAAGGATTCCCAAACTTGAGAAAATCAGAGAGAGACTTCAAAAAAATAGAGAAGAATATGTGAGGGTTGAAATGATAAAGATGAAGCATGTGAAAGAAATGGAAGCAAAGATTGAAAGGATAAAACAAGAAGAGAGGAGAGTTGGAGGTAATTGTGATTAGCTTTCTAATGATATTTTTTATTGCAGGAAAGAAAGATGATGCAATAGGGTGTCATGCATGTGGCGCAAAAGAAGAAGAAGAAGAGGATGAATATGAATAAATTGATGAAACTGAAGCTGATAAATGTCTTCTCAAAGGAATAATGGTGGAGAATGAGGAGGTTGTATGTGCAAAAGAAGAGGTTGCAGAAAAAATTGATATGATGGACTTTGAATGTCCTAATTATGATGAGGTGATTGACAAGGAAGGAGAAGATCTCTTATTGAGAGGAGATAAAGAAGATAGAAGAATTATTTGTAGCCAAAGAAAGTGTAGAAATTGTTGTAGATGAAGATGTTATTGCAGTGATAGAGCTTGAGATGGTTGCAACAAATAAAGAGGGTAAAAAATATTTACTAACAATAAAAGAAGAGTGGCTTGTAAAACTTATCAATGGAGATGAGAAGATAAATATTGCAGCGAAGAATGAAGAAGATGATATTGGAGTAGAAAAGAAGGATGAGGTAAATTTTGATGATGATTATTTACCTTCTATAGAAGAGATTGCAATTGTAGAAGATGAATTTGTAGTTCCAGATTGGTATGTGGATGTTACATGTTTATGTATAGAGGTTGTAGATGATGGTGTAGGAAGAACTTGGTGGAGATGGTCAATTTGTGGTGGGTTGGATCCCACAAAGAAGGGAAGAATAGATGTGGAAAAGGAGGATGATCCATGGTGGATGTAAGTCCATAAGAGGAAACAAGAATAGAGTACACACTTGGTGGAGGAGGATGACAAGTTTCCTGACTAAAGTGTTGGAAGAGGCGGAGGAAGAAATTATTCTATCTAATTTAGTGACAAAGTTTGTTGAGGATTTCTTGCAATCCAAAAGGGTGGTACTATCACTCAGCTCCATTTTGTGAATTCATATTCATAAAAAATTTCCTACCTTGGGTGTCTAGTGTAGGAGAATCCACGGTCATCGACAATCTTGCATCAACCAAAAATATTTCCTTGCTTTGTTTTGTATTTTCAATAATGGCTTATGTGTGGGGAATTAATTATTTTAATTTCCAAATTATAATTCTCGCCTGTGGTAATTTGTAATTGTAATTTTGGAGGTGAATTTAATTTGGTAAATATTTCTAGAGTAACCCAGAGGAATATTCCATCCTAGGCGTCCATTTCAAGGTGGGGACCACTCATCAATGTATGTCCTTGCATGTTGATTTGTATGATTTGCATGCTCTTGCATGTTTGGGAACCCAAGTTTGCATGTTGGTGCATATTCTTTTTTGGAGCCATCAGAGTCGTCAAAGAATAATGAAGCACATCAAATTGACCAAATTTGATTGGCCATGGTTTAGGTACCCATGTGAAGGCCACGTGAGCATTGAGTAATTTTTATTATTTTATGGTTTATTCTCCAAATGGGGCATGTGTTTTCTAGGGAGGTATTTTGCTTATGGTTTTGGAAAACCATAGTGGTTTTTTCTCATTCACAAGTCTATATATTCAGGCCTTGTCATTTGGGAATATGGCTTTGGGATTTTTTGCAGGTTGAAATGTGGAGATGTCAAATTGAAGAGAGGATTTGAAGACTCCATTGTTGCATATTTCTATTTGCATAGAAGCCCATGTTTTAGGGAGCTAGTGAGCTCCAGATTTTGGGAGATAGTGAGCTAGTGAAGTCCATGTGACGGGAGCTTGAGAGCTTCACTAGAAGAAGGGTTGAAAGAGACCAAGAAGACATTTTTGTTGTAGGTTTGAAGGTTTTTGGACAACAACAAACAAACTTGAAGGTTGTAGGTTTATTACAGTAGTGATTTCTATTAGAGATTGCAGGTTGAAGGAGCTAGAACCTTGTGAAAGAAGTTGGATTGAAGGAGACCATTTTTGTATTATTTTCCATTTAAAATCAGATTTCTCAATTTTGTAATAATTTTCATTAGCCCACATGGATGAAAAAAATCTATTTTTTTAGAAATTCTTTGTTGTTATGTAATTGAAGGAGAGTTTGAATGAGAATCCAAAAAGACATTTCCTATAGATTTTTGTGTTATTTCATATATTTTCTAAGTTGTTTTGTTCATTGTTGTGACTTTGTGAGTGAGGGTTGGTTTTCCCTTACATCACATTGTGTTAGTTTGTGTCTCTTGAAACATTTTTCATCACTTGTAAATATGATTGTGGAACCACTCAAAAATATGGAGACAAGCTACTTCTTGTTAAAGCCTTCCTTAAGGCTTGCCAGATTGTATATGCAATTTATTTAGGTGGTCAAAACAATCAAGACTAGTATTTAATATCATTCATTTCAATGTTATCAATACATTATAAACAAGGAATAATCTTGGAGGCAGTGTAAGTATAAGTTATTTATATCGATTGGTAAGATGGTTGTTGGCACCCCATCAAGCACTGAGATAGTTCCATGTGCCTCATGATTGGTAGATAAGATGGTTTTGAGCACCCATTGGCCATTAAAATTATAATGTCAAAAATTGCATTGTATGCAATTTTTTATTGCATAGACCCCCCCTTTAGATTAATTAAATTTGATAATAAAATACCCCTTTTGTCCAACCTTAATTTTGTCCTTACCCCTTTTATTCTTGATCGTTAAAGTGAACTTTTTTCATGAACGACTACGTGTTATGCATACGTCTACGCATCACATGAACATCCCGAAATGATTCATGACTACATTATCATTAAGATGGAGATCAACAAGTTGATTGGATTGAATTTCAACCATGAAGGTGAGCCAATTAGACCTAGATTTGCATATTTTACAGTGTTGGAATGAATTGTAATTGATTTGATTTGATTAACCTAATTAGACTATGTGCCCTAATATGAAAAATGCAAGATTTTGGTCATTAAAAAATTGAAACAGAGATTTACAGGTAGATCTAGGAAGGGCAGAGTGATGTGTACCTATCCTAAAATTTTGGTGTTAGCCTCACTATGAGGATAGAGTCACCCAAGGAGTTTGGGTCCTTGTAGGGGTGTCCTGCTCTACTTTTTCAACCTCTAATGGTAGATCTGAGATCCATGTCGAATAATTTTGTAGGTGAATTTCCATGAGTTGAAAAGGTATATGGTTTTGAATGCAACAATGGATGAATGATCTTCATGCTTCCTTCAATTATCTTCAAACATGAAATCTACACATTCAAAGAGAGAAGAAATGTTGTGCCATTTAGGAGCTTTCCTTAGTCAAACCTCGTGTTAGTGTTTCTACTTCCATAATGGCAATACCAATGATGAAAATGGATAAATGGTAGGAAGGAATGATGAATCAAAAAAGTGGTACAACTCACCACCCTTTAATGGCTTCCTTGAAGGACTGAAGTCATGCACATCACTTCAAGGTCTTGGATCTTGTTTGCTTGAAAACTTGAATTCCTTGGAGACCTACAATAAGGGTTAGCCTTCACAAACAATGATAATGCGAACATACATAAACTCACATAGGATTTGGCATGATGCTTGGATCTTGAATTGCTGCAATACAGCTTTGAAATGCTTCTCTTGACTTGCTTGATAGTTCTCTTGATCATAAGTTTTCCAATAGTTTTTTATATGATCTCAAATGATACAATAACCAAGTATTTATAGGTATTTATTCAATTTCTTGCAAATTAGATTCTAATAGTTGGCATTTACAAGTTGAATTTCAAATGATAAAATGTTGACACCAAAATATTCAAATTTGGATCTTGAAAAAATAGGGGGACTCATACACCCAAGGCCGTCCCAGTCCTGGCCCTATTTTCTAAAAAATAGGGTGTTGGGGATAAAAATTAAATAAATGAATTTGTTCAATGCTTGCAATTTCTCGAAAAATCATAAAAATAGGCTACAAAATGCATAATTTAGGAAATTAAGGGGTCAATTAGGCTCAATAATTTAGGGGGAATAAAACATAGTGTGAAATTGTTGAGGGATACAATTTATGATGCTACATTTAGCCCCCACTTTAGTGAGAGTATGAATTTATGCTCAGACTCACAATAAAGTAGAAAATCTATGTCAAGAGGGGTCCGATTGTCCAAATGTTGAAGAGATAGGATGCATAAGGATCAAGGAGGTGTGCACAAGCCCCCAAAATCTAAGATCCTATGGCAAGACAACATAAGTACAAAGGAACACACACATGTGTATAGTCGTAAAATTGCACCCCTTACAATTTCATATACATTTTTGTACCCGCTTTAGTGTCCACTCCCTTAGAATTTGTGTAGGTTCATTTTATCCCCTACATCAGCCTTTTTCCCTTCTTGGGATGCTCAAAACCCCTTTTCAGCAACTACCCTTGCATGTCAGCTTTGCATCGAACTTTGTGCTTTCCCCATTTGTGTTGTTTTGTAGCACGACATGTTTAGACACTAGCACGCCACACGGACATCTGCACGCCATGCTAGAGTCTTGCAATGTTTCAATGTTCAAATGACCATTTTCATGCATGTTTTCTACTTGTCATCTCCCTTGGTCGGTGGTAACGGCTCAAGATGCCTTGTAACCGCTCAAAAGATTCCTTTTACTTCTCTTCTCTCTTTAAAAGGTGTCTTTTCAATTCACTTGTGCTCTCTAGCTCCATTCTTCCAAGTGCTTCTAGCTTCATTCCAACTTCTAGCTTCCTCTTCCACTTCTTGGCACCACCCTTTACAACACTCTCAAACTTTCATAAGCTCATTACAACAACACTCTTCGCTCTTGCAGCTCTATTGCTCTCTTCATTTGGATTCCTTAAGCCTTGCAGCTCTATCTCCCTTTCCTTGTGCTTGCAAGCATCCTGAGATTCCATATCCCCTGTAATTTGCATCTCTACTTTGTGATAGGGGTTCTCCTCCTCAAGTGGGGATTGCTTTTATCACCTCTTTTTGTGATAAGGGGTCTCATCCTCGAGTGAGGATTGCTTTTATCACTCATACTTGGTTGTGCAGGTTCTACTCCTGAAGTGAGTTTTGCTTTCACCATATGCTTTGTCCATTTTTCTCTATCTATTTGGCTGTCCGTGGAGGTGGGAACACCAAAATGGGGGTTTGACTAAGGAAAACCCCTATACAGCCCCAACAATTTCTCCAGATATCACACATGCAAGTTTTGAAGACATTCATTTGCTAGAGGTTTCATTACTTGCGTGGTTGTGAGAATTTCCTTTCTTCTTCTTATCTTTATCATTTCTACTTTCCTTTTATTTTAGTTTTGTTATATTCTATTGCTTTCTCACGTTCCAAGAGCTCTTAGGAATTAGAGTAGTAGGCATTATGTTCTTTTTATGTGATATTCTTGCTTTCTGGTTCGTACGAGATGCTAGCGTGCCTCTGGGATGCCAGCGCACTACGTTGTCGTCCGTAACTCGCGCTACTATCCTTTGGTTGAGAGCTTGTCAATTTGTCCAGAAAATCTTTGTGACTTGCTCTTTCTGATTCTAGAACTCTTGTGCTATTCCTGAGGTAGTTTAGGGATTTTTTCCTCGTGAGGCTCTCTCAATGAAGAGAACTCGTGAGTAGCGAATCCCCCTTCTCTAAATTTTGGTGAACCCGACGTGGAGAAAGGAAAACTAGGAATTTATTTACCCCTACTTGGCAGCATCATAACTTTTGACTCAGTGCTCAGAATTCAGAACCGTTTGCACCGTTGGAAAGGTTTCCTAGAGAACTAGTTTAGTCCCTAAAATACTGTGCCTTTGGCAATCAAATTTTAAGGAATACCGCAAGTTCTGACCTCAAATTCTGCTTCAAAGACCTCCGAAAATACAAATTACTAGAACCTAGAAAGTACCAAAAAAAAATAAATTCTAGATTTTTCAGTTTTTCTTAGTTCTTTCACCAAAATGAATTTAATATATTCTTTTATTAGTTTAGTATCTAGTTTTATTCAAAATATTAATGATGTTCCATTTCATGCATGTGATGGTGACTTGGCTTTGCCTATGTCACTTGATATCTTTGATCCTTCTCACGAAAGTCCTCTTGCTTTAGAGGATATTTTGTTGCAAGATGAAATCATTGATACTTTTCTTAATGTTACTCCACCTTCTATTCATTCCAATGCACTCTCTTTTTGAGATGATGCATTTGTGAATAATAAATCTCCTCTCCATTCCAATGCACTCTCTTCTAGAGATGTTACATTGGTGAATGATGAATCTCATCTTTGTTCTGATGCACTCTCTTCCAGAGATGATGCATTAGTGCATGATGAATCTCCTTCCATATTTGATCATGCTTGGATCGATGTTGAGAATATGTCTTCAAGTAATTATTCTACTAGTTGTGATGATTCTGTAAATGTAATCTATGTCTCTGTTGTCCCTCAAAGGCCTAAGAGACTGGTAATTTACATGACTCCAGCTAGTCCTTATCCTAAAAGGATTTGTTCTATTGATGGTGTTCCATTTGATGGGTGATTCTCCTGATCTTTCTATGACTCCCTCTTACAGAGTGGTAGCCCATACTTATAAGAATGGAATTAATGAACAATCAAGCCTTCCTCAAGCTCCTAAACCTACAACTAAAGGACCTAATGATTACGATCTTGTCGAGCAACTTCAAGTTACTCCGACTAAGATCTCACTGTGGGACTTGCTTCAGTCTACTCTGGTTTACCAAGGTATGCTTCAGGAGGCCTTGAAAAAGATCCTCTTGCCTTCTTCTGCTAGGCTGACAGATGCTAATGCATTGATAGCTCATATTCGTGCAGACTTGCCAAATATTACGTTCTATCTACAAGAACTCCTACCTCTGGAAGTACAGAAGCTTGAGCGGATCCTATGATGATTATAGTTAACATTAATAAAATTGGTATTAGACGTACTCTCATTGATGTTGGTTCAGTGCTTAATGTATGTAGCATTAATCTATTGCCTAAGTTTAATATTGATCCATCTTCTCTCAATGCTTCTTTTGTTGACATTCATGGGTTCAATAATGTCAGTCAACAAGCCCTAGGCATGATAGTATTACCTTTGAGGTTGGGACCTATTACTGTACCCACCCTTGTATATGTTATGTCAGAAAAATTACTATATAACCTTCTTCTTGGTAGACTGTGGATTCATGCTATGGGTGCAGTCCCGTCTACCTTGCATAAATCAATTAAGTTTATTTGTAATAATCAAGTAGTCGCAGTCAAGGTTGACCCTGATGCTATGCACTTATGTGAGATGGCAACTGCTGGTTAGGTTTCGATTGTGCCTACTCTTATTCCTTCAGTATCTTCTAGTGTGTTGATGTTTACTCCAACAATACCTACTACAAAGGATACTCTTGAGATAGATGTCCCTGAAGAAGATCCTTCTGAAGCAAGAAATCCTAAGTCTACTCCTTCTACCTATTTTGAAGAAAATGCATGTCTTGGTGATGATTGGGGTTCCTTAGACTTTATAGATTCCTTCATTAGGAAATATAAAGTCAACCCGATCCACTTAGACCTTCCGATAACTTCATCCAAACCCACTATCAAAGATGGTTACTCTTCTATATCATGAGGTAATGTGAGCAATAGTTGTAATATCCTTAATACCAATCCTCCTCCTTTTGAGGAAGATAACCACACTTCTATTAAAGAGGTTAATGTTGGTAACCTTGTTAGGAAAGATGATGGTAATCTCATAGAGGAGTATGATCCCCATTACTGGAATAATATTCTCCATGAAGATCCTCCATTTTCTACTATCTTCATATCTTCTTCTTGTGAGCAGTCGAGTCTTTCTCCATAAGAGAAAGGATTGTTTCCTACTCCTCATCCTTTATCTAAGCAAGAGCGTATTTTGTTGCAACTTCTCAAAGCCCGCTTGATTACTCTTCCTTCTCCTACATGCAAGAAATCTCATGAACATGATAAAGAAAAACGTTCTTTCTGTGCATACCATCAAGTGCTTGGCCATTCCACTAGTGAATGCAAGGCGTTGAACGATAAAATATGATAACTTTGTGATTTTGGTGCCATCAAACTTCCATTTGATTGATACACCCACCTTTTCTTTGCATGATAAGCGATATCAAGGTCTACCTCTATCCTGTATGTTTCAAATATCTTGCATGGTTCTCCTCCCCTGTATGTTGGGGGCAGTGATAACTTATTCTGGAGATGTGCATCCTTCTTAAGGACCCCCTCTCTTCTCTCTTTCTTTCAAATAGAGCGTCCCTTGAGTGGACCTACTTCTTTTCAAGGGTTCCCGAGGGACCCCCTGTGAAATATTTTCTCTCAAATGAATTCTTTGGTGTCTAGCTTAGGGGCAGCCTGAATAGACCTCGCCTTTCAAACAGTGCATCCCTTGAGTGGATCCCTCTTCTTTTGAAGGGTTCTCGAGGGACCCCTTTGAAATCTTTCCAATCTATCAACGGTCTGCGCGACTATCCGCTTACTTGCCTATGTGGCTTGTAGGTTTACGGATTTGTAAGGCACTTTCTGGGTATCCTTCATGCGAGAGATCTTGGAGGACACCTTCCTTGCAAGTCTGTAGGTTTGTAAGGCACTTTTATCAGTTTTCTTCATGTGAAAGATCTTGGAGGACACCTTCCTTGCAGGTTTGCGAGTCTAAAAGGTGCTTTTCTAGGTTTCCTTCATGTGAGAGATCTTGGAGGACACCTTCCTTACAGGTCTGCGAGTCTGTAAGGTGCTTTTCTGGGTTTGCTTCATGTGAGAGATCTTGGAGGACACCTTCCTTGCAGGTTTGCGGGCCTGTGAGGCGCTTACATTCTTAAATTCTCTATTCTCTTCTTTTTTATATATACTGGATCGAAGATTGACATCTTTTACGTCCTAAGTATATGCCCTCCCTCTCTTCATTTTAGAATTCTTCTATGTGTGATTTTTTCAATTTGGGGATGATGCATAGTATTGAGACAACTTTTTACATCAAGGTCTCTTTCACTTTGTTGACTCAAATCCTTTAGTTTTTTATGTTCTAACATTGCTATCTGGTGCAGGTTTTTCTTGTCTAATGCATGTGTTTTTCAAGTCTTCAGCCTGGGGGCATGCTTCCTTGATTCGAAGGGTTATCTGTTTCCTCTACAGTATCCTTTTGGCATATGATGTTATATTTATGTTTAGTAGATTTCCTTTAGTGTGCATATTAGCATAGATTCATATGCCTGCTAAAGTGGGGGCAAAATGTATAATCGTAAAATTGTACCCGTTGCAATTTCACATACATTTATGTACCCGCTTTAGTGTCCACTCCCTTCGAATTTGTGTAGGCTCATTTTAGCCCCTGCATCAGCCTTTTTCCCTTCTCAGGATGCTCAACACCCCTTTTCAGTAGCTACCCTTGCGTGTCAGCTTTGCATCAGACTTTGTGCTTTCCCCATTTGTGTTGTTTTGTAGCATGACGTGTTCGGACGTTTGCGTGCCGCGTGGACGTCTGCGTGTCGTGCTAGCGTCTTGCAATGTTTCAACATTCAAATGACTATTTTTGTGCATGTTTTCCACTTGTCATCTCCCTTGGTCGGTGGTAAAAGCTCAAGATGCCTTGTAACCACCCAAAAAGCTTCCTTTTGCTTCTCTTGTCTCTTTAAAAGGTGTCTTTTCAATTCACTTGTGCTCTCTAGCTCCATTCTTCCAAGTGCTTCTAGCTTCACTCTAGCTTCATTCCAACTTCTAGCTTCCTCTTCCACTTCTTGGCACCACCCTTTGCAACACTCTCAAGCTTTCACAAGCTCATTACAACAACACTCTTGGCTCTTGTAGCTCTATTGCTCTCTTCATTTGGATTCCTTAAGCCTTGCAGCTCTATCTCCCTTTCCTTGTGCTTGCAAGCATCCTGGGATTCCATATCCCCTATCATTTGCATCTCTACTTTGTGATACAAGTTCCCCTCCTCGAGCGGGGATTGCTTTTATCACTCATACTTGGTGGTGCAGGTTCTAGTCCTGAAGTGGGTTTTTCTTTCACCACACACTTTGTCCATTTTTCTCTATCTATTTGGCTGTCCATGGAGGTGGGAACACCAAAACAAGGGTTTGACTGATGCAAACCCCTATACATCACCAAAAATTTCTCCAGCTATCATGCATGGAGGTTTCAAAGACATTCATTTGCTAGAGGTTTCATCACTTGTGTGGTTGTGAGAATTTCCTTTCTTCTTATTATCTTTATCATTTCTACTTCACTTTATTTTAGTTCTATTATATTCTATTGCTTTCTCACGTTCCAATATCTCTTAACAATTAGAGTAGAAGTAGTCATTCTGTTGTTTTTTTTTGTGATATTCTTGCTTTCTGGTCCATACAAGATGCCAGCACACCTCTGGGATGCCAGCGCGCCGCACTATCGTTCGTAACCCGTGTTGCTGTCCTTTGGCTAGGAGCTTGTCAATTTGTCTAGAAAATCTTTGTGACTTGCTCTTTCTGATTCTAGAACTCTCATGCTATTCCTGAGGTAGTTTAGGGTAGTTCACCCCATGAGGCTCTTTGAATGAAGAGAACTCATGAGCAGTGAATCTCCCTTCTCTAAAACATGTATGAAGTGTAGCAAGATAACTTACATAAACATACATGACAAAAAACATGAAGCATACATGATGAAAACACATGACATAACATAAAATATAGATGATAATAAAATGAACACAAACATGATGCAAACACCATGGAAACACGAAGAATACACATAAGAGACACAACAAAACATAAGGCTAGTACTAAGAAAAGTATTCAAGTCAATAAGGCAAATAGACCTCAGTCTAAAATTGTCTCAAATACCAAACATCATCCATTGAATAAATGTTGGTTAAGGAATGCTCCCATAAGGACTAGCAAGCTACATTATGCCAAACCACTCATGAACCACATGTATCTACTGGTTGCAAGCTGTGTTATACTAGGTTTCAATACAATATGATGGGTTCCATAAGGCTAGCAAGTTGTGTTATGCTAAACACTCATGAAATATATAGCTCTATTGGCAAGCAAGTTGTGTTATGCTTGGAAGTCATGTTAAGGCGTTCATCACTCACACAATAGAAAAGTTTGATATTTGATAGGTGAATCACAAATCGAAAGGCAACACAGGCTAGTGAAGTCTGATATTCACTAGGTGAGCCCCCAAGATAGCAAAATGAGAAGCACACTAGGTCTAGTGAAGTCTGCTATTCACTAGGTGTGCACCCAAGTCAACCATACCAAAAGTCATACTCCTTGATAACTTTGATAAGGTGCTACAAATTGATCAAGATGCTATGACAATGCATCACTTAGTTCAATTCTTGTGAACAAAGTGAAGCAAAAATGTTGAAATCACCCAAGGAGGTGCATAAACTCGCCTAAGGAGGCACATAAACAATGATAGGATAAGGCCAAAACCTCAAGGGGTGTTATCAAGAACACCACCATAAAATGCAATTTACAAAAAACAACAAAGGGGATTTTCTCAGTCACACCTTAGGGATCATCACATATGACATCACCACTAAGAGAGGATAAGTCATGAAATAGAAACTCACACCTTATGGCATACTAAACTTAGCATTACCACCAAGGTGAATGCAATATGCCAAGAAATATCATACTCTTAGGGGGTATCAAGCCCAATATCACTGCAAAAGAGACAATATAACATAGATCAAGAAGGCCACACTTTCATTGAGCAGGTCACACTTCCTAGGAGCTACATTCTATCATCACTAAAAAGGGACCATTTCACATGAAAATAATAAACAGGGGACTATATGCCCCCCTTAATATTTTAGTGTTCTTGCTACACTAATGTTTTAAGGAGAAACAAAGGATTCCCTTGTTGGAAGGAATGCACCTAACACAAGGCTACCTAACCCTTTTCCCCCCAAGTGTAGGGACAAAGATGAGCCCAAAATGGATAATAATATGCTACTCCTTGCAAAATGAAATAAGATTGCATAAAACTTAATTTATATTCCATGCATGGTAGTGAGTATGTTGTGATACTACAATTACCAAATAGCAAGGAGCAAAGCACATGAATGTTAATTCTATCCTACGTTCAATCTGATCACTGCAAGGATCAAATTCCCTCTATTTCTTCTTTAAAGCAAAACATTTAATAGTAGTATGTCCAAATATTCTATGATATGCACAGTAAGATGTATTTGTACTCTTTTTTTTATTGTCTTTTTCGTTCACACACTAGTGTTAGTGTAATTAATCCCAAGTTTAATAGTGTACCTAGACTACTCCCAGTTTTTTATAAAGGACACAAAGAAGTTAACACACATTTCTTAGTTGGACCATGGACTTTGTATTTCTTGGTTGGTGGAACAAATGTTTAATGTAAAGGTGGATGACCTTGGTAACCTATTCCTTTTGTATCTTCAGATGGTGTTTGTTCCAAAAGGGAATGGACCTTGTATTCAAGGAAAATAAACAGGAAACAAAGAAAGCATAAACAGTAGCAACAATCATAAATTTCCTAATTATGTTAAGATCCCCAAATCAATAATGAAATGTAATTCAAACAAAGAATTCATAAACAAGAACCATATCACCCAAATTCCTTGCTTGCTTGACTCCTCTCCATTATTCTTCTCCACTTTGCTTTGAAAAGCTCAAATGCCCTTATAGTATGAGTGTGCAATAATATCTTGTAGGTATTTTGACAATAAAACTTTGTAGAATGTGATTACCCATGAATGGATTTCAAAGCTTCTCTTATAGAAGCTTCACAGATTCAACGGTTAAGATTGATTTGTGTTTGAATGGTCCAGATCAAGTGCAGGGATTTGATTGAATAGTTAAGTCCTTGATTGATGAGATTGATTAGATATTTAGCAAATTTGATTGAGAGTTTGATTGAATAGTTAGCCAAATTGATCAATCAGTTAAGAGGTGTAACTGAAAGAATGTGCGAGTCAAAAGGAGGTGACAAATTATTTAGGTGAGTGAACTGAGATAAAGTGTTAGTCAGGAATGGAGAGAATTATGCATGAGATATTTAATTGAAAAGGTAGGAGACATGTGCTCAAATAGAAAAAATAGTTATAAAATTAATTCCTCTTTTTGTGGAAGAAGTTGTGTACGTGATTCCAAAATCAATTAAATGACTTATTCAATTTATGGAGTCACTTTAGTGTTGGGAATAGGATGCCATTTAATTGCAATCCTAAACATATTTCATGTATCTCCTAAGTCCTTGGAAAGTGTTCCCCAACACTAGGATTCGAAAGAGATTAAATTCAAATGAAATGAACATGTAAATTGACATTTGTAATTATTCCCAAATGATAGGAACATGCGATGGCGTTCAAGAAGAGTTCCTAAATAATAGGAGCACATGGGGCGCCCACATGGAAGGTGGAACCCGCCTTGCTTAAGTTAACTATTTGGAGAAAAGATAACACTTCAGTAATGCATGTAAAGATCCTACAAGTTAGGGATTGATACTTACATGAGTGGAGTTTGGTTCAATTCAGTTCAGTTCAATATTAGTTTAGTTTAGTTCAGTTATCTTCAGTTGCATGTAGTTAGTTTCAGTTGAATGCTAGTTGACTTGAGTTGACTTGAGTTGTATGACTAATGACTTCAGTTGCATGACATATAATAGGTGGACACATTCATTTAAGTGAGGATGATTAATCATGCATATTTTTGCATGAATTGATGAAGAGATATGTTTCTGTTAACAAAGATTGACTTGGACCCACCTTGGGTGCCCAAGTTGGCATCTTTGAGTTAACACCTTTTACATGAGAAGATATTCACAAGGTTGATTTAAGTGGGCCCATTCTTGGGCGCAAACTTTGAGGGGAAGCTTGGAAGATATTTTCTTCACCAACGATCAGTTAGGAGTTCAGTTTGGGGTGCCTAAATTGAGGAGACTTTGGTTTTGACTTCATGTTATAGTGTGGAACTCTACTTGCCCAATCTAGGCGTAGATATTTGTGTGGAGCTCTGTGCTCTTGTAATTGACAACTCTTTGGAGTGCTCATTATTGTCTATTAATTACAACAAGTTGAAGAGAGTTTTATCAGAGTTTATTGCAAGTTGTGAAGAAGAATTATTGAAGGAAAAAGAAGCATATCAAGTAAAGGATTGATACAGTGTTATTGTAATCTTATTCTAAGGTTAACTAATACAAGCACTATTGATTCTGGTGGTGGAGTTTTTTCCCGAAAGGATTTCTCCACGTATATGTTGTGTCACTTCTATCTTCTTATCTCATTCTTCTACAATCTTCTGTCTCTTTCTATAGTTGATAAAATTGATTTAAACATATTGTAGACGTCTAAATTTGGACACTTAATTTATCCAAATTCATCCCCTTTCATCTTATTTTCGTTAATTAAGTAATACTGCTATTATTTAATTAATATCTTTAATTCTGCCAAATCCCTAAGGTATTTAATCAATAATACCTTATCTCTTTAATCCTCCTTCCATCAAATGAATTAAATAAATATTATTTATTTAATTCCCTTCATGTCACATCCTCCATCTTTTATCTTATCTTAATCCTTCTTCTAATCTCATCATTAGGATGTGCACATGCCTAATCCTTGATTAGGATGTGTCACATCCTCCAACTTTGCAAGTTGGCCTCTAATCTCTCTTAGCCACCTAACCCTCCTCTAATCCTTCATTACTCTTCCCCATGTGATCTTTGACTCTTTCTAATCTTCATTAATCAGTCTAATCAAGTACTTGCACAATCCTAATCACTTAATTGAGTCAACCCTATTGAATGCTTTTATTTTTTGACAAGGCATCTCCCTTCCCTATGTGAATTTTTAATTCACATTTAATCCCCCAATGCACCCTTTGGAATTTAAAATTCTTTCCCATCTCCCCATAAGGATATTTGAGGAATTTTAATTCCTCAAATGTCCTCTCACTCCACATGGGGACAAGGACCTCCTTTATAAGGAGATCTTGTCCAATCCCAAGGTACTTTGTACCCCCCCTCCATGTCATGTACTTCTCCTTCCACCTCATGTCCACTTCACCTTTTAGGGCTACATCACATGCCACATGTCAAGATGTGAGGGCTTGTGAGTTCTCAACTCACCTTAGCCTTACATCTTGATATTTGGTGGCTCAATCTTGGCCATCCATTTCCCCTAAGAATTCTCAAAATTCCTATAAATACCCCCTATTTTCTCTCATTTTGGGAGAGATTATTTTGCTAGCCAAACTCTTGCAATTTTATTTCTCAATCTACACTTAGCCATTTTCATGTTTTCATCCACTTGCACTCATCCTCACAACATCATTTAGCTTGCATCTTGTGCCATCCAAGGAGCATACACATCAAAGATTGAAGGGCCAACCAAAGGATCAATTCGACGCAAGGTATAAAGTTCCATTTTGTTGCTTTCATCTTGTGTTGATTCCAACTTAGGCTAATCTTGAGGTGTAGGTTGTTTTGGTGTTTATTTGCACTTTTTTACTTGCTGCTCATTTTCTAACGCTCACATTCGACCTATCACACATATAATCATACACAAAGAATTTGTAACAAAGAACACTTAATTAGATCTACAATCTCATAGTTTTACAAGTTTTAAGCTACATAATACCTCCATTTTTCAACATTTAGATGATAGAACAATTAATTAATTAAATATTATTCATTTAATTAAATGTAGAGAATATGAATTAATTCAAATGTGTAATTAAATAAATTTAAGAAACTTATTTAATTAGTAAGAAGAAGGGATTAAATTTAAATGTGTAATTAAATAAATTTAGAACACTTTTTTAATTAGTAAGAAGAAGGGATTTAATTTAAAGGTATAATTAAATAAATTTAGGAAACTTATTTAATTAATCAAAAGAAAAGATTATAATTTATTAGTGACATAATTAAAGTAAATTAATGTAATTTACTTAATTAATCAAATTTTGGAAGAATAATGAAAATGAATTAATTAAATGTTTAAAACTATTTAATTAATTTAGAGGAAATGCAATGTTATATTATAATTAAATGATAAAATCATTTAATCATTTTGCGGGTATCTTGAACTAAAAATGAAAAATGTAGTCGCAAGCCTAAGCCATTTTTCGGTGTCTATAGTTTGCCCCTCTTTGACATAATGTCATTTCGGCGTTTGTGTCAAAGAATAAAAAATAACATGCCCTAGTCATGCCCTGGTGTGAAATAGGTAAAGGGTATGCCCCCTTGGGAAAAATGACAAATTTTTGAAAAATTCAGAAAAATTTGGAAATTGTTCCGATTAGGTAATTGGATAGCCAGAAGTTCGATGGTGGCTAAAGAAATCAGTTAACTTGAAGATGATGGAAGAAAATTGTTAGCTTGAAGATGATTGTTGTTAGCATGAAAGAAAGATATGTCATCACTTTGTTGTCCTTATACTAAGCATTTGCATTTTAATCATCATTGGGCGTTAAAATGATACAAATGGATAACAAACACCATGATATGCAATAAACCAAAGCATGAAAGGTCATCCACTTGCGAAAACAGACAGTCGCAGACAAGGAATATCCCTGACTCATACTAAGGGCTAAGTTTCCCCAGTCTTTTTTCCAAGACAATCCACAAATAATAGTCAAAGAAAACGTGTCATGAAACGTCGTTTCTCCTCTAAATTTTGTTGCGAGGACATCCTTGAGGTGGCTAGTGACATGACAAATTTGAAAAGATAAGACAATCATCATGATGCGTCGTTGCTCCCCTAAATCCTGTTGTTAGGACATCCTTGAGGTGGCTAGTGACATGACAATTTCAAAAAGATAAGACAATAAGCAAGATATGCTTGTGTAACATTTCACTCCTCTAAATACGTCGTAGGACATTTTCAAGGTGGCTAGTTACATGACAATTTCAAAAAAGATAAGACAGTCAATAAAAAGGTAAGATATGCCCGAGTAACATTGTCGCTCCTCTAAATTCGTTGTAGGACATCGTCGAGGTGGCTAGTTACATGACAATTTCAAAAAAGATAAGACAGTCATTCAAAAAGTAAGATATGCTCATGTAACATTGTTGCTCCTCTAAATCCATCGTAGGACATCATCGAGGTGGCTAGTTAAATGACAATTTCTAAAAAGATAAGACAGTTAGTCAAAAAGCAAGATATGCTCATGTAACATTGTCACTCCTCTAAATCCATCGTAGGACATCGTCGAGGTGGATAGTTACATGACAATTTCAAAAAAGATAAGACAATCAGTCAAAAAGCAAGATATGCTCATGTAACATTGTTGCTCCTCTAAATCCATCGTAGGACATCGTCGAGGTGGCTAGTTACATGTTCATATCAAATCATTGAAAAATAAATGAAAAATGCTTGTTAAGACATGTGTATCAAATCTTTGTTTTTTTGCCAAGGTTGACTTGGTGATGACAAGGTTGACTGGTCACCCTTTAGGAAGGACACATCCTAAAGAAGATTGAAATGTCAAATTTGATTAATGCCAAGGTCGGGATTCAGGAAGGACACATCCTAAATAGATGACATGACAGGGTCTGACGTCAAGAAGGACACATCTTGAAGACTCTTAAGTGATTGACTTGATAGATTTGATGTTGATTTAGGAAAGACATATCCTAAGTAAATTGGTTGAAAGAGAAGAGTCTGATGTCAAGGACACATCTTGAAGAATCTTAAATGACAGATTTGATAGATTAGATGTTGATTCAGGAAATACCTATCCTGAATAAATTGGTTGATAGAAAAGAGTTTGACGTCAAGAAGGACACATCTTGAAGACTCTTAAATGAATGATTTGATAGCATAGATGTTGATTCAAGAAAGACATGTCCTGAATAAATTGGTTGATAGAAAAGAGTCTGACGTCAAGAAGGACACATCTTGAAGACTCTTAAATGACTGATTTGATAGACTTGTTGATTTGAATTGGTTTGATTGTGTGTCGTTTGTAACCTTGTGTTTGATTTGTTCGTTGTATTGCCATGTGATATGACCAACATGACAAAAGCCTAAGAGGAATGACATCTAAGGCCTTGAGGGCTATTAAACCTTGCCTACATTGTACATGCAGAGGCCACGTAGTTCTACTAGACTCCGACTGACAAGAATGACTGAAAAAGATTTGTTTATTTTGAAGATATCTGATGTGTGTGATAGTGAATGTGATGAACTCTAATGGACTGACCTAGTGCGGCCTTGGGGGCTCATCGATTGATGGCATTGCCTACGTTATACATGCAGAGACCTCGTAGTTTGACATGACCAATGACTTTGTCTTATTGACTAAGGATTGAGTCATGATTTTATATTGACAAACCTAAAAAGACTAACCTAATGCCTCGGGGGCACATCGACAGATGGCCTTGCCTACGTCCAGTCACAGAACCATATCACCCAAATTCCATGCTTGCTTGAATCCTCTCCATTATTCTTCTCCACTTTGCTTTGAAAAGTGCAAATGCCCTCAGAGTATGAGTGTGCAATAATAGCCTGTAAGTATTTTGACAACAAAACTTTGAAGATTGTGATTACCCGTGAATGGATTTCAAAGCTTCTCTTATATAAGCTTCAAATATTCGACAGTCAAGATTGATTTGCATTTGAATGGTCCAGATCGAGTGTGAGGATCTGATTGAATAGTTAAGTCCTTGATTGATGAGATTGATTAGATATTTAGCAAATTTGATTGAGAGTTTGATTGAATAGTTAGCCAAATTGATATACCAGTTAAGAGGTGTAACTGAAAGAATGTGTGATTCAAAAGGAGGTGACAAATTATTTAGGTGAGTGAATTGAGATAAAGTGTTAATTAGGAATGGAGAGAATTATGCATGAGATATTTAATTGAAAAGGTAGGAGATATGTGCTCAAATAGAAGAATTAGTTATAAAATTAATTCCTTTTTTTGAGGAAGAAGTTGTGTATGTGATTCCAAAATTAATTAAATGACTTATTCAATTTATGGAGTCACTTTATATGATAGAACAAGTAATTAAATAAATATTATCCATTTAATTAAATGTAGGAGAATATGAATGAATTCAAATGTGTAATTAAATAAATTTAAGAAACTTATTTAATTAGTAAGAAGAAGGGATTAAATTTAAATGTGTAATTAAATAAATTTAGGACACTTATTTAATTAGTAAGAAGAAGGGATTTAATTTAAAGATGTAATTAAATAAATTTAGGAAACTTATTTAATTAATCAAAAGAAAATATTATAATTAATTAGTGACATAATTAAAGTAAATTAATGTAATTTACTTAATTAATCAAATTTTGGAAGAATAATGAAAATGAATTAATTAAATGTTTAAAACTATTTAATTAATTTAGAGGAAATGTGATGCTAGAACATAATCATTTTGTAGGTATCTTGAATTAATAATGAAAAATGTAGTCACAGGCCTAAGCCATTTTTCGGTGTCTACAGACCTCATGTTCATTCTTTATGTCACATCCTTGTTTTATCAATATTTTAAAGCCTTGTCCATAGCTTTGCTCCATGTTAACAGGTGTGATTGTAACTTTATGCTCATATGATGGGAGATTGGTTGATATGCTTTCCTTGTGATTGTTATTGATAGGTGTTTCCATGTGCATTAGTTGAGGTATAAATTGCAAGTCACTTTCCTTATGCAATGTGGAAAACTTTTCAAGTGGTGGTATGATAGGTGGTGTTGGTTGTTGATATGGGTGATTAGGCAATCTCATGGAAGGATAAAAGGCTACATTATTCTCAAGGTTGTGTAAATAATTATGTATGAATTCATTCATGCTCTCCTCATCTTGTCCCAAGATATCTACATCATGAGGACATGCATTGGGAGTTGAAGGATCATGAATATTTTCAGTGGAATTAGGGTCATCACTAAACACACAACTTGAAACATTAATCAAGGATTTCAAAGAAGTCAACATCTTACCAAAATATTGAGCCATCATGATGATGCTTTTACTTAGGTTCAGACTGTTATGCAATAGGTAATTGGAAGCCAAACAACAAATATGGATAGAGGATCCTAAGAGAACTTTGTCACAAAATTTTGAGCCAAAAGGGAAAGAGGAAAAAGTCGCCCAAGGGTGTCCTTGTCCTGGGCAAGGTTTCAGGAAATTCAAAAGTTGAATATGTGTGATAATGCTCAAGGATTTTGGGTTTGATTGCAAGCAAGTCTAATGGTAAATATGTTTCTATAATTTTCCCAATTTATGCCAATGAGGTTCAAAATGCAAATGTGCAACAATGTTGAAAATATTTTGACAATTTTTAATACAATTTCCAAATCTAAAGTGTAATAATTAACTGATTCTAAGAAGTAGAAGTCTGAAAATGATGATTTTGATGCAATTTTGAAACAAAACAATGCAATTTTTTTCACTTTTTAAGCTATATGAAGATGCCTAAATGATAGCAATTAATAACTCCAAAATAGAGATCTGCTAGCAGACATAGACTGAAGACACAAAGATAGAGAAGTGTACAAAAGTTTGTTGATCCAAGTGTAGAAGGACAAAGGCACCCAAGGGCATCTATGTACTTGATAGGGTGTCTAAAAATTAAAAATTGAATGTTTATTGGACTGTCTAAGTGTTCTATTTATGTGCAAACAAGTCTACAACTTAGTATTTTTCCAGAATTTGTTCAATTTAAGACAATGTGACTCAAGTCTAAATATTTAACAATGCTTGAACAACAAATGACAATTATGAATGTAATTTTCAATGTATATTTGACCTAAATGATTGAAGTAAACCTTAATGCGACCTATGATGCAATATGATATGCAAATTTTTGAATTTTTATGTCTTTTATGATGTAAAAATGAAACCCTCAATGAGAAATGCAAAACAATGCAATGCAAAACTTAGATCTAGGGTGAATTTCAAAAGATATATAATGTTAACAGGTGAGGTTCACCGAAATGAAACAAAGAAAAATAGAATCCTAGGTTTTATGTGTAATACCTAGGATTCAAATTTTGTGTAGGGGGTGTCTTTTTTTATTGTTTTATTAATATGGAGATCAACAAGGTGATTAGATTGACTTTCAACCATGAAGGTGACCCAATCAGACCTAGATTTGCATCTTTTAGAGTATTGGAATGAATTGGAATTGATTTTTTTTGATTAACCTAATTAGACTATGTGCCCTAATATGAAAAATGCAAGATTCTGACAATTAATAGACTGAAACAAAGATTTACAGGGAAATCTAGGAAGGGAAGAGTGATGTTTACATGTCTTGAAAGTTTGGTGTTAGCTTGAATATGAGGACAGAGTCACCCAATGGCATCTGTGTCCTTGTAGGGGTGTCCTACTTTTCTTTTTCAGCTCTTTAATGGTAGATCTGAGATCCTTGTTTCTACTTCCAGACTTGTCAGATCACGATCCATAATTTTGTAGGTGAGTTTTCATGAGTTGACAAGGTGTAGGGTTTTGAATGAAACAATGGATGAATGATCTTCAAGCTTCCTTCAATCCTCTTCAAACCTAAAATCTGCATATTCAAAGAGAGAAGAAATGTTGTGCCATTTAGGGCTTTCCTTAGTCAAACCCTATGTTAGTGTTTCCACTTCCACAATGGCATTGCCAATGATGAAAATGGATAAATGGTAGGAAGGAATGATGAATCAACAAAGTGCTACAACTCACCACCCTTCAATGAAATCTATTAGAATTATGTTAGCTTGTGATACTACTTTTTATCTTGAATGATCATATTCCTAGAAAGTGAGATTAGGAAAGCAGGAGATTTAAAATTTAAAATTTGAAGACTAGATTACAAGGACAGTTCTATTCAAGGGATAAAACACATAAGTAAGGTAATCCAAATTGACAAAACATTAGAAAATAAACTAATCCTAATATAAAATAACACAATAGACATATCAAAACCATAGAATTCAAAATCAAAGAATTAATATATCAACAAAATTAAATGAAATACTAAAATTATATACATGGAATCTATACAAAATATACAAAATTTTCCTCTTGGGACTAGGCCATACACCTAGTTATGTCCATGCATACTTTTCTCTTGTACAATTCTTTTGTTGAATTTTACCTTTGGGATCTATAGAAAAATTTCATCTATTCTTGTATCTATGTTTGAGAAACATATAGTGTTGAAAAAACATTTGGGGGCTTGTTATAGATGGAAGGAAGATCATTGAATTATTTGATAGAAATCCGATCTTATGGCTAATGCGATAAGATAAAAAACATGAAAGACAAGGAATGCAATGTTGATGCAAATGAGATTGAGTCGAGTCTAAGACCTAGATTGTGCGTTTTGTAATTCAATGTGGGTGCAATATTTTCTCTATTAGATGATTAAAATGACCTAGAATGATATCCTCCAATAAAAATCCTAGACACACATGTCAAGACCCTTGGTGCACAAGTCAACATGGAACGATCATATTCCTAGGAAGTGGAAAGCAGGTGATTGGAAATTTAAAATTAAAAGACTAGATTACAAGACAATTCTATTCAAGAGATAAAACCACATAGATAAGCTAATCCAAATTGACAAAACCATTAGAAAATAGACTAATCCTAATATAAAGTAACACAATAAATATATCAAAATCATAGATTCAAGATTAAAATATATGCTAAATATACAATTTTTTCGATTAAATTTATATCTAATATTCACCGTGTATCCCACTTCTGCTGAAATATATTAAAAAGAGCAGGATTGGTGAATTGCTTATCTACATCCAATAATATGATACATCGAGCCAAAAGTTGATTTATGTTTGCCAAATAATTAGTCATCTCAATCTCATAATCCAATTTCTGCTACTGTTTTTGGGATAAGGTATTTGTTTGAAGCCTATAATATCATGCTATACAGATTTGGATTATGACAGGTTTCTCCCTTCATAGTGGAATGCCTTGTAAATCAACATGGACGAGACTAAACGGCCATGATTTGATTGAGTGGATGCCACGATGGGTTAAAAGGTGGTTGGTTGGTGGGTTAAATCAACTAGAGTTTGAAGCACTAACTCCTTAGAGTTTATGCTTCAGAGCTGGATTACACAATTCTTTCAGATCTGACTTGGCTGGTCCAAACAACAAGATTTAGATAAATAGCACTAACTCCTTATTTGGTAGTGCAGATGTACTTTATGGCTTTATCTCTTCACAAATAAAATAACAGATTTTTCAATAATTATTGATGAGGACAGAGAAAGAAAAAGAAGAGACGTTTATGTTTATTATTGAAGAGAAGAAAGCAATGAGAAAGAAAAACAGGTTTTTAATTATATTTCTTTTGACCTTTTTGGGAGAATTAACACAAGAAATCTGGATGAAAAGGAAATATCTTTGTACCCATTATCATATCTTATACATACTTTATGCTTGGATAAGTGATATATTTGTTTGTTTATTGTAGGTTATTTTTTAGGGTTTTTAAAGAAAGAAATAAAGTTCTCACTTCGAGATCACATTTCTTATTGTCGTTCAATTCAGGGACCACCTTTCTAATGTCTAGTTTGGTCAATCCTCGGTCCTAGCTCGTAACTCGATTCTATCTATGGAATCATTTGCTCAGATTAGATCGAATCATTGCTTAGGATAGAAACACTGTTTGGGGCTCGGACGTGGACTTATTATTCTCACCCGGGTGGAGGAGAGATGAATTTAAAATATATGTCATAATAGATATTATTAACTACATTTTATGTGTATGTATATGCCATTTTTTAATTTTTCAAAAAGAATATAAAAAATATAGAATACAAATAAATATATTTGTATGGTCTATTATTGAAAGTAAAAACATGTAGCCACATCTTATATGTACTTTATGTCTTGATCAAATAAAGAATAAAGTAAGATATTCTCAATTATTAAGAATAAGAAGAGAGCAATAGAAAAAATATATACCAATTATTGATGAGAAGATAATGTATGTCTATGTATGAGTAAAGTACATACCTTGCACTTTTTCTCTATTATTTTATATCATAATGTTCCTTGTAGGTACATGTTTCACTTTTTTTTTAATATTGTAGGAATCAGGTAGCCCCACAATAAACTGTAGTGCATTTGATAAACTTTTTTCACATGACCAACAACACAATAAACTGTAGTGTGTTTGATAAAAAAATTTCAAATGATCGGCGACGTTGGCACAACACGCTCTCTGGTACCACATAGACTCGAGGGAGACTAGACCTCGTGACCTCTTGCCTGCAACAGGATGCTTTACCCAATCGACCTAGGCTCCCCGCCCCATGTTTCACTTATTTTAAATATATATTAGGCAAACATATTATTTAGGTGTTGAAGGTTCGACTCTATTTAGGATGGAATCATGTCATCTAGACATATTCAGGTCACTTGGATAGGATTGTTAGTGTAATCACATCCTAAATGCTTGACTTCTCATATTTCAATTATTGCAATTCTTTGATCTATAATGTAGTTCTAACTATGACTTTATAGATACCTGTTGTAGCATGACATTAGTCAAATTCCATTCGCCACTGGGTAAAAGCACAAAGCTATGTCACACTTTTATAAAGAAATCGACACCGATTCAAGTTTTTAAATTGAATCATTAAAAAGTGACATATATGTTTTGAATTTTGAAATGATGTAAAATATAAAAATATTTATTTTTTATTGTACTTTATGATTGTATTTTTGAAAAAAACTAAAAAATTATTTGAATATAATTTTTTGTAAAATTGACACTGTAATTTAGTTGTTGATAAAATACTGAAAAACGAAGTTAAATGGGACATCACTCTTTAAATAGTAAATTAATTTTTTTCCTTCATTTTTTTGTGTATAAAACTTTAGTGCATGGATTTATTTTTTTCAATTTTGATAATACCAATTTTTAAATAAATATTAAAATTTGTGTGTATTGAAAACACAACTGTTCTCATGGGACGTCACCTTTTGTCTTAACTATTTATCCAAAATAGAAAAAAACAATTATACCATCTTGACATAAATTCTTTTATCTAGTGCACCATATTTTTTCAAATTTTTAATAAATTTTAGTATTTTTTCTTGATAAGATAATCAACCTTATATTTTTTGTGCTGATAACTTACTTTTAGCAAAAATAAAAAAAAATAAAAATATTAAAAATTATATATATTTGAAAACTACACTTATAGATATTTCTCCCCAAAGGGTTTCCCCACGTAAATCACTGTGTTGTGGTATGCATGATATTTATGTTTATTTTTGTTTAAGTTTCTATAATTGTTGTAAAGATTTGTAAAGTTTTGCATTATCCTCCTCTCAAGATTAGTGTAGGAAGTTGTTCCGCTACCTTAGCTTCCTTACAATCTAGACATAATTGGGTCACCTAGATAGGATTGTTAGTGTAATCACATCCTAGATGCTTGACTTCTCATATTTCAATTGTTGTGATTCTTTGATCTATAATGTAGTTCTAAATATGAGTTTATATATGTTTTAGCATGACATTAGTCAAATTCCATCTATCACTGGGTAAAAACACAAAGCTGTGTCACACTTTTATAAAGAAATCAACCAACATTGATCCAATTTTTTAACTTGAATCATTAAAAAAGGACATATATGTTTTGAATTTTGAAATGATGTAAAATATAAAACTATTTATTTTTTAGTGTACTTTATGATTGTATTTTTGAAATAAACTAAAAAATTATTTGAATATAATTTTTTGTAAAATTGACACTATAATTTAGTTGTTGATCCTTTTTTTTTGTGTATTTAAAAGTTAAAACTTTAGTGCATGGATTTTTTTTTTCAATTTTGATAATATCATTTTTTAAATAAATATTAAAATTTACATGTATTGAAAAAACAACTGTGCTCATAGGACATCACCTTTTGTTTTAACTATTTATCTAAAATAGAAAAAAAATTATACCATCTTGACATAAAATCTTTTATCTAGTGCACCATATTTTTTTAAATTTTTTAACAAATTTTAGTATTTTTTCTTGATAAGATAATCAACCTTATATTTTTTGTGTTGATAACTTACTTTTAGTAAAAATAAAAAATAATTAAAATATTAAAAATTATATAGATTTGAAAACTATACTTATAGATCTACAAAAGGGTATTTTTATATTTTAAAAAAAAAAATATTTACATAAGTAGGAGTTGTTGAAACATCAAGTTTTTCAAATAATTTTATTTTTTTGGTAAATTGGCCTCAAATTGGTGCTACATATGTATTTAGTGAACACTTTTATTTGGAAAAGTTGTGGCCATATCTAACTTAGCTACAATGAATCTAGTTAGATCATATGTTTGACCAAAATTGATTTTTATATAAAAATACTTAAATTCACTTGTATTGATAAGTTAGTTGAAAGTGTGACACAATTTCAAGATATGCAACCCTAATTCCATCTTGTTTCTATTTAGCACATGTTTAGTTTCAATAATAGCTAATTTACCTCAATCAATTTATCACATGCAACTTTTTTTAAAAAAAGGGGTAAAAATTTATTGAATCAACCAACAAAGTACAAAGAGCAGGGGCCTAGAGCCCGAAAGAGAACACAACACCAGCATAAAAGAGCCCCCAAAAGGGGCTCAACTAACCATCCATATCTTCCTTGACTAGACTCTCAAGATCTAAAGCACATTCCGGAGGCAGGTGAGTCCAATCTTCCATCCTCCATCCCTCTCCACGATCAGAAGCCCACTTAGCCAGGCAATCAGCAGTCTTATTCCACTCACGAGGAACATAGCAAAAAGAGACTGCATCCAAAGAAGTGCTCAACCTAAGAATTTGTCTACCCACCACTGCCAGATGCCAATCCACATCTTCCACCCGCTGCAAATTCAGTATATCCACCACCACCTGAGAGTCAGACTCGTAGATAATCTTGCTCCATCCCAGAGCACAACCTCTTTCAAGAGCCATGAGGATAGCAAAAGCCTCCATGTAATTATTGGTTTGAATTCCCTTATATTCAGAGAAAAAGAAAATAACCTTACCAGAGCTGTCCCTGCCAATTCCTCCAACCCTAGCATGCCCGGGATTTCCCCTAGAAGACCCATCAGTATTGATCTTGAGAGTCCCAAAAGGGGGGGACCACTTTCCCTCCCTACAAACCTTCCTTTTATCTTGCCTGCTTCTGGTCGGTTGTATCTTCCAAAGAGCACCACTAGAATCATCACATGAAATATTCAACTTTTGAACCACCCGTACGTCTCCAGGAGCAATATCCTATGAGAGATCACACTTTGCAGCAAGAGTCTCCTGTAGCATATTTATAACTTACAACCACACCTGCTGCACCCTCTTTGTCTTATCCTGGAAAATCCTACGGTTCCTCTCCAACAACACCTGCTAGATAATAAATCCTAGACCAATACCCCAAGCCACTTCCAGAAAGGAAGTCTTAGAAGGGCGTCTACCAAGACTATTCTAGAACTCAACCAGAGAGTGAGCATGAATACAAGCATGCTCCCAAGCTTCCCACCACCAGTGCCAAATAACCCTGGTGAAAGAACATTGGAAAAAGAGGTGCGAACTATTTTTTTCACTTTGATTACATAAAGTACAGATAGAAGGCCCATGAAAGCCCCTCTTCTGGAGATTCTCCCAGGTAAGACATTTGTTTTGAACCACAAGCCACAAGAAGAAATTGCACTTGGGCCAAGCTGACTTATTCCAAACTTGCTTCCACCAAGATATGTCCCTCCTGTCAAAATTTTGTCTTTCCAACTCTTGATAACCCGAGGCAACTGAGAACATTCCTTTTGGGTTGGGTCCCCAGGCGAGGGTATCAGCTCCTCTTAAAGAGTTACATGCTCTGCCAACAAGAATCTCAACAAGAGTCTCTCTCTCTCCCTCAGAACCCCCAGGAGGCCATTCTTGGGGTTCTTTCCATCTGGCAACCTCGCCCCGCCCCACCCTTAAAAACACCTTAAAATCCTCAACCTTACTCCATCCTGCTGCAAGGAAACTATCACTTAAAGGTTGAAGGTGGGGGTATTGAGATAAAATAGGAGGAAAGCCATCCCAAAAATCCTCCCAAAATAAGGCATCTGAACCACTATTGCAAATCCAGAAAAGACCATTTTTAACTAACTGCGCCTCTTTCTTCAAAGTCTCCCAGGTCATGGAACTCCTTCTAGTCAAGTTGTACCTTGGTACATCTTTCCCATTCACCCCACCAAGATACTTAACATTAAGGATTTTGGCCCATCCTTGATCTTGGCTTATGCACCATCTCCAAAATAGCTTAGCAGCAAGAGCCCTACTGTTCAAGCTTGTTTTCCTCAATCCAAGGCCACCATCCTGCTTTGATCTGCAAACACAATCCCATTTGACCAAGCTCCATTTTGAGGAAAGAAAATTACCTGTCCATAAAAATTTCTTGGAAAGGGCATCAAAGTCCTTAATGAAACCAGCAGGGGCTGATTGCACAAGACACATGTAGATAGGAAGAGCTTGGACCACAGACTTCAAAAGAGTCATTCTACCAGCAGTTGAGAGCCATCAGTGAGTCCAATGGCTCACCTTACTTCGAAGCTTATCCAAAATCTCTTGCCACACACCCCTTTTGGTCTGAAAGAGGGATTCCAAGATACACTAAAGGAAGCGTTCCAATTTGAAACCTCAAGATATGAGCAATCCGAGCTTGACTAGAAGTGGGGGTATTGAAGAAGAAGATTTGTGACTTTTCTTCATTAATCTTTTGTCTTGAGGCTTTCGCATAAATATCCAAATCTCTTTAGAAACTAGCTGCCTCCTGAATTCTTGCTGCACCCATCAAAGACATATCATCCACAAATTGGAGGTGGGAAGAAGGAGGAATGCCATGCCCCCACTTCCAACCTTGAATCCCACCTTGACTAACTTGAGACTTGATAAGTCTTCCCAACCCTTCTGCCATCAGGATGAAAAGGTAAGGGGAGAGAGGATCCCCTTGCCTAAGGCCTCTGGCCTCACCGAATAAGTCAGAAGGTTCACCATTAATCAGTACTGCAAAAGAAGGTGAAGTTATGCAGCTCATAACCCAATTGATCCACTCCTGTCCAAAACCAAAGGCCTGTAGACCTTTCTGTAAAAAACTCCATCTGACCCTATCATAAGCTTTGGCCATGTCCAACTTTATGAACATGGCTTTTTCCTTAGAGACAGCCATAGAGTGAATAGCTTCAACCGCTATGATAACCCCATCCAAGATTTGTCATCCTGTAACAAAGCCCCCTTGCTCCTTAGAGATTAGGTTATTGAGCCATGGCTTTAACCGTTCAACTATCACTTTTGTAATTATTTTGTACATCACATTGCAGAAAGCAATAGGTCTAAAGAAATTAAGGGAGTTAGCTCCTTCCTTCTTTGGGATGAGAGCAAGGAAAGTTGCATTCCAAGCCTTAAGCATCTGTTTATTGTTAAAGGATTCCTGCACCACTTCAAAGAGGTCCATCTTGACAATCTCCCAAAAAGCTTGAAAGAACCCTATAGGAAAACCATCTGGTCCCAGGGCTTTACCCTTTTTCATTCCAAACACAACTACCTCTATCTCAGATAGAGTAATGGGCTTAATGAGAGCCTCATTTATTTCAAGAGTGACCAAGGAGGGAATGCAAGCCAGAACTAAATCCTCCTCAGCCCTAGCCAGATTAGAGTCCTCTGAAAACAAACACCCAAAAAATCTAGTAGCCTCTAGAGCAATCTCCCTATGAGAGGAAACCAAAGCCCCTTCAGCCGTCGTGAGAGAGTTGAGAATGCTCCCATGTCTTCTTTCCTTAACAGTGTTGTGGAAGAACTTAGTATTTTTGTCCCCTTCCTGGAGCCAATCAATTTGAGCTTTTTGCTTCCAATAAATCTCTTCCTAAAGCTCCCATTCTTCCAGATTCTTTAAGGCCGCAACTTCTTCTCTATATAGCCCATCAGACAAGCCCTATTCTCTGATTTGGCGAGTAATATTGTCCACCCTCAGCTATGCTTCCCTCTTGGCTCCAAAGAGATTTCCAAAGCACTCTCTGTTCCACCTTTTCAGCTTAAACTTAACATACTACAATTACTTGACAAAAGAAAACATAGCGGTGCCATAAGCAGGCTTCCCTTCCCTCCACCAAGCAATGATATAATCCTGAAGAGAAGCATCCCTCAACCACATAAGCTGAAACTTAAAGGATGGATTCTTTATCTTTTGAAACTTAGAAGCAGTCAAAAGAATTGGCCAGTGATCTGAACCCCTCCAGTCCAAAATCTCTGAACTAGTAATCCAACTGTCCGCCATCTAGAAACAAGAAACCAAAAACCTGTCTAATCTTTCCGCTATCACTTTCGCCCCACATCTCCTATTATTCCATGTGAACAACCCATTGGAAGGTGTGATGCCCACCACCCTCAAGCTTTCAATGTTACTCCTTAAAAGGCCTGCAGAGGGGTTGAGCTTGGGATTACCTCCTTGCTTCTCTTCCAAACTTAAAACTGCATTGAAATCTCCTGCCAAAATCCAAGGGAATAGAGGGGCGAAAGAGCAAACATATCCTATATGTGACCAAAGCAAAGTTTTTCTAATAAAATAAATAGGAGCATAAACATTAGTGAAGAGAAGAATCTCACCAGTTACGCAACACGTGGCCACCAAGGAAATAGCAGATTTGGTAGAAACCCACCAAAGCGGGACCAGCTTGCGAGGATCCCATAAAAGAGCCAAACCCCCAGAACATCCTTAAGTGCCAATGCACTGACAAAGACATCTAGGCCAAATCTTAGCAGCCGTGTAATGCATCCTATCAATAGATAACTTAGTTTCCTAAATAAAAACCACCTCAGGCGAATGAGACTTAATCAAATCCCGAATAGCCTTTTGTCTAGGGATGCTATTCAACCCCCTTATGTTCCATGAAAGAACAATCATTTATGAGGAAGAGGGAAATGGGAATCAATGGTCTTCATAGAACCAAATTCCACTAAAGACTCTCCCACTAACTTCACATTTTCCTGGTCTTTCTTCCTCCCCACCTTAAGAGGCTTCTCTGGGGCATCTTTTCTAATGGTTTTTTGATGAATACCTAAAATAAAAGGGGAGCCCTTGCTTTTTCTCTCCTCCTGCCAAACATTTCTGGTGCAAGCCTTAATTCGGGCATGAGTAGAAATCACCTGCAATTCCTTGTCTCCACTGGTTTCCAACTCCTCAAAAGGTCTCACTGGAGTAGCTGTGTCCATCTGTACCCTAGGCTCTCCCTCCTGTGGATCGTCCTGAACAACATTGTTCACCTCCCCACCTATTTCCTTTGCCTCCAAGAGCTCATGGCTAGCAGGCATGTTAGCAATGGTTCCATCAAACTGTTCCAAGTCATCCAACCCATCAAAACTATTGAAGACCTCATCTGTCTGTCTGTCCTTAAAGGTCCTCTTTTGGCTGCGGCCCTTGTTACGACCTCTTACAGGGATGAAGCCCTCCTTGTCCTCCCTCATAGTTACCTTCTTCTCCATAGTCTATCTCGAAGGACCAACTGGTTTTCCAAGCTGGATTGCAACTAAGCTAAAAATGTCCTCCCTCCAAAATTCTAAAGGAAGCCAGGGTAATCTCACCCAAACTAGAACCCGCGAAGGAAGCTCTTATGTAGGATTGAATCCCACATGCCAAGGCTTAATGAAGAGACCCACCTGATTGTAGAAATAAGGCCCTCCAAAAACTTTATTCCTGTCTGACATGCAAGAGAAAACCACTTGAAAATAGCCATTGGCTGCCAACATAACATCCATATCCCCCTTTGGAGACCAGGTACGTCGAGCCCATGATTCCAAAAAAGACAAAGATACCCGAATCCCTAGGAACTTACAGATCAGAGCATGCTTTGATAAATAGTTAATATCGTCCACAATAGCTTCAGGTTGGATCTCAACAATCGGCTTATTATCACTCTTAGCAAGGTACCCATTCACCTTTGAGGGCCTAAAACCTCCAGACAGATATGAGGACTCTCCCATTCCTGATCTAGACTCACCAAAAAAAGGATTCGTATGCAATAGTACCGAAGGATTGCTTCCCACCACCGTATCCTTGAAAGACAACCCCTTACCACTAGAAGAAATCCCGTTTGGAGCCATGCAAGGCCTGAAACCAAAAAAACCCCAATAACCCAAAGCAAGCCTGAGAAGAGCACAAAAAATAACACCCAGTCTCCCTCTGCCAAGTTTCAATCACCACAACGAACCGTAGCCCACCCATAGATGCTAGAACACCCCCCAGCCATGGCATGCAAAGCACAAAACACACAGGAAATAGCAGAAAAACATCTGCTTAAAGCACCACAAATAGGAAAAAAAAATGTGACCACCCAAGCCACAACCCCTGCGCACTAGAACACCCCCTCCGATCCGCCACCAGCACAGAAAACCAGAAGCACGAGGCACAGCTAGGGCAGAGAAACCCTAGCCCGCGCACATGCACCAGCACGCCATTTCCTCTCCTTCAATATTATTGGGATTATCTTATCACATGCAACTTAATAACTATCTAGGGTTTTTAATTATTCAAACTTTTTTATACGTCTAGATTTAATTGATGGTTCATTTTATTTATTTTCACTTTAATGAATCCAAAAATTATAGCTTGGCCTTTAGGGATACACATTTCTACTTTTTGAGTTTTAGATCTATGTGATTTTATTTTTACCATTATTCTTTAAATTTGTAAATGCTCCCTGTGCTCTTAGTTCTTTGCAAATGGTTTCACCCCTAATTGATTTTCACCTTTTAAATCCTTCATGGCATGTTCTTCATTTCTATATCATAGTCATGGGTTGTTTTAACCCTTATCCTTGGCCTATGTCCATTCTTATATCAAATATCTTCATATGCTTTCATATTACCCATTAATCCTTGAGGATATCACCTCCTTTTACCAAATGGATGGTGTTACATTATTTGTATACATGTTAGTTATTAATATATCTAATTTATCATCTTTCATATAGCTTGTTATCACATTCCTCTCCATATTAGAGCATCTCTCTTGATTTATTCATGATCTCCATGTTAATTTTTTCCTCCCATGAATAGTGATGGTTATTTTTCCTTGAGCATATTTCTTTCTTCTCATGATATATATAATCAAGAGGTAAATGATGCTTATCGTAGAGATATTTATTACTTAGTGTCTCCTTCACATTAATTTTCCTTATGATGATGAAATATTTCAAGAAACTCACAATGTACACCTTGATGTTATTGATGTCTCCTTATTTGATGATAGTGTGGTTCATGTTTCTAGTGCACACATTAATTATGAATAAATTCTAAACACATCTAGTTCCTTGACCCTAAATTCTATTGATAAATCTAGGAATCATGATTCATGTGATGAGGTTGTTCATTTAAAGATGGTGATGCTTCTACCTTGTTTCTTGATGATTTACCCAATATAAACTTTCATGATGCATATTTTCTTAATCAATATGCTTTAACTTCTTTTTTACATGACATTTATATGGTTAAAAATGATGACCATTCTTCACAAATAACTTATGATAGTGATAAGCATGTTGAAAATGTTTTAATATATCATGACATTTTTATCCTACTTTTGATAATGCGCACATATCTTTAGGGATCCAATACTTGATGGTTTTATTAGAGATAAAAAATACACTTAAATGTTAAATATTTTATTTTCTTACATTATGTTCATGCATGTATGACGATGCTTTTCTAATGTATGAATTTAGTGAAATTTTAATTAATGGTGCTTTCCTATGGTTAATTGATGTGTCTTATTCTTATAATCCGTTCATTAATCTTTCTTGTGATTTCATTGAATACTTTAGTAATCTACCTAGAGTATGCTTACATAGTGGCATTTATCTATCAACCTTTAGTAACCATTTATTAGGAAGTCTTAGGGTCACTTCTACACTTTCAAATAATACATTATCTTAATATTATCATAATTTCCTAAGATTTATATCATGCACCACATCTTGGGGACCATTCTAAAAATTACTACCATTCTATCCCCTATAAATATAACCTATTATTATAGCTTCATTCACCTTGATTTTGGATCCTCTTGCCTCTTTGTAGCTACCCAAAAACTGCTTCTAATTTCCACCTGCCCTCAATTTTCATGACCTACCACTTTCCCCCCCTTTTTCCACTTCTTTGGAAATGCCAAAAATATTCCCTAAATGGATTTTGGTGCCTCCAAGTGTATTTTGAAAATTTTAACTTCCTACTTAACAATAATGCAAATTTTTAGAGTCATACCTTTTCACTTGAGCACTTGATTAAGTATTTAAAAAAAAAATAAAGTACTTGGAGTTCTCTATGTGATAGAAATGTCATAAATGATATTTTTCCAATTTTTGAAGCCTCAAAATTTTATCTTAAGGAAATTTAAAAGATTTTCAAAAACTTAAATCTTTAGTATCTTCCCATCTAGACCCGATCTTGGCTTGAAATTCATCCACAATGTGCAATTTTCAATTTTGGAGCTTTAAATAATTTTTTAGGTCCCTACATGCTCAAATTCAAATTTATTAAATGTAAATATCATGCTAATTTAGCCATTTTATGATTTTTTGGAGGAAATAAGCTTCATGGGTATTTATCAAACCAAATAGAAATTAAAATAAAACTTTTTTATTAGGTGATGCAAGATTGCTCTTACACCTTTGGATGCTCATGCATCATTATTTTTGGTCTTGAATATATAAGAATGTAAGAATATTTGTTCAAGGGTGCAAGACTTGTCAAATTGCAAAGGGAAGTAGTCAAAATATTGGATTTTATCAACCTTTAACAATACCAGATAAACCTTGGGAGGATACAAGCATGTATTTCATATTGGGATCATTAAGATCACATAGGGTACACGATTCCATATTTATAGTAGTGGAAATATTTAATAGGTATTGTATATTATTGGAATTGCAAGAAAGCCAACTAAGACTTCTATAAAGAATGTTATATCCTAAGTAAATTTAACATGTGAATATGTCCCCTAATTACCTAGTGAGTGAATTAGCTAGGTACAAGACATTTATTCACACCAATAGTAAGAAGACTAATGTTTTTGTACATGTTGCTGACCTATTTTTCAAGGAGATTGTGAGATTGCATGGATTACCACAAAGTATAATTTTAAATAGACACAAAATTCATAAGATATTTATAGAGAAAATTATATAAAAAGACCAAGATAGACATAAAATTTGGGTCACCATTTCACCCATAAATTGATGGAAAAACAAAAGTGGTAAACATGAGTTTGGGAAACTTGTTGCAATGCTTAGTAGGAGATAAGCCAAGAAATTAGGATATAATTCTATCACAAACAAAGTTTGCATACAACTCAATGAAAAAAAGCACAGGAAAGACACCATTTGAAATTGTGATTGAAATACAACCTAGAGTAGTGGAACTTAGAGACATCAATATGGAAAATAAAAGGAGTGCAGAAGCAAAAGAATTTGCAGAATACATGGAAACAATACACAATCAAGTTAATAAACACTTGGAAACAACGAAAAAAAAATATAAAGGATGAGAAGATGAAAAGTGGTGACACAAATATTTTTTTTTTGGAGATCAAATCATGACATATATTAGAAAAAAATATTTCTAATAGGCACATACAAGTTGAATATGAGAAAGTTCAGCCCATGTAAGATTCTCAAGAAGTTTGATTCAGGTAATGCTAATGAGGTTGAGTTATCATAAAAACTTGGTATATCACCAATATTCAACATATAATATCTCCATTATTACCATGAATTTAAATCAAGCAACAACACCATAGAATTTCACTCTAAATTATACATACCAAATCAATAGCAAGATCAAGTAGAGTAGATTTTGGACAAAAAAACTAGGTGTAACACCAAAAATAGGTAGTTTGAAGAACACCTAGTAAGTGGAAAGGAATAAAAATAGAAGAATACTCATGAATTTTACAAGATAAGGTAGACCACCTTGGTTTCCCTCTAAAACCAACAAAGTGCAAGACTCATTTTTCAAATAACCTTGAGTGTTTAATGCAAGAGCATCCCAGTGTAGTTTACCACATTTCACTACATATTCTCATTTTAGCTTGTAGTAGAGAACCAAAGTTCTATAACAACTCAAGCACTTTATATATAGATTTTAGGATATTTGAATTAGTTTCCAAATAGTTATCATCAGTAGAGGCAACATCGAGTTCAAAGTTCAGAATAGTCAATAACAAATTCAACATTTGTAGTTTGTAGGACCTTCCCATGACTTGAGACAATCAAAGATACATTTTAACAAGGTAGTATGGGACCAAAGGAACCTCCAATTGAAACTACATAAGAATTTGTTAACTCTTGGAGCTTCATCATCGGATTTAGGCTGACCTACACATTTCATAGGACATAGAGATTTGGAACAACTTGCAACTAGCATCTAGATCTTTCCTAAAGCCTGGAGCTTCTATACAAACACATCTTATATTTATTTGGAAGTTAGTTAGTTAGGTGAAGTTAATATAGAATTAATTTCTAGAAGTCAATTGAGTCGATTAGTTAAGTAGTAGTGGTAGAGTGGTAGTGTGATGGTAGTCTTCATTGTTATATCTTTATATATAATCTTGTAATAAGCCTATTGTGGTATGTGAACCAATCTATATTCGTAATCTATATGTGGCAAGCCAATGATCCATTTATAATTGTTATGTGTGTTAGAGTCATCAATAGACTCAAGCTCCAAAGTTCACCTACAACAACAAAAGATGCCTTCCACAAGAGAGTAGCAAGAGAAAAATATTGTCTAATTATGGGCACAAATGATTATTATTAAACCCTATATGATTACATGGCTTGAAATGCACATATGATTCCTTGCTTATATAGACAAGGTTGAGAGATAGGAAAAGACAAGATTGTGATAAATTTCTTAATCGTATGCACTGAGACAACTAGTGATAAGATAAGATTACATGACAACTAAAGACTTCTAGAAAGATTCATAAAGCCCTAAGTAAACTTAATACATGAACATGTGTGAAAGGACCTACTAGGTGAACAAGTTAGGTAAAATATATTTTTCACACTAGAAATGTGATACTAAATTGATAAGATTTTTTTTCTATTAGGTGTTTATTATATTATGTTAACTTTTAGCTACACGTTCGTATAGTCCTTCCTCTAGACTCTCCATCCGTGATTGCATCACTACCTCAACTCCTAAACCAAGTGAATTTTTTTTTCCTCCTTCCTATAACCTATCATGTTCATCCTCCCCTTTACCAAACACTTTGATTAATCATGATGGATTTATAATATATGATAAGATTGACATTGATGATTTGCTAGAGAACACATTATATGCATGTCATGAAGAATAATTAAAGGTGTCTTTTCTTTTTAAGAATTATTACACTTTCATGAAATCTATTTTTATCCTTGTATAATTTCTAATAATTTTTTTTAGAGTGAATGTGAATGAATTATTCTTTGAAAAATCTCTCGTGATGTCTTCTTCCTTATCCTTTGAATTATAGCATACTTAGTCTCATGAGATATTAAGTATTTTTACCATTCATCCTCAACCTCTTTCTTCCATTTCTACTATCACACAATTTGTATCCATTTCATGACAACTCATGGAGTTGACTTAAGTGGAGAAAGGATATTTATTATTTTTATTATTTTTTATATTTGTGGAAATATTAGGATGTGAGAATTTGTACCCCAACTCTTATATAAGCCAAACAACCTCACTAGTTTGCATCTTATTCCAAATTATCAATTTTATTCAAACCTTGAGCACCTGTGTTCATTTTAGGATTTGAGGATGAAACCCCTTGGATTTAACGGATATCAAATGAAAAAAACCCTTTGGTTTCTTGAGGAAATCTCATACAAGGATTGAATTTATATTTTAGAGTTTTTATGGATTTCATTGAGTGGATTTTAACATACTTTCAATATTTTATTGTAGGATTTTGGAGTTGGGAGCTACAACATTCTCTGTACATTTTTAGGTCTTAATATTATATGTATTTCTTTGATTATATATATATATATACATTTGAGTAATACAAATCAGCTCCAACATTTTGGTGAAGTCATGTTTTATGTATGAAAAATTTGAATGATTTTGTAGTATAGCTTATGGAAAATCACCATTATATATTTTAGTATTTTTGGCATAAATTTTTGTGGGGTCTATCGTAGGTGTTTATAATTTTTTAGTTAAAATATATTGAAAATATTCTAGGTTTTGAAAATATTTGAATAGTTTTATGGTTGAGGACATTACTACCTTTTGAAAAATTGGGTGGGACAACATTTGCCCAAGCATTTCAAAACATTACATCGGTGTCAATTTTAGAAAGTGACAATATTTGGTACAAACAAGACATTTCATAAGCCAACAATTTGAATCGTTACATCAATTCACATCCCTATGGATAGAATCATGAGGACAAACTTGAAGGAAAAATGCATTGTGTCAAGTATCATGTTACTAATAGTACTTTTGAATTAAACCATATGTGTGTTTTACATCAACATTTTGGACACACTCAATGATTAATCATCAAGATGAGGAGATAAGTATCTTGTTCTTCAAGGTTGTGGAAATCATGAGGAGGATCAAAATCTCGAGTATCCTGAAGATCATGTGGTGAATTAGCTCCTTAAATTTTTTATAATAATGGTGATCATCCCTAGGGTGGTCAAGACGCGACTTCTTGTGGAGAAATGTGTCAAAGGAAAATGTAAAGGAAAGATCTTACCAAGAAGTTGATGTTTGAAGGTGAGTAGTATCACCAAGGAGGGTAGTAATTATTGTAGAAAGCATTCCATTGGTCGCTACACTGTAAATGTTAGTCCTCATTACTATCACTATAAAACTTCATCATAGGTCGCCTAGACGTGCAAAGTGGTTGTCTCAAACTAGACATTACACCTCAATGAGGGTACTATGAGTTATCATGACATCACCTATGTGATCTAATACTCGAGTATCTCTATAGGGATAGGGAGATTCCTAATGCCACTTAGGGGAATCAAGAAGTTGACTTGAGCCATAGGCAAGTGAAGCATCATGATGATCCTCAAAGAATCTGAGCCATTTAAATGACAATTGCCCTTATCTAGAGATCAATAATCTTACTAACTCAAATGAAACTGTTTCTTGCTCTCATAAAGATTGAACTCCTTACACCAACATAACTAGTAACCAAATAAATTATAATTGATCTTATTATAGACTGGCAAAGGCAGTTTTCGATTTCATTTCGTGGGTCCCATAAATTACCTGATCTCGTGAATGTAATTAAAATCAATCATTCATTCATAGATGATATCCCCATTACTAAATCAATCGAGACACTTTGTCAAAGACTACATCCAATATAATTATTGAGATGTGATTCCTTTCGACTGTTACTTTAATATAAATAAATAAATAATATTTATATTCTATTAATAAAGTATATGCACGGCATGCTCGTCATTTTAAAAGACACTTAAAGCGACATAGGAACTAAATTTCCTAAGAATCATATTCTAACTTCCTCACACCTTTAAGAAAGCTTACATTTAACTCCTTAAAAAAACTTAGTGAAAGTGCAAATGAGAATGTCCGTTCCTTCTAATTCCACATTCCTTAAAATAATTCAAAAGTAAAGTCAATAATTAGTATTCACTAGCCCCCTTTATCTTTACTAGCCATATTCCCATGTAACTTTAATATAAAGCAATATTTTTATTTATCAAAAATAATGTGATCCAAATTAAAAAATGCATGAACGTTAAACTTCATCCTATCGTATGAGATAAGGGAAAAACACAATAAATCTGTCTTGTATTTATCTCGTGTACATCATCTTATTTTTTATTCGAAAGTGCATATGAGATGAGGTAACATGTTTTTACAATTTTAATCATGATTCCAAAAGAAAATCATTAGATATAATATCATATAAATTATTGAGTCGTATGTAGTGAATTAATAGAGGTAAAATAATAAGATTGATATTAGATATGTTGAAATGGAAATAATATCAAAGGTGTATTTTGAGTGATGTCACGTCATAACAAGGATTTGCAAATTAAGATCTAGAATTAGATTCTAGAATTGAAAGTTAAGACAACTAAACTTTGAGAACCCAATCATCTAGTGACACAATCTCACTAGTCATCTTGTTTAAGTGGTGTGATTTCATATTGAGTCGATTTTGACTTTCAACACCTACAAATCCTACTTATATGATGTATATTTGAAATAAGAACAAGTTAGTGGTGTTAAGGAACACTATGGATCTTGATATTCAAAGATCAAAGTTCAGGATTCCTTGTGCCCTAATCAAGCACTAAGATTAAGTTAATAGTAATAGTAAAAGAGAGAAGGGTACTAATGAATGTCATATTGTTGTCAATGGATGCCGCTAAGTTGGTCACGTATTCTTCTTGTTTAAATATAATTCAACTCAATTATTGACTATGCTAGAGATGTTTTTTGAAGAGTGCCTTAAAAATTGATGTGTATTAATTGTTGATTATAGAGGGATGTTGATGTTTGATGCTAACAATGAGGATAGTTTCCTAATTACCTATAAGAGGTTAAATTTTCTTTAATAATTTTTATGATCTCTAATTCATCATCATTTAACAATATAATCATGTACAAATGACCTATGATGGTGAATTTATATACATAACCCTAGGTGCATAATTCATTTTTTTGCATAGTTTGATAATAATTAAATCCCAATATTGCAGGCCTTAGAATGCAAGAATTTGAATTTAAAAAAAAGGGGTGTCATTATGCCTACAATCTTGTCCAAGGGATAGAAACATAACCGTGATCTAGTATATGATATGTAAACTCATAGAAACTAGGTTAGGCAAGTTCTAAATAGATAGATATGATAGAGAAAAGTGTTAGACTGGGTTGTGGGTTAGTGAGTGCATCAAAATAGTCAAATTATGTTAAAATCATATATGCAATACATTGATCCAAAGTGTTTCATAATAAGAGGGGAAAAGTGCAAGGTATGCACTTTTATCCTTTATATTTTTCCTCTATTTGGGTGTGTAAAACCAAGTGTACATATTTTCCAAATAAGAAATAGACAAAAATAAACTATGATAAAAATGATATCAACTTTCTAGATCTATATAATTTGCACCATTGAGGGAAACGTGTGTTGCTTGTAAGACTATGCATAAAATAAGAAAACAAAAATCAATAGATAATATGCTCTTTGAATTGTGTCTATTATGAAGAATGAAGAATTCCACATAAATCACATAAATAGAAAAACTATTACTAGATGTAAGGCCCCAAGAATTTATGCCTCATTCTACTACTCTTTTTGTATTTTAGATTTGATATTGTATCATACTTACCTGTGATGTTATTTTTGTGTTGCCATCAAGGTGTATGGATTGTGTATTTTGGATTTACATATGTGGATATGTATATTCTTGGATCATTGTGTTTTGGTATTATTATCATACTTTTTGATGATGTTCACGTGGATTATTATTGAGGTGTATGGATTTTGTACCTAGACTAATATGTGCACATTTTGATATGTTAGACTCTTCACATATTTTTTCACTTTTACTAATTTCACTATGATATACAATTGGGCTTATGTTCATTGAATTCAACGTTGTGATTACTTTACTATTCATCTTTGTATTAAACTTGTGATAGATGATTATTAATTAGACATAGTTTATGATATTATCTACTTGGTTGATATATATTGTGCTTTGGATATCTTGTGTTGTACAAGTATGTTGAACACCCAGGATAATGAGAGGGGGGGTGAATCAATATTCTTTTAAACCACTTAAACATTTAAACATCCAATACTTATAGCATATTTAATTGTAGTAATGAAAGAAAGCATAAAATATCCAACAACATCACATAACACATGAACACTAAGATTTTTACATGGAAAACCCAAAATGGGAAAAACCACGATGAGGATTAGCTCACAATATATTATAACTGATTATAGTATATTACAAAAGTGTTCACTGCAGGTGGATTCACTATCCAAATGGACTCACTACCCACTAAGAAAAGAAAAGAGATAGAAGAGATTGTGGCACATAGCCAAGTGATGAACTGTTACAAAATGCATCTACAATATGCTAGAATACAATTCCATTGAGGCTTAGAATGCAGACTCAAAGCTCGTCATACTGATCTAACTTAATTCTTTGCTCTACTTTGCATTCACAATAACTTCACACAATTCACATTCACTAACTCATTTCACATGTCATCTTCATCAAAATGCCAAAAAATATCTAACTTATATATCCGCTTCACTCATAACATCAATTAGGTCAGCCTAATTAGATGTACCATTCAAAATATACAAAATAGGACTTGTCGGCTCAAGATCTATCCACACACACTTCACGCCAAGACTCAAATCTCAAAACACTTTGAAATAGGTCAACTTGAACCCAAAATAGCTCCCACATAACTCCACAATACTTAATTAAGCTTTGCATTTCTTTAAACATATTAGGTTGGCATCATAGAGGACCTAAAACAAAAATTCTCCAATTGTATACCCATGTTCAGACACATGGAGCTCAGAAAACCATGCAAACTAGAATGCACACTAATTTGACATATGTGGACACTTCCACAATTCTGCAAAGCTAAAAACCAATCTGCAGAGAAGTGCAGACTCATCAACTCATATATAATGAACTGAAAATGTTTGAAACTGCCAAGCCAAACTTTTGTTTCTCATAACATCAAAACCAGAAACCAAAACAAGCTAAAATTTTGGAATTAAGTTCTTCTACTAGCCAACAAAATTATACTAGAAGCATAAAGCAAAATCTTCAACAACGAACCAATGTGAACCCAATTACTGAATCCCCTGTAAACAGAATCACTAATATTAACACAGTCAATTTTCATCACAATTGTCTTCACTGGATCAAACATTCTTACAAAATTTTCTTTCACATTCATCTTCAACCATGCGCATGACACCTAAACTAATCTACACCATAGTCTTTGTACTGGGATACAATGCTGACATCAATGACAACACTGTAATACATAAATGTATGTACCTTATGCTTATTCCACATGCTCATTTTGCCAACAACATCATCAATGACATATTCTCATTATTTCAAAAATATCCCCCTTTGTCATTGATGGCAACATGCCAAAACATCGGGCATGAGCCTGCAGTGCAACAGATGAGTGGTGGCGTTGTTGTTGTGGCCACCAGGGTTCAAGTCTCCAGAATTGTTCCCTAGTTTGGAGTGTTTTGTGGTGGCATTGGAGTTTGGGGCCACATTGGGGTTCAAGTCTTTGGACTTGACCTTTGGTGTTTGGGCCAGCCCTCGGGCCTGAGGTCCACTCCCTCACTGGGCTGGTGGGCTCATGGGCTTTGTGCCCTCGTTGGGCTACCGTGCTCACGGGAGTGGCTGTTGTAGGGCATCCTTACTGAGGATGAGGTCCCCCATTTGTGGCCTCACTGGTTCAAAACTCCAGTCAAAATCATTTACCTATCAAAAAAAAAAATGCCAAAAAATCTCCAAAATTACTCTCCCCCTTTGACATCAAGGACAAAGGGCATATGTATCAATTATTCATTTACACTGGATCTCCCCTTAACAAATATGTTCATATATACAAATTGGAAATTGAAGTAACTCCCCCTAAGAATGTTATGCACCAAGAACATATCAAAAAATTGTATTGGAACACTCTGTACATAGTCTGCATATGTACACTAAAGTCTAGAATAATAAATTTAAAATGCATAAAAAATATAGAAACACTATCAACCAGAGGAGGTTGACTCTTTGAGCTTCTCAACATGAAGTTTCCATTCTTGTTTGCATTCCTTCCAGATCTTCATGGCTCCATTAGTGTATCTTAGATCCTTCTTTCGAAGTGTTGGGTACTGGATTGATCTTTGTGGCTTTCTCAACACTCTTTAGGGCACTAGCAATGGATGTGAACTTTGAGTTCACCAAGTCCCCGATGTTCCCAAACTGCATGATAATCTTTTCATTCCGTCCTTGCAGTTGGAAATATTTCTCATGCAAGTCCTCAATCGCTGATATTTTATGCTTCCATCTAGGTCTTTTGTAGGATCATATGCACTGGAAGCTCTATCTGTTTGTGTCTCAATCGAGTCCATTTCATCTTTGATACTCTTTGTGGCTCCAAGCCACTTCATACAAAATTGTAAGGCTTTGGCCTCAACTAAGCAAGCCTATGCACCCTTAAGACTATCTTGGAATTTTTTGTGTGCTTGTGCACACTTTTCTATGATTTCCAATAGCCTCTTTTCATTCATCCTTTTGTCCATTTCTACTTCCAATTTGTTTTTCAACTTTTCTTCCAAACTAGAGGCATATTCTTTAAATGTATTGATAATTTTTTTAAGGTTTTCCATACTGGATAATGAATTATCAATTGTAGTCTCGAGTATGGCCTCATTGAATGTCTTTAATACCTCCTTAATTAACTCCACTCTTTTGGTGAGTCTCTATTGTCTCCTTTCGGGTAGATGCATTGAATACAACTAAGTCCTAACAACCTAGGATAAGATACGTACTAGAAAAGACAACTCATCCTTCTAGAAGGAATCTTATAGCCTAAGTAAACTTAACATGTGAATGTGTCCCCTAATTACCTAGTGAGTGAATTAACTAGGTACAATACATTTATTCACACCAACAATACATACTCCCATGAAGTTAGATGCACTGTTTAATAACATTTTACAACGTGAAATGTTAGCAAAAACTGTAACCCTATATAATGAAGTAGATGAGGTGGATAAGGCCACCATTGTAGAAGCTATAATTAAGTATATTGTTGTTTTAGAAGTTGACATGAAGAACATTTAAAATCAAATTCCTGCAGAGCTATGGAATGTCTTGATGGAGAGAAGGCAAGAATCAATAGAAGAAGAGGCTAAAATGAAAGCCTATGCATTGGAGAAGATTGGTGCCCCTTTCTCAGAGGAAAATAAAGCCACATTAGCTAAGTTGTATAGAAAATAATTTAGGACAATGCAAAGGGTGACTACCCTTATGGGAAGAGACAAAAATGAGATTGAAGACTATGGAAGGAGACAATGGATAAGATAACACATCTAGCACATATATATGGAATGAATCCAGAAAGCAAAGAAGATCCTGCTCCAGAAGTCAATATAGAAGAAGATGCACAAAGTATTGATGCTTTGTTGCAAGTATGAAGGTGTTTTCATCGATGTCAATTAGTTGTTGTCTGTGTGTTTAAGGTATCTAGTTATTGGTTGTATAGGTTGAGGATATTGAGAAAATTGTAATAAAGAAGGCTTGCAAGTATTTAGTGTATGCTCTGGGATGTGCTTCGTATTGCTTCTATGCTTGTGAAATCTTGACATATTGTTCATGATTGATGGTAGTTGCTATATCTTTAATTTGGGCTTCTAGATCATTGTACAATGCGAGATATCTTCACTAGTATGTGAACTATGCATTTCGTGCATTTGGCTGTGGTATGGGAGAAATATAGTTGCTTTGTATTTCTCCAAATTTTGGTTTCATGACTTGTGGCTTTGAGAATAAGTTGATAAGGTCATGTTCAAGTAAATTTTTTTGTCTAAAAAGATTGGACTGAGTTAAGGATGCGTGTGCTTAATTGTTTTATGTGTTTTACATGGGTGTTGGCCGACCTTGTGTTAAACACTACTTACGAAGCTCCTGGTAGCATGTTAAGGAGTGTTGGGATTCATTTAGGTCCTCATTAAGTATATTTTTGGGTTGCCCTGATTCTAATTCCATCGAAGAATGTTTTGGAATCGACCTAATTTGAATTTGTAAATACAAATGGTGTGTGGCCGACCTTGGATGGGTTTCAAGGTTGAAGAAGGTATAAGTACAAGCTGAGATGTTGGTGAATGTAAGATAGATGCGAGAGTAATGCAAGAGTAATGCGAGATAGTGCGTGTGATGTGAACTTGTGTAGATAAGTGCAAATTTCAAGTGTTGAGTTCCTAAAGATAGTGAGCTAAAGGTGTACTCTATCTTTCAAGCATGTATGCAAGCATGTGAGCTAATTGTGGTGGAATCTCTATTGCATTGAGATAGTTTTCTCCTTGTAAAAATCCTCCTCTATCTTTGTAATTAAATGGCAGTGAGCCCTCCGGGTAGAAAGCCCTTATTAGATAGTGAGTCCTATCTTGGCGGTGAGCCTTTGTATTTGATTTTGGAATTCTTTATATTGTGAGCTAATCCTCAACATGGTTTTTTTCTCATTGGGTTTTCCACATAAATATAGTGTTATTGTGTGCATGGTTTTACTTCTTTCAGTTTTAGTTTCCGCACTTAACAATCAAACATATTAACAAAGTAAGGGTTTTGTGAATGCTAGTTGATCTAACTTCTGGTGAAAGTTTTAAAGGTTTAAGTTGCTACAAATGATTCACCCCCCTCTCAGTTTTCTTGTTCAACATGATCAACATGAGCATGTAACAGATGAAGGATATGCTTGGGATAATGTTCTTTCAGAAATGGAAGAAATAACAAAGCAAGATGAAGAAATATAAAAGAATGTTGAGGAAGAGACCACTACTGGTGAAGATGCAGCAAAGGAGGATACTTCTACTCCTCCTTCAGTATCTAAAGAGAATGCTGAGAATATACAAGGAAAAATAGAGACACTCCTTCAGATAACACAGATCAGTTTGCTAGTGAAGATAATGCAAATAATGACGGTGAGAAGGAGAGTGATGATGCAAAGAAGAAAGATGACAAGAAAAATGATGAGAAGGATGATGAAGATGCATTCAAAGATGCAAAGATAGAAGTAGAGACACAAGTGAGCTTTGGTAAGAAGGAAAAGGAGTTGAAGGAAAAGACTACAGAGAATGTGAAGGCTACTAGTGAATCCTCTGGCACCTCCAGATATTCTTTGAAGAACTTACTAAGCATGTAGCTCCAATTCTAGCCTTTTGTATTAGCCCAACTACTACAATTACCTATGCAATAGGGGGATGTGGAAATTGATAAGATTTTCCCTCTCCGCAAGCTTCAGTTGGGAGATGTGAAATGGTGAAAAATAGGTGTTTTGTAAATGTGGGGTTCACCAAATATGATAAGATAAGAGACCTATTCTCCACTATTTCATTCAAGAAATGAGATCCAAACAATGAAATGAATGTCAACCAAAAGGTGAGTCAAATCAAGGTGTGAATATGCAAATTTCGCTTTTATGCAAGGACAAGGGTCCTGATTAAACAAAACTTTGGGGAGAAAGATTAAAAATAGAAAATCAACTCCAAAATGCAAGCTATAAAGTGCATCTAAATGATTAAACTCAATTATGATGGAACTAGAAGTTAAATTACAGATTTGAGAATGGGAAAGTGATGTGTACTAGTCACCAAAAGTGATTTTTCAAAGCTTACTGAGGACTCATTCACCCTATGGAAAATGGGTCCTAGCTAGGGCTCCTGAAAATCTATTTTTGGGTTTTGTTTTACTATGTCTACACTCCCAGATTCCCAAATCTCATAGTCGGAAAGCTAAAAATAAATTTTGTAGGCTAGTTTTCATGAAATTGCAAGAATGGTGACAACAAATGTAACTTTGACAAATTTGCAATTTTTCTCTTCAATAGATCTTCCACCTAAAATCTGCAAACACACATCAAGAGGGAAAAATATTGTTTTGTTAGATGAATGGGAGTTTTCCTTGGTCAAACCCCATTTTGGTAATTAAACCTTGTAATGAAATGAAATAGCATGAAGGAATGATGAATGAAAAAATGCAATGTCACCACTCACCAAACCATTGTTTGAACCTTGGAATATGGATCTGTAACTTGCATGAAATGGCTTCAATGGATGTGGATCTTGATCATGAAACTTGACTTGAAATAATGCCTTTGGATTCTTGAAGGGATCTTGAACATTACATCACCATATTAGCTCAAATAACAAAGAAGAATATGACATGATAATGGATCTTGATTGCTGCAATAATTCTTCTATAACTATGCCTTTGAATGCCTTGAAATGCTCTTGAAATGCTCTTGATAATGCTCACTTGAATGCTCTAGGTGCTCATGAAAAATTTCTAGGATGAAACATAGTGAAATGACCTCTTATTTATATATATGTTAACATGTGTATAGGAGTGAATTTGCACCTCCCTTGAAAATTCCCCTTTTACACTCTCCACCTTAGAAAAATCAAATCCAACTATGCAATTCCACGTTCCCATTCTGTACCCCATCCACTTGGCGCTTGTTTTTAGTGTCAGTGGAGAAATTTATGTTGGGGATGCACATGCGATGCACAAATATTTGCATGGTGCACTGCCATCCTGATAGGATTCTTGACTTTGGAATTTGTAGAGGTGTTATGTTCTTCATTGGCAATGAAACATAATGACCCTATGCCTCCTTGCTGACCTTTAAATGACTCTTTCCATCCCAAACCTTCTTCAAATGGCTATCTTTCATTCTCAATCCATCTTCTTCACTCTTCTTCAGATTTGATACACACTGATTCGATCTTGCTTCACGTTCTTGGCATTCTAGCTCCATATTCTTGCAAATTCAAGCTACTAGTTGCACTATCAACTCTTCCAACAATCACAACATTCTTCACATCTACCACAAAAGCTGCAACTTGGTGTCTTGTGAGAATGCTTTCAGTGTCGTTGTGGTTACATTAACTTTACCACAATTGTAGGCTTGCATTCCTCTCTCATTGGCCTTGAGTGCCTTTGTTCGAGGGTGGTATCGTTTACTTACTCTTAGTTTTTTGTTAGATTTGAGTAGCATAGCATTTCTCATAGCATTTGGTAATTTTCTTTCCAACATTGTTTCTTTATCATATTTCTATCTCTCTATCTATCTAGATGTCTGTGGAGGTGGAAACATCAAAACAGGGGTTTGACTACGGAAAGACCCAAAATAGCCCCAACATTTTTCCTTTCTTTATTATGTGTAGGTACTCGCACATGACTCCTTGTGAGTTGCATTCTCTCCTTTCTTATTCTCATCATTGTCTTAGCATTTCTTTCATTATATTAGTTATTTTGTCATTTAGTGTCTTAGTCATCATTCAAAACACCTTCAACTAATCTGTTAGTAGGTTTCCTTCATTTCTCACTGTCCTTTTACACTTTCTACCTGTACGGATGCCAACACACCCATGAGACACTAGCGTGTTGCATTATTGTCCCTATTCTATGCTGCTGTCCTTTGGCAAAGAGCTATCTGAGGTCTAGTCCAAATTATAGAAACCTACTTGCTTAGTCTAAACCTAGCTCTTGGGTCAGTAGAGTGGTAGAAGCATTGAGAGTGCTCTTCATTCTATATCCTTGACATTAAAAGTTTGTCCAACTTGAGGTAGATTAGGGCAGCCTTCCGCTCTTGGCTCTCTGTGACTTGGAGCCTTGGTGTGTTTGGTCCCCCTCCTCTACATTTTGGTGAATCTGACGTGAAACAATTTCTATTAGTTTCTTTGTGTCTGATACTTTTCCCCTCACACTTGGTGACTATTGTAGACTTAGGTGTTGTGAGGTTTTACGAGCATCACAACCCAATCTAGGACCTCCACGTACATGGTTAGAAGAAGTGTGCGACACTTACAAATGGAAAAGATGAAGGTCACTTCCATTTTTACTATTGGTTTTACTGCAGGCTTCATAGATGAGATGGGTTTCATTGACCAAACCACTCGTGCACCCACTCCTCCAGCATCCCCTACAGCTTCATCTGTGGATGAGGATGATGTGCACATTCTCGCATAAAACCCTTTTGTGTTAGACAAGAGATTGTTAGACCTCGTGAGTCATTTGAAAAAAGCACCAAATATGAAAGAGCAACTAGGCTTGTTAGTGAGGTGAGATACATGTTAGGAAAGGATCAAACAGGCATAAAGTTCTTATGTAGCCTTGCTGATCTGATCGAAGCATACATCCCTTTGTATAACACTAGATCGGGTATTACCCAGGGAACAATGCTCGATGCCTATGAGAGACATATAATGTCTTGATACCTACCAAGTCCATATGCATGGCTGAAACAGGCCCTTCAATCAGTGTTTCCTCTGCTCCTTAGACATCCCACACAATCAAGGCAAGTAGAATACCCCTAGATTTCAGCTTCACCCCTCCTACTACCCTTGGTGGTGGGGGCTTCGGTGGAATGAGTGGTGGTGGCTTCGGTAGCGATGGTGGCTCTAGTGGAGGCCATGGTGGTGGCTCTAGTGGAGGTCACACTGGTGGTCTTGGTGGTGGCTTCGACGGTGGCCACAATGATGGCTCTGAAGGCATCTCCAAAGGAGGATCTAGTGGTGGTGGTTCTGGGGGAGGTTCCACTAGACCTTTGTCATCTTCAAACCTTAGTTTGAATGCTCTCTTACAAAATATGGGTCAAATGCAAAACCAGTTGGCGAACCTATCTCAAGCCTCCTCCCAGCCTATTTTTTAACCCTTCTCCCAACATAGTCCATTATTGGTAACAATTTTGGGCACTCCCTTCCCTCAGAGAATGGAAATTCCTAAGTTTGAGAAGTATGGTGGTAAAGGGGATCCACAAACACATGTATCCACTTTCAATGTGATGTGTACAAATTTATTTCACCACAATGCCCTGATGGTGAAGCTTTTCTCTCGATCTCTCAAGGATACAACACTTGAGTGGTATTGTTCCTTTCCTGACAATTCTATGTTCTCATTTGACTAGATCATTAATTAGTTTCTTCGTCAGTTCTAGGTTAACATCAATCCGAAGATGACCTTCTCAAATATCGTCCGATGTAAGCAAGGAGAGCATGAGAATATAACTAACTTCATTGTGTGATACCAAGTGATCTTTTCACAAATTCCGTACCCACTTCCTGACTTAGACGTGTAGAAGGTATTCATAGGAAACTTGTAGCAAGTCAGGAAGGATAAATTTTCCCTATGAAATACTCTTCTTTCACACATTTGTGTGTTGCATTGCGGGAGTACCAAAAAATGGTGCTTCAGTTCAGGGGATCTTCCTCGCGCTCCCGTTCTGAAGGAAAATCCATAGTGTTCATTTCAGGAAAGGGAAAGTCTATTGCAAATGTAGTTTCCATGACTAATGATCAAGGCCTCAGATGCAACAGGAAGTGTACGAAATTATATGAATCTTATTATTCTATTTTGCAAAAGTTATTGAAGGATAAGATTATAACATTAGAAAATCCTTGACCTTTGAAGGAGCCTTATCCTTAATGGTATGATGGAAATGCTTTCTGCTAGTACCATCATGTTCATGGGCATGATACTAAATGTTGTATGTGCCTGCATCATGAGATATAGAATCACATCGATGACGGTACCATCCGTCTCGATGGAAAGAAGCAAAACACAAACAAGTTAGTGGTGAAGGCTAATAGTGAGTTGCAGATTTATACGGACCCATTTCCATTTCACTTCGCAAAATTGATTATTGCTGCTTCTGATGCTTTTCCTAAAGCCTCGACATACATAAATGTGGTTTTGTTCACTCCTACTCCCCACAGCCTGCGACTGGCTTGCCAGATGTGATTTTCACCTCACAGGAATTGCCTTTGAATAATAATCCCTCTCCCCTATAAATTCCTGCTCACGTAAATGGAAACATCATAATAGGAGTCCTTGTAGACCCCGTGAGTCAAGTGAATTTTATTATAGAGGAGATCTTGTAGCTAAATTCATTATAGAGGGATAAATATGAGAAAATGAAATCTACTAGACGTATGCAAGATGACCTCTCTCTTGCTTCGTATGGTTCTATAAATCTTTCCATCCTAGTAGGAACTAGGGATGTGGATACTACTTTCGATGTCATCCCAAAATCTGATCTATTCAGGATGAAGTTGGGCATCCCTTGGCTATCTTCCATGAACGGAATCACTTTCGTTATTCACAAATGTTTGAAGTTCTCTCATAGATATTTCATGCATGTTGTGCATGACACTAGGTATTATCCATTGGTATCCCATGGGGGTTACTCCTTGGATCATTTTTGGCCCACCTTGGTTGGTCTGTTCCCTCCTAGAACAAACCTACTTTACCAAAATCACGTAAAGTACAAAACTAGGAGGAAGGGAAAACCGAAAGTGACTCACCCTGTAGCACAACAACAAGCTACCTCTCCCTCTCAAAAGAGGAAGGTGAAGCCTACCTATGCTCAGGGCCCCACCTCTACCTCCCTCCCTATAGAGGAACTTTGGGTTACTACTCTTGGCTTTCACATAAGGAGTCTGATGGTGCTCGCTTGGCGAAAACTAAAGCATCCAAAAATTGAACTTCTCGTCGTACCCACGGTGCCTCGACCCGTTTGGTATGGTAAGGGGAAGGGTCCCCATGGAGCGTCCTCTATATATCAACCTATGCAACCTCCTACTGCTCCCACCCCTAAGGCAGTAAATAGGAAGAGGCTCGCCATTAAGGCGTTAGAGCTAACTCCCCCCGTTGTTGTTCCACCATCCTCTCAATCTCTCCCTCCTGTTCCTGTCTAGTAGTCCCTCCCATCACAAAAATGGCTATGATGGATACTCTGATGGTCGAATAGGAGTCTTCAATCCCATCTCAGGTTGCAACCTCTAGCTCCTGGAGTTATAGAAACCACCTTGTGCATGAGCACAAGCATCAGAGGAAGGATTTGGCCACTGAGCAGGTTGCCTTACAAAAAAAGGAAGAGGAGCTGACAGCTCCCGCTTCGGCGTCTTCTACTGTGTCCTCCCCTTTTTTCCTCTCTGCTTTAGTTCCTTTAGCTTCAGTCTTGCTTCCAACTCCCCTTGTGAGTGTGAATGATCCTCACTCGAAGAGGGTGTAGGTGTTTATTGCTCCTTCAATTGAGCTACTCCTTCTAATGTCCCTTCCAGACATCCCGCTATTTTCAAAACCTGTGGACATGCCAAATACCTCAGTGGTGTCTTCCACAGTTTTCTCCTCTTCCCTTGTGTCCTTTGCCTCATCTATGGGGATCTCAAATCCCCTAATGAAGTGGAAGATGGAGGAAAACCCTGCTTGAAATGAGGGCTAGAAGGGCTCTCCTTTGGAGGGTGGTTTTGTGTTAGCTTGTGTAATCCTAGTGATGGAAGAAGCCCTGGCATCCTTGAAGTTCATCACTAATCTTGAGTCTTTTGGTGAGCCTAGCAATGGATCTCGGGTGCTACATCCCTCACCCGTTGAGTTGACACATGACACCCCTATAAAGTGTATGTTCAACTCTATGGATGAGGTCCCAACCCTATTGGTGATTTTCATGAGATCGCTGATGTTCACCCCAAAATAACTGAGTGGAGAAGACCTTGAGGGGCCTTCTTCCTTGGCTCTTGTTGCGGGAGGGATCGTCCACCCTCCCCGTACAATGATCTAGATTGGGAGAATGATGACTTGTTGGTTGATGAGGACTAGGGGGCATCTCTTCTTTATTTGTAGATTAGATTGTGTGTGTATGTATAGTGTTCCCTTGTGCTTGTTTTCTATGTTCCCAGATGACCCTTTCCACCCTTGTAGGTGCTTGGATACAAGAGTGTTTATGTGTCATAAAAAATATTCTATTTGTCACATCATTCTTCCTCTGTTATATATTGACTTTTGACAATTGGGGACAATGCAAAATGTTGGGGGAATTTAGGCCTCCCTTCCATGTTGACCCACTTTTTTTTGTTTTCATGTGATTTCTTCATATGGTTTGATATAGTAGGGGGTTGATGACATTTCATTTATATACTATTATATCTATTTATCTATATTTATGAGCAGCTTTGACCCTAAAATATTAGATCACCCTTGTCCCTTGTTCATGATGTTATTATCTCTTCTTTCTTTGCACATATCTTTTTTGCTTGTTTCATGATGTTGTGGTGCTCATGTGTTTTCCCTTGTGTGTGCAAAAAATTACCACAGTTACATATCGTTATGTTCTATAGGCCACAACATCATTTTTTCATTCTTGCTTTTCTCTCCTTAGGATGTCATGTGCCTTTGTGTTCGGCACACACCATTCTAAGGGGGGATATCATGTCGCCACTCACCAAAACCTTGTTTGAATCTTGGAATATGGATCTGCAACTTGCATGAAATGGTTTCAATGTTAGTGGATCTTGATCATGAAACTTGACTTGAAACAATGCCTTTGGATTCTTGAAGGGATCTTGAACATTACTTCACCATATTAGCTCAAATAGCATGCATGATGCAAGAAGACTTTGACATGACAACGGATCTTGATTGCTGCAATAATTATTCTATAAATATTCCCTTGAATGCTTGAGGTGCTCATGAAAATTTTCTAGGATGAAACATAATGAAATGACCTCTTATTTATACATATGTTAACATGTGTATAGGAGTGAATTTTCACCCCCTTGAAAATTCCCCTTTTACACCCTCCACCTTAGAAAAATAAAATCTGACCATGTAATTCCATGTCCTAATTTCGTACCCCATCCACTTGGAATTTATTTTTAGTGTCGGTGGGGAAATTTCTATCAGGGATGCACACGCGGTGTGTAGACATCTGCACAATGCACTGCCATCTAGATAGGATTCTTGTCTCTGAAATCTATAGAGGTGTTACGTTCTCCATTGGGGATGAAACTTAACACCCCTACGCCTCCCTGCCAACCTTTGAATGGATCTTTCCCTCTCAAACCTTCTTTAAATGACTATCTTTCATTCTCAATCTATCTTCTTCACACTTCTTTAGATTTGCTACACACTCATTCAATCTTGCTTCACATTCTTGGCATTCTAGCTCCATATTCTTGCAACTTCAAGCTACTAGCTGCACTATCAACTCTTCCAACAATCACAACATTCTTCACATCTACCATAGAAGCTGCAACTTAGTGTCTTGCGAGACTGCTTTCAGCGTCACTTTGGCCACTTCGACTTTACCATAGTTGTAGAATTCCATTCCTCTCTATTTGCCTTGAGTGCCTTTGGTTGAGGGTGGTATCATTTACTTACTCTTACTTTGTTGTTGGATTTGAGTAGCATAGTGTTTCTCGTAGCATTCGATAATTTCCTTTCCAACATTATTTCTTTATCATGTTTCTATCTCTCTATCTATTTGGCTGTCCACGGAGGTGGAAACACCAAAATGGGGGTTTGTGGTAAGCCTGAAACAAACTTTAAATTTTTCCCTTCTTTATTGTGTGTAGGTATTCATATGTGTGGAGCTTGCTGGTGAATTGGACTCCTCGTGAGTTGCATTCTCTCCTTTCTTATTCTCATCATTGTTTTAGCATTTCTTTCATTATTTTACTTATTCTATCATTTAGTGTCTTATTCATAATTCAAAACACCTTCAACTAAGCTGTCAGTAGGTTTCCTGCACTTCTCACTGTCCTTTTACACTTTATGTCCTTACGGATGCCAGTGCACCTATGAGATGCCAATGTGCCATGCTGTTGACCCTGTTTTGTGCTGCTGTCCTTTGGCAGAGCGCTGTCTGAGGTATAGTCTGAATTCTAGAAACCTACTCGCTTAGTCTAAACCTATCTCTTAGGTTAGTAGAGTGGTAGAAGCACTGAGATTTCTTTTCAATCTCTATCCTTGACATTAAAAGTTTTTCCAACTCGAGGTAGATTAGGGCAACCTTCCAATCTTGGCTCTCTATGACCTAGAGCCTTGGTGCATGGTTGGTCCCCCTCCTCTACAACATGAATTCCCGAAATTCAAATAACACAAGACGACATGTGAATACACATTTGAAATAATTGAAATACTGCCAAAAACATATTTGAAATTTAGGTCCTAGGCCTAAGTGAGGATACATTCGCCCAAGGGCGAATGGGTCCTAGGTCACTTAGCTAGGACACACATTCTCCAATGTTAAGTGTTATGTTATGGCATTGATGAATGTCGAGTTTTACCCTTGGGAAATTGCAATTAATTAGGCTTGGATTTGAATTAATAGGGCCAATTAAGGAATAATTAACCTCAATTAATTAATAAAGTCCTAGATTTGTGTGAAAGTGTAAAAGGTACACCTTACAACACCAAAAATAAGGCACAATTAAGTCCATTTTAATTAATAAAGCCCTAAACTTAATGTGAATATGTAAAATACATATTACAACACTAAATTAAGGCATAATTTAGTCCTTTTATTTAATATTATTTCCCAAATTAAATGTGAAAAAGGGATACTTTTTCCTACACTACAAGATAAATTCCATGCATTTGACCAAAAGGAGATAATAGAGACTCATTAGAAGAGTGGAGAACTAATGGATGAAGTAGGAAAGACTCTCTAGGAGGCCATACCTGGTGCAAGCATTGACAACTCACTCTTTGTTATGGAAAATTTGAAATTGTTAATTGATGCTTTCAAAGAATATGCTACTGGTCTTAAAGGACAAATTGAAAATGAGGTTGAAAAGAAGATAAGTGTAGACACATAAAAATGACCTAGGCCTGCAGGTTCTATTTTTCACCTTTTTTCTTCCTAGAATAATTAAGACATTTTAATTATGTCCTTGGTCCACTTTCAACTATTAATTAAATAATTCATAATTATTTAATTAATTCATGTCCTTTTAATTCCTCTTGATTATTTAAATAAATAAATTTTATTTATTTATCTAAATACGCCGCTAATTGTCTAAAGTCTCTTTATAATTAAATAAATTTCTTAGTTTATTTAATTATCCTTGTCCAATAATTCCTCCTGATTATTTAAATAGATAAATTCTATCTATTTATTTAAATATGTCACTAATTCTTAAGTCTTCTTATAATTAAATATATTCTTTAATTTATTTAATTATTGGTCACCTTCTCCAATTAAATAATTATCTTTAATTATTTAATTTGACATTTTCCTCTTTTTAGTAAATAATTTAAATTAATTATTTACTGTCATGTGGTCCCACCTTTTGAATTAAATTATTTTTTAATTCAAAATAGTCTTTTTCCTCAAAAATCAAATAATTTCCATTTATTATTTGATTTTTCAGCCACCTCTTTTTCTGTGCCAATCTTATCTCTTGTCACATGCATTGTTAACCCTTGATTTGATTTTCTAAAAATCAATCTTGTCCATTCATTTTGAATTTGACCTAATGTTGCCCTAACCCTAATTGTGGGTTGTCAAATTGAATCTTGTCCATTGATTCTAGGGCACTTGTCAATCTTCAATCTTGGCCATTCATCCAAAATTGCATTTTCTATAAAATGGCAATTTTGTTCTCATTTTGTCATCTCATGCAATCTCGTTTTAGGCAATCTCATGTTATCTTGCAATCTTGTCATTTTCATGCAATCTTATCATCTTGCATTATTGTCATTTTGTCATAGGCATAGTTACATCTTAGAGGCCTAATTTAGACACATTTTAGATGCTTACTAGTTGCATTGTAGCTTAGTATTGCATATTGTCATCTCAAATCCTTCAACATTTGATTAGGGATTATCATTGTCATTAGATTGCTCATCATAAATATGAGGGAAATATCATATTTGTAGCAAGTCGAGAAGGTGTAATGGAGGTCAGAAGACATTTGGTGAGATCTTTCATTTTTTCATGTTTTCCTTTACACTCTATTATTACTTTGGGTTTTTATGTTAATGCATTAGATCTACTAACCCTAGGAAAGATACCCTTAGTTACATTTGTGAACCCGAAGTGAAAATCGCGCAAATGTTGTTTTTTGTACAACATTTTTCTGTTTTGTAGCTATAGGTACGACCACAATGCATTTTCTCTTCCAAACGACGCATTCATTATTTCATGATGCATTCGCTACCCAGAAAGCAACATTCGCTTTGCTGTGACGCATATGCCTTGTAGAGTGACACATTTTCCAGTCTGTGACACATTTGACCTACATATTTCCACATTTGTTTGATAGATTCCATAATGCAGAAGTGCGACACATTTGCTGTACGGAACGACCCAATCTCTCTGTTGCGACGCATTCATCTGGTAAAAATTTTTGCTCTTGGGTTTTTCTAGATTTGGCTTAATTTTATTTTTCATTCTACTTTTTCCTTTTTTAATCTGTAGGTTAGATATTTTTTGGTTGCTAATGAGTTGTTGCAGCATGTGGCTTTGAGTCTTTCATGGGTCCAAGACATTCTCTTGTTGAAACTACTAATTTTTGCTATCTTTTGAAACATTGTGCTTGTTGATTTCTAGATTAGAACACTTCAATTGGTGCACTAAAAATAACATTGCTTGTCCTTTGCTTGATTGTGTTTGGGGTGGTAGGTGATTATGCTCTCACCTTATGCAAACTAGGTGATCAAAAAATTAGACCCATCCATTTTTGTGTTTACCTTGATTCAATAATCGAAGTATCCTCTCCCCTTGTGCACCTGTGCGATCCTGGGTGTAAGAGAAACATTTATTGACTCTAGAATTTGGGCCTTCCTTGGTGGGAAAAAGTACTCACCCCAAGGTGAATCAAACTGACAACAAAGCTAAAGCCAAGCTACCCTCGACCGGTATATAAATGTGAATCCTAAGGGAAAGCCTAGGATTACGAGTGTCGATGTGTCATATGGACCAAGTAGTACTCCCTAAAACTTTGTTGAGCGTAACCTCTTCAGGCTGGAGTTCCTCCTAAATGAAGCTTAATCTTGTTCCCCATGTATGGCCACTTGGACGGGGGTCTCGAACTAAACACCTTTGTGTAGTAGCTAAAATCCTTCTATTTGCTAGCGCAACAACGGTCATTGTGAAGGAATCCACATCTTCGCATTTCTTAGTAGAGGTGATCAATCTGCCATGGGAGTTTCACAGGGGTTGGAAGCTTGGTTGGCCTAAGAAGTGAGTGCAATGTAAGGGGGAGCCCATGCGTCCGAGCTTCTGGATTCACACGCTAAGAATATGTGGTTGGGGAAACCCATGTGGAATTTAGCGAATATTGTCTTGGCCTAACCTAGGATTGTGCTTGTCTTTATTGTGCTTGTTTCAAAGACAAAATATTGTGCTTTCCAAGTGTTTTCAGACATTCAAACAAAGTAAAACATCACTTTTAGATTTGGAAACAAATAGTCAACATCAAACACTTCAAATTTTGGACCAAAATTGCAAACAAATCAGACTTTCTACTTTTTGCATCACATCTGCTGCAATGCATTCACTCTGTTGTACCACATTCAACTTGCAGAATACTGCATTCACTCTGTCAAAACACATTTTCCTTGCATAACACTGCATTTTCCTATTTCACACCACATTTTCTTGTCAGAAAGCCACATTCGCATTACTGAGCCGCATTAACTTTCTGTAACACTGCATTCGCTAAAATCGAGCCACATTTGCTATACAGTGATGCATATGTGACTTGAAACGACACATTCTCCTAGAAAAAACAAAAATCTTTCACAAACCAGAAACCAAAGTCAAACTTGTCCAAACTATCCGTAAACATCTTTTTCCAAAAGCATTTTGTCAAAACCAGATCAAAAAATTGCTCAAATATTCTCATTTCTTGTAGACTTTAACTTGCATCTTACCATAGGGTCATCTTTACAAATTTTAGTCTCATCATTAGGCCTCAACATTTTCATTTTCAGTCATAAACCAACATTTAGGTCCTCATTTCACTTGCATATTTTGGATTAGGACAACCTTACCATACTTTGCAAAATCTTGACTTTCAAAAGTAGGTTATCATGGGACTTAGTCATCATTATCTTCTTTTGTCATTGTCCTTTTGTGAGACCTTTCCAACTCAAAATTCTAGTTAGGAAATCTCACTTGTCATTTTGTCCTTGTCATTTAGTCCTTCAAATAAGTCCTTTGATATTCCAAAATTGAGACATAAATCAAGCTTAGGGTGGTTAGGAAACCTTCTTCCAAATCATTTAGACCATTTCATTTGCAAAATTTAGACATTCGAATCATTTTAGTCCTCACCTTGCATATCTTATCCTTAAAAATCCAAAAATATTGTCATAACTTTCATCATAGTCCTCATTTGGCATCTAGACTTGGCATTGGTAATCTACTTAGTCAATATCTTCACATTAGTCCTCATTGTCACCTTGGAATTTGACATCCTTTCTTGACAATTTTATCATCTTGCATTAGTCTTAGGAAAACGTCATTATCACCTTGCATTGACATCCTCCAAAAATACAAAAAACAAAAAAAATTAGTGTCATACCTTGTCATCCTAGTCTTCATTGTCCTTTGGCATTAGTCATTTCCTTTAGTCAACATTGTCATATTGCATCACTTATTCTGAAAATCCAAAAATATAGTCGTAGTCTCATGGCATCCACCATCATGTCTCCAAGTCACCTTGACATGCTTGCTAGTCAAATTGAATACCATTTTATCTGTAATGGTCACACTCAACTAGCCATAGACTTCAAAAGAGATTATCTCCAATTCAAATCCAAATCAATCACAATCCATGGTCAATCACTTACATACCCTTCCTACCAACAATCCATGAGTCCTAGTCCTCCATCTGTCTACCCTCACTACCAAAAGTAACTTAACACCATCCATGACATTAGTCCACAAAAAACATCCATTAATCACCCTCATCCTAACTTTGACGAGGGAAGCCAAATTTCCATTAATCCCTTCCAATCCTCCATGTCCTATCCTAGTCCTCCATTTACTAATCCCATCCAAATCCCCACTAATTCCATCCAACTTCCCACACCTTATCCTAGTCAACCATCCACTAACCCATGTCAAGTCTCCATATCCTATCCTAGTCATTCATCCATCAATCCAGTCCAAGTCTCCATGTCATCCACTAATCCCTTAAAAGTATCCACGTCCTATCCCAGTCCTATAGTCACTAATCCTTTCCAAATCACCCCATCCCAACATACATCTAGTCATGAAAATTTATCCTTGTCCAAAGTCACACGCCATTATCTACACTTGAGGATATATGTCAAGATCAAAACCTAAGGCATGACATCACAACTTCACCCTCATGTCAAGATCAAGGTAGTCCATCTCATGACCCCATCTTTAAGTCCATTCAAGAAGTCCTCCTAAATAACAATGGCATCCAAAACACACCTACCCTTGACAAAGATTCCATTCCCAATCATATCATCCAAGACAACTCCATCTTTGATCAAAGCACTACCATTGACCAAGAAGTCCAAAATGATCCACTCCTTGACCTTTACGCCATTCATGACCAAACACTTGATGATGACCCTATTTAGGCCCCGACTAGTGACACTTGCCAAAATGAGACACTTGCCTCCATGGGACACATAGACGATCTTCCTCTAGAACAAGAGTCTTCAATTTTAGACATTTGTAAATGATCAAGCTATAGATGAATTCATGGGACTCTATGAAAATGACCATAACGATGGATTTGACATCAACCTGGAAGCACCAATAGAATCAGTGAAATCTGACATGTCACAAGATCAAACCAAAGATATCAGTCAAAAAGATATCCAACATGTCAATGAAGCTAAGACAACCTATCAATTAGGATCATCTACTTTTATCAGAGCAGACTTGTAGATGAAAACATTTCAAGTAACTGTGTCCACATACATCATGATGGGTTAACATCTTGCTTTCAAAACACTAAATACCCCATCACAAACAAAATCTTCCAAAACATGCATTATCAAAGCAAGGGACTAGGGATACATGAACAAGGCATTTGAGGACCAATACAACTTTAGGAAAATTACAGGCACCAAGGTCTTGGCTATTCTACAATTAGAAAATCAAATGATGTCAGTGGTATCTCCTCGATGCTGGGGGCAAATTTATCTAATACAAACGTCAAAATGGAGTCCATGAGTAGTCTTTGTCATAAGATTGTTGTCAACACTCCCTCCATCCACACCACAAACCGTCATTCCATCATGAATAAACCTTCCCTTTGGAACCAACAAAAACATAAGTCTTACAAATATCAAATGTCAAAGGCCATTGAATTAGATAAAAAGACAAGTGGACAAACAAAATTTAAATGGATCCCAAAGAAAAGTGGATCAAGCAAAGAAAATATGTCAAAAGAAAAATTCAATCAATATGTGGAGCCACAAGACAAGAAGACTCCCACATATCATAAATGTCCACCTCCTTCAAAATGGTCATCAAGCAAGGCATCTAAAGGTGTTGGTTCCAAACGCCATCCCTCCAAAATCTGTCATCCACCATACCAAGTTTGGAAAATAAGAAGTGATTCATCCAAATGTCCAAACAACATTGCCAAGTCTACCATTATTCATCATAATCCTACATCTCTCCTAAAGTCCAAAAATCCCACGTCACACATCCGCCACATCTTGGCAACAACTTTTTACCACAAGGACTCTCATGACACTCTATCACAATGTGCGTATTCTGATAAGGCCAACTCTAGTATCATAAAGGATCACAATGATATTGATCAATTGTATGCAAGTGCTATGATCCTGACAAGACAACTCCTTCAACAAGGTCATTATTGGCATATCATGGCACCAGTCTCTACATCGGCACCATCAGTGGATTTAGAACAATTAGTGGTCATCTAAAGCATCCAGGCTATCCGCAAAATAAAAAATACAAAAAAAATGAAAAATATAAAACATCATCACTCTGATGAAAACCTGGAAAATAGGCGTCTTGGTGACACCAAAAAAATGAAAAAAATGACAAAAATAGTAAAGAGAAATAATTTTTCCAATAGAGAAAACCTGGCAAATAGGCGCTTTGGATAAGTACCATGATAAAAACCTGGCAAATAGGCGTCATGTGTAAAATAAATTATCTATGTGGACTCTTACACTTGGGGGCAAGTCATCTCATTTTCCATGCTTTCCTCATGACATTTACACCCATCCATTTTATTCATATCATTTCCTTCCATTTTCCCATCTACCTTGGTCTTGACATAAAACTGGCACACATAAATCATGCTTTGGGAAAACTCTTGACATGTCTATCCTTTGGTCGTACATTATTTGTGAAACATCATGTCATTGCCATCATAGCATCATTATCCTATATGACATAGTCCTTGAATATCATATGACAATTCCCTTAATCTCATGTCCCTCGTCCTTTACTAAGGCCACCTCTCATCCTTTCATGTATGTCACCCACCTTGGCTTTCCCTTGTCAAACGGTCTAAGGATACTCCATCATCCCATCTAGTCCTAACCAAGTCATTCCAAATGCAATGAGTTTCTTCCATACATGAACATCATCCAAAAAATTCCTTGACTTTGTTCTTGGCCCAGCTACAAACCTTAATCTTTTAGTCGCATTATCATCATCCTCACGTTGTTTCAGGATGTGTCCTTCCCACGTCAAACAATGTTGTCATCACCTATCAATTGGTATTCAACTTGACTAGGGGCACAATCATGTTTGTCCTTGGATTCTCATGTGTGGGCATCATTCACATGCATTTGTCGCAATCCTCATAAAACGTAAAAAATCCAAAAAAATTATAAACTATCAAAAGTCCAAAAAAATCATAAAACGTTAAAAATCCAAAAAAAACATAAACTATCAAAAGTCCAAAAAAAAATCATAAAACGTCAAAAATCCAAAAAAATCAAAATATCTCAAAAACCCAAAAATAGAGTCATTTCTTGTCAAGTCCATTGAGTCAGTCAGTCTTGGTCATTCATCTGAACTACGTTGTCTCTGCACATTTGCTACAGAGGCAAGGCTCACTTTGAGCCCCTGAGACATTAGGTTAGTCCTTTTAGGTTTGTCAAAATAAAAATCATGGCTCAGTCTTTGGTCATCAGGACAAAGTCATTGGTTGTGTCAAACTACGAGGTCTCTAAGTGTATGACATAGGCAAGGCCATCAATCGATGAGCCCCCAAGGCCGCACTAGGTCAGTCTATTAGGGTTCATGGCACTACACTGGCACACACGTCAAAGATTTTCAAGTTAAACAAGTCATCTCAAAACAAACATACTAATGCAACCAAACTTTGATAATTCTTTGATCAACACGTCAAACACATCAGCATGTCAACACTGACAAGTAGTCAACAACAGTCAAACCTCAGTCAAACTTTAGACAATCTCTATCAAAACAAATCAAACTCAGTCAAAATTAGTCAAATAGTCAACTTGTGGTTATTCTTCAGATGAGTCCTTCTGGAGAACAACCCCTGTCATCTGTACCTTAGGATGTGTCCTTCCTAGGTACCATCACTGTCATTTGGCATTTCGAGGGATCCTCTTGACATTTAAGGATTGATCCTCTTGACATTGACATTATTCAGGTGTCCTTCCTAAAATTTGACATTCAGACATCATCAAACATGACACTTTTGACATTCGACACTTTGGCATCGTCATACATGACATCCTTGACATTCAAAAAATTTGGCACCTTTGGCATTCGACATTGTCAAACCTGACATCTCGACATTAAAAAACTTGGCATTCAGACACACTTGGCAAACACTTGGCATTTGTCTTTGGCTCTTTCGTCATGGTACTAGTTTCTCAGTGATGTCCTGACAACAGGATTTAGAGAAGCAGCGACGTATCATGATGATTGTCTTGTCTTGTCTTTTTGGCAATCATGGTACTAGTTTCTCAGCGATGTCCTGACAACAGGATTTAGAGAAGCAACGACGTATCATGATGATTGTCTTGTCTTTTTGGAAGTCATGTTACTAGTTTCTTAGTGATGTCCTGACAACAAGATTTAGAGAAGCAACGAAATATCATGATGATTGTCTTGTCTTTTTGGCAGTCATGTTGCTAGTTCCTCGAGGATGTCCTGACAACAGGATTTAGAGGAGAAACAACATTTCATTACTTGTATTTCTTGTCTTTTTATGCTTGTGGCTGGTTATGACGAAAAGATTGGGGAAATTGTGCTCTTAGTATGAGTCATGATCATCGTTGTCTATGACTGCTTGTCTTATGTGATGGTACGACCTTGCACACATTGATCTATATCATATCATGGTGTTTTTTGGTCATTACAATAATCCGCCCAATGATGATTCAAGCAATGTTTATTAGTTCTTTGGAAAATGTTGAAGGTTTCTTTCTCGTCCCACCCTTGTTTGTTTCCCCTCTAACATTTCATCTAGTTTGCATCTTTGTCATCAGTATCTTTTGCACTAGCACTTCTTTGTCCCATCATCCTCTAGTCTTCTCATTCTATTTCAAGAGTACACTCATGATCTCTTAACCTGATTGTCCTCTCGAGGGGGCATACCGCAACCCTCCTCGTCATTCTTCCTCATCCTACTTTGCACTTGGGCATATTTTTGACTTATTTTCTTTGTCACAATGTGACAGGTTGCATTACGACAAAGAGGGGCAAAATGTACACATAAAAATGACCTAGGACTGCAGGTTCTATTTTTCACCTTTTTTCTTCCTAGAATAATTAAGACATTTTAATTATGTCCTTGGTCCACTTTCGACTATTAATTAAATAATTCATGTCCTTTTTATTCCTCTTGATTATTTAAATAAATAAATTTTATTTATTTATCTAAATACGTCGCTAATTGTCTAAAGTCTCTTTATAATTAAATAAATTTCTTAGTTTATTTAATTATCCTTGTCCAATAATTCCTCCTGATTATTTAAATAGATAAATTCTATCTATTTATTTAAATATGCCACTAATTCTTAAGTCTTCTTATAATTAAATAGATTCTTTAATTTATTTAATTATTGGTCACCTTCTCCAATTAAATAATTATCTTTAATTATTTAATTTGACATTTTCCTCTTTTCAGTAAATAATTTGAATTAATTATTTACTGTCATGTGGTCCCACCTTTTGAATTAAATTAAATTTTAATTCAAAATAGTCTTTTTCCTCAAAAATCAAATAATTTCCATTTATTATTTGATTTTCTAGTCACCTCTTTTTCTGTGCCAATCTTATCTCTTGTCACATGCGTTGTCAACCCTTGATTTGATTTTCTAAAAATAAATCTTGTCCATTCATTTTGAATTTGACCTAATGTGTCCCTAACCCTAATTGTGGGTTCTCAAATTGAATCTTGTCCTTTGATTCTAGGGCACTTGTCAATCTTCAATCTTGGCCATTCATCCAAAATTGCATTTTCTATAAAATGGCAATTTTTCTCTCGTTTTGTCATCTCATGCAATTTGGTTTTAGGTAGTCTCATGTTATCTTGCAATCTTGTCATTTTCATGCAATCTTGTCATCTTGCATTATTGTCATTTTTTCATAGGCATAGTTACATCTCATAGGCCTAATTTAGACACATTTTAGATGCTTACTAGTTGCATCGTAGCTTAGTATTGCATATTGTCATCTCAAATCCTTCAACATTTGCTTAGGGCTTGTCATTGTCATTAGATTGCTCATCATAAATATGAGGGAAATATCATATTTGCAGCAAGTCGAGAAGGTGTAATGGAGGTCAGCCATGGAGATTGAAGACATTTGGTGAGATCTTTCATTTTTTTTCATGTTTTCCTTTGCACTCTATTATTACTTTGGATTTTTATGTTAATGCATTAGATTTGCTAACCCTAGGAAAGATACCCTTAGTTACAATAAGTGATAAGAATATTATGGGGATAACTGAGAAGTGTGCCCTTGCACACAATAAGTTTCAAGAAAACCTCAAGGGTGCACAAGATTGTGTGGATGAAGCAAAGGCCCTATTTCAATATTGTATGAAGTGGCCTGGAGCCACAAAAAGCATAAAGAATGAGATGTACTCCATTAAGTCCCAGATCAATAATGCTTCTAGTGCCTATGATCCGAAACATGACATGATTGGAAACACAAGGACAACAATAGAGTATTTTCATGAGAGATTATTCCAACTACAAGATGAAAAAGAGAAAATAATTATGTAGTTTGGAAATCTCAGGGACTTGGTAAATTCAAAATTCATATCTGTTTCAAGTGCCCTATTGAGTACTGACAAAGCTACAAAGATCAATTAGGTACCCAATAATCTAGAAGAAGGAAAATAAATATTGATGGAGCTAGAGACCTAGTGAAAAATGCTTAGGATGACCAAGAAAATATGGGAAGAGGGAAAACAAGTATGGCAGACACATCTACAGAAGCTCCAAGGCTCAACTTCATCCAATTGACAACATTTCTTTATTATTTATACCTTTTCATTTTTAATTTTAGATTCTTTGTACATATGTGGATGGTGTAACATGTTTTTTAGTACAAGTTTTTGATTCATAACATTCTTAGGGGGAGTCAGTTCAATTTTTTTCAGTTTGAATATATGAATATATTTGTTAAGGGGAGATCTAGTACATGTAAAGAAGACTGTTATATGCACCCTTTGACCTTTATGTCAAAGGGGGAGAGTAATTTTGGAGATGTTTAGGCATGTTGCCATCAATGAAAAAGGGGGATATTGTTGGAAAAATTAGGAGTTTGTCATTGATGTTGTTGTTGACAACATGAGCATGTGGGATAAGCACAAGGTACACTGTTATGCATTGCAATATTGTCGTTGATGTCAACATTGTACCTTGATAAGAAGATATTTGTGCAAATAAATTTGGGTGGCTCATACATGTTTTAAGATTTTTGTGTAAGGCAATTTTGCAAGAAGGTTTGATCCCATGAAGACAATTGTGATGGAAATTGACTAAGTGATAATACCAGTGATTATGTGTTTAGATCATCTGGTTTTATGGTTTGCATTGGTCCATCATTCAATTCTTTGCTCTATGGTTCTAGTATAATGTTTTTGGTTGGTAGAAGTATCTAATTCTAGAGTTTCATCTTGCTTTGGCTCTTGGTGTGAAAGTCATGAGTAACAAAAGTTCAGCTTGATAGTTACAGGTATTTTCCAGTTTTGTGCATATGATTTTGAGAATCCACACTTCTTCTCAGATTGGATTTTGGCTCTGCAGATTTGAGGAGATGTTGACAAGTGTCAATAGAGTGTGCATTCCAATTGGCATGGTGTTTGGAAGTCCGCGTGTCTGAATGTGGATGTACAGTTGGTGAATTTTAAAAATAGGTCTTCTATGGTGCTGACCTAATATGTTTTAAGGTATGTGAAGCTTAATTAAGTATTGCGGAGTTATCTAGGAGCTATTATAGGTCCATGCGAACCTACTTGATAGATTGCAAGCCTTGGTTTATGGCGCAAAGGTGAAAGATTTTGAATTTGAGCCAATAAGTCATATTTTATATATTTTGAATGGTACATCTAATTAGGCTGATCTAATTGATGTTCTAAGTATTTATAGATAATTTGGATATAAATATAATATTGTTTTGAAGGTGTAAACAACAAGCGATAGACAAGAAGTAAGTGTGTGAGAAAATGTTATCAGAGCATTGTGAATCTAATATGTGAATATTGAGCAGAGTGTTAGAGTGATGCAAATGCAAAGGAAAACAAAGTGCTAGATCAAAATTAGATGAAGTGTGTGAATTTAGTGTATTGAGCTTCATTGGAATTGTATTTCATGCATATGATAGTTGCAATTATAATAGTTCAATCTAGGTTGTGAGCCACAAAATTTCTTCTCTTTTCTTTTGTTAGTGGACAGTGAGTCCACCTGTAGTGAGCACTTCTATAATATACTATAACTGGTTATAATATATTGTGAGCTAATCCTCACTATGGTTTTTCCCATTTTGGGTTTTCCACGTAAAAAATCCTGGTGTTCATTTGTTATGTGATGTTGTTAGATGTTTGCATGTTTTCCTTCATTACTACAAATTAAATAAGTTATGTGTTGCATGGTTAAATTTTTAAATGGTTTAAAAGTATACTGATTCACCCCCCCTCTTAGTATTTCGGGTGTTCAATAGGAAATTATTTAGAGATTGCTTGCTTGAATTATTTTCTTGGATCATCTTTAACAAAATTATCTCTTTTCTTATTATGCATTAGATTCAAGGTAAGGGTTTCAATCCCATTCATTTAAATTGAATTTATTCATGCCTATTCCATGCCCAGCTTAATTAGATGTATATATGGTATTTATTTAGTTGGGAAAGATTGTATTGGTGAATTATTAGATTGAAAGAAATAAATTTCACATCCCAATTGCATTATTCCTTATATTTTACTTTTTCCATTGAAACTATGTCAAAAAATTTATAAATTATTATGTGATTGGATAATTTTTATTTCCATGCCCTTAGCTTCAAAATAGTATTATTTTATTTATACTTTTGAATTTTGAATTTTGGGTGAGATTTGAGTTCCCATCGTTGAAATTTAATATTTTGCACATTTCATGCATGTTGTTGAACAATGAAAAATTGAATTCCAAGTTTTATTTTGAATATTTTTTGTAGGAATGGAATTGTTTGTGTGAATAAAGTCTTGAACCTATCTAATTCCTATTAGGGGGAATTATTCACATATAGGTTCTAGTTGTCCTTCTAGAAGTCTTAGATGTCTAGATAAGATCTTATTATATCTTATCTTTTTGACTTTTTTGTCAAGTTAGTTGTCTCATAACATAGTATTAAGGTACATGTCACAATATTCTCTAATCCTATCTATCACCTTTCCTTTATAAGCAAGGCCTCTCATGTACATATTAACTCAATCTTGCATCCATAATCAAGCAATCTCTTCTTGCCATTTTCTCTCTTGTGGGTGATATTTTGGTCTTGCAGCTATTCTTGGGGTGTTTGGAGTTCACCATCAACTCCTACACGAATTACCTCATTGAAATGGGATAAAAAATAATAGCCCATTGGTGTTCCATGATTGGACCTTATTTTATGTGCCATGTTCGTATAGTATTTTGCACTATTTTGTCTTAGGAGGTGAGGTCTCTATGTCTTAATAGAGTGGAATCTCACCCTCATATGTTAGAAATACAAGTGATGAACTAGGGTCAATGAGAGGTAAAAAAGCTAATTTATTTAAAATAACGGTTTTACACATATCACACATAAAAAATATTATTCTACAAGTTCATTTTGTTGAATGCACAAGAAAACTAAGAGGGGGGGTGAATTAGTTGTACATTAAACATCAAAACTTCATTAAGATTCAAATTTGCATTAATCCTTTATCAAGCATTGAACCCTTATCATGCATTAACAAAATATAAATATGAGAAACAGTAATGCAAACACATCCATACACATGAGAACACCAGATTTATGTGGAAAACCCAAGAAGGGAAAAACCACGGTGAGGATTAGCTCAAAATATAAAGTAATTGCAACACCAAATACAATAGGCTCACTGCCAGAGGGTTCATTTCCCAAAAGAAAGAATGGATCACTTCTAGAATAGAAAGAAGAAGAAAGAATATTGTTACAATGAGAAATCCATCTCAAAGCAATAGAAAAGTTCCACCATTGCTTCACCAGAACATTCACTCTCTGTAGAATGTAGAAACCTACTCCTCACTGCTTCCAATAGTAATAGTAATTAAATCTCACACTACACTTTGCACTTTCACACTTCACATTATAATTCACATCATACACACTACAACACACATCCTCCAACTCAACACACATATATATAGCATCTTCAACCTTGAAAATTATCTACAAGGTTGGCTATGCACCTCAACCATAAAAATTTAAATTAGGTCGACACTAAGCATTCCCATAGTGGAGAGGAATGAAAGTGGACCACATCACACCTTAACTTAAACATAAATACACTCATACATGCTACGTCACACTTCCACAAACATCAAAGCATATCTGCAATTACTGTAAACACCCAAGGTTAGCCGAAATTGTGTTAACACCATTAAAAATTTAACTACATGTTAGTGTAATTAATATTTAATTACACTTGCATAACTTTACTTAGGTAATATTTAATTCCTCGGTTAATTAGTTTTCATCCTTATCTTGTTGAGCTATCTTGTTGCTCAAGATAAGATTAGGGTTATGCATCTTTGCTTTTATAAAGCAAATCATATCTTGTAACTAAGAATTCCTGAATAATATTATGTTGCACATCTTTATGCAATTTCTCTTCTTTTTCTGATTTTCTCTTATGTGGAAATATTTTTTCTAGTGTGCATTTCAGATCTTGGTTTCTAACATGGTATCAGAGCCTTGATTTGCAACCCCTTCTCAATTTTTTTGAGAAAATAATTGCAGAGTTCGTTCGGGATTCCTCGAGGGTATCATGCCTTGAGTTCATTTATGAGGTGTTTTGGATCAGATCGGGCTTCACCATTAGATTTAGAGTGCTGGAAAAGTCAGGATTGGATTTTGTTTTGCAGATTTTGGCCATCATTTGCCAAATCTGTGAGGGTTTTAGGTTGGGAGATTTTTTGCAAGTTCTGGAGGTAGTGTATTTTTTGGAGCAGTTTGAGCACAAACGGAGGTCACCATCGCGTTCACAGTGGCCAAAAACCTTAAGATTGCCTTTCATTTTGTAGATTTTGGTGAAGTTGGTTCGGAAGGCAAAAAGTTTTTGCCTGGGGGGCCGTACGGCCTCCCCAGCATGCTTCCCAATGCACAAAAAATGAAAAAAAAGTGTTTCTTGGGATTCAAGCCAGCACCTACAATTCACAAGGTTTCTGCCACTTGGTGGCCATTGGGCGGCCGCTAGTCCACCACCGGGCGGCCACCAGGTGACCGCTAGTCCGCGACTGGGCAGCCACCAGGCAGCTGCTGGTCCGCCACCGCCGTCGGTCTCCACCGCCCACCAGCCACTCGTCTAGCGCTAGCCCTTGTGGGCCCCCATCAGATGAGCTGTGGTCCTATTGAGGACTGAGCGCTCTACGCTCAACACCAGCCGCGCTTAGCCCCCACCAACGGTCACATTGGTGATCGGGGGATGCATCTAGCCGCTGGCTTCCTCCACAACACCTTCACTGATCACATGGATGACCAAGGGCTCCACCCCAGCCCCCAATCCACTAGCCCTTGGTCACACACAGGACTAGGGGCTTATTTTTTTTAGCCCCCTGGGCTGCCTGCAGGCCTTATTGGCCTTTCTGGAGTTGTTTTCACCAAATCAGGCATATTTTTTGCGTACGATCTCCATTTTTTGCAAACAAGACACTGTTGGAAATATGATTCCAACGCCAATCCAGTGGTGTAGGTTTTTTTACCAGACTTTTCTCTAGATTTATTTTGCAGGTCTTTGAACTTAGATGGAGTTTTTTTCACTTTGGAGGGCATATCTTTTGACTCAGTGATCCATTTTTCGTCATTCTTGCAGCGTTGGAAAGCTGGTTCAGTCCTCTACACAGATCTGAGGTCTATTTTTATTTTTTGTTTATGCATGTTTTCATTCTCTCCTTTTACAATCGTTGGGTTATTGTAATAAATGAACTGAGGTAAAGTTCCATTAGGGGGGTTTCTTGCATAATAAATCTGATTAGAGTGTAGTTTCACTTTGATCTCCATATTTTTTTGATGGAAACTCGCATGGGTTATCTGGTTTCTTAGTTTCTTTTGGCCACATCTTGTCTTAGCTTGACACATATCAGATTCACATCGATTGACACTTTAGATTGAGAACCTATGGTTAATGATCCACATTGGATCCATCTCAGTTTGAGGGCCATGTTTTTATGGTTAATGTTCTAGAGTCTTTATGGTACTCCTTCCCATGGAATATTTTTAGTCTTAGTTTGGCATCGGCATCGAGATACATAGCTTCCAGATTCTGTCATCTCATCTACTGTTGCTTCACAGATTCCAGGGTTGTTCTAGTTTGTGAGTTTTCCAGTGTTTTGTGGCATCGAGTCTGCTATCACATTATTATGATTCCGCTTTGGTTTCTTGTAGACAAAAGTATCTTTACTTGCTTGTCGGATTGCGGTTCTAGTGTTACTCCACAGTGTTCTTCTGGTGCTTCTTTGTAGCAGTCATCTCATTGTAGGGGGTTTTGTCCCATTGGGTTTTCCTTCTCTACCTCATTATTGCATTTGTACTTGGGTATCTGATCAGGCCTTGTTGCCAGGACCCATTCATGCTTTCTTGTATTCATCTTAGTTTTTAGGTGCATGCTTTTTTAGTCTCCCTAAGTTGCACTTATGGGGGGTGTTAGTGTAATTAATATTTAATCACACTTCCATAACTTTACTTAGGTAATATTTAATTCCTAGGTTAATTAGTTGTCATCCTTACCTTGTTAAGCTATCTTGTTGCTCAAGATAAGATTAGGGTTATGCATCTTTTCTTTTATAAAGCAAATCATATCTTGTAATTAAGAATTCCTAAATAATATTATGTTGCACATGTTTATGCAATCTCTTCTTTTTTTGATTTTCTCTTCTATGGAAGGCTTTTTTCTGGTTTGCATTTCAGATCTTGGTTTCTAATAGTACACACTTCCTCAAATCCAAAGATGAATTTTACACTACATATAACACTTAAACATAATCTAGAATATTCCATCAACACCTTGAAATCCAACAAGTTTATTTGTAACAACTTTCACCTAAAGAACATACTCACCTTGTACACCCAATTAACCTTCCACATACTGTAACATATGAATCCAACCTCATGGAGCATCAAACTTCAAACAAATTAGACTAGAGATATATATGAGAAATGTGAGAACACTCCCAAATCCACAAGACCAAAAACCATATTGCATAGAAATACAGAGCAAAACCATTTCTCCTAGACATTGCTTTCACAGTTCACACATTGGTGAACACAAATTTCTCTGCAAAATGATCCAGGACAAGAAAATTTGGATATAACACCTCTGAACACCTCTAATCAACATATCCAAACCACATAAGTAGATCTTCAACCATGAAGAAATGTAGAGAAAAATACTGAACACTACTCTGCCATACTGAACACTCTTTACCACACTATTTCCTCTTTTATTCAAATTTTCTCAAAAGCATTTGGAAACCAGGCACCAAAAAAATCATCTCATCATCTACAACACTTTCTTGTCACCATCAAACCAACTACACTACAAAAATTCAACCACACACATGCTTATCAAGGCAACACCAGAGGTAGACACCAACGAGGCTACTAATGACAACATAATGCAACAAATCAAAGAACCTCCATAGGTTGAAATCAATGCAACAACATAGATCTATTGAAATCAATGAGAATATAAACTATATAGACTTCCAACAATCCCCCCATTTATCATTTATGGAAACACATGAAAAACCATCAACAACAAAACAATAACCAACAACTCTCATCACCAACACATGCACTACTTCCCCTTAATTCATAGGTTTTTTTAGTTAAATCTCTCCCCCTTTGACATCAATGGAAAAGGGAAAAACATTTTTATTTTTCTTTGCTTCCCCTTTGACATCAATCACACATACTTTCTCTCCCCCAAAAGGAAACACCTATAAGGACAACAATTGCTCTACAACTATCTTTTCTTTTACTACACTCTATTTTCTTCACACCTTCTCTACACACTCCCCCTTAGGAATACACAACATACTTCACTAACCAAAAACTACCACACATATCCTTTGACACAAATAACAAAGGAAAACATCTGTATACTACAAAATGACAACACTTACTCCCCTTGACAGTAATAACCAATAATGCTACTACCTACTCCCCTGAGAGGTAGCCATCAACATCAATCCAGAATAAGGAATGAATATTGGAATTCATTGGATTTATGCATATCCTTATGCATCTAGTTGAAAGGAGGGGAAATAACTCATAACTTCTCTTGAAGATACTCAAAAGTATCCTTAGGAAGAGCCTTAGTGAAGATATTTGCAACTTGATCTTTAGTCTAGGCACATATTCCAACTACACCTCATTCTCTACAACATTCTCTCTCAAAAAGTGATATTAGATTGAAATATGCTTTGTCCTTGAAAGCATTGCCAGATTCTTTGAAATGTTAATAGAACTTGTATTATCACAAAATATAGAAATAATTTCATCATATACCAATCTAATATCCTTTAAATTCTACTTCATCCACAACACCTATGTGCAACATGATGCTTCCACAATGTATTTTTCCTTTGTAGTAGATAATGACACTAAATCCTACTTCTTACTTAGCCAAGACACCACTACTTCAAAGAAAGAATGCACTACCACTTGTAATTTTTCTGTCATCCACACAACCTACTCAATCTGCATATGTATTAGCATTTAGAGAGAAATTAGTATCTTTTAGATGCCACAAGTCATGTTTTAGAGTTCCCTTCAAGTATCCGAATATTCTCTTCATTGCTGCCACATGTGACTTTGGGATCTTCTTGAAATCTAGCCACAAGAAAAACTACATGCATGATATCTAGTCTAGTACCAATTAGATACAACAATCCCCAAATCATTGATCTATACTTGCTCTGATTAGCCTTACGAGATTCTTCATTTTTACTCATCTTGCAACCAATAACCATAGGATTACATACCGATTTAGAGTCTTCCATTTCAAACATCTTCAACATTTCCTTGACATACTTTCATTGTGAAATGAATGTACGTTTCTTTGTCTGTTTGATTTGTAGTCCAAGGAAGAAATTCATCTCCCCAAACATTGACATTTCAAACTTATTATGCATCTATTCTACAAATTTCTTACACATACTCTCATTTCCTCCAAATATTATATCATCAACATACAAAACCACAATCAAGATTTGATCTTTTTAAACCTTAAAATAAAAATTTATATTTGTGGTACCTTTATTGAATCCTTGTTGTAATAGGTATCTATCCAATCTTGCATACCAAGCTTTGGGAGCTTGCTTGAGTCCATATAATGTATTCCTCAATCTCTAGACCATATTAGGATCATTTGATAGCTAAAAGCCTTTCAATTGTTCAATATGAACTTCTTCTTCCAACTTAGCATTCAAGAATGCAGAATTCACATCCATCTGATGAACTTTGAAATCCTTGTGTGCTGCAAAATCCAAAAACATCCTAATAGCTTCCATCCTTGTGACCAAAGAAAAATTCTCTTCAAATTCTATTCCTTCTACTTGTGAGTAACCTTTAACACAAGTCTTGCCTTTTTCCTAACAACTTCTCCACTCTCATTCAGTTTGTTCTAGAATACCCACTTAGTTCCAATCAAATTCTTGTTTGTTGGTCTTGAGACAAGTTCCAAGTCTGATTCTTCTCAATATGCATTGATTCTTCTTCCATAGCCTTGATCCAAAATTCATCTTTGCATTCCTCAATCACTGTTTTAGGTTCAACTTTGGAAAGTAAACGCAAGTTTACTTGTTCTTCTATCATAACAACTTTTCTTCTTGTCAATACACATTTGCTTATGTCACCAATGATCTGATCTTTAGAATGATTCTTCTACACATACTTAGGGGTCTTAGGGATCCTTTCCAGAGCTTCTCCCTCTTCAACCTACACTTCTTTTTCCTTACCTTCATCCTTCTCTTCTTCTCTCCAAGAGGACTCATTTGATTCATATCAATCTATCAGTACTGAGATTTTATGTAGAGCTTCATCCACCTTGAAACTTTCACTTTCAACAATCCTTTTTAGCCCTTGTTGTAGCATCAATAAGCTTTGACTTTTGTAGAATATCTAAGGAAGATTCCTTCATTAGATCTAGCATCAAACTTTCCTAAGTTTCCTTCATCTCTCTTGATATATAATTTTCTTCCAAACACTCTAAAATACTTGACAGTGGGAGTTCTTCCATACCAAAACTCATAGGGAGTCTTTGAAATGTTTGTCCTTGCTTGCACTCTGTTAAGTATATAGACTGAAATATGAATTGCTTCTCTCTAGTAGACTTCTAGTAGGTTTTGTTCTTTCCTCATTGTCCTTGCTGCTTCTTGAATAGTCCTATTGTTCCTTTCAATCACTCCATTCTTCTGAGGAGTCATAGGAGCTAACAAATGCCTCTTTATTCCTTGAACTTCACAAAAACTATTAAACTCATTGGAGGTGAACTTTCAACCTCTATCATATCTCAAAAATTTGACTTTTATATCCATTTCATTCTCAACCATAGCTTTGAATGCCTTAAAATTTTCTAGAGCTCCTGATTTTTCTTTGAGAAAAGCTACCCAAGTCATTCTAGAGTAATCATCAATCAATAACATAAAATATCTATCACCTTGAAAACTTCTTGTTCTTGTAGGTCCATAAAGGTCTGTATGCACTAGCTCCAAAGGACGTACAATAGAATATTCCTTGATATTGACCCTTTTTCTTGTTTTCTTCCCAACTTGATACTCCTTACAGACAACATTTATAAGCTTTGTAATCTTTGTAATATATCTCACAACTTGAAATGAATTGATCCTTACTAGGCTATCAAAATTGATGTGACACATTCTTCTATGCCATAACCGACTTTCATTTATTTGAGTCACAAAGCACATACCATTAGCACCTTTGAGCTGATAAAAATTTTCATCTATCCTTCTTCATGCAACAAAAAGAGTTCTAGAGCCTTTTCTGATCTCAAGTCCACTATCTTGAAACACAAGATTATATCCTTTGCTACACATTTTTCTTACACTTAGAAGATTATGCCGGATCCCCTTAACATAAAGAGGATCATGTATATTATTCTTTCCATAAAAAATGATTGAACCTTTTTTGCATAGCTTAGTAGATGGATCATCACCAAACTTAACAAGACCTCCTTCAAACTTTTCAAGTTTAAAAAACTTACTCTTATCACCTGTTATGTGATTTAAGCATCCATTGTCAAAAATTCAATAGTTTGTGTCCTCTCTAGCATAAAAATTAGTCACCATAGTTCCATTATGACCTTCTTTCAGAGCAACTTCCTTCATACATCTCGCAGAGTTAGTAGAATTAATTACACATTTAGAGCCATGAACAAGTATTCATTATCCTCATCATCATAGTAGTCAGATTCATCATCATATATACTGGTGTCCTCTTTAACATAATAACTTCTCTTAATTGACTTACCTTTATTCTCCTTAAATTTTTCATTTGAAGATTTGAATGGACATCTTGAAGCATAATGACCCATCTTTCCACAATTGCAACATTTGAAAGTACCTCTTTATTTTCTAGTGTCCTTTTTCAATTTTGTCACAAATTTTGCTTCTAGCTCATCAAACTCATATGGATCAGATTCCTCATTCTTCTTTGTTTTGCTAGCTTTAAAAGTAGTCTCTTTTCTTGAATCGCTTGGACCAAACTCTCTCAATTCAAAAATCTAAATTTTGAGCTTCTTCAATAGCAGAAACCTTATGACTATAAGCTTTGGGAAGAGTTCTTAATATCTTCTTTACCACCTCATCTTCAAGTTTTCCTCCAAGGCCTCTGATGGAATTGACAAGTTCGTCCACTCTACACATGTAGCCTATAATATCTTTTTCTTCAATCATCCTTAGGGTTTCAAACTTAGTCTTTAAGTTCTGCATCTTCACTTGCTTGAATTTATCATCTCCTTCTTAGATTCTTTCTAGCTTTTTCCAGATCTCACCAATAGTTTTGAGATTCATAACTTTCAAAAATTTTGAATTAGAAATACCACTCAAAATATCATACCTTGCTTTTCCATTGTTCTCATATGCCTTGATCTCATCATCAATACTTAGACCATTTGCAGGCATTGTATATCTAGTTTCAATACTTCCAAACTCCAAACCCTAGAGAAATAAGGAAACCTTCCATCCTGGTCTTCCAGAATGCATAATCAAATCCATCAAATAGAGGAGTCTCCTTCTTGTGAACCATCCTAGATCTACCTCAAGTGGTTGAGCTTTCTTCCTAGGAACCTTTCTCTAATACCAATTGTTGAATGCAAGAGATAACTGAGAGGGGGGTGAAGTAGTTCTACATTAAAACATCAAACCCTCATTAACATTTAGATCTACATAAATCCTTTATCAATCATTATACCCTTATCGTGCATTAGTAGAATATAAACATGAGAAACAGTAATGTAAATACATCCATACACATGAGAACACTAAATTTACGTGGAAAACCCAAGAAGGGAAAAACCATGGTGAGGATTAGCTCACAATATAAAGTAATTACAACACTGAATATAATAGGCTCACTATTAGAGGGTTCACTGCCCAAAAGAAAGAAGGGCTCACTACTAGAATAGAAAGAAGAAGAAAGAAGATTGTTACAATGAGAAATATATCTCAAAGCAATAGAAAAGTTCCACCACTGCTTTACCAAAACATTCACACTCTCTCTGTAGAATGTAGACACCTTCTGCTCACTGCTTCTAGTAGTCTTAGTCATTAAAGATCACACTGCACTTCACACTTCACACTTCACATTATAATTCACATCATACACACTACACCACACATTTTCCATCAGCTCAACACACACATATATATACTATCTTCAACCTTGAAAATAATCTACAAGGTTGGCTATACACCTCAACCATGCAAATTTAAATTAGATTGGCACTAAGCACTCCCACAGTGAAGAGAAATGAAAGTGGACCACATCACACCTTAATTCAAACCTAAATCCACTCATACATGCCACACCATGCCTCCACAAACATCGAAGCCTATCCGCAATTAGTGTAAACACCCAAGGTCAGTCAAAATTGTGTTAACACCATTAAACATTTAAGTACATGCTTCCTCAAATCTAAAGATGACTCATGGACTACATACAACACTTAAACATAATCTAGAATATTCCATCAACACCCTGAAATCCAACAAGTTCCTTCGTAAAAAAATTCACATGAAGAACATACTCATCCTATACACCCAGTTAACCTTCCACATTGACTGTCAACATCAAGATGAAAGTCAAACTCATTGACCCATGTTTCCTCTCTCATGATATCAGAGCACCAAAATTTGAACAACTCATACTAAAGATAGATACGAGAAATGTAAGCACACTCTCAGATTTGCAAGACCAAAAATGACACTATGGAGAAATGCGGAGCAAAACCATTTCTCCCAAACAACATTGCTTTCATAGTTCACACATTGGTGAAAAAAAATTCATTTCACAATGATCCAGGGCAAGAAACTCTAGATATATCACCTATGAACATCTCTGATCAACATATCTGAATCACATAAGGATATCTTCAACCATGAAGAAATGCAGAGCAAAATATTGAACACTACTCTACCATACTAAGCCATTTTTACCACACTGTTTCCTCTTTTATTCAAATTTTCTCAAAAGCATTTGGAAACCAAGCACCAAAAACATCATTTCATTATCTACAACATTTTCTCATCACCATCAAACCAACTACACCACAACAATTCAACCACACACATGCTTATCAAGGAAACACCAAAGGTTGACACCAATGAGACTACTAATGATAACATAATGCAACAAATCAAAGCACCTCCATAGATTGACATCAATGCAACAACATAGATCTATTAACACCAATGACAACACAAAATCTATAGACTTCTAAGACATTTTTTGTATTCCCATGTGTGGGTATGATGTATGATCATGAAGGACATGGGGTTGATCCTAGATATCGATGGAAATTCCTTTACAGGTCCCCATTTGATAGGAATAATTATTGTAAGAGGGTTAAGTGGAAATTGCATAAACAAGTGAGAATTCTTCAATTAGGGTTAGAAATCCAAAAAAGCAAAACATAAATAATCAAAAACCAACTTACCAATGAGATTGAATGCTTCTATGCTATGAAGTCAACACACAAATGGTTAGAAATTCAACTAAATAGATTGAAATCAAGCACAATTGTAAACCTTACATCCCATTTGAAGGAGAAGTTTGTTATGGATGTTGGATTTATCAAAGCTTAAATCCTTATTCTTGAAAAAACTTAATGATGACCTAGATGATAGATGAAAGATGAAATGACTGCTCACTTTCTCAAAACTCAAAGTAGCATGATCTCAATACTCAAATTCTAGGTGATGATTATGGAGGAATGAGGGTGATTTTATAAATTTTCAAGAATTAGGTCAAGGGTTGAGATTGAATCTTAAAATGGAGGGATGGGAGAAGATCAAGGATGATGAAGAGATGAGATTAGTTGCAACTCCAAATATCTCCTCATTTGTAGGAAATTGGTTGAGATATTTGAGGATGAAGGGTGGAGATTTGATCTAAAAAATGGAGGGTTAGAAATGCTTGAGATAAAAATTTAGTTAAGATATTTTGAAAAGGGAATATTCTTTGGAAATATGCTTTATGGAGGGAAATTAGAATTGTTGTCACTCGAAATTGTACCCTACTAAACAAGGAGTTCAACATTCTAGTGATACAATGGAACTAACCTCAAGGTGTGGGACCTTGCAAATGAGGTTATATCTCTGAAGAAGGATGGATTCCTTTCTAAACCAAGGTGCAGTGGAGGCTGGTCTAACCCAACACCAATAAACTCTAAACTATGACTTGCAGGAGGAAAAGGGAGAAGGAGAAATGCTGAAAATAAGGGAATGGTAATGCACCAAGTTTAATATGTTTCTTCCTGCATGTTATTGCAAAAATAATAAAAAAAACCACTAGAAAGGTTCACACAACTCTCTATTTTACCAATATTACAAAGGAAACATGAAGGCTAAGGTCTGAAAGATCCTAAAAGGGGTGCAATTTACCCACAATTAACACTCACAGTAGATCAACACAATCATGTAACTTGTAAAATTGATGAAAACTCATGCATGCATAGAGGTATCAAATGTTACACAAGATACAAGCATTGAGAAGAGGTAAGACAATGATTGTATTAACACAAATGCTTGGAAGCCAATTTTACAGTTGTAATGTATTGTAGCACTGTGATGTAATAGGATGGTGACATGCATCCTCATATTGCACCATTTAGCTTTGAAGAAGAGGACCCACCAAAACTTCCATCACATATCACAAAAAATATTTGTGCTTTAAGAATGAAAGCTATGATGCATATAACCTTTGTGATGTAAACACATTTTACCACTTGTCATTGATCACACATGTCATCTTCTCGCTCACCCATAGGGCTAAGCTGAGGACCCACCATAACTTTGTGGGACAATGGGACACTACCATTTGTCCCTTTTGATGTCACACTCCACCACCACCACATATCACATATATGGCTTAGCCTTCTTGATTCACAACTATGATGTGAATCAATTGTGTGATGACCATTGGATCTCCTCCCTTTCATCGTAGCCATTGATATTGAATATCACACATCACAAGCTTGCTTTGCACTCAGGAATAGAAAAGCAATGCAAAGGGAGGTTGTAATGAGATAGAATGTTGACACTCGTCCATTGACCTAAGAGAATTGGAGCCATCACATGTCATGCAAAGGGAACTGGTGGTGGGAGGGAAAAATGTGATGCAAAGAAGGTATGTGATGGAAAAGGAAGTTGCCACATGGTGCAAGTAAAGCAGGGAGCCAAGAACTTAAGTGAGGTTTTTTTGCATGTGCACATTAAGTTTTTATGAAAGGGGAGCCAAGCCTAGGTAACAGATGGGTAATATAACAAAGGAAAAGGTGCAACCCAGACTCAAGATATTTTGATCAACAAAAGAAAAGTTAAAAAAACCATGTCAGTGTTGACAGAGGTTTTGAAACCACATGAAACATCGAAAAGGCCTTAACTTCATCACTTTTATCATCATTGGGCAGAGAAAGAGGGTGATCCCACAATAGTGGTTTACACTTTTTGGCCAAACTTGACATTGAACTGAATTTTTTTAACTAAATCTTCACTTTCAGGCACCTATAGTTGCTAAACCATGAGGAATCTGAAGATGATGCGAACTAGTGATTTGTGACATTTTTTCTATAGATTCTAAATATATAAATATTTAAAAAATTGGAATCAATTTTCATTTCTTTTTTCATCTCCTTCGAAAACTAGTTTTTAACAGTAAACACCATTTTTAAAGAATGACGTGTACTTGCTAACACAAATTTTTTTCTATGAAGGATAAAATTGTAATTTTTTCAAATTTAGATTCGTAACTACGATATCTAGTGCATGTAATTGGTTTCATAGTGCTTTATTGAATATTTTTTTCTTAATTAAGTTTTGAAGTCAAAACAGTTACAATTTAGACATAGGTTTACTTGCTAACACAAATTTTTTTGTATGTATTGAAATTCAATTTTTTTTTGTTGGATCAAGGACATACATATCAAGTTCATAGATATTTTTCAAATTTTTTTTTTGATAATCTACTATTTTTGCACATGTGCAAAACAAAGAGCTTGATTTTCGGTGAAAAACCTACATTCACAAAAAATAAAAAATAAATATAATAATGAAATTAAATATATTTAAAATTATAATTTTTGGGAAGCTTATATAAGGACTACATACTTACAAAAATTAAATTTTAAATGAATTCATTTGATCCCCCAAAAGGTAAATCAAAAGTGATTTTTTATCAGCATTTTGATAGCTATAAAGGAGACTCCACTATAGGTATGGTTTAGAACTAGTAGGGTTCTATCCAAGGGGGTTTGATGAAACCCTCTTCAATTGGAATCCTTTAAATGGAACTTTTCAAGGCTTAAATCATTATATTTTCTAAAAATATGTGATTTTAGCAAAAATCAGGATGTCCCAGAAAGTGTAAACTACTATTATGGGATCACCCAAGAGAAAGTTTGGAAATTTTTTCAAAGACCGATACAAGTTTCAAACTTAAGAAAAACTTTGAAATAACCTTAACTTTACTTAGAAGTGGAGTATAGAAAGTTAAGACAACCCAAACAATGACCGACAAGGTTTTATAACTTACCAAAAGATCGATGCCTTCAAGACAGCCAAATTTTGAACATATTTGGATGTGCGGGCTCAAGCGGTAAAAAGGAAGCAAGGGGCCGATAACAGATGATAACCTAGACATGAGTTTATTACTTAAATGACAAGGAACTAACAATAGAGGGTCAATAAAAAGATATAACAAAAATGCACACTTAGATCCAAGGTTTAGGGTTTGACACATGAGGGTTTTAGAAAGCCCAAACTTGAAGAAATAAAACCCTAGTTCAGTACAAATGAGGAATTTCAAAACCTCCAAAACCCTAAAACATCAAAATAGACATGGATTTCAATGGGATGACCCATGTAGGATCTCTCAGACCAGATATTAATGATGGGTCATCAAAGGGTTGCATGAAATGACAACAAGAATAATTAAATAATTAAAAAATGTTTAATTATGGAGGATGAGAATATGCTTTTAAAAAAAAGAATATTCCACTGAATGAGATGGGGATTAAAGATAGGATAATTAGATAATTCAAAATTATTTAATTATAAGAGTTTAGAAGAATATTTAATTAACCTAATCAAATAATTAAAAAATATTCAATTAGGATGATGTAGGGAATAATTAGTGATGGAAAGATGAATTAATTAAATAATTCAAGATTATTTAATCAATAGGAAATTATGGTTAAATGATGAAAATGATGTTAAAAGGGGATAAATGATGCAAATGATGAGAAGTGATGAAAATGAACTGATGATAATGAAAATGATGGGAATGATGGAAAAATGTAGTCTTAGGATGTGTGATATATGTTAGGAATTTTTACATGTCTACATTTTCCCCATCTTTGACATAATGTACTTGTTGCATTGTTTCAAAGATATTCGATGCTTAGATAGAATTTGAATTTTTTTAATGATGCTCCACTGTGCCCTGACAGATGATGGAAGGATGATAGGATGCTCGTTTTCCCCCTTGGGAGGTCAACTAGAAAAAATACTTTTTCAGGTCAGGCTCACAACAAGGATCAGGATTAATTATGCTATGAAGATGATGAAAAATTAGGCCCTAGGGGTTCCAGAAAAATAATCAAGATAAACAGTGAGGGTTAAGGAATGATTAAGCAGGGGAATTTATGATTTATCACACATGTGGCAATTTATGATGTACCATGACATTTTCATTTTTGATGATATATGACATGAGATCATTTTTTGATGTGACATATGATGTGTTATGAGATGATTTATGTTGTTCATAATGTTTATGATTTGTATGATGTTGATGATTTATGCTATATACAATGATTATGGATGCATTGATGGTTATGAAATGTGATGGTCATGATATTGATGATATGATATGTGTGATTTATTATGCATTATGCAATTTTGATGATGCTAATGATTCTTTAATGCAGGATGTGATGATATGCAAATATAATTGTTTTTTTGCTTTTCTGATGTTTGATGTGCATGATGTATTTGATGGTATATGACATGGATGATATGATATGTGATGGATTACACATTATGTTGTATAAGACATGATATTTTGATGAGTTCATGGATGAAGGATGCATGTAGTACTAATGATGTTTTGATGCAAGATGGAGATGTTAGTCAAAAGAATAGTTAGAGAGAGATTAGTTGATAGAAGAAATTGATGATGTTGATCCAATTGTTGAAAATCCATATGTTATGATGGTAGATATAAATGAATGATTGGTGAATAAGTGATGATGATTGATGGATGAACGATAATGATGTACAAAAATGTGATGAATATGATTTTTCTTTAAGGAAAAACTAAGTAATTTTCATCATAGCAATCCTTATTAATATAGAAAATAGACATGATGCCCCAAGGTATTAATGACCAAGCCGACATTGCATCTATTGCGTGGAATTTGACTCTACAAACAAGGAGTATTCCTACTCATACCAAAAATATGAAAAAACTTGTTATGAGTGTATGGGTTAGAAGTTCAAATTATTTCAAACCAGTGCACAGAGAGGTATGAAGAACCTAACGTGCAAGGCCACGTTAGTTTGCCTGAAATGACTTCCACACACACAAGGCAAGTATTTGCAATGGTCATATTGTAAGAATATCCAACAAACACAAAATATGAAATCAATGACCATGCCCCAATCCTTCCTTTCTAAATCCTTATGGACATCCTTGAGAGGTCATCAAGATGAGATAATAAGATAAATCAAAAGAAAAGACCAAAATAGATGAACAAAGCTGATGTATCACTTGCCATAGATGTTGATTGTTTAGAGATGTTATCCGTCGATGATGCCCATTGTAGGAAAAACCTATCTATTAAGGCACATGCTATGATGTTGATGGTGAGGATGATGTTGATAGATATGTAGTTAATACTAAGGCATTGTTTTAGTTTGATAATGAGCAATTCTTTACAATTTTTTCTTGAATGCTTTGGGATTTAGATGTTTGCTTTGCTTGTTTTACTTGTTTTGTCAAAGGGTGAAGGTGATGATTTGTTTATAATGGCTGGATAGTCTATTATGGATAAGCGCTAGCAGAGATGGGATTTTTTGCGATTTTTAAAATGTTTTTGTGCTTTTTTGGGATTATTTGAGGCTATTTTTGGTGTTTTTAGGTTTTTTTGGTATTTTGAATGATTTTTTGGATTTTTTGGATTTTTAAGATTATTTGGATGTTTTTGAATTTTTTATAATTTATGTAGGTAATGGGGTGAACAAGGGTCCAATCTGTCCACCAGGTTCAGGAGGATTCCCCCAATTTAGAATGAGATTACATTTATTATTAATGGGTCGATGATGCAGATGGAGGATAGCGATACTGCGGCAAGGTTCGACACTTAACAAGTTATCAATCCATAATTGGATGTAAATTTATTATGAGATGGATGGATGAAATGAGTGAGAGGATGGATGGAAGTTTTAGATCACAAAGTGAGCTAGAGGACATTGATCATGGTTTATTTTGAAGCAAGATGTAAGTATCTTCCCCCAGTGTCTAGCAATGTATGAAATGTTATGAGTGGATGGATGGATTGAAGAAATTATATGCAACAAATGCAAAGGACAATCCCTTAATAAGATAACATGTTAGGATATAGGATGGTTGTTAGGAAAATGCTAAATAGCTTGGATATAATGCTAAATTTCTTGGAAAATGCATGATGGATCAGATGTAGGTGATAGTATTGCATGTGATAGGATATGATCTCTAGAAATAACCATGTCAAAATTTTACCAAAAGCAAGTTTGAAGTATACCCCTAATCTTTGTCAAGATCAAGATGGATGTGGGAGATGGATGAAAGTGGATTGGATAGATGGATCATGGATTTATTATGGATGAGGTGAATGAGATAAGATACTTCCTCTTGGAATGATACACATAGATGCTCAATTCTACTCATGATGCTTGTTTGCCAGGTTTTTGTCATGGTACTTTCCCAAAGTTCCACTGAAGTGGTTTTCACTAGAGGATAATTTTTTTTCTTTACTATTTTCTTTATTTATTTTTTTAATATTTATTGAATTCTTTGTGCTAAACCACCTAGTGGTGCTGATGTAGGTGATTTTGTAATGATATGAAAATGATACCCTAATTGAAGGAGTTGCTTTTCCAAGATACGTGCATTAGAATAAAAATCCTGAATGTTCTTGTCTTTATTGATACCAAAGTCAAATTTATCTAGATGCACACATCGTGATAGAGTGCCCTTAGAGTCCTTATGATAACTGTTAATGCAAGAGTTAGGTATTCTTGGTTTTGAGGTGGATGATATATTTTGATGAGGGGTACAAGATGAATATGTACCAATTTATGGTTTAAATAGTGGATCTTTAACTCTCCAAAGGTAGGATGATAAGCAATGAAAGATAGATATGGAGTTTTGATTAGATTTAGGAACACATTTTTCATATACTTTGTATGTTGCTACTAAAGGTTTTTTTTCCTTTGAAGAGGACTTTTGATGGATGGAAGTTCATTTTTGATTTTTCCCCATAGTTTCTTTGACTAATATAATTTGATAAGTATTATTTTCTTTGTTTTACTTTGGGACCCATTTGAATTTCATGCATTCATTTTGATTTGTCAATTCATTAGCATCAATGAAATGCTCTTTTCCTTTGTGCAAATTTTTCTTTTGTTGGTCCCAATCAAAAGGTGGGAAGATGCGAGGATGATGATTCATGACATGGATGGTTGAAGTGCTAGTAGTGACTTTATCATAAAGACCCTTCATGACTCCCAAGTTGATGTTTGCATTAGATAAAGTTTCCCCCAACATCCTAGAGACATCATTGATATAATTAGAGTCATTGATAGCTAAATAATTGATACCTTGATGCTTAGGATTGTCAACTATCTGTAAGGGTTCTAGGATACCCTTCTTAGCATCAAATGAGTGTGATTTGTCTTGGAAACAAGTTTTCTCTTGTTCAATTCTCTATCAGGAATATTCAAAGGTAGTAGTGGAAGCATTGGATTCTGATTGTTCTTCAAAAGATGTTAGTGATTCAAAATGTGAGTAGAAATTTTCTTCATGATCTCTTTCTGAACTATCATCATGAGGTTCAGATAATGATGCCTTTGTTTTATTTTTTGCAAGGATGTCAAGAGTAGGAGACTCTTGTTTTGAAAGAAGTTAATCTACATGTTCTATGGAAGGAAGTATTTCATGGGTAGATGTAGGAGTCCTTAGTGTATGGATATGGTCTTCTTTTGTGAAATCTTGCATGGATTGGAAAATGTTCATTAGGTCATGGTAGTATCTCAAGAAAGTCATGGAATCTTGGTCTTGGATTATTTTAGGACATCTTTCATTAATGGATTAGAAGATGCTCATTAAATCTTGACAGTACTTAGGAGATATGGATTCTTGAACTTGATTCATTTTAGAGTTAACTTCATTGTGATTTGGATTATGTTCTTGACATGGATCAATTTCAAAGAAAGGATTATTTGCAAAGGGATTTTGGATGCTTTCAACATGCAAATGTAAGGGTGATAGCCCTTAACTTAGATTTGCTTCCTTAGGCATGATAAATGATTAGATACATGATAATATTGGGTCAATAATTTCTTGATCATAAAATGGATTTGAATTAAGCATTTGACTAATTTGGCATGTATCTATCAGGGATAGTACTTGGAAGGAAGGTGGAAATATTTTATTGTTTGATGGATGAATTGAAAAAGATGGTATTTTTTGAGATTGTGGAAGAATTAAGGATGATGTATTGGAAGCCTTTTGTGGGTAGGTTTATCCAATGCGTTCTACCATGAGGAAAAATGATGCTAATATATCATGAATGGATCATTGTTAGATAGTGATAGATTAAATATTTATCATTCTTTGAAAAAGTATCTATGTCTTCTAGCTCATTATGTAAGGTATAAATGTTGTCATTATGGTTATTGGTGGGTGGTCTATAAAGGTTATCCTCAACATTGATTGCACCTTGATCAGTAAGGTCTTGTATAAGGTTCTTGAGTTTTATTCAATCTGACGTTTCATGACCTTTTGTTCTATGGTATTTACAATAGACATTATCATTGTACCATGGGGGTTTGAAACAAAGTTTAAAATTATCTTGTGATTTTGGAAGATTGATGAAATTATCTTGAACCAAAATTTCTAACATGAACTCAATTGGCTCCCCTAAAGGAGTTTACTCACGTTTGGTGCTACTGTTGGGTTTGGATGTGTTCATTAATGGATTCATGTTTTGATTGTTTGATTGAAAAATTTGTGAGTTTTGACATTGATTAAAATCTGACATGTGACAAAGTATTCCAAAGTCTTGAATATGGACACCTGTAGTTGCTATGTTGTTGTAGCTAGTAGGATATGATGACTCTATGGGTGTATAGAGTGGATTTGGATATGGGTAATAGATTGACATTGACATGTTTTTATTGATTTCAATATTAGAAAAATGAATGCATGAGATAACGTTGTATGTTGTTAGGATGTTATGGTTGTCATAAAAGTTCACAATGGACCTTGAAGGATTAATTTTTTTGAAGGATGTAATGATATGATTGTTTGGATTTCAAAATGGTTTTCAAAGGATGTGTTGGTAAGCCTTTTGTACAAAGGGATGATGTTATGTAAATTAATTTTGGATTTTTAGATAGTTGATGACAAAGCTTGGTTTGGATGTTTGGATATGATGTTAACCTATGGAAACAAGGATGAAACAATATTTCATTTATGTAGCTAGGTCCCAAGGTGTTGAAAAAAGGATGTGTTGATATCTCCACTTGAACTAGAATTGTGAGTGCAAGTAAAGAGGGATAATAATAATCTTGCAAACCTAGAGGGGAGATGGTTTCTACTAAATTTGACATGACCACAAGATGATAGGTTAATTGGATCAAGAGACACTAGCAAGATGATGAGTTGATAGGCTGCAAATGATTAATGTCCAAATGTAAGTTTGATGTTTAAAAAAGGATGATGCAAAAGGATGGCCTAAAGAGATTGATGTTTTCTAAGGCTGCTAATAATGGTCTGATACTAATCTAATTGATGTTTGTCCAAAAGGCTATGATGAAATTCCCTAGGTAAAGAAAGTTGAAGGATGATATGGTGATGTTTGAAGGTGCAAATGACTATGTAGAGATGAAGAGTATACTATAAAAAATGTTTTGATTGCAAGACAAGAAGTTATGATAGTGTTTAGGTTCAAATTTTTGTAGGTTTGAGGGGGAAAAAGTTACAGTCAAATGCAACAATATGCACAAAAGTGATTCTTATTTCTAGAAAACATGGCAATGCACTTAGAAAACATGGTAAAATGCAAATCAAATGTGGTAGAGCATGCAAAAGTGCAATTATGTAGAGAATATTTTTGACATAATAATAATTAGGAAAAATGTAGCAGAATTAGCAAACATGACAATATGCAAAGAAAACATGGTAATGTGCAAATAAAATTCAACAATATGCAAATAAAACACGATAAAGTGCAAAATAAAATGTGGCAAGATGTGCAAATGTGGCAGACTTTTACTGGAATATATAAAATTTTGTGACTATTTAAATGACTGATGAATATTTTGGTAGTTTGAGGGGTAATTATGAAAGTTTGATGTCTAAGTTAGGTTTTTAAAAGAAGGCGATACAAAAAACAAGGTAAGTAGGACTAACCCCAAGGTAATAAGGTATTTTCACAAGCTTTCTTCCATAAATCTCGCTAATGGTGTCACTAGTTTAGCACAAAAGAAGACACATTAGACAAGTAAAAACTAGCTAGTGATAAAAGGGCATGTCTTCCTATAGTAGGCTTACCACCCGAGGGTTAATCTGAGTCCAAGGAGTGGGTAAATAGGGTATCCAAGTTCATGTACCACCTTGATGCCCCTAGCCTTGAAAGAGTGCAAACTCTAGCAGGACACCTTACACCTCAACCAGTGATCAAACATGGTAAGTAACTTCTCATGATGATGCTATCATAATGCATTACTATAGCTTGATGGATGACAAGTATTAGGCTTCTAAAACCAAAGGTTCATAGTGACTCAATGAATAGTGGGTCCATCTATAGCAACTAATATTGGGAGGGGCACACCCACTCTCATCACTAGCCGGTCTCAGCAAACCAAGGATCTTGCGGCTTGGCTTCAAACAACACTTGAAAACCACCTAGAGGTACAAATTTTGCTCTCCCCCTTTATATAACCCACATAATCATGTGCTTGAGGTCATCCATAGGGTGATGAAATCCCTAGGCAGGCCTTGCTACAAAATAAAAAGGAAGGCCTAAGTGTGCCGATATTTCTCGTTACCTAGGATTGCACAAGGTATAAGGGGAGAGGATATGTATATGAAATGCCTTCGGTGACTCAGAAAGAATGCAAGTTGAAGGTATTTATCATCACCCAAGATCGCATGAAGTGCAAAGGGAGAGGATACATACACTTCAACTCTCCAAACATGAAAAACAAGTTCATTTTAGTGCACCAAAAGTAAATGTTATCTAATATAGAAAAATAAAGATACAATGTTTGGTTGATTTTCTCTTTGACAAGCGTAACCTACAAACACTAGATTAGTAGTTTGGATGATTGATTCCTTGACTGTTTGAAAACCCTACTAAAAAAACATTGTTAGAAGTTTGCAAATGATTTATCTTCACCCCAACATGTTGCTACATAAATCAGTTAGAGGAAAACCACATAAATAATTGACAACATAGATTAGGGTAAGGGTTAGAAAAGTGTGAAACTAAGAAATGAATTAACAACAAATAGAAAGGTAGCAAGAATAGTCAAACATAGATCTATTTTACCTCAAACATGATAATATTCAAGTGTAGAGGTAGCCTCAGTAATAGACACGACTCTCTTCAGGTGTAAACACAACGAAATGCTGCAAAGGTGTTCTAATTCCTTCATAGAAAGAAAACCTAGATAAAAAACCATAAAACAGAGAAATAAGATGCAGTTACCTTAGCAAATGTGGTCGTCTTCAAGAGTCAATGCAGCCTCCTAAAGAAAATGTGACTATATTCAAGTGCAAACATGGCCTTCTTGTAGACATGCAAAAATTCCTTAACACATATCACACATCTGGAATCACATTTTCCATCATCGACATCATTTCCATTATAATCCTTACATTTCACTTCATTTACATCATTAATACCCTTTTAACATCATTTTTACCAATTAACCCTATTTATCTCTATTAATTGAATGATCCTAAATTGTTTAATTAATTCATCCTTTTCATCACTAATATTCTCCTTTATCACCCTAATTGAATAATTCCTAATTGTTTAATTAGTATCATCTATAATTCCTCTAATCCATCATGATTAAATAATCTTGATTATTTAATTATCGTACCTTTAATCTTCTTGTCACATGAATTAAATAATTCCTATTTATTTAATTATCCTATTTTCCCTCCATAAAGCATATTCTTGAGGAATATTCCATTTCAAAATATCTCAACCAACTTCTCTCAACCATTCCTAGCCCTTGATCTTGAAATCAATTCTCATCCCTTGATCTTAAATATCCTAACCATTTTCATAAAATGGTGGAGCAAGCTTAAGTTCTAACGGATCTCCTTCATCCATCTTCCTTGATTCACTCTCCTTTGTGCATTTTGAGGATCAATCTCAACCCTTCTTTGTGGGCATCCAAAATCAATCCCATCCCTTGATCTAATTTCTCTAAATCTATAAAACAACCCTCATCCTTCTCAAAATTTATCTAGAGAATTTGTGAAGAGATCATATCCAAGTGATTCTTGAGAAAATTGAGCATACACCATTGCATTCTATGTCATCATATCAAGCTTTTTCAATCATGGAGGCTTTGTGTTGAAAGGCAATCCAACATATCTCACCAACACAAATACACTCCACCATGGGATGGTAAGGTTGTTTGTAGTTTTGAGTTCATTCTTGTTCTTGATTGATTGTATAAACCTTGTTGTGAATTCTTATCTCTTCAATTGCATTTCATTGGTAAGTGGGTTTTTTCATGAGTTTATTTATTGAATTCATTACAGTTATCCATGTCCATTTTCTCCCCTTACACTTCTAAAGAAAACATGACTATCCTCAAGTGTGAACGAGGCCTTCTGAAGCAAACACAACTATCTTCAAGTGCAAGCGTGGCTCTATTACCTACATAGATAGAAAAAATGTTAGAAACCCTAAAATAGAATGTGCAGACGCAACTTGTTTCTTAATCGCGACCCTATTAAAAGATCAGACGTGGCTATATTTTTAGCAAAGGTGATCAAACGTGCAATCATAACCTCTGTCAAACATGAACGTACCTCAAAAACCTACAAATCAAGAAAAATCATAAAATTCATTAAATTCAGGGATGTGGGTCCCACCGAGCGTGCCAAAAATGTGAGAGGGTTAAGTGGAAATTGCATAAACAAGTAAGAATTCTTCAATTGGGATTAGAAATCCAAAAAAAAAAACTTAAAATGATCAAAAACCCACTTACCAATGGTATTGAATGCTTCTATGCTATGAAATCAACACACAAATGGTTAGCAATTTCAACTAAATAGATTAAAATCAAGTACAAATGCAAACCTTACATCCCATTTGAATGAGAGTTTATAGATGGATGTTGGATTGATCAAAGCTTAGCTCCTTATGCTTGAAAAATCTCAATGATGACCTGGATGATAGATGAAAGATGAAATGACTGTTCACTTTCTTAAAACTCAAAGTATAATGATCTCAATACTCAAATTCTAGGCAATGATTATGGAGGAATGAGGGTGATTTTATATATTTTCAAGAATTAGATCAAGGGTTGAGATTGAATCTTGAAATGGAGGGATGGGAGAAGATCAAGGATGATGAAGAGATGAGATTAGTTGCAACTCCAAATATCTCCTCATTTGTAGATATTTGAGGATGAAGGGTGGAGATTTGATCTAAAAAATGGAGGGTTAGAAATGCTTGAGACAAAATTTAGTTAAGATATTTTGAAAAGGGAATATTCCTTGGGAATATGCTTTATGGAGGGAAATTAGAATAGTTAAATAATTAGAAATTATTTAATTATGGAGGATGAGAATATGCTCTTTTGAAAGAAGAATATTCCTTTGAATGAGATGAGGATTAAAGATGGGTAATTAAATAATTCAAAATTATTTAATTATATGAGATTAGAAGAATATTGAATTAACCTAATCAAATAATTGAAAATTGTTCAATTAGGATGATGGGGGGAATAATTAGTGATGGAATGATTAATTAATTAAACAATTCAAGATTATTTAATCAATATAAGAAATTAGGGTTAAACGATGAAAATGATGTTAAAATGGGATAATGATGCAAATGATGAGAAGTGATGAAAATGCACTAATGATAATGAAAATTATGGGAAGGATGAAAAAATGCAGTTTTAGGATGTGTGATATATGTTAGGAATTTTTACATGTCTACACTTCTCAACATTTTTTGTGATGATCAATGATTTCATGTGATCACACTCCATTAGTGTACCTATGATTCTTCCTTGCTTGTTTGTATGCCAAATTATGAATCCAATGAGTTCTTTTGAAAACCATTTATATATACATGATTGGTGTGTTGTTCCCAATATAATATTTGGATATTCCTTATGTGATGTATTTTAGATTTTATGTTTTTTTTAGATAGTCATGTGTTATACTTATGTCTAGTGTGTGTTAAATGACTACCGAGTTGGTTGCCTCCTAGTTTTGAACCACCATTGGGGTCCACAAATATTTGGAATATCTTAGAGAGCATGCAAGGATTTTGGTATCCAGACATAATAACTCGACCAAAATAACCTTGGACACAATAACCCCGTCATAATAACCCAAGGAAAAAATAACCCAGGGTCATAATAACCCATGGAAAGAATAACCCGTGGTCAAAATAACCCATGGATAGAATAACCCGTGGTTATTTTGTTTTTCTTTCTCTATATTCTTATTGGGATATTTTGTCCATGGGTTATTTTGACCATAGGTTATTCTGGCTTGGGTTATTATGACCCTGGGTTATTTTGTCCTTGGGTTATTGTGACCGGGTTATTCTATCCAAGGCTATTTTGGCCAGGTTATTATGTCCTACAATCAAGGATTTCATGAGATTGTAAGTTGGGTAAATAACCTATATGTACTTTCATCAAGAATGTATAATTTAGGATATTTGAATCCTTATATATAAATTTGTAATTATGATTAAGCATAAATCTGTAATGGATTTTAATCCCTATTGTGAACCTTATCATTTATCTTTGAATTATTCAACATTGAATTTGAAATTGGTTGGTATGTGTAATTAAATTCCCATATTTTCATTATATTTGAGAAACATGGTTAGAAAGGTTGATTTTTTATTCTTGTATAAATAAACATAATTAGTTTATTTTTAATTTAGTTATTTTATAAATGTATGTTGAATTTGAATGTGGAAGCGTTGAGCGTTTTGAGTAGTTTTTTCCCTTTAGATCACCTTGTCATTTTCTTAGTGTATGTAGATTCATTGTGGGCATGAGAAATTTGACATTGAGTAATTTTAGTTTTTGAGGTTATTAGGACTTCTTGTTTGGCTAATGAATAGTAGTTATATGCTTGATTGATTGGCCCAATCCATTCTACTATAGCATGCAAAATGATAAAACCTTGTCTTGTTTATTGTCTTTGTTTGACAAGGTTAAAATTTGCACAAATGTAATCAAAGGGAAAAGTGAAAAAAAAAAGAGTTTGGAGTTGCACTTGTATTTTATAGTTGTATAGATGCATTTAGACCCCAAAATCTAAAATGTAAATGTAGTGAAGTTTGAATTTTCAATTGCATTTTATACTTTTGTAGATGTAATCAAACTCCAAAGTATGAAGTGCAAGTCTCATAGAGTTTATAATTACACATTATTTTTTTAGTTGCACAAATGTAAGTAGACTTAGAATTATAAATAGTATAGCAAGTAGAATATGAAGCTAGAGTTACATTTTTCATGTTGTATAGATGTAATCAAACTTTGAAGTTCAAAGTTCACCTAAAATTCGAAGTTAAATAAATATTTGAGTTTAGAGTTGCACTTGTATTTTGTATACTCCAAGGATGCAATCAGATTCCAAAGTTTGAAATACAAGGCCAATAGAGTTTACAATCAGAGTTTTATTTTACAGACCAAAAAGATGCAATCCTACTCTAAATTTGATAATGTAAATCTAAGGAGAATAGTATGAAAATTTAGATGATTCATGGTTGCTTCAAACCCCATTATTTTAAGGGTATGGATGTGGATATCAAGGTTTATTCAAAAAAATATGTGCAAATTTTTAATTTTTATCATGGTGACTTGATTTGCGTTCAAGTAATTATTTTTCTTTCAATACCATGTGTAGTTAATTGGTGTGTATTCCAAGTGTGTTTCTATGTTTTGTCATGAAACATTATGCATGTAAGAGTGCAATGTGGCATGAAAGTTTCATATTTTTATTGTGAAATAAATTATTTGGTTTTTGTATATTAATATCTTGGGAAAGAACTTGGGGTATTCTATTTGGTAATAAATCCCAAGTTTCAATATTGGGATATCTATATTGTGTGTATTTACTTGTTCTCTTCATGCATTCTTATGTACAATATGGATTAACATGGTTGTGTTAGAATTATGAATAAAAATGAGATGCAAGATCAAACAATGAACAAAAAAACTTCCACACAAGAGAGTTGCAAACAATAATTTTCTATATCATCAACAAGAAAAATTATAGAATAAACCTTAAGAGTCTTAAAGGATATTGAGAGTTAATACAATGAAGGCGAGTGCTTTATTAGAGAAACCCTAAATGATAAAATTATTAGATCATAACAAGTGTTAACATCCTACATGATGAGACATAATGATCTAATAATAGCCCAATCTAGTTAACAAAAAAATAATCCTAAGATTAGCTTAAGTGCATGAAATGAATTAAACTCATAATAAATTAAAGATTAATTAATTAATAGCTAATAAATGATTACTCTAACAACCCACCTTAAGATGAACTTAGGGATTAGCTAAAAACCCTAAAAATCCAATGTATAAAAAGAAAATAATGCATGATGGGTCCTGGAAAACAAGGCCTAATGAGGTACCCATGTACAAATAATCTAATCTCTCACAACTAGAGAAAAAAGGAGAAAAAATCATGGGAAAAAATACTCTCCAAAAGAGAGAAAGATAAATGAAGGACTGAAAATCCTCCAAAACAATGTCCCAAAAGGAATAAGAACATGAAGAACATTGTTGAAGCACAAAGAAGTTGTAGATTGCTGTCGAATGATGACTTCTCTAGTACTGAAATGAAAAACCTCCTTTAAAAAAATGAGTATCAAGATCAAGAAGAAAATAATATACATGAGTTCCCCCAAAGACACTACTCAAATCAGATGGAAAACAAAGGTAAACATCTGGAGCTTGAAGATACAAATGGTACATGAATATGCATGAGTAACCCCAACAACACTACTCAAGATGTAAGATGCAAGTTGAAAATATAGGTACCAATAGTTTGAAGAACACCGATCAAATGAAAATAGAAGGTCACCTCTAGAAAGAGGAATATAAGAGTTTCCATATGGTAAATGATCCATCTCACTGAAATGCATGGGTAACTAGCCACTCCATTCACCTAGTACATAGGAACAAAAACTAGATACATAGATCACTCCAAAAATGAAACCAAGGAAGCATTAACACCAATACTAGAAACCGCCCCCATTATGCAAACATGGAGAGCCAAGACAGGTCCACTGAAACTGTGTCACCAAGAAGTACATGTAGGAGATTGAGAAAAAAGAACATTTGGACATGCACATGAAAGTACCTACAATTGAAAAGGGTGTGCAAAACAAGATACACACACATGAGGCGTGAATCATTGGGATTTGATGATGTCATGGAAGGAATGGTGAAAACAAGGTGAAGGAAATATACAATATGAACTTATGCAAGTGAATTTTGATTTGAAAATTAAATTACCAAATTAGATTTTAACATGTGATTGCAATATACATCACAATATAAAAAACAACAAACAAAATGTGACACTAGATTTACATGGAGAAACCCTTTCGAGAAAAAAATCCACATGAGAATGAGGGAAATTATTTTTTTAATCTTCAAATGAGAGTACACAATAATACACTCCACTACTAATCTTTGATAAATTCGGTACCACCCAATTACCTGCAATAACTCAACATGAAACTACCATCTCATGGCTCCAATTTATAGAACTTGTGGGAGGAAAAACCACGAATGGTAAACCAAAACAAGAGGTACAAAACCACTTGCAAAAACCCATGCCCCTATTCATGGAAAACTAAAAGACATGATAAAATATTAAATTTAATTACAAGATTCCCACATGGGCACCTAGCCCATAGCCTATCCAACTTCTGACTTTCTGAATGCTTTGATGACCTTTTCGCTCCTTGATGGAACACCAACAAATGCCTTTTCTTCTCCAATCTTCGACACCACATCCAAGACCTTCCAACTTCCAATATGGAAACCTAGAAAAGATTCCTTATCCATTTTTGATGTGTAACCTCCACCAAAATTAAATCCTCTCTTTAAAATATAATTACAACATGCCAAAATTAATGATTTTATCTCATGTTCCCTAGAACACATTTCAAGGAAGGTGGAGACATACAAATGACATAGGATTACAAGGTTAATTCCACCTTATCCTAACATTCTCCCATTTGAAATTATACATTGTAATTGCATCCAAGAGATACAAATAATAAAATCAAGTATAGTGATCAAGGCCCATGGCCTTCCTACACCAAGATAACTTATCCATGGTCACTAGATTTGTAAGAGAATCTACAAAATTATCCAAAGTGTCAACCTTTTCAATCAAGACATTACCATCATAAACCATTTCTCACACAAAGTGATACTGAACATCAACATGCTTAGTACAAGCATGATACATAGAATTTTTGGTCAAATAAATAACACTCTGATTGTCACATCCAATCCTTAATGTCCTGCAATCAAAACCAATACCATTACCAAGCCTCTGTAACCATACCACCTCCTTAGAGGCATGTGTAGCAACCATATAATTTACTTCAGTGGTGGACAATGCAACTATAGGTTTCCTCTTGCTCATACAACTCACTGCACCTCCAAACAAAGTAAATACATAGCCACTAGTGGACCTTCGACTATCCAATTCACTTGCCCAATCTACATCAAAAACCCTATATTTCCTATGACTTGACCACATCATTAGTACCATGGTAAACCGAATAGTAATTAGAAGTACCTAAAAATATCTAAACACCCTCTTAACAAAAGTCTAATTCTCTCTACTAGGGTTAGACATAAACCTACTTAGAACTCCCACTGCTTGGGATATATCTGGTCTAGTGCAAACCATTGCACACATCAAAATACCAATGGAACTAGCATAAGGAACCATATAAATATAATCAAAATCATCATTAGAATTAGGACACATATCTAAGTTCAAATTTTTACCAACCATCAATGGAATACTAACTAGCTTATAGTCATGCATATTAAACCTTTGCAAAATGGTATCAACATACTTACTTTGACTTAACCAAATATTTTTGTGAGCCCGATCTCTATTGATCTCCATCCCAAGAATATATTTTGTAGACCCCGAGTCGTTCATATAAAATATGCTAGAAATATGTGTCTTGAGCTCACTAATCATCACCTTGTTGTTAGTAATAAATAACGTACCACCAACATTCAAGACAATAATTAGAAGTTTATCATTAATGACCTTAATGTCCTTGCTCTTGAAAAATCCAAAATTCAATACAAAATCATCAAACTTATAGTACCAAATCCTGAGTGACTGTTTCAAACCATACAAAGATCTCTTCAATCTACTAACAAATTGTTCTTTTCCTTTCACAACAAAACCATTAGGTTGTCACATATAAATTTCTTCCTTAATATCCCCATGCAAGACAGTAGTTTTAACATCTATTTGCTCTATCTCAAAATCACATGCAATAGCAATAGATAATAGGATTATAATAGAAGTTAATTTTGTAGCAGGAGAGAGAATTTCACCAAAATCAACCCCTCTCTCTGGGAGTATTCCTTATCCATCATTTTGGCCTTGTACCACTCTAATCGACCATCTACTCCAAATTTATTTTTAAAATACCCACTTGAATCCAACGTGCTTCCTTAATTTAGGAAAACTAACAAGATCCCAGGTGCCACAACTATCTAAAGTCACCATCTCCTCCTAGATGGCCTACAACCAAGGCTTTCCTCCAAAGAGAGAGCCTCCCTGAAGTATCTAGGTTCATCGTCAATACTTAGCAAAGAAAATACACAACGGTAATTTTATGGGCTATACTTGTCAACTAGATTATGTTCTTGTGGAACTCCTCAAGGTGGGAGGAATAGGCTCTACCTATTCTTCTTATTTTGTGTGCTCATCTTGCACATCCTCTGAACTATATGAACCCTCTTCTTCTTCTCCATCCTCATATCCATCTGGTTATTCTTCCACATGTGCATCTTCTTGGTTCTCAATATTTGTCTCAAAGTGCACTATTTTTGTCTTATATTTCTCCTTTGGTTGTTCTTATCCTGAGTAAGCTCTAAAATCCCTAAAAATCACATCTCTAGAAATGATTATTTTACAGGTTAGAGGATTCCAAAGCTTATAACCTTTGAAATTCTCACTATAACCAACAAAGATACATTTATGAGCTTTTGGATCTAGTTTAGATCCCTTCTCTTGAGGCACATGAAAAAAATACTCACAACCAAAGACCCTTAAGTGTGAAATAGAAGGATTTCTACCTATTCACACTTCATAAGGAGTTTTATCAACAACAACTAAACAAGGAGATCTATTAATCAAATAACAAGCAGTACTAACTGCTTCTTCCCAAAAGCACCTATCAAGCTTAGCACCACTCAACATGCTCCTAACTCTATCCATCAAGGTTTGTTCATTCAATTTTTATACCCCATTTTGTTGGGGAATATAAGGAGTAGTCTTCTATTGAAAAATACCTGCATTATTACAAAACTCATCAAATTCCTTGGAACAATATTCACTCCCATTGTTAGATCTCAACACTTTTATCTTATAATATGTCAACTAAGGCCTTAAATTCCTCAAACTTATTTAGAACACATAAAATAAATCCATGTGTATCTTGAGACATAATCAATGAAAGAGACATAATATCGAGATTTATCCAAAGAGTCAACATCCACTGGTCCACATACATCCAAATGAATGATCTCTAATAATCTCTTTGACTTATTAGTTCCATTAGGAAATAAAGATCTATTCTATTTACCAAACACACAACCCTCACAAAAAATATTTTTTCCAATATAATAATCAGAAATACCGTCAAGCAACTTTTTATTAAGAATGGTCTTAAGACCTTTTTCACCATTGTGACCCAATCTATGGTGCCACAACATACATGCATTTTTAGTGCTGGTTACATTGGAAGAGTGTAAAAAGTAGAGGTATTTAGCCTAAAAAAAGTCTATATCCAAGATCCTTTAGATATAACCAAACTCCCTCAACCATAACTAGACTTGTAAAATGTCACATGCATTCTAGAATCTTTCAACTTGGATACTGAAAGTAAATTTCTTGTAAGTCCTAGAATATGCAAAACATCATCAAGAGATTTAATCCTCCCATCATTGAAACACAAATTTACCTTTCCCTTACCAACAATTTTCTTAGTGTTATTATCACCAAGGAAAACATCTCCCCCATATATTATTCATCAGTAGTAAACCACTCCTTGTGAGGAGTCATATGGTAGGATCAACCTAAGCCAAGAATCATTACTAATAGAGTTAGCTGAAATGAACAAAGCATCAAAATTATCTTCGAAGGAATTTTACATAGAGGAATCAACATTATTTTTCTTGTTCTTACACTCCTTTACATGCCCTCTTTTTCCACAATTCCAACACTTTACTCTTTCCCGGGGTCTTAGAACTCCTCTAGACTTATCCCTCCTTTTATCCCTTATAGGCCCTTTCTCTTTGGGCCTTCCTTGCACGTGCAAGTCATCTTGGGAGCCAACATTCATAAAATTTCCCCTTATCTCCTTTGACAGAAGTATGCAAATCATGTTTTCCATCTTTGGCTTTGCATTACCAGTACTTATGACAACAATTAGATTTTCCCAATATTTAGGAAAAGAACAAAGAAACATGATAAATTTATCTTGATCTTCTAATTTAATATCTATTGATGCAAGCTAACTTATAATAAAATTAAAAAAATTTAAATAGTCTACAATAAAATCACCATCTTTTATTTTTAATGAATATAACCATCTTTTGAGATATAACTTGTTAGACAAACTTTTAGTTTGATAAATATCACCTATCCTCTTCCACAACTTGTATTCAGTGTCTTTTGTGGAGACATTCAAAAGGATGAAATCCATGAGATACAACCATATGGTTCCTCATGCCTTATTATCTAACTTTTTCAAATCTTCATCGGACATTGCAACTGGTTTACTCTGTTGAATGCACAAGACAACTAAGGGGGTGAGGGGGTGAATTAGTTATACATTAAAACATAAAAATCCTCATTAAAATTTAGATTTGCATTAATCCTTAAACCCTTAACCCCTTATCATGCATTAGTAGAGTATAAACATGAGAAACCATAATATTGACACATTCATACACATGAGAACACCAAATTTACGTGGAAAACCCAAGAAGGGAAAAACCATAGTGAGGATTAGCTCATAGTATAAAGTAATTGCAACACCAAATACAATAGGCTCACTATCAAAGGGATCACTACCCAAAAGAAAGAAGGGCTCACTTCCATATTAGAAAGAAGAAGATAAAATATTGTTACAATGAGAAATCCATCTCAGAGCAATAGAAAAGATCCACCACTGCTTCACTAGAATATTTGCACTCTCTTTGTAGAATGTAGACACCTTCTGCTCACTAGTTTTGATAGTCTTAGGCATAAATCTCACAATTCATTTCACACTTCATATGTTAAAACTTCACATTAAAAACCTTACACTAACTTCCTTCATCAATTCATCACACATATATACCATCTTCAACCTTGAAAACAATCTACAATGTCATCTATGCACCTCAAATGTTCAAATTCAAATTAGGTCAACACTAAACATTCCCGAGGTGGAGAGGAATGAAGGCGGACCATGTCACACTTTAATGCAGACCTAAATCCATATATACATGCCATGCTTCCACAAACACTGAAGCATATTTGCAATTAGTGTAAAGACCTAAGGTTGGATAAACCTATGTTAACACTATTAAATATTTAAGTACACACTTCCTCAAATCCAAAGATGACTCATGGATCACACACAACACTCAAACACAATTTGGAATATTCTATCAACACCCTGAAATCAAAAAAATAATTTACAACATCATACACCTGAAGAACATACTCATTATGTGGACAGAATTAACCTTCCACACTTGGTAACACATGAACTCAACCTTGTGGAGCTCCAAAACTCAAAAAAAATAGATTGAAGATAGATATGAAAAATATAAGCACACTTCTAGATCCACAAGACTAAAAACCACAATGCAGAGAAATGCAAAGCAAACCATTTCTCCTAGACAACACTACATCACAGTTCACACACTGGTGAACATAAATTATTCTGTCAAACAATCAAGAACATGAAACTCTGGATATAAAACCTTTGAACACCTCTGATTAACATATCCAAATGACACAAGAATATCTTCAACCATGAAGAAATGTGAAGCAAAACACTAAACACCACTCTGCCACACTGAACACTCTTTACCACATTGTTTTCTCTTTTATTCAAATTTTCTCAAAAGAATTTGGAAAACAAGCACCACAAACACCATCTCAAATTTTGTAACACATTTTTCAAAATCTCAACCACACAAGAGGTTGACATTAGTGATACTTCTAATGACAAGATAATGCAACCAATCAAAGCATCTTCATAGGTTGACATTAATGCAACAACAAAAATATGTTGACATCAATGACAACAAAAACTTCCAACAATCTCCCCCTTTGTCATTGATGGAAACACATGATATAAAAAACCATCAACAACAACCAGCAACTCTCCAACACTTTTTCTTTTGTAGGAATTTTCTCCCCCTTTGCAAGATATTTTAATAGTTATATGAATAATGATACTACATGATGCAATATTATGTATATTTTTTATGTTTTTTGATGCAACATGAATGAACTAATATGTATATCATGATGATTCAAAATGTGAGGCAATATTATCTATCTTTTTTGTATTTTTCTTATGCAGTATGTATGACCTATATGCACATGATTATTATGATATTCCAACATGTTTATGGATGTAGCATGATGCAACTCATATATTTGCTTTTGTATGTCGCAACATGCCACCAAAATGATTATGGGATTGTTAGAAGAAATATTAGTGCAAAGAACTAGTTAGTAAGGAGTGAAGAACCAAAAATAGATCGTTCATCGAATTTAAGATTGATGTAATGATAGATTTTACTTGAGCTTTCAATAGTGCATATTTTATCATTATTGACTATTTTTGTATTTATGGAATAAGAGGATGTATGCACACCTAAGCATGAATTGCATTGGGAGATTTTGTTTCCATTTGCTTAAAGATATGATATATGGACAAGTAGATAGTGTATGCCAAGTTGAGATAAACCTTGGTGACATTTAGTATTCATTTGTCAAAGATTAAGACACATCAGATAAGGAGTGCCGTGATGTCGATTAGTGACAATAGAACCTTGTAGGAGTATGTGAGGAAATTACCAAAAATCATGTTAATCATGTTGCAAGAAAGCATTAGATTGAATTTTTGACTTGCATAGGATGTTTTGATTATGCTAGATAGAATCCCAATCACACACAAGGATCTTAGTTTCCCCAATTTGTTAGGGAAATTTAGGGAATATCAGAGAGATCTCCAAGAACATTGGTGCCTTTGGTAACTTCAATTTCGATTAGATTGCCTCAAAGACACATACAACTATGTCCTAAAGTGGAAACAGACACAATTCATTTCCCACATTAATCCTTCTAAGAGAAGCACATGTAAATTCAACATCATGCAATAATAAATTCTAGAAGCAGAACCAACATAGATGAAAGAAAAGACAAAAAACTAGAACACACAGATTTACGTGGGGAAAACCCTTTCAGGTAAAAAACCCCACACTCCAAAGATCAATCCATTGTATTATTCAGCAACTGAAGGTTACAATACAATTTAGGCTCATAGCCTTTTCAAAGATTACATCTTGTTCATTCTAGATACAATCTGGTAACCAACTCTCCCTCTGTACATTTCCTGATCAACCTCTCAAACCAAACAATCTTCGTACTGCTGCAATACCCTCACATAGTATACAATACAGATCAACATGAGATATCAACCATGGCATTCAATCCTTGATCAGGAGAGAATTCGACAGCATAACCCTACCTCTCACTTCCTCTGTTTCGGCCTCATGGCCTCAGCCTTCTAGCTAGCCACTTGGCCCTCACTCTATCACTCACCTATATCAAAAAATTGTTCATCGAACTGAACATCATCTGCAATTCTAGAGTATATCCATGTCATCTCTGTCTATTGAACTTCCTCACAGAATGGCCACAATAGACTAACTTCCAATGGTTCCCATTCGACTTCTCTGATTGGTCGAAGACACACCACATAGGATGGTCTCCCAATCAGTCAGAGGCATTCAACCTATATTCGTATGTTAGTGAGACACTAACTGTGTCTCCTCAATGCCATAAGACCTGACTGTAGCTGTTGCCAAGATTCCTCACTATCAGCAAGAGGTTACACCAAGTTTAGAAATCTATCGCTCAGACTTCGCCTTGTCGCCAAGACCTCATACCGATGATCATCACTTGTATCACTATCACCAAGATAGTTGCTATTTGATGAGAAATCATACCGAAGCCCCAAAGTCACATAGACATTAGCTTTCCATTCCGTGAGACTATCGCTACTCGTTAGGACATCACACAGATGTTCACAAGTTATTTTGAAGTTTCCAACAGTTGGCAAGACTTACTACTATCGCCAAGAGATTACACCAAGCCTTCATGTCATATAGAAACAAACAACCATCAGTAGGACTTACCACTATTACCAAGAGGTTACATCGATGTTCACACCTATCGGTGAGAGAACCCACCATCGGCAATACTTCTTACCGAGACTTCCAAGTTACCCCAATGAGCATCAGTGAGACAAACATAAGTCACCAAGAGTTCATAGCGAAGCCTCTGTGTTACCCCGAAGACTCCAAGTGAAAGCTATCAGCAAGACTTCGGCTATTGTTGAGACTTCATACCAAAGCAAGCCTTTCAGCCAAGGGTCTCCCCGACACCGCTTGTCACCCAGAGTCTCATTGATATTTGATAAGAGTGGCCTGTCGGCCAGAGATCTCCCTATCGCCAAGAGTTCCTACCGAACCCTTATGTTATTTTGATGACTCTGAATGTAACACTATTGGGGAGACAACTCTTATCGCTAAGACACATTTCGATAGGAGCAAGTCATATCGATTACTGCATCGGCCAGATAGACCAAGGATCACGCCGATATCGGCCAAACTTTCTACCATCGCCAAGACAACATTCTGACTATCCCAAGTTATGCCAAAGGTTTAGGTTATGCTAATCACCAAGACATTCAGGAGGTCACAGTGATAGTTCAGGATCAACTAGCAGATCGGCCAGACATCTCAACAGTCACCGAAATTGCTCACAAGAGGTTTCAGACTATGGGATTGAGGCACATAATTCCAAAAATCTCCCACTTGATGAAGATCACACATGCACCTCCAAAGAAACCAGAAACTAAGATCACACTAGCTCCACCAGTTCAGACCCCACAATATTCAAGACACCCAATCAACAAGATTCCAAAAATAACAATCCATTGGACAATCTGCAACAAAGACCAAGCATCCAATTGCAACTCACTATCCAACAAAGCAACCGATCACAGCCTTCCAAGAAACCATATAGACCTCAAAAATGCTCTCATGCTCCATCAAGAATTCAGAACCAACATCAAAGATGTCCACCATTCAAGCAACAAACCTTGTCATCTTCCAACATGCCACATGTGGAAGAAAGATACAAGCCAAGGTGAGTAAGCACTAGTCCAAAAAACACAAGCAAAAGATCCCAGTGATATTATCAAAAAGATACTGCTACCACTTCACTATGCTCAGGACGCTATACAAAAGAAATATCAACTTCAAAGCCTCAAACAGAACACAACCGTGAAGTCATTCTCCAGAAACAAGATAGAAAACACCAGCTAGAACAACAATCATACTGACTGCTTCCATCCAACTGATAGACCCACTTGACTGAAAATAGCACCCACAACTTGTGCTATTCCATCCAATCCCACATACCTAAAAGGTATAAGCATTATTAAACTCATGCCAAACTATAACCAACTCAATAACAACAAATACAAGCTCCAAGTGCCAACTAGTCAAAGAAGACAAAACACAATAGGAACTCCCACTGCCTGAGTAATTCCAAATCTGAAAGATCAAAGACATACCAAGTCTACCAATAACAACACATAGAAAATGTAACCATGTAGTACCAAAAATATCCACAATGATACGCACAACTTGCAATAAACCGTTACAAGATTCATTTCTCTCACCACAAGTCTTCATAGTTCTCCCAAGTTCTCCACACGCAATCAAAGGAAAAAGGATTAAGAACCTCCATGTCATCACCCATGAACATGAGTGCAAACACATGACCACAAGCAAGTGATCACTATAGCTCCAACCAAACCTCAAACCAATGAAATGTGAAACCAAACATCCAGGAAGTAAACCAAGACCAAAGAGAGAAACTCTGCACACCATATCCCTATAGAACATCCTCCTATATACACTTCTAACAGCCAGCTGTGTCAAGAATGATCTCCTTCTCATCCCAAAAGAAAATCCTTAACAACATCCAACCGTTCAATCACCAAGATCAAACCAACTTCTAATATCATGTAATCAACATGGATGTAAGCCTCTCAAAGAAGATCAAGCTAGTTCATTCCCCATTTTAGGAAATCAGCCCATACATCATCTCCTACCAATTCTCATCAGTAAAACACATAACACAAAAGCTCAAGTAGATAAAAAAGTTGTACAACTTCCACTATGAATCCTCCAGAACCATTAAACAACAATTCAAGATCCATATCATGAAAGTGAACATAAAACACATCTAAAAAATATAATGGGCCAAATACCTCTCAGATAAACTGCCGAGCAGACCAAGAGTGGGAACAAGAATTCTCCTTCAAGATATATAAGCCATCATGACTAATCCAAGAGCAATCTCCTCATAGGTCTCTAATTGAACTCACGTTCAACCAAGGTGTAGGCTTCTCATACTTTCTGCTAAAAACTTTATCAAGAGTAACAATCAACAACACTTCTCTCATAAGAGAAAAATAGCCTCACCTTATTCTTCATGTATCCATGAGTACTAGCAACCGATCATCTCATGCTAAATTTCAACTGCATTACTGCACTATCACAAAGTATCAAGCAAATAATCAAAGCACCAAATACACAAAGAATTTACCAGACCACTATCAAAGCTCCAATCATTTGAATCAAGAACTTATCATGACACCATGATCTACATATCCCCTTAGGAGATACCATACTTCAAGTGACTTCACCATGGTCTCAAGTACAATGCACAATGCCAAAACTCCAGTGCACAAACAAGAGTATACCATGACATAAAGCAAATAGACTCAAAACCAACATCACCTGTCAAGCACCACCAACACCTCAGCCAAAGACTCCAAGCATCCTCCATGGATCCAAGATGTTGCAAATCTTCAAATAATGTCCATGCAAAAGCGAAAGAACCCTTATGTAGAAACATGATCTAAAAGCTCCCCCTTGAAACATCTGCAACACTAAAGAAGACCATTCACCACCATGTGATGAAACCATAATTACTGCTAAAGCTCCTACTGAAACATGACATCCGAGCTCTCCAAGCATCATGTCCACCTGCTTATGGTTCCCATAACTGACTATTCAGGTACTCAAAAATATCCATCCTCTCATCTCAAAACAATTACACCAATGCACAAGTGACCACAAACAAGGCCACTTAACAAGTCTGCAGCAACAATGAATCAACCTCATGGATAAAGACAGTCCACATCCAAGTTATCTCACTGCAGCCAATGGGTAGCTAATCCACCAACCACATAACTTGTAGATCACAAACATCGAACATGCAAACGCATCATCACACTGGAAACTGCAACACTGAGATTTCAAAGAGAATAACCACATAGACAATCATGACTCAAACACTAGAACACGCCAAATATGATTTTCCAATCATGTCCACAATGAGCACCATAATCAAGGAACTCACAAGTACCACCATAGGAATGCTGAGTGAAAAATCACATACCAAAACTCCCATGTAGAGAAGAAATCACACCTCCTCAAACCATGCATAAAGCATGCATGCAGAACTACAACTATCTCATCCAGTAACACCCCAAAAGCTAGTGTCTAGAAAATAGCTTAACAACAACTCCACATAACCACAAGTTTTGCTTAACCATGTAAAACATGTACATGCATTTGAGAAAGAGATAGGTTATTTCAGAAGCTTGCAAATAAACTAATGATTAACTCCATAGCCTTTATGTATTCAAGATTAATAGGAAAACAATGCCTTCCCACAGAAAACACCACCTAGCATAAGCATTCTCTTCCATGGTTGAGAAACAAACTAGGCTTCTCCATATCACCAAGGAGCCTCTCACACAGACTTCCACTATGAAAGATTTACTACTACACAGCCACGGAGCAAGAAAATACACCTCATACACCAAGGTTATACTGCTGCCAACCAGGAGACATAGATCACAACAAAACAACATGATCAACTCCCTTTTCCATCTCCACCATCCTTCAAGCTGCGTGCTGTCTCCAAATATCACAAGACTTCCACTCACCAAAGGATCAATAAATCAGTCCATTCCTCCATATTTCCTCTAGCCTATCAAGCTAAGAAATCTTCACAGGAGAAATACCCAAAACCAACAACCAAAAGATGGCTCTGATACCACTTGTTAGGGAAATTTAGGGCATCTCAGAGAAATCTCCAAGAACAGTGGTGCCTTAGGTAGCTTCAATTTTGATTAGATTGCCTCAAAGACATGTACAACTATGTCCTAAAGTAGAAACAGACATAGTTCATTTCCCACATTAATCCTTCTGAGAGAAGCACATGTAAATTCAACATCATGCAATAATAGATTCTAGAAGCAGAAACAACACAGATGAAAGAAAAGACAGAAAACCATAACACACAGATTTACGTGGGGAAAACCCTTTCAGGTAAAAAACCCCACACTCCAAAGATTGAGCCATTGTATTATTTAGCAACTGAAGGTTACAATACAATTCAGGCTCATAGCCTTTTCAGAGATTACATCTTGTTCATTCTGGATACAATCTGGTAACCAACTCTCCCTCTGTACAGTTCTTGATCAACCTCTCAAAACAAACAATCTTCATACTGTTGCAATACCCTCACACAGTATACAATACAGATCAACACAAGAGATCAACCATGGCATTCAATCCTTGATCAGAAGAGAATTCGGCAGCATAACCCTGCCTCTCACTTCCTCTGTTTCAGCCTCATGGTCTCAGCCTTCCATCCAGCCACTCGGCCCTCACTCTATTGCTCACCTGTATTGAACAAATTTTCATCGAACTGAACATCATCTACAATTCCAGAGTATATCCATGTCATCTCTGTCTGTTGAACTTCCTCATAGAATGACCACAATAGACTAACTTCCAACGGTTCCCATTTGGCTTCTCTGATTGGTCGAAGACACACCACATAGGATGGTCTCCCAATTAGTTAGAGGCATTCAACCTGTATTCGCATGTCAGTGAGACACTAATCGTGTCTCCCTGATGCCATAATACCTGACTATAGCTGTCTCCAAGAGTCCTCACTATCGACAAGAGGCTACACCGAGTTTAGAAAGCTATCGCTCAGACTTCGCCTTGTCGCCAAGACCTCATACCAATGATCATCACTTGTATCACTATCGCCAAGATAATCACTATTTGATGAGACATCATACCGAAGTCCCAAAGTCACATAGACGTTAGCTTTCCATTCAGTGAGACTATCGCTACTCGCCAGGACATCACATTGATGTTCACAAGTTATTTCGAAGTGTCCAATAGTCGGCAAGACTTACTGCTATCGCCAAGAGATTACACCGAGCCTTCATATCATACCAAAACAAACAACCATCGACAGGACTTACCGCTATCGCCAAGAGGTTACAACGATGTTCACACCTATCGGCGAGAGAACCCACCATCGGCAAGACTTCTTACCAAGACTTCCAAGTTACCTCGATGAGCATCAGTGAGACAAACATAAGTCACCAAGAGTTCATAGAGAAGCCTTCGTGTTACCCCAAAGACTCCAAGTGAAAGCTATCAGCAAGACTTCGGCTATCACTGAGACTTCATACTGAAGCAAGCCTTTCGGCCAAGGGTCTCCCTGACATCGCTTGTTGCCTAGAGTCTCCTCAATATTTGATAAGAGTGGCCTGTTAGCCAGAGATCTCCCTGTCGCCAAGAGTTCCTACCGAACCCTTATGTTATCTCGATGACTCCCAATGTAACACTGTCAGTGAGACATCTCTTATCGTTAAGACACATTTTGATAGGAGCAAGTAATACCGATTACTTCATCGGCCAGACAGACCAAGGGTCACGCTGATATCGGCCAGACTTTCTACCATCACTAAGACAACATTCCGATTGTCCTAGGTTATGCCGAAGGTTCAGGTTATGCCGATATCCAAGATATTCAGGAGGTCACAACGACAATTCAGGATCAACTAGCAGATTGGCCAGACATCTCAACAGTCACACCAAAATTTCTCACAAGAGGTTTCAGGTTGTGGGATTGAGGCACAAAATTACAACACAATCATGTTACCAATACAAACCATTGACATAAATCAATAGAAAGAAATGTCATAATCCTTTAGTGTCACTCTAACCACTTGTGGATATCCTCAAGCAACTTAGGAGTATGACATAATATAAATGAGATAACAATATAAGACTAAAACCAAAAAATTTAATAGCCGTTTAGACCTTTTTAATCTACAGATAAGTGTTTGATATAGTTTCAAAAGATTGTGCCTGTTTTAAGGAGTGGAAAAATTCATTAAGACGTCTGATCTAGTTTTGACAATGCAACATCCTAGAAGAAAAAATATTTTTGATAAGATAGGTATCATTGGTAGAAAATTGGATAAGCCTAGTTGAAGACTAGTTTGGGTAGTGTCATCTTGTTGAACGCACAAGACAACTGAGAGGGCGGTTGAATCAGTTGTACCTTTAAAACTTCAAAACCATCATTAATATTTAGATCCAAATTCATTCATTAAACCCTTAATTTTTTTATGATGAATTAGCATGAAAAGAAAATTACAAACTAAAACAACTTAACACTATACACGAGAACACCAGATTTACGTGGAAAACCTAAGAAGGGAAAAACCATGGTGAGGATTAGCTCACAATATAAGTAATATCAACATAGAATATAATAAGGCTCATTGTCAGAGGCTCACTACCCCAAAGAAGAAAGGCTAACTACCAAAAGGATCACTGCTAGAATAGAAAAAAAGATAGAGAAGGAATGTTACATAGAGAAAAGAATCTCAATGCAACATAGAATCCACCACAATGACATCAACACCTTCATAGTCTATTTGAAGAATTGTAGCCACCTTCTACTCACTACATCTAGTAAACTAACACATATGCACTTCACATCATTTGCATCTCTCACTTCTATCTTAACATCCTTCAACAACACAACTCATACTTATATTATCTTCAGCCTTGAAACCATCTCCAAGGTTAACTATGTACCTCAAATGTACAAATTCAAACCAGGTCAGTGGTAAAACACTTTTGTGGTGGATATATGTGATTGTGGACCTCATAAACACTTAATTAGGAACCAAATCAACAACTCCATGCTACAACATGCTTCCAAAAACAATTATTATCCATCGCATGTAGTGTAAACACCAAGTTGACTGATACCTGTGCAAACACCATTAAAATTTTAAGTACACACTTCCTCAAACTAAAGGATGACTTGAAAACCACACACCATTCTAAAAAATTATCTAGAATACTCCATGAACGCCCTGAAATACAACAAACTCCTTCGCAACAACTTCCACCTGGAGAATGTACACACCCAATACATCCACAAAACTCTGCCATACATTGTAACTTACAAAACAATCTTTTGAAGCACAAAACCTCAAACCCTATTGACTAAGGTAAAATACAAACACCATCAACACACCTTTAGAATTGCAAGACCTAAAACACAATTGCAGAGAAACGTGAAGCAAATACATTTCTCCCAGGAACCTCTGCAATGCACAGTCACACACTGGTGAACACAAATTCTTCTATACAATGATACAACACACCAAATATTGAATATAAAACCTTTGAACACCTCTCAAAAACATATCTAAATCACACAGGTAGATCTTCAACCTAGAAGAAATGCAGAGCAAAACCATAACACAACTCTGTCACCCAGAAAACCATTGCAACACATTGTTTCCTCCTTTTATCAAATTTTCTCAAAAGAACTTGGAAACCAAGCACCAGAGACACATCCTCATCATATTTAACACTTTCAAATCCATATACAAAATCTTATCAAAGCAAAACTAGAGGTTGACACCAATAGCTTTACTAATGACAACATAATGCAACTAATCAAACCATCAACTGCTCACAGTATTGCAACAAACTCAATAGACATTAATGACAACAAAAACTTATTGACATAAATTCCAACACCAAATACTCATACTTGCAACAATATCCCCATTTTTCATTGATGGAAACACATGATGTGAGAAACCATCAAAGACACATTAGCTCTGTACCATACCAATTTCCTTTTCTCTTTTCTCCCCCTTTGTAGCTTGTCTTCTTTACTTGTTTCTCTCTTCCCAGGATAACTTTTTATTTTCAAATGAATCTCTCTCCCCCTTATTACTTTCTATTTTTCACATGTTTCTTTCTCCCCCTTTGAAATCAATGGAAAAGGACATAATGTTTATACTATTTATTTTCTTCCTTTAACATCAAATAACCTGCTCACTATTGCTCTGCAACACTTTTCCTTTACTGCTATGAATACTCCCCCTTAGGAACACACACCAAATTGTACCAAACCACTGCATAATGAAAAAACACACTCTTCTAACTACAAAATTCAACAATACAACTACCTACTCCCCCTAAGAGGTAGCCACTTGACATCAATCCAAAATATAGAATGAATCTTGAGATCCACTGGTCTGATGCATCTCCTTATGTATCTAGTTCAAAGAAGGAGGGAAAATAGCCCCCAACTTCTCTTGGAGATACTAAAAAGTATCCTTAGGAAGAGCCTTAGTGAATATATCAACAATATGATCCTTTGTAGGCACATATTCAAGCTTCACTTCATTCTCCACAACCTTCTCTCTCAAAAAGTGATATCTGATTGAAAATGTTTTTTCCTTGAATGCATCATTGGATTCTTTGAAATGTTAATTGTACTTGTATTGTCATAGAAGATATAAATTGGTCCATCATACACTACTCTGATATCCTTCAATATTTTCCTCATCCATAACACATATGTGCATCAAGATGTTGCTATAATGCACTTAGCCTTTGCAGTAGATAAATATACCGAATCTTGTTTTTTACTTAGCCATAATACCAATCTACATCCAAGAAAGAACACACCACCACTTTTACTTTTCCTATCATCAACACAACCATCCCAATCTACATCTATGATAGCACTCAAGGAAAAATTAGTATCATTTGGATACCACAAAAAAATGATCTGGAGTGCCCTTTAAGTGTCTAAATATCCTCTTCACTGCTACAACATGTGATTGTCTAGGATTTTCTTGAACTGTAGCCACAAGACAAATAACATGCATGATATCCGATCTAGTAGTAGTTAGATATAGCAGTCCATTGATCATTGATCTATACTTGCTCTGATCAGCCTTAGGGGATTTATCTTCTTGATCAGTTTGCAACTAGTAACCATAGGAGTACATATTAGTTTAGAGTCTTCTATTCCAAAATTCTTCAACATCTCTTTGAAATACTTTGATTGTGAAATGAATATACCTTTATTTGTTTGATTGATTTGTAACCCAAGGAATAAATTCATCTCCCTAAACATAGACATATCAAACTCTTTTTGCATCTCTTCTGCAAACTTCTTGCATATAGCTTTATTGCCTCCAAAAATTATGTCATCAACATACACAACTACAATCAAAACTTGATCTTTTTCAATCTTAAAGTAAAGATTACTATTTGTGATAACTTGATTGAATCCTTGTTGTATCAAATACTTATCCAACCTTGCATACCAAGCTCTTGGAGCTTGCATCAATCCATATAATGACTTCTTCAATCTATATACCATATTAGGTTTATCTGATAATTGAAATCCTTTTGGTTGTTCCATGTATACTTCTTCCAATTATCCATTCAAGAAAGTAGACTTCACATCCATTTCATAAACTTTGAAATCCTTGTGTGCTGCAAAATCTAGAAACATCCTAATAGCTTCCATTTTTTCCACTGAAGTAAATGTCAAGTCAAAATCTAGTCCTTCAACTTGTGAATAGCCTTTACACACAATCCTTGCCTTGTTTCTTACCACTTCTCCATTCTCATTCAGTTTGTTTCTAAACACCCATTTAGATCCAATTATGTTCTTGTTTTTAGGTCTTGGGACAAGTTCCCAAGTCTATTTTTTCTCAACCTGCATTAGTTCTTCTTCCATAGACTTTATCCAATGTTCATCTTTGCATGCCTCAATCACTATTTTAGGTTCAACTTCAAAAAGTAAACATATATTTACCTCTTCTTCAGTAGCTTTCCTTCTTGTCAGTACACCTTTTCTTTTGTCTCCAATGATCTATTCTTCAAAATGATTCCTCTGTACATACTTAGGGGTTCTAGGGGTCTTTTTTAGAGCTTCATCTTCTTCTTCGAGCTGTACTTTCTTTTCCTTAGCTTTTTCTCTTTCTCTACAATCAGGCTGATCTAATTCATATCCATCTATCACCACCAAGTTCTAAAAATCTTCATCAAATTTGACACTTGTACTCTCAACAATATTTCTTAGTCTCTTGTTTTAGCACTGGTAGGCTTTAATTTTATTAGAATATCCAAGGAATATTCCTTCATCTGACTTTGCATCAAACTTTCCCAATTTTGATTCATCTCTTTTGATATAGCACTTGCTTCCAAAAACTCTGAAGTATTTAACAGTAGGTATCCTTCCATACCATAACTCATTGGGAGTCTTTGTGTTGTTTTCCTTTTCTTGTACTCTATTAAGTATATAAACAATAGTACAAATTGCTTCTCTCTAGTAGAATTCTAATTGATTAGCTTCTTTCATGATAGTCCTTCCAGCTTCTTGAATAGCCCTATTTTTCCTTTCAACCACTCCATTTTGTTGAGGAGTCCTATAGATAGACAAGTGCCTCTTTATGCCACGATTCTCACAAAACATGTTAAATTCATTGGAGGTGAACTCTCCACCTATTTCAGACCTCAAACATTTGATATTTTTATCCATTTCATTCTCAACCATAACCTTACATTCTTTAAACTTATCTAGGGATTCAAAATTTTCTTTAAGAAAAGTAACCCATGTCATTCTGGAATAATCATCATTAACAAGAATGAAGTACATGTCACCTCAAAGACTTCTTGTTCTTGTGGGACCACAAAGATCTGTATGCACAAATTCTAGTAATCTGATAGAAGATTGTTCTTTTCATTTGAAACTTCTTCTTATTTTCTTTCCAATCTGACAATTCTTGCAGACAGCATTGATAGGCTTTGAAATTTTTGGCAGACCTCTCACTGCTTGAACTGAGTTGATTCTTACTAGATTATCAAAATTAATGTGACACATCCTCCTATGCCATAAACAACTTTCATTGATCCGAGTCATAAAATAATGACCATCAACACCCTTAAGTTGATAAACATTTCCATCTGTCCTTCTTCCAACAATAACCACAATTCCATACCTTTTTCTAATCTCATATCTATCATCCTGAAACATAAGATTGTATCCTTTGCTACACATTTTTCCAACACTCAAGAGGTTATTCCTTAAACCTTTAACATAGTAAACATCTTCAATATTATGCTTGCCATCAAAACTGATTGAACCTATTCCACATATCTTAGTACCTAAATCATCACTAATTCTAACAAGTCCTCCATCATAATTTTCAAGTTTAAAAAACTTACTCTTGTCTCCGGTCATATGATTTGAGCATCCACTATCAATGATCCAATAGTTCTTATCCTATCTAGCATGGAAAGAAGATACCAAGGTACCTTAAGTCTTTTCCTTTCTCTCTGGAGGGAATTCCTTGACACATCTTTCAAAGTTAGCAGAAAAAGATTCATCTTTTAAAGTGATGAACAAACATTCATCATTATTATTCCCATAATCAGATTCATCATCAAAAATACTTGCATCTTCTCTAACATAGTAGCTTTTCTTAATCATCTTACCTTTGTTCTCCTTGTTTTTTTCATTCACAACTTTGTTTGGACATATTGAAGCATAGTGACCTATCTTTCCACAACTTAAACATTTGAAAGGTAACTTACCTTTGTACTTGTCAATACCCCTTCTCATCCTTCTTACAAAGTTAGCTTCCACATCATCAAGATCTTCTCGATCTACTGATTCAATCTTCTTTGTTTTGCAGCCTTAAAAGAAATATCAACTTTTGCACCATTGTTTAATTAATAGAGGAATGTGACCTTAAGAAATAATAAAATAATTAAAATTATTCAATTATGTCAAGAAGAAAGGGAATCGATGCGGAAGAATGGCATTGTAGGCTCAAGGCATTTTTCAGTGTCTACATTTTGCCCCTCTTTGACATAATGTGATTTTGAGCATTGTATCAAAGAATAATTAGGAAAATTCAATTCATAACATGACCTAACTATCCCCAGTGAAGATAGGATAGACCTATGCCCCCTTAATTTTTTTTTTTGTTGCAAATTTTGATTTTTTTTGAAAAATGTGAACAATTATTTTGACAAGCAAATTTTGTGTACTAAAAGCAATTTTTTTCAATTTTAGACCTCCGACAAGCTCACATTAGGGTTTGGACTCAACATTTGATATTACCAATGAAAAGGGAGGTAAAAATCCCACTTTAGGAGGGTATAAATGTAATTTGGTTGCTAAAAATAGTCATTTGTGCATTTTAGCCTTGAGTGAATAGTGAGAGTGAGTGAAAACCTGCTGTAGAGCTACTGCCAAGATGTCTCTAGTACCACACACTGTGCACCATGGATATCGGGTAGAGACCTACATACGACCAAAGGGATCAGGAGAAGCAGTAAGTACACCTCCCTTGCTTTGTGATTTTTTCAATTTTTGGCAAATTTAGGGCTCTAAAGTGAGCAAAAAGATGCGGTTACCCACATTTTTTTGCATTTGTTATCATGTTCACCACAAGTGGATGCGGTTCGCTACATCTGCTCAGTGCAATGCAATTGCATAGGCTAGAGTCATAACTACTTTTTTGCGACGTAAATGAACTTTGCAATGCAACTGTAGGTTTAAATGATACATGTGAGATTATGAGCCACATGTGACAGCTCAAGCGACGCATGTGCAATTTTGAGACACAATTGCAAGATTGAACTTTGCATTTGACTGGAAGACTGCATGTGCAAGGGAGTTCAATGCATTTGCAAATGTGGACCACATTTGATTTTTAAGCCGCATATGCTAGACAATGAGACACATTTTCCTATTTATATTTTTGCCCCAATTTGGATAAAATTTCCTCTACGACCAAGGTTGAATAGGGTTGCTTGGGCTTATTAATTGACATAGTGCTATTGCTTGTGATCACAGGTGCTGCTAGACCCTATTTATACCTGAGAGAGTCATTTGTCGATCTTTAGAATATGAGAGCGACTAGAGGATGACTAGAGGGATCAACTACTTTTCCCTGAGATTATATAATGTCACCTTCAAGCCTTTGATTCAGGCTAACATTTACTAATTGCTCTAGTCGAGCGATGGAATTCAGAGACCATCTCATTCCATTTGCTGATAAGAGAGGCCATTGTGACTTTGGAGGATGTGTGGCATATTCTCCAACTTCCTATTCGAGGACAACGTGTATCTTATGATCCAGAGTTTGGTTATGCTATGATTTTGAGTTCTTTAGATCATGAGGACATTTGGAACTAGGAGTAGAAGAGTATGAGATCTGCTAGGACATGCTCATAGAGGGAAATGATCTCTTCATTGTTATCCTTTGCAGCGTGATTCATGGAGTCATGTGTCCTGATCGGTGAGGACATGGGTTTCCAATTGGGTGGGGGAGATGCTAGTTGGGATGATCACCCGAGGGGTTGTTTATGCTTGGGGGATGTGTATGCTTGCAATGTTATACTTTCAAATCCATGATGTGGTATATCAAGGTGCACAAAGCATTAGCTATGGGATGAATCTCCTGATGGTTTGGGCTTGGGAGAATATTGCAGTGTTTTGACCACCTATACAGAGGAAACTGGGGTCGAGCTTGCCATATGTGTTCATTTATGGAGGCATTGTTACCTAGAATCATGTTGGGGACATTGGTTATTGGAGAAATGCTATTGACCTATTAGATTCATTCATTTGGAGGCCATATAGGGACTGCACTCCATTCGTGGATGATGATGATTATTTACCATATTATTGTCAAACCCAATACTTGATTGGATGCATAGTTTAAAGCCAATATACTATTAAGAGATATCTACCAGAGTGATTTCACCAAAAAATTGGTGAGTAGCAGCAACTTCCAGTGGGCACAACCGAGTTTGCGAGGTCAAACAAAGAGATACAACCATGGGTTGCCATGATTCTTGTGGTGAAAGTTGAGTAGGACATAGATGGATTACAACCAGTGTAGTGGGGTGTCAGGTCGGAGGTGGTAGATTTGGGTATCACCCTAGAGTATGATGCATTGTGGGCTTAGCATAGGCCAATTCCATTGATAGATCCAAATCAACTTGCACCCATAGAGAGGTGCAAGAGAGGTATGAGGGACAAGCTTCGGGGCTAAGGATGAGGCCAAGGGGATGATGGAGGTCAAGTAGGTGGAGGGGATGAATAGGATGGTGGAGATGGGGGTAGGAGAGGAAGAGGTAGAGGCAGATATGGACATCCACCTCATCCACCGAGGTGGGATGGAGGCAGGCATGTAGCAGAGGCCTCTTGTCAAGAGGGTGTGGTTAGAGTAGTGGTTGCAATTGTTGCAAGATAAGAAAATGCACCTCATCACCAGGAGGAGAGACAGGTAGGGGATCATCCAGAGTTTGATATTGGCATAGATGTCAAGGTAGAGGAGGTCAGGAGGGACGAGGAGATGCAGGATCAAGAGGAGGAGAGGGAGAGAGTAGTGATAAAGGAGGGGCTGGAGGAGATCCCCATCATCGAGGGGATGGAGATAGAGGGAAGGATCAACCAATAGATGCACATGTGGTTGAGCTATAGGCTCAGTTATATGCTACATAGGTGGAGACTTGGTAGCTGAGAGTTAATCGAGACATGGCCATCATCAGGGCATAGTGAGTTGAGCAGTGCTCCATTGATTTTATTAGCAGGTGCAGTGGGTCAACAACCAATTTTGCATGGGAGCTTAAGAGGGCCATCTAAGGGGAGCAATACTACAGAGATCTTTATGAGAGAGAGGTGCCCCCTGAGTGAATATAGTATAGCTTCTCAGAGGTCATGAGTAGGTCCCAGAGTAGGACACACTCAAGATAGAGTTAAAGCAATGGTGGTGTTTCTTAATTGAGGGGCTCTTTGTATCAGCGACCACCAGGGTCAGGGCATGACAGGCAGCCTTCAACAAGACCATCCCCTTCAAGAGATATGGGGAGGACTGCATAGATTTATTTTATTGCATTTAGACACTGATATATATGTATTTTGATTGAGCCTACGAGCTCTAATTTTGAGATTCATCCTGACATTATACTGTGACACTAATTTTTTGATATATACGAGATACATGATTTTGGTGGTGACTACATGATGTTTTATTTATTATGCATGCTTCTATGTGATGAATTATGTTATTATGATGTTATGCATTTATATGTTTATGAGATGATTTTATATGTTATGATGCATTATGGATGATGTATGGTGTGTGCCTATGTATTATTATCTATCTTACGATGTATGGATGGATGCACTTAATCTATATTGCTATGATGGATTTCAGATGTACATGATTTACTTTCATATTTATGCATTTTGTATGCATGATGGTTTTATATGATTGTGATGCTTATGGATGATGCACAAGTGATGCATGATTTATGATGTTATAGATGCTTTATGATTATGATATGATGCAATATGGATATGTAAGATGTATGCAAATGCAATGATATGGATGATGGGTATGGATATGGGCGATGCATATGAATGCAATAGAATGATTTACTTTTGTATATGAAAATGTGATGTTATATGCAATTAGATGTATGTTGATGATTTATGGATGCAGTATGATACTATGTGATTATGACATGTAATGCCTATATGGATGTATATATGATACTTTATGATACTATATATTCTTTTGTATTTTCAATTGCAATATGGATGACCTAACATGTTTATGATGATGTCTATGATGCTTCTACCATGATTATGTATGTAGGATATTTTTGTGTCACATGATTCCATCAAGATGATTGTGGATAGAAGAGGTGAGAGCACAGAGAAGATGGATGTTAGCATGAAGAAAATGAATGTTAGTGTGGAGTTAGTCAAAAGAAAATGGATGGATATTCTTGCTTGATTGATGCTAGAATTACATTTTTATCATCATTGGGAGATAAAATTATAGAAAATGGACAATAAACACCATGGTATGATATAAACCAAGGTGTGAAATGTTATTCCTTTGCAAAAGTAGACATTCAGTAGATAAGGAATGCCATGATTCAACTAAGGACAAAGTTACCCCAGTCTTTTTGTCAAGATAAACCACAAGCAACAATCAAAAGAAAAGAGGCCATGATACATCATCACTCCTCTAAATACTTCTTGGGACATCCTCGAGGTGGCTAGTAACATGACCAAAGACAAATAAAAAAGATAAGACCAACTAGACCAATGGAGTTAACAACCATTTAGAATGTTTGCTAGAATTTATTTGCTAATAGGGTTGATGAGATTAATTGGCTGATTGATTGACAAGTTTGACTGATTGATTGACCAGATTGATTAAGTGACAAAGTTGATTGGTTGATAAGGTTGACAAATTGATTTATTATTTGACCATATTGATTGACTGATCGACTAGATTGATTGATTGACCAAATTGATTGATTGAACAAATTGACCAATTGATTGACCATGCTTGGTTTCAGGAAAGACATATCCTGTATAAGGCAAATGACAAGGTTGGAAAATGACAATGTTCAAATTTAGGAAGGACGCATCCTGAATGAGACAAAATGATAAGACCATTGACTTGAAAAGTATTGACAATTAGGGAATTGACCATTTTGGATTGAAGACCAGTTGGATGATTAGTCTATTGATTCATGATTCGGTTTATTCTCAGATGTTTGCTTGTGTCTAAAGTGTTGACCTTAGCAAGGGATAACTTGTTATAGGACAAATCAAGATAGACCTAGATAGAATTGAAAAACCCTAAGGGACTAACCTAGTGCCTCAGGGGCTCATCAAAAGATGGACTTGCCTATGTAGTAATGCATAGAGACATCGTAGTTCAATCGGACTTGGACTAACACAAACTATGACTCTATTTTTGGAGTTTATGTTTTATTTTTTTTAGATTTTTGATGTTTTACAATTTTTTGGATTTTTGATGTTTTACAAAAGATAATACCATGTGTAGGATCCCATAAAGACATAGGTCGAGGAATTACCCCCAGTTAGGTATCAGACCAACTTATTATGGGCGAAGGGATTGATGGATACCAAGGATGGTCATGAAAGGAAAAGGATGATAAATTCCAATGGTTCTCAAGCCATGAGAAGGATGACAAAGCTTTATTATGATAAGAAAAGGATTGGTGGATGGAGGTGAAAAACCAGATAGAATGATGGTAGACGATAGAGAAAAGATTGACTACACATGGCGCTTGTTTTCCAAGTTTTCACCATGGTACTTATCCAAAGCGCCACCGAAGTGGTTTTCATTATTGTAAAAATGATTTCTCTTTACTATTTCTTATTTTCCAGGTTTTCATCAGGGTGACGATTTTTTAAATTATTTTTTAATATTTTTTTGGTATTTTTTGACTTTTTTGATAGGATTCTCTAAAAGCTATGTATAATATCAGTGAAGGTGCATGTTTTGATAGGCTCAGGAAAATTTTCACCTTTTGGAGTAGATAGCTAATAAGCACCTGACCCATATATTGTTGTGATGATGAAGGGACCCAACCAATTGGGATCAAAATTTTTGGGGTTTTCTTGATCCATATGATTCTTAGGATTCTCTTTCAGAACCAAGTCACCAATGTCAAAGTAATAGACTCAAACTTTCTTATTGTAACTGCACCGAAGACGGTTCTGATATGCCTATAAATGGGTCAAGGCATTTTTTCTCTTCTTATCCAATAACTCAAACTCATGCAAACAGGCTATATGATACTCTTCTTCATTAATAAATTTCTACATAGATACCCTCAAGGATGGTAACTCGACCTCAATGGGAAGAATGGCTTCAGATCCAAAGACAAGGGAATATGGGGTGGCTTCTATGGGAGTGTAGATGCTAGTGCGATAGGCCCATAATGTAGGATTGAGTTGGACATGCCAATCATGGCCAACATCATCGACAATCTTTTTTAAGATTTTAAGGATAGTCTTATTAGATGCCTTAGCTTGAAAATTTCCCTAGGGGTAGTAGGGAGTGGCGAAATGATGTTGGATATGAAACCTCTCACATAATTCATGAACATCTTGATTGTTGAATGTACAACCATTATCTATGATGATGGATTGGGGAATACCATACTAGCATATGATGCAGTTAAGGATGAACTTAGATATTTGCTTCTAGTGATGTAGGTCATTAGAATGGCTTCAATCCATTTAGTGAAATATTTAGTTACAACAAGGATAAACTTATGAGCATTAGAAAAAGTAGGGTGAATATTTCCCATGAGGTCAAGTCTACACTAAGAGAATGGACAAGGTGATGTGATTAGGTGCAGCTCCTGAGTGGGCGCGTGTACAAGATCTCCATGTATCTAACATTGGAAACACTTCTTCACAAAGTAGTAGGAATCATGTTCCATGGTAGGCCAATAGTATCCCATTCGCATAAGCTTCTTAGCTAGAGTAGGACCAACAAAGTGAGCTCCACATATACCATTGTGTACCTCTTGTAAGTACATTTTTTCTTCATATGAGTCTAGACATCTTAGGAGGGTGCTATTTAGGCTACGATGGTAAAGGGTATCACCGATGATGACATATTTGGATGCTTACCAAATAAAGGTATTGAGTTGGTTTGTGGACAAGTTAGAATGGATAATCTGATCATGTAGGTAGTTATAGAAGTCTTTGTACCAAGGAGATTCAAGAAAAAAAATTCCACACACGATTTTGGATTTAGAGACCTTGAATGTAGGGATCAATAGTTGTTCCACCAAGAACTCATACTATGAGGCATTGTTAGGAATATCCAAGAGATATCCAATGGTTGCTATTGCATCAACTTCTTTGTTATGAGTCCTTAGAATTTTCTCAAAAGAAATATCATTGAAGTACAACTTAAAACTATCCACCATGTGCTTTAAGGGATAAGCTTCTCATCCTTAGTATCATAATCATCTTTAACTTGACGGATAACCAACCGGTAATCACTATAGACTTGAAGATCCTTGATTTTCTATTTGATTTACATGTGTAGTCTTGTCAACAATGCTTCATACTCAACCATATTATTCATGGATGAGAATGCTATTCTATATGAATTAGGAATGGATTCCCCTTGAGGTGTGATAAAAAGAATTCTAGCCCCTAAACCATGATTTGTATGACCCATCAAAGTACGATTTCCATGTTGTAGGAGTCTCTGTCACAAAGATGGATTCATCAAGAAAGTCAAACACCAGAGGATGATTTGCTATCATTGGTGCATTTGTAAGTTGATCAACTATCACTTTTCCTTTTATTTCCTTATAATCAACATATTCTATGTCATACTCGCTCAAAATCATGACCCACTTTGCTATTCGATCTATCAAAGTTGCTTTGCTCAATAGATACTTCAAAGGATCAATCTTAGCTATCAATTTAGTTCTATGATTCAACATATAATGTCTAAGATTTTGTGTGGTGAAAATGAGTGCAAGACATGCTCGTTTAATGGAACTATAATTAAGCTCATATCCTACAAGAGTATGACTAATATAATAGATAGCTATCTCTTTTACATCATTGTCATTCTATGCTAGTAATTTCCACAGTGTTGATGTCGTGGATGATATATATAAGATTAGATGTCTACCATCAATGGAAGGAATAAGAACTGGAGGGGTCAATAAATAATCTTTTATTTGTTGAAATTCCTCTTGAAAAAATTTAGTCCATATGATACGAACTCCTTTGGCGCATATTAAGTGTTGAAATGGGCGAATCTTGTCTACTAACTAGGCAATGAATCTTCTGATCGACTGCAATCTTCCTTGTAGAGTCCTCAAATAACTAATATTGGTAGGTGGGGGCATATCCACGATTGATTTTACCTTCACAAGGTAAAATTCAATTCCTCTATGAGAGGAAATATATCCCAAGAGTTTTCCTGATTAGACCTGTAAACGATGATTTTAGTTTGACCCCTCACAATGCTTTACTCCTCCTAGGGTTTTTCACCTAAAGTTGAAAGGGGATTGGACGGGGACCAAAATGCAAGGGTTTACACTCAAGACTAATGTTAATGAGATGTATTATGCCTAATTAAAATTTCCTAATGCTTTGATTTGAAATTGAAATGATTTAATGATGCAAAACTATGAAAATGTAAAGTGTTGGAAAACACAATGTGATATGTAGAAATGCCTAAAATTGCAATTCAATGATGAAGTAACAGAACTAAATGAAAGAGGCGCACCTGAAATTAGAAGTTTGATGTTGGAAGATTCTGGAATCTTGAAAAATTGACTAAAATGTTGACTAGGACACTTGTGCCAGTCTAGGAGACTTAGTCCTAGTTTCGGGAAACTTTGTCGGAATGGGAATCTTCCAAATGAGTATCGAGAAATGTCAAAATCAATTTTTAGGCCCGGAAGCGAGACTAATTCACCACTAGTGGTGACTTAGTCCTCCTACAGATTTCAAGAAATTTTGGACAAAATCTTTTAGTCTCAGGTCTGCACTTCCTTTTCTGACAGGTGTCCGTACTTGATTCTACAGAAAATGGGGTAGAAAGTCTCTCCAAGCTTGAATTAGGGTTGTGATGACTTGATTGAATTTGTGCACTTTTTGATCACTTTTCAACACCTATTGCTTGACAAATCTGCATACAAAAGTCACATGCAAAAGGGGAAAAATGGTTGAGGGTTGGAGAATAGGGGTTTGCCTTGGTCAAACCCCACTTTGGTAATCAAACCCTAAACAATGAAATGGAATGAAAAGAGAGTGATAAATAGATAACATGAAAATGCAAATGCCATAAACTTACCACACCATTGATGCTCAAATCTGAAGATGTGTAATGAAGAACTCCAATAGCTTGACTTGATAATGCTTGATTTGCTTGAATGCTTAAGAGATTGTATGAGATTTGGAGAGAGATGATTGTAGGAGATGTAAAATGAGGTGAAAAAACCCTTATTTATACTTGATTTTACTAAAATTTCCCAAAAGTAACACATCACAGGCTGACCTCAAGGGTTAGAGGACAAAATCCTGCTAGAAATTTAAAATGATTTTGAGTTTTGTGCCAAAAAGGACTAAGTTGCCCCTATTGGAAACTTAGTGTTAGAAACCAAGTTAGACATGTAAACCAAAAATACCTTCCACAAGAGAAAAATAAAAAAGCAAGAGCAACTTGCATGAAGATGTGCAAATGAATAATATTCAGGAATTGGGAAATACAAGGGATGAATTGCTTTATAAAGGCAATGCATGCATAACCCTAAAGGTAAAACCTAATGTTGACCTAAAGTCAACTCAACTAAATAAAGCTTACTTATTAATTAAGTAAACTAATTATTACCTAAGTAAACTTATTAAAGTGCAATTAAATAATTAACTACACCAACACCCCCCTTAAGTGCAACTTAGGGAGACTAAAAAAGCATGCACCTAATGCTAGGATGAATGCATGAATGCATGAATGGGTCCTGACTACAAGGCCATGTTAGGTACCCATGTACAAATGTAATGAATGGGAAAGAGGAGAAAACCCAGTGGGACAAAACCCTCCCCTCAATGAGATGACCTGCTGCAAAGAAGCACTCGAAGAACACTGGTGGAGTAACATTGGAATCCTAAATTTGGAAAGAAAGGAAAGATACCTCTATTTACAAGAAACCATATGAGAGTCATAGAAGGACTCAGGAAGAATCATGATAATGCAACAATAGACCCGATGCCAAGGAACACTGGAAAACTCACAAACTGGAACAACCTTGGAATCTATAAAGCAACAATAGATGAATAAATGATGCCCCTCATAAGAGGGAATGATATGATGAAAGAATCTGGAAGCTATGTGTATCTCGATGCTGATGCCAAACTGTGACTAAAAATAATCCATAGGAGCAAGTACCATGAAGATTCTAGAACATTAACCATAAAATGAATGGCCCTCAAACTAAGATGTGACCCGATGCGAACCAAAATGTGTCAAGCTATGAGCAAGATGAGGTCAAAAGAAACTACAAAATCTAGATACAACTCGAGTTGTCATCAATAGGAAGATGAGATCAAAGTGCATGCAATGCAAATACACTCTAATCAAATTATTATGCAAGAAGCCCCCCTAATGGAACTTTATATAAGTTCATTTATTACAATACCAATGTTCACATCTACCTTAGTGCATGAAAACAAAAAAAAGTGCATGTAAAAACCAATGTTCACATCTAAATCCATGATTAAAAATGACCTCAGATCTATGTAGAGGACTGAATTAGCTTTCCGGTGCCGCTTGAATCATGAAAAATGGATAACTGAGGCAAAAGATATGCCCTTTGAAGTGAAAACTGCTTCATCTGACTTCAGAGGCCAAGAAAAACATCAAAAAATAAAAACCAATAAATAAAACCTATACCATTGGATATTTCTTGGAACCATCTTTTTGATACCTATTCATTTTTGAAAAACGGACACTATACACAAAATTTACGCCCGATTCCGTGAAAGTGCTCCAAATTTGCCCAATAAGGCCTGCAGCAACCCTCAGGGGGTAAAAAAATCAACCTCTGGTCACATGAAAGACTAGGGGGATGGTAGGAACGGGACTGGGGTGGAGCCCCTAGTCACCAATGTGACGTGCGCGGGGTGCTTGGTCCCCAATATGACCGCGGGTTGCAAAGGTAAGCCCCCGGGGCTGCACAGTCGGCGACGGCGGTGGAAGGGTGGCACTGTCGGGTGACGTGGCAATGATGGTTCACTTTTGAACTGGAGGATCTTTTTTAAAGAAAGTTTTTAAATTATTTTTTTGATTTTTTTTTATTTTCATGACTTTTTTGCCTCATGAAGCGTGCTGGGTAGGCTGTACGGTCTCTCTGGCAAAATTTTTTTTGCCAATTTTTTTAACAGCTCCAAAACTGACCAAACAATAGGCATTCCTAGGGTTTTTGGGCACTGTGAATGCGATGGTGACCTTCGTTTTTCCCAAAAATTCCCAAAAAAAAAGGCTACCCCCAAATCTTGCAAAAAGATGCCTGGCTTGAAACCCTTGCTGATCTAGAAAAAGATGATAAAAATCAATGAAACAAAAGCTAATCTTGAATTTTTCCAGCACTCTAAATCCAATGGAGATGCCTGATCTGATCCAAAATGCTTCATAAATAAGCTCGAGGTATGAAACCCTCGAAGAACCCCAAATGTGCTCTGCAATGAATTTCTCCAAAAAACTGAGAAGGGGTTGCAAATCAACACTCTAATACCATGTTAGAAACCAAGATCAGACATGCAAACCAGAAAATACCTTCCACAAGAGAAAAACAAAAAAGAAAGAGAAATTTGCATGAAGATGTGCAAATGAATAATATTCAGGAATTGGGAAAATACAAGAGATGAATTGCTTTATAAAAGCAATGTATGCATAACCCTAAAGGTAAAACCTAATGTTGACCTAAAATCAACTCAACTAAATAAAGCTTACTTATTAATTAAGTAAACTAATTATTACCTAAGTAAACTTAAAAAAGTGTAATTAAATAATTAATTACACCAACACTTAGTCCCACTTAAGCAAATTAAGTGGGTGTCAGGAATCTTGGCGCATTAAAAGTTGTCAAACGAGAATATCCTCAACAACACACTTGAAATTGACCAAAAAGTGTATTAAGGGGTCATTTAGACATGAGAAAGGGTTGCATTAGTGAAATTAAGCCTAGAAAAGTGTGAAATCTTGTTACAAGACTTTACAACACTTCAAAATAGGACTTAATAAGTGATGAAAATGTGATTTTTAGGTGCATTGTAATGAACAGAGTCTAGAAAACTATAGAAATGTTTTACAACACTTAAAAAAACCTTCACAAGACATCATAATTTGAATGTTTAAGCCATAATGTGAATGTTTTGACCACATTACAACATTATACCTAGGAAAAATCAAGCCAAAGTCCATTAGAAAGACTCAAGTGAGCATAAAATGTCAACTATACATTTTTTGGTGACACATTAAGCCCCCACTTTAGTGAGAGGATGAACTTGCTTCAAACTCTTGCTAAAGTAGCCCAACATGCACATTGAGAGGGATCCTAATGCACTCACATTGGTAAGATTAAAAAAATAACCAAGAGGGATGATCAGGCCACTAGGATCAAGATCTCATGGAAAACCAAACATAAGAACAAAGGAACACGCATGATGATGAAAAGGAATGAAAGATTCAATCATCTGTCCAGCTCATTGTGGATTAGATCTAGGCTGATTGTTTGAAAAGGAGAATGAATACTCACTCTGGGGCATCATAACTCATGGTGGTCTGCCGGGTGAGAAAACCCAAAAAGGTGAAGTACATAGGCTAGTTGGCATGCACTCACAAACACATAGGTGGCTATGGGGAAAGCCATGCCTCAGAATGGGCTTCCCGCTCAACAATATCAAAGTTATAGCTCTTGATAACTTTAATAAGGTGCTACAAAGACAATTTCAGTTCATGCTTCATGAGACAAGCAAATCTTCATATGCTTAAAACTCACGAACAAATGAAAAGGTACCATAGGCATGCAAGTTGCGTTATGCAAGGTGGTAAAAATGTAAAAGGTAAAATGCAAAATATGTTCAAAGGAGTCTTGTTAAGTTCATGTAAGGTTTATCACTTAGGGAACATTGTGTCTAATTTCTCCAAGAGAGGACCAATCAAAGAATAGAAAATCCAAAACTTAGGGGATGCAGTGTGTCGCATAATGCCACTAAGAGGAATGCAATATGCTATGATAGATCCCACTTATGAAGGACATCATTCCCAATGTCATCCACAAAGTGACAAATGCATGGTATGAAGTGACAAGGCTACACTAAGAATGCAAGAATGCAAATGAATTGATGCCAATGTGTGCCCCCCAGTTTAAAGAAATTTATACACACTGTTTTGAGAGCAATTACTTTAAAGTAGTGAAGGAAAGAAGATGCAAAAGGAAAAAAAGACATGATATTCAATTTGGAAAGCCTCTATGCCAAGTCATACGTTTCCAAGTAAGACTACTTCATGTAAACGAACAAGAAAACACAAGAAAAGAGGGTTGCCCCACCAGAAAGGAATACACCAAACACATAAGGGATCTATGGATTTGGGGTCAGTATGTTCATTGCTGCAATGTTTTTATGAAAGAGCTCGAAATTGTCATCATTCCCCAAATACACATAAAACTAGAAGAATGATGCAAAGAGAGTGAAAACAAACGAAAAATGAAGTTCGTTTTGAGTCAACATGGAGAGACATTGTGATCTCAATGCTTTGCATCATCCCTAAAAGGAAAACACAAGTGAAAAGAAAATGAAAAGGAAAAAGAAAAGGGAAAAAGCTTTTGGGTCAACATGAAGGAGACATTGCAGTCTCGATACTTTGCATCATCCCCAAAAGGAAAACACAAGACAAAAGTGAAAAAGGACCTTTTGGGTCAACATGGAAGAGACATAGGGCATCTCAACACTTTGCGTCATCCCCAAAAGGAAAACAAAAAAAAAAAGTGAAAAAGGACAACAACATATAGAAGAATAGAGGTACGAATAGAAGAAGTGTATAAAGAGAACATCAAATGCACAGTACAGGGGAACATGATACGTACATAAAACCAAGGAATCAAGGAATAGGAACTAGTAATGTAGATGTAAGTCAACCATTAACCAAGTTATTGGCTTCTCACTCTCATGTAGTATAAGTGGAAGGTAAATAATGCAGTTAAGAGATAAGGAAAAATGCATTACAAGGACAAGGCTGACAACTTCTTGTCCCCACTGAGTGCAAGACAAGAACGAGCTGAGATAGGTGATGGGAAGGGTCATGTGATAGTGAGAATGGAAGATTCTACAACTATGGCATGATGAGAGGATTTTGTTTTAAGGGATGATAGGAAAGCAGTTGGTATCAGTGAAGTTATACTTGTCTAGTATTTCATTCAATGTTTGATACGCTTCAGTTTGGTGTCCAAGAACACCATGATATTTGCAATATGGTATGTTAGAATCTTTAGGACGAATGACCATCCTGTTTGAAGGTGGTAAAATTTTAAGGCCTTTATTTAAAATTAATTGAAGCCTCCTTTCACATTCAGGTGGTAGATGGGTACGAAACTTGAGTTTATTTAATTTATAAGGTTGTTTTCATTTACCAGTTTCTCCTTACTCATGAATGGAAGGAGGAAGAGGACCCATGGGGATCTTAGCATCCTTATCATTGGAATCAGGTAATGGTTGTTCACGTGGAAGGAGAATGTTCAAGTTAGGAGGAGAATCAAAGATCACTGTACCATTATCCTGTAGTCTCCAATATTCAAAAGGAGAGTTATGGTTATCAAGAGGATCTTGATATCCTAATCCTGTTGTGTTGTCTTCTTGTGGTTTTTGTTCAAAAAGTTGATGAATGTTATGTTTTGTTGTTGTATCACAACCTTGTTTGCTTAAGATAGTAAAGCCCTTGCCATAGGTTTCTTCAAGGTTGATTGGTGTGTTTGTAACTTTTTTATCATAAAATGGTTGTGAAGGTGCTTGTTGAGAGGAACTAGGTCCACCTGAGGGAGGGAACTTAGGTCTTTCATTTGTTTCGGGGTGAAAATAACCAAATGTATCATGGGGTGCAATAGTAGGGAGAGTTTGTGACCTCATGGATGGGTAAAAGGTTGCATTGGATTCAAGGTTATCAAGACATTCATTTAAGAACTTGTTCATGCTATCATCATCTTTTCTAATGATGTCTACATCATGACGAAAATCATGAGGAGTTGAAGGAGCATGGGGAAGCTCAAGGTCATTAGGATCACAGCCAAAGGCACACTTAGACATGTCTACTAAGGATTTCAAGGAATGCCTAAAATTATTAAAGGAAAAGGCCACGATGAAAGGAAATTAAATGCAACAAACAATAAATCTGGAAAGTATAACAGAGTGCAGTAACAGAAAAAAGAGATGCTAAAAATACCCAAAAATTACTAGAAAATACAGTGTCAAATATGCAAAAGGACTAAGTCGCCCAGGGTGGCGATTTAGTCCCATTGATGATTTATTTTGTGTTTTTTCAAAAAAAAAAATTCAATTCTATGTCTTTCATTTGCACATATGCAACTACAGTATGTAAATGTAGAGTATTTGTGTTTTTCAATGCAAAAATGATGCAATAATGCAAGCTAATATGGACTTTTTCACTAATGCAATTTGAAACCCTAGGATGTACTTTAACGAATGCAAGATGCAATGCAAATGAAACCTAGGATGCACTTGAAAATAAGAAAGGAATAATGTTCAAAAGATGCAGGTTCACCAAAATGTAAACGGTGATTTTAGTTTGACCCCTCACAATGCTTTACTCCTCCTAGGGTTTTTCACCTAAAAGGAGAAAGGGGATTGTATGGGGAGCAAAATGCAAGGGTTTACACTTAATACTAATGTTAATGATATGTATTATGCCTAATTAAAATGTCCTAATGCTCTGATTTGAAATTGAAATGATTTAATGATGCAAAACTATGAAATGTAAAGTGCTGGAAAACACAATGTGATATGCAGAAATGCCTAAAAATGCAATTAAATGATGAATTAACAAAACAAAATGAAAGAGGTGCACCTAGAATGAGAATTTTGATGTTGTAAGATTCCAAAATCCTAAAAAATTGACTAAAATGTTGACCCAGACACTTGTGCCAGTCTAGGTGACTTAGTCCCAGTTTTGGGAAACTTTGCCGGAACAGGAATCTGCCAAATGGGTATCCAGAAATGTCAAAATTAGTTTTTAGGCCTAGAAGCGGGACTAATTTTCCACTAGTGGTGAATTAGTCCTCTTGCAGATTTTGAGAAATTCGAGACAAAATCTTGTAGTCTCAGGTCTGCACTTCCTTTTCTAACAAATGTCCGTACTTGATTATGCAGAAAATGGGGTAGAAAGTCTCTCCAAGCTTGAATTAGGGTTGTGATGAATTGATTGAATTTGTGCACTTTTTGATCACTTTTCAACACCTATTTCTTGACAAATCTGCATACAAAAGTTACATGTAAAAGGGGGAAAATGGTTGAGGGTTAGAGAATAGGGGTTTGCCTTGGTCAAACCCCACTTTGGTAATCAAACCCTAAACAATGAAATGGAATGAAAAGAGAGTGATAAATAGATAACATGCCAATGCAAATGTCATAAACTTACCACACCATTGATGCTCAAATATGAAGATGTGAAATCAATGCTTGATTTGCTTGAATGCTTATTATATTGAATGCTTACGAGATTGTATGAGATTTGGAGATAGATGATTGCAGGAGATGTAAAATGAGGTGAAAAAAACCCTTATTTATACTTTATTTTACTAAAATTTCCCAAAATTAACACATCATAGACTGACCTCAGGGGTTAGAGGATAAAATCCTGCTAGAAATTTAAAATTATTTTGAGTTTTGTGCCAAAAAGGACTAAGTCGCCCCTATTGGCAACTTAGTCCCACTTAAGAAAATTAAGTGGGTGTCAGGAATTTCAGGGCATTAAAAGTTGTCGAACGAGAATATCCTCAACAGCACACTTGAAAACGGCTAGAAAGTGTATTAAGGGGTCATTTAGACATGAGAAAGGGTTGAATTAGTGAAATTAAGCCTAGAAAAGCATGAAATATTGTTACAAGACTTTACAACACTTCAAAATAGGACTTAATAAGTGATGAAAAGGTGATTTTTAGGTGAATTGTAATGAATAGAGTCTAGAAAAGTGTAGAAATATTTTACAACACTTCACAACACCTTGAAAAGACATCATAATTTGAATGTTTAAGCCCTAATGTGAATGTTTTGACCACATTACAACATTATACCTAGGAAAAATCAAGCCAAAGTCTGTTAGAAAGACTCAAGTGAGCATAAAAATGTCAACTATACATTTTTTGGCAACACAGGACCCCAAACACATACTTCTTTAGATTTAATCTGACCTTATATTCTTCTATCCTTCTAAAAATCTTGTCTAACACTACTAGATGACCATATCTTGTTAAGGACGTGGTCAATAAGTCATCAAAATAGTATTTCATAAATATATGCATATAGTCATGAAAAATGGTTGTCATAGCTCTTTGATATGTTGCTCTGGAATTCTTGAGACCAAAAGGCATAACATTCCAACAAAATTTACCCCAAGCATAGGTGAAAGTTATTTTGTGTTGATCCTCAGGGGCAATTTTGATCTGATTGTATCCTGAAAAACTATCCATAAGTGATAACATCTCATATCCCATTGTGAGGTCTACTATAATGTCAATATTGTTGCAAGAATGATGGTGTTGTCATTGATGTCAACTGTTCAATTGGTTATCAATTGGTTGCTATGGATGTTGGTTGTTCATGTTGAGGATATTGAGAAAATTGTATTGAAGAAAGGTTGCTGGTGTTTAGTGGTTGCTCTGGTTTTTTCTCTGGTATTTTCTCCTATGTTTGTGTGGTTCAAATATGTTGATCATGTTTGTTGGAAGCTACTATATCCATGTTTTTTTCTTTTTATTCATTGTATAGTGTGAGTTATGTTCACCAGTTATGAAATGTGGTTTTTTGTGTTTCTAGCTGAGGTCCAGGAGAAATGTTGTTGGTCCGGATTTCTCTTTGGTAAAGTATTATGACTTGCAGTTCTAAAGTCAATTTGTTATGATTGTGTTGAAGATAATTTTAGTATCTGGAAGGATCATGCTTAATTGTCCTATGTGTTTTACACTAGTTTGGCTGACCTTGTGTTGAACACTATCTTTGGAATTGATGAAGCATGTTGGACCTATTTGGTCCTCATCAAGCATGTGTTTGGGTCACCCTCATTCTAATTCCACCCTAGGATGTTTTGGCACTGACCTAATTTGAATTTATTGATGGATGGATGGCTTTGGATATGTTTCAAAGTTGAAGATGATACAAATACAAGATGAGTTAGTGGTGAAAGATGAACAAGGAGATAAGTGCGAAGAAATAGATCAGATAGATGTGAAATAGATGTGAATCAGTGGGTACATGTGATGCGAGTGTGGCAGATTAGTGTGAAGCATAAATGTTGAGTTTCCAAATGTAGTGAGATAAAGGTGTACTCTATCATACATGCATGTCTGCAAGTGGTTGAGAAAATTGTGGCAGATTTATCTGTTGCAGTGAGATTGTCTTCTGTCTATAACATATCTCTTATATCTTCTTTGTATCTTTGTGGCAGTGAGTCCTGATCCAAATAGTGAGTCCCTATTTTGGCAGTGAGCCTTTATAATCAGTTTTGATATCCTCTATAGTGTGAGTTAATCCTCACTGTGGTTTTTACCTTATTGGGTTTTCCACGTAAATCTCGTGTTGTGTTTGTGTGATGATTTTTCATTTTCTACACTTGTACTTAATGTTTAATCATTTTAGCAGTTTTAAGAATTTTTTTTGGTGAATGATTTAAAGGTTTAAATTTGATACAAATGATTCACCCCCCCCTCTCAATTTTGTTGCTAAATAATTGGTATTAGAGCTTGGTTCCTTGGAGAAGAGATTAACCGCTTAAGGAAGGTTTGGGATGGCTAGCAAAGTTACTCATGATTATCCAAGGTTCAATGGAACTAATTATGCTCTCTAGAAAATACTAATGGAAGAATATCTAGAGTATTGTGGATATGATGTGGAGAAAGCTTACAAGAAACCTTACACTCCTCCTGTTAATGGTCTGAGTACACATGATGAGATCAAGGCACATGAAGTGAACAATAAGGAAAAGTACATTTTGAAGAATAGTCTTATATATTCTAAGTTGATTAAAGTTCAAAATTTGAAGACTACTAAGGAAGTTTGGTATGCTTTGGAAAAGGTGCATGAAGGTGATGAAAGGGTCAAAGAGGAAAAATTGTAGAATTTGGAGACATAGTTTGAGCTCCTACATACGTTTAAAGATGAGAATTTCAAATCTTATGTACAAAGATTGGATGAGGTAGTAACTGGAATGTGAGGACTTGGTGCTACTATAGATGAAACCAGGATTGTAAAGAAGATTCTTAGAACTCTCCTTGATGCTTACAATAAAAATGTATGTGCCATTAAAGAAAATATAGATTATAAGACCTACACTAAATATCAATTGTTGGGATCTTTGACGTCTTATGAGATGAGAATGCCAAATTTGAGAAATGGATTCAAATCAGAGACTGATTTTAAGGTTACAAAAGCTGAAAATCTGGATGAAGAAACTCTTGATGAAGTAGAAGCTAACTTTGTGAGAAGGATGAGGAAAGGATTCAAAAATTATGAAGGTAAGTTACCCTTTAAATTATTTAGTTATGTAGGAATAGGTCATTATTCTACAAAGTTTCTGAAAAGAGCTAAGAGGAATAAACAAAGACATGAGAAAGAAAATAAAGGTAAGAAGATCAATAGAGCATATTATGTGAATGAGGATGCTAGTATATATGACATGGTGAGGTGTAGCTAGGTATCCAACCATGGCCTAAAATTGGTTGAAATTTACCTGTTTAGAGGGCACAAATGTATCTTGCAAGGCTTTGTACAAAATGGACCTATGCTTTAGGGAAATTGGAAGCAGTTTGGGAATGGATATTTGTGTGGGTGTCTTTCCTAGATGATCCAAGAGATTGTATTGTATTTTCAATTGCAGATTAGAGGAAACCCCTTGCATGGTCACCTTAGCTCTACGAGTGGTAACTGCACATTTTGAACTTTTATTATTGGTGATGGTAGCAACATGATTATCAAGGGCTTGAATGTGATTAATGGTTAGTCATGTGCAACACGAGTATAATTAGCATCGTTATTGTTTCCTAAAATGGAGGCCTTCCCTTTCCCATGGTATTGCAAGGGGGTTTTGAATATGGTGTGATCAACATTAGTCTTACCTTGTGAATTATAAATTGATATATCTCCTTGTTCAATAAGATTTTTGAGTGTCCAACATGATGATGTTTTGTGTCCTTTGCAATGATGGTATTCACAGAATTCATTTTCATTCCATCAATTTGGTTTGACCAATATTGGTTCATATGTATTAATGTCAGGAAGCTGAATGATGTTTGATTATAAAATCTTCTTCAAAACTGACTCAGTGGGTTCCCATAAGGGTGTGTATGTTCTTTTGGTGCATGGAGGTCATTTGCATTGTTGATTATTTTGAACTCCATTCAGTGTCTGATCATGGCTAGGTGTTGGTGTGTTTAATGTGGATGGACCTTTAAGATGAAGGGTGGGGTGACTTTGATTTACCACTTTAGCATCCACTACCCCATCATTAGTGACATTCTATTTTGAGACCAGAATTTACCTTTGTTAGTAGGAGTGTTTGGAGTTTCTTTAAAGAATTTGATTAGTACTTTCACTATAAGAGATTTCTCAATAAAGGCACCCTTCTCAATGATATATTAAAATGTGGTACAACATTGTATTTAAAGTTGGAGAATTAGTTCTATATTGAGGCTTTCTATGAAAATGGTGAGCAACTATTTCTCAGGTATGTGGCAAGGACATTTGCTAGCCATACTACACCATATTTGATAGAATGATATGAGTGAATCTCCCTCTTTTTTTTTGGTGGTGCACAATGTTGCTAGGGTTGTGTCACTTTCTATGTTTTAGAAAAAGTGGTTAATGAATCTGTCAACCAATTCACCCCATTTTTGTATCCCAGGAGGAAGGTGTGCAAACCATTCTAGAGTCAGCCTCGAAAGGCTTCATGGAAATAGTCTCATCAAATATGTGGGCTCATAAGCAATATCCATACTTGTTGTGTTAAATTATTGTATATGCTCCACCAGTTCCCCTTTCCATTTGTACTTGTTAAAGTTTGGAGTGGTGAAATTTGGGGGAAAAGGTGGCATGTATAAGCTTTTGTTGAAAGGGTAAGGGCACAATTCCTCCATAGAATATGTCTTCTTAGTTATCCCCAATTGTATGTTTTCCATTTGTTGTATTGTTTGCATTTGTTGTATCAAGGTGTCCATAGGGGATGGTGTCACGTTGAGTTGAATTTGCATAAGGGGATCAACATTAGTATTAGGAATGTTGAGATGATTGTATGAAGAATTTCATACCTATGTCTGATTTGGATTGAAAATTTGTTGCAAAGGATTCTGATTACCTTGTTGATAGTGCGGTGTAAATGTGGTATTGATATTGGTTTGATTTTGTGGTATGAAATTAGTGTTTGGTGTGATATATTGTTGCAATGGAAGGGGATTGATGTTCAAATTTGTTCCAAAGGTCATGTTGGTATTAGGTGTAGCAATGAGCATTTGTGTTGGAATTCTAGATGTGACAATACAAATTCTCCTTGTTTTGTTAGGTGGATTTTGACTTGCATTGATTGATGGAGTAGCATTTTTATTGCCAAATGGATTTGCAAATGTCGCACCTGGGGTTAGAAGATGAACTACCAAATGTGAAGGTTGGTCCTTGGGACATGACATGTGTTCTCTTAGCTCCAAATATTGGTGGATTAGGAATGTGAGTAGTGGTTGTAATATGTGTTGTTGCTCCAAGTGGTAGACTACTGAACTTTTGTTGTGAAATGGGTTCACCTTGTGAATATATTTTGACTAGGACCTTGGTTTTGCATTTTTGTTACTTCCTCTACAATTATGGAAGTTTTGTAATAAAAGGGGAGTTTGGAACCTTTCTTAGCAAGTGCAAGAAATAATTTATTGGGGTCTGCATTGACAAGCTCATCCACAATGCGTATTATTCTTGGTTCTTGGGTAGCATGTTCAATTTCTTCAGGGGTTAATCATCTATTGACATCAGTTAACGTAAGGTTCAAAAATGGATTTGAGGTTTCCCTTAGTGGTGTTTGAGGTGGATTTAAATTTGACCCAATGTTCATTTCACTAGTGGGATTGAAAAGGTATCACTTGAAGAATCCATGTCCTTTCTTTTCCTTCGTGACCTTGTTTGAACCATATAAGACTTGAAACCTAAGGATATGCAAAGTGATAATGCAAGGTGGGATATGAGACTATACTATATTTTTTTTGGATTTTTAAAGATATAAGGATGCTAAATGTTAATGCACCTAAGACTAAAGGTTTGAAATGCAATGATGATAATGACCCTATGATCAAAAGATATGATATGTGTAGACACTAAAAAATTTCCTGAATGATATCATACACTCGAATCAGGTATACTAACATCATTTCATCCTGAAACCCATCCTCTTTTTGCTTAATTGATTAAATTAGCCTAGGTAATTAATTAATGACATCATTTTCATCTATTAACCTAATTAATTTAATTAGGTTAATTCATCCCTTTTCATGCTAACATGTCATCTAATTAAATTAAATAAATCAAACTATTTAATTTAATTCCCTAAATCTTCTTGTTTAATTAAATAACCCTAAGTTATTTAATTAAATGTCATTTCACCTTTCCCCCATTCATTAAATCATTTTATTTAATGAATAACATCTAATTCTTCTAATCCCCTAATTAAATAATTAATTTTGTTTAATTATCAATTAAATTTAATTCCCCCCACTTGTAAAGGAATATTCTAAGGGAATATTCATCCTTTGCACATTCCTCCAAAAGGAATATTCCCATGGAATACTCCTTCCTCTTTTTGTAGAATTAAACTTTGTTTTAATTTGTTAAATGATCCTTTTCCCTCACCCATGAGAATATTCCAAAGAATATTCTCTCTCCTCACTCATTTGAAAAAGGGAATATTCTTACAAAGCTTCATGTGCAAGTTAACTTGTGACTTCTTGTGCAAGTTAACTTGTGACCTCTTGTATAGGTCAAAAGTGTGTTTATTTGAAGGAATGTTAACCCTTGATTAAAATATCATCTTCCATTCTTATTCGTTGATGAGAATCCATGATCCATGCCTCCAACTTCTTCCATCCTTGACCGTTGATTGAACTTTTCGATCTCAACCCTCCATTTCTCATTTGCTCTCCTATAAATAGGTCACTATTTGGAGACAAATGGATCCATCTTTTTAACATCAGAGTTATGTTGTTAAAATCACTCACACTCACACTCATATTTAGCACACATTTAACATCTTTTAGTTTCTTTTAATTGCATTAATTAGCTTTAAGCTTCCATGATCACATAATGCATCCATTTAGCTTATTTTTGAATTAAGGTTTGAATCTTTTAGTTTAGATTCCATTTAGATTAGCTTAGCATTTTCATATCTTCATCACTTTTAGCATAAAATCATGTTTAATTAGTTCACATCTTATTCATTTAGATTAAAATAATGTTTTTATACACATCTCACAATCATTCCATCAATTTTCTTCAATAAAACTGATTGGAACAAGCTCATTCATCCATAGGATTGGGAAAGGGTCTCTGTTCCACATCAACATGACACCACTCCCCCAACGAATAAGTTTCAGATGGATTAGAGTAGGCATTTTAAAGCTTTCATAGTTTACTATGTTTAATTTTGATAAATGTTTAGTTTAATTTTTATTTGAATGATCCTATTGAGATTTGACTTTAGTGGCTTTGCTATGCTTTGATTCTTCATGAATCAAGCGTAATCGACCCATAATAATCCATCTAATCATATTCTGGCCCTAGAAGGAGGGAAAAACCGATCAAATTTAATCAATTTCTATCTCAAATTCTAATATTTTGACTCTTGTAGGATACAACAATGCTCAAAGGAATTTTAATGATGCTTTTGTTGGGCGTTGCCATATAGCGACACTATTGTCATCTGAAACAGTGACACCTATTTAATATCATGGCATTGATTAAAACAAATGGAAACACTGAATACTTTCAGAGGTATCAAAGATTTATAAACGACAATGCTCCCCAAAAGTGAAACTATCATTGTCACTAGTTCTTTTGCAGAGCAATGCCCAAATTCATCAGAACGATGCTATCGTGAATAGCGATGCCCAACTCTGGTAAGAAAATTGATGATCATTTTTATCATGTGTTTCAATTTTTTTGCTTCATCAGATTACTAACATGCTTCTAACGTTGTTCTAGTTTTTAGGCTAACTAGTTTTGCAAGTTGGATGATAAAAGGAAAAGTGTAGAAGCATTCTTATCTTTCTGTCTTATAATTGTAACAAGTGTTTTGATGTTTTTTGGGAAATTATAACCCACTTATTATGCTTTTCATTTTATGCTTTAGTACCACACTAATTTTCAATTGGGTCTTAAAAATAACACTCAAACGGGACTAAAATTGAATCCTCACTTCATCATTTTACTTTGGGTTTAAAATTGGACAAAACAACTTAACACTTCATTTGGTGCATAAAATAAATTCATCTTACCTCTAGGGGTTAAAATTAATGAGTGTTCGCTATGTTTTGATTTTTATCTTTGTTATTGAATGTGTATGCAATTCTCTCGTGCCACTCGACGATCTTGAGAAGCAGAAACATTCCTTAAAACTTTGTATAATCACCTACATCTTTCAATTTGGATTAAAATTTAACCCCATGCTAGTGTAGGGAAAAGGCATGGTGTGTGTTCTCTCCTTGTTTCATGCAAACTGGGAGATCGAACTACAAATGTAATTCCTTGATTTTTTATCTTTAGAGGGCTCACCTCCTCGCTTCAAAAGGAGGGAATGACCCAAGCAGAAACAAGCTAAATCCAAGATCTTTCAAGCCGCTATATAAATAATGTGTTTGTGACGAAAGTCATAAACAACAGGTGCAAATGTGTCATACTAACAAGTGTCACCCTTAGTATCCATGTGATAAATTAAAATATCTTCTTAGGAAGAGAATGGGAGGCCTCTTGATTGACCATAATCTTGAGCTAATCTTGCCACTTGTATGGCCACCTTGTACAAAATCCCTTATTACGAACCACTTGTTTAGAAGCCAAAAACAATTATGCTTGCTAGTGCAGGAATGATTGTTCTGAAGTCGCCCCACATCTTACTATTCAATTGTCAAAGAAGGAAAATCCTTAGGATCTTAAGATCTTCAGGATTTGAGATTTGGTAGTTATAAGAAGTGTGTGCCGTGGATGGGAGCCAGTGTCACCAAATATCTATCTGTTCGCATTGTCTTAGTGGTTGGAGAAATCCAAGTGGGGATTTAGCAAGTAGTATCTTTTGAACCTAAGGTTGTAAATGCTTGTGAGTTAGTTTAATGCTTTTCTTGGTTCCAAAATATTACAAACAAACATCAACAAAGTCTTTTTAAAATTTTAAACCCTTTGGTCTAGATATGAATACCCTTTGAAAAAACCTTGATATTAATTCTTGTCCTAAGAATTTATTCTTAGAGGCTTCTAAGTATTTTGGTTTATATCTCAATCTATATTTCCCAAATTTAACATAGACAACTATGGCTTGAACTTCATCCTTTTCACAAAATGGATCTTCTAAAATTTATGATGTTTTTGACACAGATATCTAGTTTTAACTTAATCAAGAAAAGTGTTTGTGGTAAAAGAAATTCACTTAAGCAAGATAAATTGACACAATTTAACCCCACATGACTATTTGGAGATTGATTGCTCCCATTGAACAACTTGACCTTGAAGGTGCTATAATTCAACCAAACTTTGAACTAATTGAGGGAGAATAAACCGACATAGTTAGTAGTTTGAGAAGATTCACTTTTGAAATAAAGAAACATCCATTCAATGGAGAAACACAACAACAGTCTTAGACGAAGAAGAGGAACAAGCAAATATTATGGCTGGAAGACCCATATTACCACCACCCGCATGGCAATAAATACCCTCTTTATTAACTTCTCTAAATGATCTCATGTAAAATCAAAATCCCCAAGAGAAGGTCTACATGCCACTATTTCAAACTTAGACATCATAGTTCAAAATACACTAGAAGACATCAAAAAACAATACCGCAATAGGAACAAATTGGCAACAAGGTTTTATAGACTTATCCCACTAAATAATCTGGATATTTATGCTCAATACGAACCCCTCATTTAAGTCAAAAAATTGGTCTTTTAAACAATCTTAGGCGTCCCTAAATGATCTCACACAAAATTAGAATCCCCAAGAGAAGGTCTACAGGTCATCACTTTAAACTTAGGTGTAGACACTAATTAAATTAATTCATTTTTTATCTTTTATTTATTTATTTATAGGTAAGTGCTATCAAAGGGGATAGCACCCATTTACAAAAGGTAGCAAAGGGCAATATGAGGCAGCAAGAAACTATCTAAGGAGATCCCATAATCAACAACCCCCTTACAACTACAAAGATTGATACAAAATGCCTAAGTTCTAACCCATATCAATCAACCTATCCATGCTGTTCACCCCCAGCCATGATTGTCCGTGACCCATGAATCTGATGAAGGCACTCATATCAGAGTTTATCACCCCCACCTGAAATACCTCCCAAGCGTTAGCCACAAAGTTTTCCTTGGCTTCTTTCTGTTGCCTCCAAGCCTCCACATCAACAACTTCCACCTGATTCTCCTCAGTATCCAAATCCGAGTTCTCGAAGAACATACGAAGCTAGCTTGACAGTCCCGTCGAAGGAAACTCTAACACCGCACTTGTTGTTGTAGTCATATAGATCTTGGCCATGAGCCCCCCTAGCTTCTCCACCATCCTTTCCCTTGAGCTCAAAATGTCTACCAAAGGCGCTATCACTACTTCAAGTATTTTACCATCACACGTATGTGATGAGGGCGCAACCCAAGACTTAGAAAATAACCCACAAACAAGAGAATAATTTTATTATTCAGAAAATGGAGCTTCTTACATGCAGAGGATCTCAAATCCCCAAGTTCTACAACACATGCAAGTTACAGAAAGCTACAAAATCACCTTTTAATATGAGCTTGTCCCTAAATTTTTTTCCCAAAATTAGAAACCCGCCCATAAATAGAGCTCCTCTTTAGTTTGGAGCCAAAACAACATTCAAATTTGAGTTTAGGCGGTTTGGCGCCAAAAATTACAACTTGAAGTTCAAATTTCAAAAGAACATTTGCAATTGTATCTTCTAGAAAGTGCGCCAACTTCCGGGGCCATAACTTTTGATCCGGGACTCGATTCGCGAACCGTTTGAACCGTTGGAAAGGTCTCAAAGTCAAGAACGCTGCTCAAAATTTTCTCTGATGATTTCAAGTTTGGGCCGATGGAACTCTAAGTGCCTCAAATCTAACTCGAAGATTTTTAGGTGCAAATCTGGGAAACTAAAACTGCAATATCTTTCAACCCAGGAATAGAAAATGAAAACCGTAAATTGGGAATTTCATTATGACGAAAAGGGTATCCAAAAATGTAAAACCATCTAAAAACTGAGAAACTTGAAATTTAACTATTTTTGGGTGATGCAAGATTGCCCTTACACCACTGGATGCTCCTGCATCAGACACCCAGGGTAATTTGAGAAGTGACCCTATCACATCTCAGATGGTGGAGGAAAAACCCAAATGGTCAACCTATGCCTTAGAAAACCAGGATGAATCCTCAACAGGCTTTCCTTTCCATTTCACGGATATTCGCCATGCTGCCTGTTCAGGTACCCCTTCCCACATGACGATATCCAGGATTTCTTCAATCTCCTCCTTTTTAGTAGGTGTAGGAATCCCACACTATTCCATTGTTGGTACTTCCTTTGCACACCTTCATGATACTATGTCAAATCTAAAATGTTGAACACAGGGGAAATGTTGAATCCATCCGGCAACTCTACCTCATATGCATTCCCTGAATCATGTCTCTTCAAAATTTTACAGGGACCGAACTTCTTCATCTTCAATTTGTTATATGTTCCCATTGGAAACCTTTCTTTCCTCAAGTGGCCATCACTTCATCACCAATCCGAAACTCCTTATACCTCCTCTTCTGATCTGCCTTAGCCTTATACTGCATATTCATCTTGTTAATATGTTCTCTTACCTTCTCATGTATATCCTTGATGTGTTCTGCAAAATCTTCGGCTTCAACACTTATTTTCTTCTCTTGGTCCATTTTCCTCAATTCTGGAGTTGTTCTGGGGCTACCTCCATACATAATCACGGAATAGTGATCTACCGATTAGCCCGTTATTGAGAATTGTTGTAGAAAATTCTGCACGGGGTAAGATCAAGTCCCATCCCTTGGGTTTATCTCCTACCAAACATCTCGGTAGGTTGCCAGGACTCCTATTAGCAACCTACGTCTACCCATCGTTTTGTGGATGGTGTGTGCAAAACTGAACTCAACTCTTGTCTTGACTTCTTCCACAAGGGTCCTCAAGGTACCCCACAAATTTGGTGTCATGATACGAAACAATAATCTTTGGCCTGGAGACAATGTAGCCTCACCACCTCTTTGAAGAACAAGTCAGCAATGTGAACTACATCATGGGTCTTTTGACATAGAATGAAATGTGACATCTTTGAAAAACTATCAACTACCACAAAAATTGAATCATTCCCTCTCTGTCCTTGGAAAACCAAGAACATAGTCCATACTTATATCCTCCCATGACCTATCTGGTACAGGTAAGGGCTGATACAACCATGTATTCTGGCTCACTCCCTTAGCCATCTGACACACCCTACAACTCTACACAAACTTCTTCACATCCGGCTGACAAGGCCAATAATAATGCTCACTGATAATGGCAATGGTCTTATCACGACCAAAATGTCCTGCTATTCCTCCACTATGCTTCTCCTTTATCAGGTTCTCCCTCATGGAACTCCTCGGGATACACAATTGACTTCCATTAAATAACATGCCATCATGGATTATGAAATCCAACCACCTTGTCCTATCCATTGTAACAGGTTCCTTGCAAGCTTTCCAAGCCTCTGCAAAATTAGGATCTTCTGCGTACAGTGTCTTAGGTTCATTGAACCCAACCACTTCAATCTGCATCTTTTTCATCAATGTATGCCTCCTACTTAGAGCATCGCAACCCTATTTGACTTCCACTCTATGTTTCCAAAACAAAGGGTATAACTGCGCAAAATCTGCCATTTTCATGCCTGATTTAATTTTCCCTGACTATTTATGTACTGCAAGGCTTGATGATCAGTATATAGAACAAATTCCTTCGGCAACAACTAATGTCTCCATTCCTTTAATGCTTGAACTATTGCATAAAATTCCTGATCATATACAGAATACTTTCTCTTGGCATCATTTAACTTTTCACTGAAATAGGCAATGGGCTTACCTTCTTGGCTCAACACTACTCAATGGCACAACCACTGGCATCACAATCCACCTGAAACACCTTGTTGAAATCTGGGAGGGCTAGAAACGGGTGCTCACATCTGTACTTTGCTTCAACGGAGTTCAAAATTTTTGCTGCTCCCTTTGCTCAACTCGAATTCTTTTCTATCCCCTCTCATTGTTTTAGTCAAGAGTCCACAAATACTACTAAAGTTTCTAATGAATTTTCTATAAAAACTAGCCAAACCATGGAAAGATCTCACCTCGGTAGAAATTCTTGGGATAGGCCATTCCAGAATAGCCTTCACCTTTTCTGGGTCCATCTTAGAAGGGACCTTGAGACAACAAACCCCAAGTACACTAACTCCCTCTTCACAAAACTACACTTCTTGATTTATCAACAATTTCTCTTCTCTTAACTTCTCAAAGGCTCTCGAATATACATTAGATGCTCGTCAGCGTCTTACTAAAATCAAAATATCATCTAAATACACAATAACAAAACTTCGGAAATTCTTTTAGTACCTGGATTCATGGGCAGCGTGTGAATGTGCTTGGTGCATTAGTTAGCCCAAAAGGCGCGATTTAACCACTGCGTACAGGGCCCTCTTTGGTCTTGAAGGCAGTCTTCCATTCATCTCCCACTCGAATCAGTTTGGTGATATCCCACTCTTTAGATCAATCTTTGTGAAGTACTGAGCTCCACTCAAACAGTCCATCGGGTCATCCATCCTTGGCAGGGGAAATCTGTACTTGATTGTTATCTTGTTTATGGCTCGAGAATCTGTACACATCCTCCACTCCCCATCCTTCTTTGGTGCTAGTACTGCAGGTACTGCACATGGACTCAAACTCTCCCGTATCAAGCCCTTTCTCAACAGCTCTTGAGACATGCGTTCCAGCTCATCATTTCTCTTTGAGTCATTCTATGAGCTGCCTTATTTGGAAAACTAGCTCCGAGGAATCAAGTCAATCTGATGACTGATCTTCCTTATTGGTGGTAAACCCTCAAGTACATTATCAGAAACAATATCCTGAAACTCATCCAACATCCCAGAAACTTCTTCTGGAACCTTCTCACTATCCTCCTTACTACACTCTAGGAATCAATGCATAACACACATGCTCATGCTTCATACCTTCTAAAATTTTCTTCCATCTACATAACAAATTCTAGCACTACTGCATACCTTTTCTTCGGTCTCCTTCAGGGGTTTCAACTTGTGACGAACCCCATCCTTTGTCAAGGAATAAGTGTTTGCATGGCCATCATGTATAGCTCGCCTATCGAACTGCCACGGCCTCCCCAACAACATGTGACATGCATCCATGGGGATGATATCACAGAGTATCTCATCATGGTAGCTCCCGATCTTGAACTTTACTAGGCACTGCTCATTGACCAAAACCTTGTGGTCTTTTTGCAACTAGGAAATCTGATACGGATGCGGGTGCCTTTCCCTCTTTAGCTTCAACTTTGTGGCCATCTCTTCTGACACCAAATTATCGGTGCTCCCACCATCAATAATGACATCACAACATTTTCCTTCACACTTGCACCTTGTGCGAAACAAATTCTTCCTCTTTTCTGGTTCTTTTTCCTCAGTCATCAGGGCTCTCCTAATCACTAGGGCTTCTCCCCTTTTAGCATCATCTGAATGTTCAGATTGGGCCTCCTCATCTGCATGCGCAACCCTTCCACGACCCTGGCCTTTTGTCGCCCTTCCTTGGTGTTGTGGACATTCATAGGCTTGATGCCCTTCTTCACCACACGGAAACACATTAGTTTTGAAACCACCTCTTCCAAATCCTTGTCCATATCTCCCTCGTCCTCTACCTCTTTGATCACCACTATTTTGATCAGGATAGAAGTTGTCATTCCTTTGGCTTCGGTACCCACATCTTCACTTTTCTTTTCATCATCATTTCAGCTTCCTGAAGGTCTTCCACTACCCCTTCCACTTTGACCTCCTCATCCTTTTTGCTTGCCATCAAATCTTTTGTTCAACTTCTCTTCCACCTTAAGAGAAAACTGATACACATCCTCAATGGTGGTCATTCTGACTAGGCTTAACTCCTCCTGAATGCTCGGTCTTAACCCATTAAGATATCAAGCTACCTTCTCCTTATTGGCCTCTGTGTGGCCCATTCTAATGATTATCTTGTGAAATTCTTTAGTATATTCTTTCATAGATCTACTTCCTTGCTTTAACCCTTACAATTTCTTTAATAGATCTAACTCGTAGTCCACTGTTATGAACTACTTCTTCAGTTTCTCTACCATGCGATCCCATTTGGTGATATTTCCTTTTCCTCTTCGATTTCTTTCCAACTGGACCTCTTTCCACCAAATACTGGCATGGCCCTTCAACTTCATTTTCGCAAACTTAACCCGATCTGGGTCCTCTATTTCCTCATACTCAAAATATTCTTCTAACTTGTTGATCTAGTCGATCAACTCTTCTGGGTTTAGACTTCTGGAATAACTAGGGACTTCTGCTTTAGGTCTTTTCCTGATCTTCAAAATGGCCCTTATTAGACGCATTTGGTCTTGATCAATTACTTCTTCTTCCTCTTCTTCATTTGAACCTTCTTCCTCTCCTTCATCCTCACTTTCCTCCCTCGGGTTTAACCCTCTTCTCAATTGCTCTTGTAACATGTCAATCTGTCTCTGGAGGGCTGCTAGTGCATCTCTTCCACCAAAATTTCTGCCACCTCGACCACCTCTGGCACCACCATGCCTACCAGGCATTACTCTTGGAGGAATCTTCCTTGACCTCGATCCACAACCATAGTCCTGGTGCGAACTGCCTCATGATCAGCGATCTGTCCACACACTCAAGAAAACCTCGCTCTGATACCACTTGATGAGGGTGCAACCTGAGACTTAGAAAATAACCCACAAACAAGAGAATAATTTTATTATTCAGAAAATGGAGCTTCTTACATGCAGAGGATCTCAAATCCCCAAGTTCTACAACACATGCAAGTTATAGAAAACTACAGAATCACCCTTTCGCAATATGCGAGCTTGTCCCCAAAAAGTTTCCCAAAAATTAGAAACCCGCCCATAAATAGAGCTCCTCTTTAGTTTGGAGCCAAAACAACATTCAAATTTGAGTTTAGGCGGTTTGGCGCCAAAAAATTACAACTTGAAGTTCAAATTTCAAAAGAATATTTGCAATTGTATCTTCTAGAAAGTGCGCCAACTTCCCGGGGCCATAACTTTTGATCCGGGACTTTGATTCGCGAACCGTTTGAACCGTTGGAAAGGTCTCAAAGTCAAGAATGCGCATGAAATTCACTATGCCAATTTTGGAAAGTTTCAGGGCCAATCTAGGAACTCTAAGTGCCTAAAATATAACTCGAAAGATTTTTAGGTGCAAATATGGGAAACTAAAACTGCAATATCTTTCAACCCAGGAATAGAAAATGAAAATCGTAATTGGGAATTTCATTATGACGAAAAGGGTATCCAAAAATGTAAAAACATCTAAAAACTGAGAAACTTGAAATTTAACTATTTTTGGGTGATGCAAGATTGCCCTTTCACCACTGGATGCTCCTGCATTAGTATGACCTTCTCCAGGGAATACCCCATTCATGACCTTGAGTAAAGTATCTATCATCTCAGGTCTTCAGACATAGAAGAGGCGCTAGCATTGCCTCACCTTGTCTTCATTTTTACAAACACAACCGACACCAAAGTGATGCACCATCCTTTGCCACTAGCCCTTAGAACTCAGCCACACAGATACAGACAGAAATGAATGTGCCCCCTGGCGCAATCCTAAATAGAGCAAAAAAAAGGAATCTGACGGCCAACCATGACAGCTTCTGACACCACTCCAGTACTTCATACCAAGCATATCTACTTTATAGATCCCTCGACAGTGTCTGTGCCATTTAACATGAGTTTTATGTACATCAACTCATGGGTCGCGGATCTCACCAGTAAGACCACCGTCCGAACTTTCCATATCTGCATCTAGGACAGTTGGAGTCCCTCCCAACGGTCAACGGAGGCATCCACCAGTACATGAGTATCTTGGTATACTCCCCAATTAGCCAACAAGTCTGCTGCCTTGTTTACTTCTCTATACACGTGTGTAAGGGAAAATTCAACAAGCTTGCCCAAAAGTGACTTGATCAATTCCACCCAATTGCCCATTCACCAATTGGGAGAGTTCCCAGAAGAGACAACCCGAATACAGATATGATAATCCCCCTTGATTTCCACAGCATCAAAACCTTTCTGAATGCAAATATGAAGACCCAGAGCTAATGCTTCAAGTTCCACTATGTTGTTTGATCGGGCCCCCAAGTATTTGGACACTGCCCAAACACATTTACCATTCACATCTATTATGATACAACTAGCTCCCACTCGGCCTAGATTACCTTTGGCTGCGCCGTCAAAATTGAGTGTCTCTTTTAACCTCATTAGGGTTAACCAATGAACCTTTTTCCTGTCCACTTTTGGAGCTTGGACAACTTTAGATTTCAGAATCTTAAGTTTAGACCACATCTTCTATGTCTCCTCATCCCACTTCATGAATTTAGCTTTGGAGCCAATATTTGTTCTATTGTTTACGGTTTCTATAATGGCTTCCTGAATTTTACCTATAACTTGTGTCTCTTCTAAGGCCTCCCCCTTGAAAATATGTCTATTTCTTTCCTTCCAGATGTGCCAGACTACCATAGAAGGAGCCACAATCCAGATGCTATACCAATAGCCAGACCTATTACTCAACCTCTAGCTGTTCATGAAATCCCACAACTTGGGCTGTCGAGGACATTGCATATGTAGTGCACCGCACAACCAATCCCAACAAATGGAGGCAAACGGGCAAGTCAGGAACAAATGGTCTGCCTCTTCTTCACTCTATTCACAAAGGACACATCTAGATGGTCCTACCACCCCAATCCTTTTCAACCTTTCTTTGGTGAGGCATCATTTATGTAAGGCAACCCAAAGGAAATCCCCTGCTTTAGGTAGTACCTCGTGCTTCCAACATAATGTTGCCATCCACGATTTCTCCTCTCCCTATGTAATGTGGAGTTGGTATCCTAGTTTGACCGAGTACTCACCAGACATTGCTCCACACTAGATAATTGAGTCCTCTCGGTTACATAAATTAATAATCCTTTTGCTCAGTTCTTGATCCACTTTGTCTTTTAGCTTTTGGTCAAGGGGCCAAGCATCCAATCCTTTCCACTTCATTATTCCTCCCACTATGCTAGAGCCACTGCAAACATAGTCTGCCACCTTTGACCCAAAAACACCCTCGAGCCTATCCACAAACTATTCTAAACTAAACATATTTGATAGACTCTTGTGTCTGTCCCAAGAGTCTATCCAGAACAGTGTCGTCATCCCATTTCCTATTCGCCAAGTAAGATGATTCATGATTAGTCCTCTGCACTTAACTATGAATTTCCACACTGTCGAGCCACCCCCAAGTTGTCTATTGTCAGGATTCTCGATGCCTCCGTACTATCCAAATATTTTCTTTGGAGAATACGACACCAAAGTTTCTCAGGTTGCCGATACATCTTCTAGATGATTTTGGCTCCTAGGGCAGTGTTCTAAAAATTGGCATTTCTCAATCCCACGCCTCCATCATTTTTGGCTTTACACGCTAGTTCCCAGCTGAGGAGTGGGATTCTCTTCTCACTCTTAGAGCCCTCCCAGAGGAATTTCCTCTAGATCTTTTCTAATTCATTTTCAACTTTAGCAGGGGCATTGCAGCAAGCGATGGTGTATATTGGGATCGCAGACAATACCGATTTGACCTTTACTATGCGACCTGCTAATGAAAGCCAATTGTTTTTCCATTCCATCGCTTTGTTCCTACATTTATTGGTCACTTCTTCCTGGTGTTTTGTTCGGCAGGCCCCTTCAAAAATTGAGATCCCCAAAATCTTTGTGGGTAGCTGTCCAACTTTAAATCCCAGAATGGCAGAAATCGCTCCTTGTAATGACCTTCTTGTATTGAAAAAATAGATGCAAGATTTGTCCTTATTCATCTGTTGACCCAAGTGTAGTTTGTATTCTACCAATACGTTATGAATACATCGAGCCTCCTTGATGCTTGCCTCACCCAACAATGTTGTGTCACCTGCAAACTGTGAGTGTGTTAATGTTTCGATGTTTGGGGCCACTCGAACACCCTTCCACTCCAACCGTTGGAAACACAGTTTAATCATTGTGCTCAAAGACTCCGCTAATAGTACAAAGAGGAAGGGTGATATAGGGTCGCCCTGTCTTAACCCATTCGTTGCTTGAAAAAAAACCATGTAGAGAGCCATTTACTAATATGGAGAATCTAATAGTGGAGATGTAGAAGGAGATCAGATCCCACCAATGAGAATTAAACTCCAATTTTTCCATTACCTTCAAAAGGAAACCCCAAAAAATTATCATATGCCTTGCGAACATCAAGTTTAATTATCATCCCTGCCTCTTTACTTATTGAAAGTGTGTGGACGGCTTCGCTGATGAGCAAAATGCAATCAGATATTTCCCTTCCTGGGATGAAACTATTTTGTTCAGGTGATACCAATCTCCCCAAGATCGGTTTCAGTCTGTTTGCTAGTACCTTCACAATTATTTTGTATATTGTATTACAGAGTGAGATGGGTCTGTAATTGTTAAAATTTTGACATTAAGATTTCTTCAGGATCAACGCAATTACTGAGTTGTTTAAATCCCTTACAAACCGTTTTGTTTTTCAGAAATCTTCCACAAGATGCCATAGCTCATCACTAAAAAAATTCCAACAAGATTGGAAGAACCTTGCCAGAAATCCATCAAGCCCCGGGGCCTTGTCCAGATGGATTTGAAAGAGTGCCTTTTTAACTTTGTCTTTTGAGATAGTTTCACATAACATTTTATTATCCGCTTCAGTAACCCACTTTTCTAGTGCTACTAGAAAGCAATCATTGACGACCTTTGATGTCTGGTTGCCAAGTAACATCGTAAAAAATTTAGTTGCTGCCTTTCCAACATCCGTCGAGCTGCAAAATGAAGATCCGTCTGTTGCTTTGATTTCTTCAATTTTGTTCGCTACCCTCCTTGCCAAAACTGATGCATGGAAGAACTTAGAATTCGAATCCCCATTCTGTAACCAGACCTCCCACGATTTGTCACGCCAATAAATTTCTTCTTTCTTTAGGAGCTCTGTCAACTTTTCTTGTGAGTCTTTTTCCTTCTTATATTCTTCAGTCCGCATCCCATCTCTGATCACCTTTTCATTTAAAGCATCCAACTCACTTTCGGTGATTGCCTTCTCCACAAAGATATTTTGGAATTTATCCCTATTCCAATCCTTCAATTTTTGTTTGAGTATTTGGAGCTTTTTTAGTTATTTTGAAGCTAATTGAGCCACCCACCTTGGATTTGATCCACCATTTTTCCAATAAACCTAAGAGGCTTCCGTCCCTCCACCACATATTCTAGAACTTGAAAGTAGTTTTCACTTGTTCCAACCCAACACTGATTGAGAGTTCTACAGGGAAATGATTAGAGATTGACACAGGAAATATATTTGTACGAATATGAGTGTTCAAAATATTCCAGGTAGGGGAAAGTAGGAATCTGTCCAATCTCTCAGCGATGGCAATGAAATATTTATGCCTATTCATCCATGTAAACAATCCATTCTCTATGGGATAATTGACTAGACCAGCCGATTCAACAAACAGTCTGAAGTCTAAAGTTGTTTGGGCGACTCTTCTAATCCCCCCGCTTTTCTCTGATAGTTCCAAAAATGCATTGAAGTCACCCCCAAAAACCAACCTCTCCCTCAGAAGTTGATGGCTAAAGTCCAACAAAGCTTACCACAATAAAAAAAATTTCTCCATTTTTGTTGGACCGTAAATATTGATTAAGGTAAATTGGCAGTTTAGTCCAAGATCGTAAACTTGGGAAACAATCAAATTTGGGGATGAATGCACCACTTCCATAGAGACTGTGACCTCCTTCCATAGCATGCCCAAACCTCCTGAGGAACCCGATGAATCCTGAAAGTAACCTTTCCATTGCTTACAAATAGTCATGAACTTCGACACCTCTACACTTGAAAATTTCATTTCTTGTAGCAGTATGATACTACTTACGCTTTTTTGCAACTGACGCCTAACCAGGCATTGTTTTTCAGGGGCCTTAAGACCCCTAAAATTCCATGTGGTGATCTTCATTATTTCCCAAGGGAGGAGCTCCCTCCCTTGGTACTCAGAAATTTAGTAATGCTAGGGTACTTTTTGGCAACTTCCTCCTCTTCTCGCAGTTGTTTGTAAGATTTCCTCCCTCTAGTGTTACTTGATATGCTGAATTTTCCCATACCTAAGTATTTTGAAGTAGTTTGTGATATACACCGATCCTCAATGATATCCAGCTCATCCGTTGGGTCTACATTTGAGTCCAAGTCATCGCCTTCCAATGAAGCATTATCCTTCTCCTCGATTCCAATTGCTTCCATGGCTTTCACTGGAAAGTGTGAAACCTCCTTCAATACCTCCGATGACTTCACAACATTAGGAATTGTGTGTAATTTGGTCCAGTCCTCTGCATCAGCCATGTCCTCCTTGGGTTGGCTTTGCTTGATAGCTAGATTAGGGGATTGGGCCGTCGATGAGTTATCATCCTAGCGGCTCTTCTTTATCCATACTCCCATCATCCCATTCTTAAAATCCACCCCATTATGATCCCTATCATTGCATCTGGAATAAATTTTTTTTGTCTTCTTCTATTTCATCTCTTCAATCCAGCAGATTCCATCAACTGTAAGGCATATCTTCTGGGGGATAGTGTCTACAACCACAATTCTTAACCTAGCATATTTGTATAGATCCCCTTCCAGAATGTCCAGGTTAATTTCCATCAGAGACCCTAAAGAGTGACCAATTTTTTCTAAACAGTCCCCCAACCAGTATTCCATTGGGAGGTTGTAAAGTTTGATCCACACTGGTAGAGCATAAGGTCTCATCCTTACCGGGTCAAAATTATGGTTCCATTGCTACATGTAGACGGGAGCTTCATTCATAAACCACATTTCTCTCATAGTCACTTGATTCCTTTCTTCCTCATTTGCAAAAACTACCAAAAAAACCCTTTTGGTAAAAACCTTATGAGTACCTCTGTTTTCTAGTTCTCTTGAATCCATTTCTTAATTGTAGCCCAGTCACACCTTTCACCGATGAATCTATAGATGAAGGCAAAATCCTTTAATATTTCCCCATCATCTTTGATTTTAGCTGTGACATCGATTTCCAACACTCCATCGTCAGGATCTGGATTAAGGCATCTACGATCTATTTTTGGTGAATCATTTTGTTGCCTTTGTTTATATCCTTTCACCTTCGACTTTTGCCTCCAACCAATGGCATTACGGGTCCTGTTCTTCTTTCTACTTTTCTTCCCATTCACCCTGCCTAGACCAAGTGTTGTGCTTCCTCTCTGGTCTATCTAAATTTTCATGTTGCCTATTGCTTGTTCTGAAGGTCCCCTCCCTCTGGTCCTGCGAATCTGGTGAATTGTGTCTTTGTCGAGCCAGACCGCTATCATACCCCTCAATGTATTTATGCTCCCGATAGTATGGATGACATCGATCGACCCACTTAGCCCCCAAAAATACCAATTGAGGCTAGTGATTCTGTGTTTTCTCAGCCAAAGTTTCCTCTGAGGCTTCATCCCCCCAGCGCACTTTCATTCCTCTCTCCTTACGCTTGCAATCGCCCGTCCCTTGGGAATTTTTGAACTGTTCCCCTGCACCACCTTTTTCTGCGTCATCAAGCAACAAATTTGTTCTAAACTGCGCGTCCTCGCCCCCTAGCAACCATGCACCACCCTGGAACCCTGTGCCAACCTACGCCATATTATCAAAATGATATTACAATTAAAATTTAAGCGATGTTAAGGTTTGGGCCTTGGTTGTTGGCACTACAGGAAAGAAGCCCCACCAGTTCACCAAGGAGAAGTAGACTCAATTGTTGATGCGGTAGAGAACAACCCCACAAGGTTTGAACTTTGGTTGTTGGCTCTATAGGAAAGAAGCCCCACCATTTCATCAAAGGGTTGCCCCTAATTCATTTTTTATCTTTATTCCTCATTGATTAATTAAATAAATTTTATTTATTTAATTACGTCACTAATTAAGTTCTCTTCTTTCTAAAATTAAATAAATTCTTATTTATTTAATTTTTATCCACTTTCCACTATAATTAAATAATTATTTTAATTATTTAATTATTCATCAGCCTTTTCTCTCCTAAATTAAATAAATTTTATTTATTTAATTTGGTCCACTCTCTTGAATTATGAATTAAATCATTATTTAATTCAAAATGATTCATTTTGTCACATTCCTCTATAATTAAATAATTATTATAATTATTTAATTATTCATTGGCCACCTAGATTAAATATTTTTTATTATTTAATTTCTCCTATCACCTCTTTATTTATGACAATCTTATCTTCCACATCAAATCTTATCTCTTGGCATCTCATTTAATCCTAACCCTTGATTGAATTATCTCATAATTCAATCTCAACCCTTCATCCTTATCATTTGCCCTAATTTTACCCTAACCCTAGTCCATACCTCAACTTTCAATCTTGGTCATTGATTAAGACATCTTATTGGCATCCAATCTCAACAATTCATTCAAAGTTTTCTTTTCTATAAAAGACCTTACCCTTATCATTTTCATTATCTACAAATATTATGCAAGTACATGTTGCTAGTGTGAGACAACAATCTTCAATATTTTGCTAGTCACTTGTCATAGGCTTATTATTGCACACTCAAATCTGAGGGCAATTATCTTATTCAAACAAAATGGAGAAGTGCAATGGAGGTCAATCAATGGTGGCATGAAGATTTGGTGATATTTTTTATGCTTTATGTCTTTATGCTCATTTGTGCTTCATTGTTTATTAGGGTTTGATTTATATACTTTATTGCATTAACCTTAATATTTTAGCCCTAATTACATTGGTGAACCTGATGTGAACCCCCTAACTAATTTTTAGCTCAATATTTTAACAAATTTTGAGGAATTTTGGAGTTGGATCCTTTTTGTTGCAAGTTTTGTTAGCTTTTTGTTGCAGGTTTTGCATCATTTTGGGACAAAACCCTAGTTTTCAAAGATTTAACCATATCTCTCAAACGACTGTAGATATTTTCACAAAAAAAATTCTATAGGTTGGGGAAAATATCAAGAGCTTCCATTCCAAAAAGAAGATTTTTTGGAGCTATTTTAAATTTTTTATAATTTTTTTGTTATTTTTCATGAAAAATCAATTTTGAGAGAAAATTAGAGAATTTTTTGGATTTCTTTATATTTCTGGAAATATCTTTAAATTATAATAGGGCTTTGTTATTTATATTTTAATTTAGATGAAAAATAATTAGACAAAAAATAGATCTTTGAAAATTAGGGTTTTACAAAGATTTTTTTATATCTCACAAATGGTTGCAGATCTTTTCACAAAAAAAATTCTACAAATTTGGGATGATGTCAGGCACCTTCAGTTCAAAAATCAAAATTTTTGGACCTGTTTTGAAGTTTTTATAAAATTTTAATGATTTTTCATAAAAAAATAATTATGAGTGCAAAACATTTTTTTTTTGAATTTCTTTACATTTTTGGAAAGCTCTAGAAATTTCAGTAAGGGTCTGTTCTCTGTGTTTTTATTTTGATACAATTTTTTTTTTCCAAAAATCAGATTTGTCTTGACTAGCTAACCCTCTAATATTAGTGATCAATTATCTTGTTAGGGTTTTGACTTTGTTGTTGGTTTTGTGAATGTGCAGAAAAAGTAAACACTTCAAAAGACAAATTGGATCAAGTGGAAAAAAATTTGGAGCTGAAGAAAGTCTAGGTGCACACATTTCATCTTTCATCTCTTAATCTTGTTTGTCACACATTTGGATTTGGGGCTTTAAAACGAACATCTTCTTTGTTGTCACATCATTGAAATTGGGCTTAAAAAGAAATATTGTCTTCCATCACACATTTTGGCTTTGGGTTAAAAAGAACAAGTGCCTCCATTGTTTTCTTACACACATTTCATTTCTAAAGGGAAATTGACAATTTGTTGTACCCCAAAATTAAAAATTTTGTTACAATTATACATTTTGAAGAAATGAGTAAAAATCCTGTTAAACTTGTTAAAAAGGTCAAAATTTGGGTGTACGTATCTTGCATGAGGGGTAAAAACGTGAAATTTCCAAAATCTAATGATCCAGGTCTACTCAGAGTGACCTAATCTACAAAACCCAGATCTCAGTTTTTCATCCCTACTTTTTAGGAAAACTACTATTTTTAGAAATTTTCTAAAAATAGTAGGTTTTTCTGGGTTTCTTTTGAAATGGATATTGAATTTTTTTTTCTAAAAATAGAAAGTTGGTCCGTTAAGGTTCAAACTAATTTTGATTGGCTCAAAATACTTCCTCATCAGGCTAGTGCAGTTAAAATCAAGAAACAATCCGTTTTGCCCTAATGGGTCTATTTTGCTTTTTCAATTTTAGAAAGCATTTTGGGAGCTTCAAAAGTCATCAATGGAGGTCAGTCAACTACTAGGCGCTAGATCCAACACGCAAGCATTGATCAAAAAGTGGGATGGCGAACATGCACGAAGAACAAAGAATGAAGGTGGAATCCGTGAAAATTTGGCTAAGTCTGCTTGACATGGGCGCCCCAAGAGGAAATAGGCGCACATCTTTTTAGGGCACTAGATGATGAAATCAGGGTTTGAGATTCCAAGCAAAGTTGCTCAATTTCCTTCCAGCTCCGCAATGAATCTGACAATGTAATCATTAGATCATCCAGTCACCCAGAATTTGAGGCTGAACAGAGAGTTTTCAAACATAATATAGAATGAAAATTATGAAAATGTCTGAAAAGTTTCTAAGTCTCAGAACTTTGGGTGCCCTAGGTGCCCAGGGGTGCCCAGCTTTTTGAGAAGCCTAACTCAACAGTTAGGGTTCAAAGATGGGATCAATCTCTTCATAATTTGGCCAACTTCACAGCGGATATCTTCATTAAGGCATCCGACTGGCCAATCTTTGACAAATCCAGATCCAAGTGGAAGGTACAGAATGAAGGTTTGAATTCAAAGATGAAAATTAGAAGAAAATGGTTAAGTTTGGAGTAAATGGGCGCCCCATAAGCAAATAGGCACCCAATATTTTAAGGGCTCAAACAGATGAATTTGCAAACAAATCCCTAACGTGACTTCTTCAGAATTGATCAGGCTTTCTAGTAAGATCTTCAGTACATCAAACGAAGTTGGAAGTCGACAAATGCAGCAAGCAGAACAGAGGTTCTAACGAGAGCTAGAGTCAAGATCAAGAAGAAAATACTAGAAAATTTTCTAAGTCTAGTGAAGTTGGGTGCCCTTGGAGAAGAAGGGCACCCAAACTTTTGAGCTCAAAAATGATAAAATTTTCCAACACAACCTCCAAGATCGTCTTGTCTGATTCAGTTAAGCTATCCAATGAAGTAGACATCCAGTCAATTCAATTAGTGTAGCTCTCGGAACTAGGATTTCATCAGACGATTAAAGGGAAAGGAGGAACTTGAAAATCATAAAATGGCTAACTTTGGACAAAATGGGCGCCCCTGGAGGAAATAGGCTCCCATGAATTTGAAGTTCAAAATGAAGTTTTTCGTTAGAGACGCCTCCAGAACAATCTTCTTAGAATCAGTCAAGCTAAGCAATGAATCATCCAGCTCATTCATTGGATCAATCTGGAAGCCAAAGATCGAGGTCAAAGTAGGGGTCAAAATTGTAAAAAGTTAAAAATTCCTAAAAAATGACTAACTCTGGGGAAAGCTGACACCCCTAGCCAAGAAGGGCGCCCAACTTACAATGCCTTAGTGAAAATTTTCAAATTTTCAAAAGTTTCAAAAATGGCAAGAGGAAGAGAATGTCCAAGTTCATCAAACTAGCTGATTTTAGGGTTTTGAAGATAAAAACAAAAGAAAGCAAAGCTATTTTAAACCCTAAATCTATTTAAGACATCTTTTCAATGCAAAACTCATCTTTCTTGCAGGAAGCATCCAAAGGAGAAGAGTGGAGCAGCAGATTTGAAGTTATGTTTCATGATTCAAGAACTCAAGTTTGTTGATTCTTCATAAAAAATTTCAAACCAACAACATAAGGCCTTGCTTTTTCATCCAGAAGATCAAATTTTTGAAGGAGAAGGCCAAGATTTTCAATTTTCAGCCATCTGGGTCTTGTCATCTCATTCTTCTGAAGAATTTTTCAAGAATTTTTCTCAAGTTGCAGCAACTCCTTTTTCTTTGCATGTCAGTGAAACCCTCAGTGTATTCAATTTTTGATCATCTGGGTCCTCTCAAAACAGTCTTCTGAAGAAAACCCATGTCACAACTTTTTTCAAATTCTAGGGTTGGCTGCTTTTTTGATCAGCCCTTAGTATTTTTCAAATATAATCAACTGGGTCCATTTCTAATTACATTCTAGACAAAACCCAGGTGCCAAATTTTTTCGTGAAAAATTGAAGAAATTAAGGTTTGCTTCTTTTTTAGTCTAAATTCAAAATTTTCAAAAACAAACAATTTGGGTTGCCTTGCAACGAAATTTTGAGCAAAACCCATATCTCAGATAATTTTCAAAAAATTTGTCTGTTGGAGGAAGAAAAACCAGCATTCTAAAAATAGAAAGTTGTTCAAAACTTGTCTGAACCTAGGCGAGTTTACATTCATTCTTCAAGGTTTTCAAAATGGAATACACTCCCAATGACTTCAAGACCAAATCAGCTCTCTGCCACGATTTCATCAAAATAGCTGAGATGGACTTGCATCACATCAAGTCGGTGTTTGAACTACACGCTTTGGAGAGCGCAGGAAACACTTCAATCAAAAACCTGGGACACTTTGGACTCCTCGTAGCAACATCTATTCCTATTTCAATTCAGAGTTTTGAGTTTTTAATCGCTTGCATCAAGCATTGCAATTTAGCTACAAGGGAGATTCAATCAGTTGATGGCAGATTGATATGCAATTTGAAGCCTGACATGATTGAAAAATGCTTTTCCATTCCCCCTTGGCCTGAAAGTGTCACTATCTCAAAGGGTGAATGTGAAAGGATGTGGGAAATGCATAAGGACAAGTACAGTAAGAAGATTGCACAAAGGTGGATGAAAGAAAAACATAAGACTTTTCCTAAGAACGTCGGGCGAGGAGAGTTCATGGATGAAGTTGCTATCATAATCACCTTGCTCAACAAGGTCACTGGACAAGAAGATGCTACCAAGTTTCAACCATGGATGTTCTATGTGATTCCTCACATCATGAAGAAAACTGAGTTCTATGATTGGGCCACCTTGATCAGTGACAACATCCACCAACAAATAACATAATATTTCTAGATTCATGAGTTCCATATGGTTTCTTACCTAGTCTACCTAGTGGCCTACCAAGGTCAATTTAGGGGGTTGAACACTGAGGGATCGCTGAGCATACAACATATCTACAACTATTACCCTCAGTTGGAGTTCACAAATTTATTGCATCATTATAAGAGGGTGAATGAGGCTTTCCTAATTCACACAGTGTGAGACCTAGACAATGAATTACACATCCATAATTCATGCACAGCCAGGGCAACAATAGCTGAATGGGCAGATTGGTTTATACAATTTCCTACATTCACTTATCTCAAAGTTTATGGCTTTTTAGGTGCTTCACTTATGCTACTAAGGTACCCATCAGATGAAGTTGTCTTCATGGAGTTCTTAAGGCAGGCACATGATGTCCATGTGTTCTTGAGGAATAGAAAGAAACCCGCCCTCAATTTTCCATTAGGACTGGGAATCTATACATGCAGAACAACAACAAATGCTAAAACCATGGGAGATGAGTTAGAAAAAATTGGTCTCAAGCCTTACAGCAAGAGATGATCTTATAACCCTCACGACATTTATGTTGGCCAACTTGAGAAAAACTATGCTCACTTACCTGCTCTTGAAGACTATTGGGCCAATTGCATAGATGAGTTTGAGGTACAGAGGTGTAGTTATAGTAGGCTCACTCTCCACTAGTTGAAAGACTTCTTATCAGAAGACATTGAAGGGTTATCAGATGATGATGAGGATGTGCTTCTCCTGATGTATGCTCAGAAGCGAATTGAAGATCAGCCCCTTCCTCAAGTCAATTGGGCTAATAAAGAGTCTCTCTTAGTTGAAGACAGGACAAGACAAGCCCTCGAGTATAGCAAAGTTTTCCTAGTCCTCAAAAGGAAAAACTCCATTCTAGTAGCAGAGCTGCCAAGGACACTTCCCTCTTCCTCCATAGCACAGTCGAAAGGGAAAAGTGTAAAGTAGTCTCAAGAAGGTGTCAAGGGTAGCAGATCGACTAAAACGTAAGAAGAAGGTTAGATTTCTCAGACATAGTTAGACAAGAGCAATCAATAGTCAAAGAAAAAGCTTGTTCTAAAGAGCCTGTACCTCAGAAGGAAACATAGGAGCTACCCATAACACATGACTCCATACCATTCATAGGGTCTTCACCAATTCACATTGACCTGGATATTGAAGAAGATGAAGAAGTTGCAATTGTACCTCCCAAAGAAGTTAGTAATGATACTACCGTGTCTTGGCTTGAGAGCTCCTTGGGAAGGGTAAGAAGAAGACCATATCAGGTGAATTTTGATGACCTTGATAACATCTATCAGGAACCTCTTAAGAAGAAAGCAAAGAAGCAAGTTCACTTTGATAGGAATCCTAATGGTGAGATAGTCATGGAGACTGCAATACCCCTAGAGGACAAGAACAAAGATGAAGTTGATATGGACGAATTTTTAATGGTCAAGGCTAATCTTGGTAAAAATACTAGACATGCAGATGCTAGTTTGTTTAGAGTTGTGTCTAAAAGCCTCCAAGAAATAGTGCTCAAGGATGGAGAAGACAAAGCAGCCCTCAAGGCTGAAATACGACAACTCAAGCTCTTCATTTCAAACCTTGTCCAGGGTACTTCACAGGCTACTCAGTTGTTGCCCTAGGTCTTAGAGACACCAGCTGATCATCATCAGTTGAGACATTTGGTCATTTGTGGGAAGGAAACTCAAGAGTGGATCGAGAGTTTCATTGTCAGAGGAAAGGAGATCTTAACACAGATGTTTCAGTTGAGAGACAACACTCATGAGCTGTGTCAAGGTATTCAAGGGTTTGAACAGTCAATGGCAGAGGTGAAACCAAGGCATGAAATCATCATTGATGATTTTAATACCACCTATGGTTCAGTGGTCTCAAAAGAACACAAGAGGCTAATCCTTGCTTGGAGAGAGTGTCATGTCTTCAAGGTTAAAACCTATGAGAGGATATCCCGAGGAGCTTATTGCCTATAGACAAAGGGTGATTGAAGCTCTTCTTTTCATCAAAGAGTTTGTCACTGAGATTCCTTCTTGATAAAATTTTGAAGATGGTTCCTATGTCGGACTCAATGAAGTGAAAAATCAGTTTCAGAATGTTGTTCGCAATTGTAATGGCAGCAGTTCAGTTGGCGGGAGAATAAGTCATGTTTTGATGATGTCGGAAAAGTTTGAAAAGGAGGCCAATGAGGTAGAAAATTTCCTAAGATCAATTGAAAATGGAGAGGATATCTTAGAAAAGTGCAACTTTTCTATTGATGGTATAGATGCACTGAATCGGGACACAATTTCCAGATTTCTAGCAAATGTGATTGAAATTTAAACTGCTTTCTTCCAGCTTTCTTTCTATTCTCGAAACAATTCTTATCCATTATTTGAGAAGAGAGAAGATAAATTGTAATAGTTGTCATTTCCTACTTTTCTTGCTTTCTTAGGTGTAGATGTTATCTTCTTTCTAGATTTAGAAATAAAGCTTGCTTGTTGAGCAAGCCCTAGATTGTAAAAGCAAAGAGATTTTAGGGTTCCCTACTCCTCTGCTTGCCTATAAATAAGAGCCTTTTCTCATTAGTTTTCTTTAACCATGCCAGTGATAACAAAATGTTGAGCCTAAGTTCATTCTATTTTTTATTTAGTGTTGTTCAATTGTTTTTATGATAGCGAATTGTTGAGTCTCTTTTAGCCAACAAGTAGTTGTTGTAATTGTTGTTCTCTTTGTGTAAGAACAATATTGCAAGCCTCTTTATCTGCAATTTCTTGTTCTATGCGTGTATTTAGTGTAATCTTTGTTCCAGAAGTCTGAGAAATAAAATCATGAGCCTCCTTTGCCTTGGTATAATGTCTCAGATTTCTGTTTATTGTGTTATGCTTTTATGATCTTAATTTCAGCTTACATTGAAGTGTGTAGATGTATGTTGAGAAAGAGTTATGTTAAGCCTTTGTCAGAGAATCAACCTTTTTCATTTCTAATTATCTTTCTCTGCGTATTACTTGAGATATTAGAAACATCTTTAGCTTAAGTTAGTCGTAGTTGGAGTTCTTAAATTAGAAAATATTAGCTACGGCGTTTGTGTTTTATAAACCTTGTGCTCTAGCTGAAACAAAATATAGGCGAATTAGATTTAATTTACTTTCTTTTACCCCATCAACAAGAGGGAGCTTCCCCTCCTAATTAAGAGCATTTTTATTGTGCATAGTTGTCTATTTCAAATCCGCATTCTAGAGGTGCAAATTTAAACACCAACACAACTGCGAGTGTGAATCAAATGTGTGTCCTTCAAAACACCTCACATGGTTTTCTTTTGTCATACCCTTCTTAGGAGGCCTACTTGTAGCACACACCCCTCCAAGGGATGACCTCAATCTAGGTGTGAATCCAAAGACATGCCTCTTTGGGAGTTGAAATATTGTCACTCTTGGCTAAGCCTGAAATAACCTTATACCTTTGGGAAGTGAAGGTGAAGGGTGGGTTACCCCTTTCTCCCAGTTGTGTGGTAGGATTTTTCTTTCAAATTATACCTAGTCAACCTTGTTAGCTCTCAAAAACGCAGGTAAAGTGTACCTCAAGAGGCTGCCAATCTCTTGATACGTTTTAGGGTAACATACAAGGTTTAATGGCTTAAACCTTCTACTCTTCAGGTGCTACTAGACCTAGGTAGGTGTACGTATATGAATTAGGCAGACTTTACTTTTGATCTTCTCTCTTGCAATGATTTGTCCACAATGGCAGATGGAAATGGACAAATAAAATTAAATTTGGTATAAATTGTATACAATATTAAAACTAAAACCTAATATGTTCAGTTAACAGATGTAAAAAGAATTAAATAAAACTAAATGATGAAACTGTGGAGACTAGTGCCTTATGGGGTATGTGGAGTCAAGAGAAATCTGAAACAAGTACTTCATTCTAGAAAACATTCAAGTTGTTCAGCATATGATTTAGTTTATAGGTTGTATAAACATGCAAGGTTATGATTACCGAGTTCTTCTTATTGATCCAATTGACATTCCCTAATTACTATGATCAACTTAAAGGTTTTAAACTTTACTAGAAAGAACCAATCAATTGATCATATAGATGCAACAAATGTCTAAGGACAAACTAGATATAAACTTGTTACACCAATTTAAATAACCAGAAAACACCATATTGGAAACAACTTCAATAATGCTTTCAACAAACACCATAAACAACTGATACCAAAAACAACTGCACCATATTAAAAGATTTCAATTGATATCTCCATGATTTTAAACATGAAACATAGTCTCATATTTGCGAAACATTGTGTTCCACTGTATTCTGCTATCTATTTATGTCTGCTCTTTTCTAATCTCCTTGAATATTACAATCAGAAAAGAAAATTTATACACCAGTATTTGAAAAGACACATCGCTTCGCATTCCAACATTGGCACTCAATTGTATTCAGGCTCTGTCAATCACCTCTGAGAAATTCATCGAGACATCCCGTAGTCATACCGATCCTCAATGTTATACTGACAGTCATCCTGTGCATCGCTGTGAAGTCATGTCATCTTATCGACAATTTGAGTCTCACCGACGAATGTCCATTCATCCAATGTGCTTTGTTGTGACCTCTGTTGTCAGGGAGACGTCCCATAGATCATAATATATCCTACCAAGATGTGCTCTTTAGTGTACTTTCCGGTTGCTAAGACAATTCTGAGTCGGGAAGAGGTTTCATAGAACACCCTGTGTCATACCGAAATACCCCGTGGTACATTCATTTCGCTGAAACATGACCACCCCTTCACCAATGAAATTAATCTTATCAATGAAATAAATTTCATCGGCAAGACTATGAATCTTCGAAAAGACTCATACTGTTTCCAAATTGTCTTGCCAAACTTGTTCCTCCAGATTACTCTATTTGGTGAGACTCTCCCCGAAGTATTCTATCAGCATGACTTATAGGTCGGCAGGACTACATGACTTCCTCCCAATAGTTCTTTGATATAATCCCTCTGCTGTGTCAGTAAGACCTTACTCCGATGCACATTAGTCTTACCAATATGCATATCCTCATTAGTGTGACATATAGGTTGCTGTGACAATATCATTCTCACACCAATGCAACAAAATGTTGGCATGACAAAACAGGTCGGCAAGATTGTATAACCTTACCCCGACAACCTTTGATAGGATTCCCCTGCGCATGTCGGTGAGACTAGAGGTACTCGCTAAGACCTCATTCCGAATACCCCTTTGTTTTGCCGAAGTGCTTGGTCGTTCCATGCTAGTTGGTGAGACACAAAGAATTCACTATGACTTCACTCCGACGATGAATCTCCTGCCAATGTGTTCTTTCTCGTGCACTGGTCGGTGAGACACGAACCATTCAGTGAGACCTCACCCCAGTGAAATCATTCCTGCCGATATGAAACCTCCTCTGTCGCTGAGACAATTACTAATGTCCTGCCAAAAGACACCTGCAGATGAATTCCAATCGGTGTGACATTCCTGAGGTCTTGCCGATAATTTGCAACAAATGTATATTAGTAGAAAATGCAATATGGATCAGGGAGACCTTGATTTCTTCATGCCGATAGGAATTATAATATGGAATATTCAGACCTAGATGGACTCATGGGATCTCATGGAAAAAAATGGGCAAATGTTATGAAGAGAGGATATGTATGGTGAGGACTCATTTGGAAACTCATGAATGCAATTGACTGTGAAAATTTCAAATTTTCATAGTTCTAACAGTGGCTATGTCTGGGGATAAATGAATGTGAGATCATTGCAAGGATACAAATTTCTGGGTGAGCAGACCAGACTCAAGGTGATGGATCATGTGAGCAAGATGGAATGAATGGAAATGAAAGTGACCCTACACTACTGTACATGGAAAAAATTATTTTGAAAGAAGGAAAATCAGGATTGTCCATGTACTGGCAAGTCCTGTTCCTTTTATTTCCTAAACTATTGTGCATGGAAGATAAAATTTTGAGAGGATTGTCAAGGATTGTCCATGCACTGGCAACCCTTAATCCTCTATATTGTTCAAGAGAAAAAATGCTTCAGAAATTTCCCATGTATAGGCAATTCCTGATCTTCACTAGCCATATTTTGTAGATAGTATGAATCTTCACCTTTCTCTCCAATAACCACAAAAGGTCCCAACCACAAGGCTTCAAACTTCCCATGCTTGCCCTTCTCCTGGCACCTTGCATTCCACATCAATACCAAATCACTTTCTCCAAATTTTTTATCCTTCGCCTTTTTATCAAATAGATACTTCATCTGTGTCTGTAACTTCATGTTTTGGTTTTGGGCAAGTCTCCTTATTTCATCAAGTTTAGCTAGTTGCTCCATTCTTTCCTCCATAGGTTCTGGAATATCCAAATCTTCCTAAAGGAAAAACTTGTAGACTGGTAACAAATTCTGCAAAGGCGTCCTAGCTTGTGTCCCATACACCAATTCAAATGGAGATTTTCCAATTGCCTTTTTTACTATAATCCTATCAGCCCAAACAACCAGTTTTAATTTTGAATCCCAAGCTTTCTTGTTTTGACCTAACATCCTCCTTATAATCTTTAGAAGACTCTTATTGCTAGACTCTACTTGACCATTAGCTTGTGGATGGTAAGGGGCTACATAAGAAATGGTAATGCTATATGTGCTACAAAAATTTCTAAATTCATTTGATCTAAAACACATCCCATTGTCAGTGATCAATGTTATTGGTGTACCAAATATGGTAATGATGTTGTCCATTAGAAAATTTGTCACAACTCTACTTGTAGCCTATTTAGTTGGGATTGCTTCAACCCATTTGGTAAAATAATCAGTGGCCACCAGTATCCACCTATTTCCACCACTTGATTTTTCTTGTACCTCTCCAATGAAATCAATTTCCCATTGATGAAAAGGGGCATCAGCCTGCAAGGGTCAAAGTGGCAAAGCTCCTTGATACTTCAGTTTTCCTGAGAATTTCTAGCAGGCCTCACATTTCCTTACATATGTAAAAGAGTCATTAAAAAATTTTGGATAGTAATAACCTGCCCTGAGAATTTTATACGCAGTTGTCTTTGCTGAGTAATGTCCTCCACAAACCCCTTCATGCATTTCACTTAAGACATGCCTGACTTGTGATTCATCCAGACATAACAATAGTATACCATCCCTATTCTTTCAAAATAGATCTCCATCCATGAAGACATACTTAGATGCCTGCAACTTCAAAGTTCTTTTCTGGCTGTCACTCAATCCCTTTAGACACTTCATGTATTTAAGGTAATGCGTGATATTTGCATACCATGGAGTATGCTCAATGCTCAAAATTGCAGTCTCTTCTTCTACATTGCAAATTTGGTTTGCTTCAATATTTGCTTCTTCCATCAACTTAGCTAAGCCCTGACCTCTTACGAGTTTAGTAATTTGTATCTCCATGTCAAACTCTTGGATTTTGTTAATCCATTTGCATCTTTTTCCTGTTACTTTGTACTATGTTAGAATATCCTTAACAGCTGTATGAGGGACATAAGCAACCACCTTTGCTCCAACAAGATATGGCCTGAAAGCTTTTACAACTTTCACTAATGCAAATGCCTATTTTTCCATTATATCATACTTTAATTCAGACCCCTGCAATGATTTACTGAAGAAAGACACAGGCTATTCATAACCATCCCCATTTTTCTATAACATAACAACAACAATGGTGTGCATTGAGGCGAATGAAAATATCTGAAAAGGTTTTGCAAAATTCAGAGATTTGAGGACATGAGCCTTCTTGATGGCTCGTTTGATGGATACAAAAGCTTCCAAGGCCTTTGCAGTCCACTCTACCTTTTTTCCTTTCTTCAACATTTTTTATATGGGTTTAATGATCTCAACAAAGTTAGAAACAAATTTCCTAACAAAGTTAATCCGTCCAAAGAATGACTTTATAGCCTTGACAGTTTTAGGAACATGAATTTTATCAATGGCCTCAACCCTCTCAAGATCTATCTTAATCCCTTCTTTTGAAACAATATGTCCCAAGAGCTTACCTTCTGTGACTGCAAAATGACACTTCTTAGGGTTCAAGCTAATACCATACTCTAAGGCTTTAATAAATACCTTCTCCAAATGTTGAACATGATCGTCAACCTTCTTTGAATAAGCAGTCAGGTCATCTTGATACACTACCATGATAACATTGATCAAATCTGCAAATTCCACATCCATAGCTCTTTGGAAGGTTGCTCCTGCATTGGTGAGACCAAATGGCATTCTCAGATAAACATATGTCCCCCAAGGAGTTGTAAATGTTGTCTTATATTGCTCAAATTCTTTGACCTTGACTTGGTTATACCCTGAAAACCCATCCATCATAGACAACAGTTCGCACCCTGTTACCTTATGCAATATAGCCTCCATATTGGGTAGAGGATAATTATGTTTGAGGGATGCTATGTTTAGATTTCTAAAAGCTACACACAGCCTGATATCTCCATTTTTCTTTCTTATAGGGACCAAGTTTGAGACCCACGTTAAATGTCTGATTGGTTTAATGATTCCCCCATCTCTGAGCTTTACCAATTCTTCTTGCATTTTAGGCTCCAATGTTGGATTTATGGGTCTTTGTTTTTGTCTGAATGGCCTAGCATCTGGCTTCAATGGTATTTCATGCTGAAACAGATCTTCCCTGTATGCTTTTAGATCTTCATAAGACCAAGAAAACACATGTTTATATTTTCTCAGCAACTCTATTAGCATTCTTCTAATTGTAGGGATTATCTTTTTCCCTATGTACACCTTTCTTGGTGTCATCTCAGTCCCCAAGTTAATCTCTTCAATATCCCCCCTATTTACTGGTGCTTACTTTATGAGGGATCGATCATTTCTATCATACACTCTCTCCAATGCCACTAAGCCCTTAGGAAGCTTATTTGTTTTAAGCTATATGATCTCCTTCCCAAATATTGTTTTCTTCCCATCCGCTTCCTCAACAAAGGCATTAAAATCAATTTCTTGGGCTTCATATTGGTCTATACAATGGAGGAATTTCAAAAGGTCAGTATCATCATTAAAGACCTGCCAACTATATATGTTATCAGGGACTGCAGGCCTTGTCTTGAACTCAATCTGTGATACTCCCACCAATGTAATGTCATCTCTTTTTAATGCCACATTTGCTAAAAAAACTGCCATTGTATTCTTTGACCTATCAATCCACTCAATTGAGAAGACATCAAACAACTCAATTGTGTCCCATACAATGTTCCTGTATTGTTTCACTCTTTTATGTTTTGCTGCATACTTGGACTTAATTTGTGAAACAACCAATTCAAAATCCCCTAAAATAGCTAGCAACTTGATTTTATGTTTCACAGCTATGTTTAAACCTGTCAATAAAGATTAATATTCTGCCACATTGTTTGTACATTCAAATGTCAACAGAAATGAATACTTAAATGTAATACCTTTAGGTGAAAAGAACACAATCCCAGCTCCATTACCTTCTTGGCTGCATGCTCCATCAAAATACATTTTCCACACTTCATTGTAGTTTTGTGCCACATGCTTTTCAATTGGGTTGGTATTGACTAACTCTGGATGGGCTGATTCTATTTTAAAACTTCCAAGATCAACATCACAAAAATAATTGATTTGATCTTGTGGTACATAGTCAACAACTTGATTCATCCTTGTCTCCCTGTATAACTTCACTTCCTGACCATCTACCGGAATTGTTGCATAAGATAGATCAAACTAGACATTTCCACCAATAGCTATCGTCCATTGTCTTGATAAAAGCATACCAAATTGAGGAGGGGTGTCTATTACTGTTATATCAATATTATAGGCCACTTGAGGATAAGTAGCTAGCTTGAATTCAACATCTCTCATTATACCCACCATAGGAACAGGTCAGTTATCCATTGCATAGCATTTCCCTTCATATGTATCTACCCACATGCCTAGTTGTTTCATAACTCCTACTGGCATAATATTCATGGAAGCACTAGAGTCTATCATGCAATTCCTCAACAATTTGTTATTTATTAGTAATGTAGTGAAAAAAGGATCGACTGGTGGAGGATTTAACACCGAATTACTAAGGCACACTTCTAGGATATTTACTTTCTCTTGCTTATTTTTAGCAGCCATCTTACTTTCAGAATTCATGTGTCTTTCCTTCCCATTTGTTATTAACTGGACATCACTGTCTCTATATTCCTTAATTTTCATCATCTCTAGTAGTGGAATAGACATCTTTACCTGAGACAAAGCCTGAGTGAAGTCAAAAGAAGAACCCTCCACTTTAACCATTTTCTTTTGCTTTGATGTTTCTCCTTTGTTTTCTTCCTTATCTCCTTTAATTGGCTGATAAGGATTTTGCATTTCTTTGTGTAATTCCTTCACTTCCTCCTTATGGATAGGCTTTTGTTCACTTTTATCATGTTGTTTATTTTCTGCCCTTTTTGCAGTTCCTTATGTCACCTTTTGCTCTTTCATAAAGATTCCCCTAGGGACACCTTCTCATTTACTGTCCTATTTCTCAACTAGTATTTACTCTTTGCTTCTTCAATTGCAGCAACAGTTAATCTCTCTATCTCCTCTTCAGTAATTTTCCTCATACTACATTGAGTAGGCACCTCATCAAAATGTGGTTTTGCATAATCATCCTTAGAATAAAAAAGAACTTGTTGTTCGGCCATGTGAACATTATATCTTTGATTCAAAACATCGTACTCATAACCTTCCTCCTCTGAAGATGAGTACCTCTCCTCAACGTGGTGAAAAATATTTTAAGTTAGATATATTGTGTGATCTTCTCCATCGTTTCCCATCAACATTCCTTCTTCTTGCATTCTTTGGGCTACAACACAATAATCTCGTGAATGTGGCTTATCACAAACTTCACAGAAATAATTGTTATTCACCATATAGGTTCCCTTCTTCCTTAATGGATTAGGAGTCTCTTTGTTTCTAGGCCTTTCTGTTATAGGCTTCCCATCTTTCCAATTTGTGTTATAGAGCATGTCATGTAACCTAGGCCTTTCATTTATGTATGTGTTCTTCTATTTGTATTGGTAATTATTGGTTTGTTGAGGAGCCCTATGATTGTCTCTTTTATCAATTATCCCAGCAACCCTTCTGTTATTTTCAATTGTTAATGTTGTCTTCTGGGCTTCAGCCAAATCTCTTGGGAACCTATTTCTCAGTTCATATCCTATTTTAGGATCGAACGCATTCAAATAAACACTCAATGCCACAAAGTCTGGAAATTTTGATCCAGGAGGTATTTTATTCTACAGTTTATTGAATCTTTGGTTGAAATCATAAATTGAGTCATTCTGATTTTTTTGAATTCGCATCAATTCATGAAGAGCAGCATTAGGTGCACTTTGATTCCCATATTGCTCAAGGAATCAATCCTAAAATATTTGGAGAGAATCAATAGAGGTTGTTGTTAGGCTATTGAACCAATCTCTAGCTTCTTCAATAAGCGACATCATGAATAGCCTCATATGTAAATATTCATAAGGTACATCCAAATCTTGAATGAATGCATTGAAACTCCTCAAATGATCTTCAGCAGAAATTGCACTACTCCTTGTAAACTTAGGCACCAGATTTCTCCAACTGCCATCCATAGGATAAGGGTATAATTGAAACCCTGCCAAATCAAATTGTCTAATCATTGTTGTATACTGATGAGGGGGAGGGTTAGGTGGGTACTGATATTGGTACATCGGGTTATTGTATTGTGTGTTATGATGTGGCACATGATGTTGACCATGAGGTGGTTGTATACTTGTATATTGTGTGGGAATATGAGGTGGGTGATTTGGCTATCTGTATTAATTCCCTACTTGATGGTGAGGAACCCCTAGTGGATCAGAAGGCCCTGCACCATGATTACCCTGCTTATGAGGTGGTACATATTTTGGGGAGCAACCAACTGCCTGAGTAATGTTCTGAGCTTTTTGCAATTTGAATTCTCTCATTGCTTGTATCATCTGGGCTTTCTCTTGTTCTTCTCTTTCCTTTCTTTGAGATTCAAACCATGCTTTTACTTCTTCATAAGTTAAAGATTTGTAATCTTCTTCAAGAGTTTCATGACCAGTGGGTCCATTCTGATTACCTTCCATTTTTTGGTCATATTCATGCTGAATTATGAGTTATTTAGCTTCAATTTAGCATGACACTCTGCCTATTTCTGAGGATCGTAAAAAGGATTTCTTTGATCTTCTGGGGTACAAGGTTCTGCACTCGAATTATCTCTCCATGTATCAAAATGGTCATATGTTTCACCATGTGGTATTGATGATTTGTCTTTGTTCGTCATGCACATGTCCTCACTTATCCTTTTATCCTTATCAACCCGATCATCTTTATGTGTCCATTTACTGCTACCAACAGAAGCCCCAGTATGACCTCCCCTGTATTGAGATCTTCTTCCATTCATGTTGCAATGTTTTTATCAGAGTCACCACTCACTTTCTTGAAAGTGAGAAAAGATTGTTACTTGTTATTCCCAGTGGAGTCTATTCAAGGTTTCTGACTCTATGATTAAGGCCCTGATTCTAAGTTGACTCCCCAATAGAGTCGCCAATTTGTTAGCTCTCAAAAATGTAGGTAAAGCATACCTCAAGAGGCTACCAATTTCCTGATACGTTTTAGGGTAACATACAAGGTTTAATGGCTTAAACCTTCTACTCTTCAGGTGCTGCTAGACCTAGGTGGGTGTACCTATATGAATTAGGCAGACTTGAATTTTGATCTTCTCTCTTGCAGTGATTTTTCCACAATGGCAGATGGAAATGGACAAATAAAATTAAATTTGGTATAAATTGTATACAATATTAAAACTAAAACCTAATATGTTCAGTTAACAGATGTAAAAAGAATTGAATAAAACTGAATGATGAAACTGTGGAGACTAGTTCCTTATGGGGTATGTGGAGTCAAGAGAAATCTGAAACAAGTACTTCATTCTGGAAAACATTCAAGTTGTTCAGCATATGATTTAGTTTATAGCTTGTATAAACATGCAAGGTTATGATTACCGAGTTCTTCTTATTGATCCAACTGACATTCCCTAATTACTATGATCAACTTAAAGGATTTAATCTTTACTAGAAAGAACCAATCAATTGATCATACAAATGCAGCAAATGTGCATTGACAAACCGGATATAAACTTGTTACACCAATTTAAATAACCAAAAAACACCATATTGGAGACAACTTCAATAATGCTTTCAACGAACACCATAAACAACTGATACCAGAAACAACTGCACCATATTAAAAGATTTCAATTGATATCTCCATGATTTTAAACATGCAACATAGTCTCATATTTGTGAAACATTGTGTTCCATTGTATTCTGCTATCTATTTATGTCTGCTCTTTTCTAATCTCATCAAATATTACAATTAGAAAAGAACATTTATACACCAGTATTTGAAAAGACACATCGCTTTGCATTCCAACATTGGCACTCAATTATATTTAGGCTTTTTCAATCACCTCTGAGACATTTTCTGAGACATCTCGTAGTCATACCAATCCTCAACGTTATACCGACAGTCATCTTGTGCATCGCTGTGAAGTCATGTTGTCTTATTGACACTTTGAGTCTCACCGACGAATGTCCATTCATCCAATGTGCTTCGTTGTGACCTCTGTTGTCAGGGAGACGTCCCATAGATCATAATATTTCCTACCAAGATGTGCTCTTTAGTGTACTTTATGGTCACTAAGACAATTCTAAGTCGGGAAGAGGTTTCATAGAACACCCTGTGTCATACCGAAATACCCCGTGGTACATTCATGTCGCTGAAACATGACCACCCCTTCACCGATGAAATTAATCTTACCGATGAAATAAATTTCATTGGCAAGACTATGAATCTTTGAAAAGACTCATACCGATGCCAAATTGTCTTGCCGAACTTGTTCCTCCAGATTACTCTATTCGGTGAGACTCTCCCCGAAGTATTCTATCAGCATGACTTATAGGTCGGTAGGACTACATGACTTCCTCCCAATAGTTCTTTGATATAATCCCTTCGCTGTGTCGGCAAGACCAAACACCTTCGGTAAGACCTTACTCGGATGCATTTTAGTCTTAGCGATATGCATATCCTCATCAGTGTGACATATAGGTCATTGTGACAATATCATTCTCACATTGATGCAACAAAATGTTGGCGTGACAAAATGGGTCGGAAAGATTGTATAACCTTACCCTGACAACCTTTGATAGGATTCCCCTGCGCATGTCGACAAGACCAGAGGTACTCACCGAGACCTCATTCTGAATACCCCTTTGGTTGGCCGAAGTGCTTGGTTGTTCCATGCTAGTCAATGAGACACAAAGAATTCACTATGACTTCACTCTGACGATGAATCTCTTGCCAATGTGTTCTTTCTCGTGCACTGGTCGGTGAGACACGACCCATTCAGTGAGACCTCACCCCAGTGAAACCATTCCTATCGATATGAAACCTCCTCTGTCGCTGAGACAATGACTAATGTCCTGCTAAAAGACACCTATAGATGAATTCCAATCGGTGTGACATTCCTGAGGTCTTGTCGATAATCTACAACAAATGTATATTAGCAAAAAATGCAATATGGATCAGGGAGACCTTGATTTCTTCATGCCAATAGGAATTATAATATGGAATATTTAGACCTAGATGGACTCATGGGATCTCATGGAAAAAAATGGGCAAAATGTTATGAAGAGAGGATATGTGCATATGGCGAGGACTCATTTGGAAACTCATGAATGCAATTGACTGTGAAAATTTCAAATTTTCACAATTCTAACAAACCTCATACAAACTAGCTTGAGACCTAATTGTCCATACCCCACTTGACTAGTCATAGGGCTTGTTGATGTGTCTTCCATGTGTGCTTGTTTAATAATCATCATTACATTCTTCAAATTTCAAAATTCAAACTTGCTTATGTGTCTTGCATAAGTGATTCATGTGTGTACATGTGTGATCATTCATTTAAACATTGCTAAATCATGATAAACACCAAACACATAAAGAGAAGTCTCTCTACACATTTTTCCAACACATTCATATCTAATCACTTTCATCCTAATCACCCTTCTTAGCCACATCATATCCACTTCATCCTAATTGTATCCTAGTCATCATCCCTCATCATTCCACCTTGTCCTAGTCACATCCTACTCATCATTCATTCATCCTAGTCATCATCCTAATCAATCCAATTCATACAATTGTGTCATTCCTAATCATATTCAAGTCATCCCAATCCAATCCAAATCATATCCTTGTCATTCTACATCATATCTTAATCATCCTAGTCATCGTCCTAATCAAACAAGTCACCCAATCTTGTCATTCCACATCATTCCTAATCATTATATCCAAATCATTATCCTAATCATCATTTCACATTGATCTCATTATACCCATTCCTAATCATAGTCCAATCATATCTTCAACATTCAACTTCCATTCTAACCATCAACCCTAATCATTCCTAATCATCCAATCTTATCATCTCAACATCATCACCAACCTAGTCCTAGTCAACCAAAACTTGTCAAAATGGCCCTAATCATAAAAAAGCCCAATCATAATCCTAAGCCCAAAACAATAATTCAAGGAGGCCCTCTCCCTAGTTCAAATAATGAAACAAAACCAAAACCTAAAATCATACTTTGAGGGGCTCCTCCTACCACCTCTAATGATGACATGAACTATGTTTCCAACCTTTGGGAACAAATCGACATGCGAGAAATTCAACACATGTTCGACACCATGCCCACATTTGAAAACAAAGTCCTAGCACCCAAACTTCAAAACCTCCTTCAAACACTTCACCAAATACCCCTAGCCCCTAGACCACCAAACCATACAAATACTTCAAATCCTCTTCCAAATTTTTCAACAAATTAAATCACCTCAAATCCGACACCTCCTAGCTCAAGCCAATCAATTCATTTCCACTTTTAAAATACAACAACCACAACATCATCCCCTATCCATTCATTATCAACCAATGCCACCTCAACCTTATGTGTCATCCCCTTCCACCTCATACCAATCTAATCCATCCACTTCTTCGCATGCCAATGCCACATCAACCTATCAAGCCAAATCACAACAAACACATGTGAACTTAAGTTCTACCTTCCAACAAGGTCAAAATTCCTCATGTTCTAATGCAACCATTTACAAGGGGGACACTAATCTAGGTCATGTACCCTATAAGTATATCATACCACTATCCAATCAAAATCCTATCCTAAAGCCACCATGTCCTAGTACCAATCCAATGGTCCCTACACTTTCCAACCCATTAACCCCTTCATTACCCTTACCATCCTCTAATCCACTTACCAATACATCAACTCCATGCCCTTAGTATAAACATTACAAAAGTAAACATGTGGAGTTTCCCAAATCCACCAACCCACTCAATCCATTCACTCTTCCACCCAATCAAAATCAAAACCCTAAGCCAACACCTTCCACCCCTACACCTATAAAGGATGTGACCCAAGGGCTACAAGAAAGGAATCAATTGTCGCCATGTCATTCAACACATATAATTGAACATACAAAATATTCCTCAAACATCATGCCAAGTCCTTCAAGCCAACCATGTCATCCACAACCCCTCGAGCCAATTCAAGAGTCTCCCCTTGTAAGTCCAAGTCACCCTCTGTCATGATCCTATGTTGTTGACCATCAAGAACATGTCAAATCTCTCCATGAGAAATCCCCTTCCACCTCCATTCAAATAAGTCATGATGTATTTCAAGAGCACAATCCTAAACACAAGGAAACATTACCCTCTCATCCACATAAAGATCAACACCCTCCTAATGATTTCGTTCATAACACACCTAATCCTATTCATGATCAAGCTCCCATCTTTGATCAAGATCCCTTTTATGATCAAGAAGACCATGATGATCCTCTTAGCCAACTTTATGCATTCCATGGTCAAGAGCTTGACACCTCACCCATCCATGATGCACAAAAATACACTTCCCATGATGAGACAAGTGGCTCCCAAGCAAACATAGGGGATCAAACCAATACCTTGGATCTTAGTGAACACAATACTAATCAAGATCCTAGTGATCCTTCCACATCCACCATCGACCCTATTTCAAAACCACCATCATATCCACTTGGCTTATCCACTTTCATCAATGAGTGTTCCTCCTCCTTAGTACATCAACAACCATTGCCCATCACTTCTCCTACTTCGTCCAACAATCAACTCAAATCTAGTTTCCAAACTACAACTAGTCCTATAGTCAATCGCATGCTCCAAATTTCTTTTTATCAAGGCAAAGGCTTAGGCCTTCTTGAACAAGGAATCTTGGAGCCTATACATGTCAAATTCCATCCTCCATGCTCATATGGCCTTACACACCCCAAAGTCAACAACCTAACAATGTTGGTACTTCCTCCATCCATCCTAAGTCCACTTTCCACCACAAGCCTTATCATATTCCCCAAACATACGTTGCCATTCCACCTCCATTATCCTACAAGTGTCAAAAGCATGTGACCATACACCTTCCACCATCCAATTTACCCCTGCTTCTTCCAATTTTTCATATCCCTCCATCCACTTTTCCACCATTGCTTCCAACACCTAATATCCCAATCATTCATAAATACCCTAAATATCCTAGTCATGACCAACAAATGCACACATTGTGTAAACATAAAGCTTCCACGCATTCCATCCACCCCATGGGATTCAAAAATAAACATTTGGATGCCTCCTTTCATAATTACAAAAATACTAAGGGTTCTAGTCCCTTAGGGTACAAATGTAAGAAACCAAAGAAAAATACATTCAAAAATTCACCCAAACCCATACCTCCGAAAGCAAAGTCAAAAACTAAAATGATATGGGTCCCTAAACAAAAATTCAAGTCAAATGAGGCATCCACCTCTCAAAAATTTCAACCATCCTCCTCATCCCTTCAAAAATGTCATTCCATACAAAAATATCAAATTCCTCCATTCTACATGAAAAGAAAAAAATCATAAAAACACTAAGTCTATGTGGGTCCCTAAATGCTTACATCATCCATCCACTAAGAAAACATCACCATTGCTTCCTACACCACCATCCACTCAAAATATTTAATTTTTTTCATGGTGTGTGCAGCCATTTGTCATGATTCCTTTCCATACCTCCACCACCCCATCATTCAACTATTTTCCTACATATTTCACTCACCCTATCCCTATGGTCCATGCTTTTGCATAAAAATTTCACCCATCTTCCTTGCATTAGTCCTACATAATCCACATCATAATCTATTATCACACCTATCATAATCCACTATCTACCTAATCCATCTCACTCTCGCGCAATCACCCTACCAACATCAATGAGCATAATGACTTGACATGATCCATGCGATGAAATCATGCTCTAATGGGACTATCACCTATCATGGAACTAGATACTTGAGTCCTTCTCGTCCATATTCCACCTCTTCTATTAAAAAAAGGTCAAAAAAAAGTCTAAAAAACAAAATAAATAAAAAATAAAAATAAAAAGTAAAGAGAAATCCCTTCATCTAATGGTGAAAACCTGGTAAACAGGCATCATGTGTATGTTGATCTTCTATGAAACTTACACTTGGGGGCACAATGTCTCATCCAACCTATAATTTTCATCCTATCATTCCTTATCATAGCCTACCATTTCCATGACATCTTACCATCCAAGTACCCACACCTACATAACCCTATCAAGTCCATTCATCCTCTCTTCCTCCTTTTGATCTTGATAAAGATTGGGGGAAAAAATGTTGACACGTGTTTTGGATGTCTCTTGGCATACCCTATCCCTTCCAAGCAACCCCTTCATTATCCATCTTATCATCCTATTATCCTAAGCTTTGTCATGTCAAATCATAACTACAATGGGGCATGTTATTCCTATGTGACATAGTCCTTGAGATCACATCCTTGCTCTCTTATGCATACATCCATCACATCCATTATCGCCTATCTATCCTACATCCACCTAGACTTGGTCCCCCCCTTGTCATTGGTATCTAACATAAAGGCTACACAATTTTTCATCCATTGACATTCCAAAATATCCCAAAAAAATACAAAAAAATCAAAACATGTCTAAAACACAAAAACATCCAGATAACACTCAAAAATCCCACAAATAGAGTCAAAGTCAATCATGTTAGTCAGTCCATGTCATTGTTCAGCTACATTGCCTCTACGACTAAACGTAGGCCAGGACATCTGTCGATGAACCCCCAAGGTCACCTAGGTCGGTCCTTTAGGTTTTGTCAAGTCACATATCAACAAGACAACAAGCCAACAACGTCACTCAGTCAAACCAAATGAATTGTCAAAACAATCAAAGTGTCAACTAGTCAACTTATGTCTTATACAGGATGTGTCCTTCTTGAAACCAGACATTATCATATGGTCAAACCTCATAATTTTCCTTATACAGGTGGTCACATGGTCGAGACCAGACTCAACATCTTATATGACATCTCTCTTTCTTGAAACTAGGCTTTGTCAAACAATCAACCTGTCAATCAAACAATCATATTTTGGCAAACATTCTAACTGGTCATTGACCTTGTGGTTTGTTTCATCTTTTTTTTTTTTTTTTTTATTTGTCTTTGATTCAGGTTACTAGCTTCCTTGGATGTCCCATGAATGATTTATAGGAGCAATGATGTCTCATGACTCTTTTTCTTTGATTGTTGTTTGCGAATTGTCTCAGAAAAAATACTGGGACAACTTTGCCCTTAGTATGAGCTAGGGCATTCCTTGTCTATGACTGTCTGTTTTGCAGGTGGATGACCTTGCACACCTTGTTCTATGTCATACCATGGTGTTTTTTGTCCATTTGTGTCATTTTACTGCCCAATGATGATTAGTGCAGAGTCTTGTCTGGCAAAATATGCATCTTTAAAGTTGTCTCCACTAACATCCATATCCTCCACGCTAACATTTCTTCTATGCCGCTTATCTATTTTCCTCTTATTTATTTTGAGAGCACACTCGTGTTCTTTGAACCCGCATGTCCTCTCGAGGGGGCATACCACAATGCTCCTCGTCATCCTTCCTCATCCTCTTTACACTGGGGCATGTTTTGACTGAATTTCTTTGACACAACACGATAAACTACATTGTATCAAAGAGGGGCAAAATGTAGACACTAAAAATTGTCCCATGCTTGCGATTTCTAAATTCTCCATCATTTCCCCTTTTGCCTTTGATAATTAAATAATTTTAATTATTTAATTAATTAATTTTTTATCTTTATTCCTCATTTATTAATTAAATAAATTTTATTTAATTAATTACGTCACTACTTAAGCCCTCTTCTTTCTAAAATTAAATAAATTCTTATTTATTTAATTTTTATCCACTTTCCACTATAATTAAATAATTATTTTAATTATTTAATTATTCATTGGCCACCTAAATTAATGAATTTTTATTATTTAATTTCTCCTATCACCTCTTTATCTGTGCCAATCTTATCTTCCACATCAAATCTTATCTCTTGACATCTCATTTAATCCTATCCCTTGATTGAATTATCTCATAATTCAATCTCAACCCTTCATCCTTATCAATTTCCCTAATTTTTCCCTAACCCTAGTCCATACCTCAACTTTCAATCTTGGTAATTGATTAAGACATCTTATTGGCATCCAATCTCAACCATTCATTCAAATTTTTATTTTCTATAAAAGACCTTACCCTTATCATTTTCATTATCTACACATATTATGTAAGTACATGCTGCTAGTGTGAGACAACAATCTTCAATATTTTGCTAGTCACTTGTCATAGGCTTATTATTGCAAACTCAAATTTGAGGGAAATGATCATATTCAAGAAAAATAGATAAGTGCAATGGAGGTGAATCAATGGTGGCATGAAGATTTGGTAATATTGTTTTATGCTTTATGTCTTTATGCTCATTTGTGCTTCATTGTTTATTAGGGTTTGATTTATATGCTTTATTGCATTAACCTTAATATTTTAGCCCTAATTACATTAGGCATCTTAGTCCAAAATCTCTCAAAGGACACCTTTTATCACTTCATCAAAATAGAACCAGGTTGGTATAGAACTTCTAAAAACATGCTTCAAGGAACAACCCAGGCTTGTATATGTTATTTTTTGGTCAAAACCCTGGTCTTTTTCATGATAATGAACCTATCTAAAATATTGGGTCTTTAAGATTTGAAAACTTTAGAGGTATAGCATGTTTCTCACTATCTTGGTCTTATCAGACAAAGGTTCACTCTAAGTCAACATTGGGTCAAACATTTCACTCCACCAAGCTTTGCAAATTTTTTGAATGCACCAACACCTTTTCACTTAAAACATCTATCAAACCAACCCCTAACTTAGCTACTTTGTATGTGAAATGAATCCATTTTCATGCCTTTAGGTAAGTTAGTTGTCATCTTTGAACTAGTTCATCTTGAAGGTCACGAGTCTATCCTAAATATTTCCTAGTTCATTAACATCCTTTATCCAAACATCAAAACTTCAAACTTAAGTCAAAAGTGTTGTCCCAAAACATTTGCAAAGATCATTTCCCATATCATTCATCTTTTCATCTCCCATAATTATCACCATTGCTCTAAAAAGACTTAGAGCGTCCCTTTTACCTAGGTTTGAGTCACCTAGAGAGTTCAAACATTGCAAATCACAACACAACTCTCCCAAAGGTGACCAAAAATTTATGGTAAAAACAAGATCACAACACAAGAGAATCATGGAGAAAACCAAAGTCACATTTATCTCAAGTGATCAAAATCCTTTGGAATTTGATCCAAGAAGTCACGTTACTCCATCACAGCAATCTTCGTCACCATCAAGGCCCTACGAGATAGAGGACATCACGAATAACCCATTTGGACTTACCAAGGAAGAAATCATGGAGCATCAAGCCTTAGAGAACATAGTTCCTAACTCCCCATATTTTGTTGTACAATCATTGACACTAGGCTTGACGTCATCTCCTATTCCAACAACTCCATCCCTAGGGATAAATCAAACATCAACACCTAGCCTTCAATAAAATTGATTAGAACAAGCTCATTCATCCATGGGATTGGGGAAAGGGTTGTCGTTCCACATCAAAGTGACACCACTCCCTCAACTGATAAGTTTCAGATTGATTAGAGTAGGCATTTTAAAGCTTTCATAGTTTAGTATGTTTAGTTTTGATAAATTTTTAGTTTAATTTTCATTTGAATGATTGTGTTGAGATTTAACATTAGTGGCTTTTGTTATGCTTCAATTCTTCATGGATCAAGCGTAATCGGCCCATACTAATCTGTCTAATCACAATATGTAATAAGTCCAAATGAGATTACGACTAAAGTTTTGATATGAAACTAAGATTAAGAAATGCCAAATGAAACTAAGGGTATGCACCTTTGGAATTAAGAAAAGGATGCTAACCAAGCTATGGTAGAGCAAGGTAAAAAATTAGAATGTCAAGACCTTAGAGGATAAATACTGAAAGGATGATTGATTTGATAAAGTGAGCCTAAACTAAGACACAAGTTTGAGACTTAATGATGATTGATAATTGATTGATAGAAATATAAGGTTAATAACAATCTAGAAATGTAACCATGGACTGATCAGAGGTATGGTAGGCCTCCTAGTCTGAAATCTGAAGGGTTTTTGTAGCTAAGAATGATCTAGGACCAACTAGGAAATGCAAGGAAGCCAAAGAAATCTAGCTAAGCAAATACAAGGAAAACCTAGATAAATATAATGGAATGGACTGGTTTAACTAAGAAAATCTATAATCATAATGTAAGGCCACTATCAGAATGTGATTAGGATTGAGATTGGACAAGGATTTCTTTGAAATTTTGAGATTTAGTAGTTGTGGCTCATTGTTTCACAAATATGCTTCACAATCAAATATGACTTATTGTTCAGCATATGTGGTGCACTGTCTCATAGTTGTGGTTCATAGATCAAATGTGGTTTAATATTTAGCGTTTGTGGCTCACTATCTCACAGTTGCGATTCACAATTTGCTTGTCTCAAATTTGATGTTTTTGAATGATTTCATTTTGGGAAAATTCTGGAATATAATTGCAAACATGAAAAATAATCTGAAAAAACATTTTGACTATTGACTTGTCAGATTTCTATGTGAATAGTGTATGTTTGAGGGTTATTCAACCTAATTTCCACTAGTATATCACAATATCAAAAACACATAAAGCACTTTCTAATCCCAAGGTCAAGGCCAATGGTAGCACTCTTTGGCCCACAACTTGGAATCTTTGTCAACTCAAGTGTAGGGACACCTTAATGGGTGTGTACACTCTTGTATTTGTGAGAGAGGATAGGTAGGGGCCTCTAGGACTAGAAGGATGACCCAATCACACTCTCCCCAGAAAGCTACAAGTATCTTATGCTAAGTTGAAAATTTATGTCTCATCTCAAGGGAGCCATATGGTGAGTAACTTCGGGGTACAGTGTGTATCCCCTGCATTGAGAGTGACACCAAGAACTCAGTCAAAAAGAGTTGCTACTAAAAGAGGTTTCTAGTTACAACTCGGGGACTTTATGCCTTGCAAGGCTCAGCAAGCCAATAAGGCTTTAACCAACCCTACTTGGGTATGAAAAATACCTCACATAAATGTGGGTAACTTGCCCTTTCAAATTGGCACTGTCGACAAAGGCTAACATCAGTTTGGACTTGGCTTTGGCCTTATCCTTTTATATAGCGGCCCGAGGGAAAAATCACTTTGGGTTGTACCCCTTGGAGTGATTATTTCTCCAAAGGCAGGCCCTCTACAAAAGAAAAAAATAAGATGAAGTGATTTCTCTTACACCCAAGATCCATAAAGTGGTGAGGGGAGAGGATACTTTCACTACACCATATGGGTTCTACAACAAAGATTGTGCAAGCACACCAAACACAAAAGACAATTGTTCTTTTTAATCAAAAAATCAAAATGTTCCTAATTTAACAAAAACAAAGACACTCAAAAACCCTACAAAACCACAAATTAGTAGTTTTAAAAAAGAAAAGTCTTCAATAAACGTCCTACAAGAAAACAAGTTAGTAGTTTTGAGGGTTTGTCTTCTCCAAAACATTTGCCACACACTACAAACAACCGAATGTGTTACACTATTCTGCAGATGCATCTTAGCAGATGCGTCAAATAAAATGGTGACTAAAACTCAGGGTTTGGTAACAATGGCTTTCTGCTCTGCGAATGTGGCTTACTATTCTATAAATGGGTCATTCTGGCTTAAACAAATGCGTCGCTCTGTTCCGCAAATGTGTTGCCATATTTTTTTGTCACTCTGTCAATGATTGTGTCTCTTTGTCTTGTGCTTTCAGCTCATTGTCTCATGGTTGCATTGCACGAACTTGCAAAATATCAAAAAACAAAAAAAATACAGATTTCTTATGAAATTATTATCTTCATGTTAGGTTCACCAATGTAGGAAGGGTTAAAAATAGTAATAAAAGGAAAAGATCAAAAGTAGCAAGCACAACTACCTAAAATATAAGCTCAAAATCCCAATCCAAATAAGAAAGTACAAACAACAATGAAAATTAAATAAAACCAAAGCTATACCAAACTTCCCATGTTGAAATTGATTCATCTTCCTTGTATCTCCATTTTTCTCTATTTGCAAGCTTTCCCTTAGATTTTGTTGTTCAAGGTACCTGCAAGTGACAGTGATGTGATAGCAAGAATTTTGGAGATAGTAGTTCTAAGGTTGGAATGAGGGAGACAACTCTCTTTTATAAAAAAACTTCTTGAACGAACGATCAAGATCGAAAGCCAAAAAGATGCCAAGATCAATGGTTGAGGTTACATGCACCACAAAGTTGTGGGGTTAGGGACACTAAGGATAGATGGTCAAGATTAAAAAAAGACCAAAGGCAATCAACAAGTGAAATTCAAAAGAGAAAGTGGAGGAAAAGTGGAGAAAATCAAATAATAATATTTAATTTGAGAAGGGAATCTTTGCAATTAAATGATCATATAATTTAATTTGGGAGAGGATGTGGAGAAACAAATAATCAAAAATGATTATTCATTTATAGAAGAATAGGGAAATGGAGGAGATGGAATAAGAGATATTAAATAATTAAATTAGATTAATTATTTAATAGTGGAGAGAAGAGGTTAAATGAATAGCCAAATAATTAAAATAATTATTACGCCAAAGGCGTGTCCTATTTGAAAATAGCCAAGCTGATTTGTGAAATCAACGGTTAAGAAACGAGAAGAAGCAATGCAAGACGGTTCAAAGAATCTCCTCCATTGAATTTTCTTGGGAATAGTTGTCGCAGCCCTAAATGATGATGAACAAAAAACACACTTCAGGCTAGCTTGTATTGCCCATGAAAGAAATCTGTATATTTATTATTTCATTACGGGTTGTTTGGCATGACTTTTAGTTTTAAGATAGTTTTTAAAATTTAAAATTTAAATATTAAATGTAAATAATTTTATATTTTTAATATTTAATAATAAAATATTAAAATTAGTTATTCAATTTTAATTACAGTTTTTATTAAATTTTTTAATTTTTAAAATTAAGTGTTAATTATTTATATTATTAATTTTTAAATAATTCATTAATAATAATGTTTTTAAATTTTAATATTAATTATTCAATTTTTTTATTTAACTAAATTAGACTTATTTATAAAATAAAAGTTTTTTTTAATTAAATTAAATAAGTATCATTTATCAAATAATAATTTTTTTAAATTTTAATATTAACTATTCAATTTTTTTATTTAACTAAATTAGTTTTATTTATAAAATAAAAACTTTTTAAATTAAATAAGTCTCATTTATCCAATCAAAAAGTTATTTGAAGAATATTATAGAATCATTTTTAAAATATTTATTTAAAATAATATTTTTTACAATTTAATATTTTTATTATTTTTTTTAAAAGATTAATTGATTTTGTTTATATTTTAAGATAAACATGCTTTTTTTAAGGATATTATAAAAAAATGTTTAATTTGAAACAATAATATCATATTATAAATTTGATTTAACTTCCTCCTCTTACATTTGATCTCTTGTTTTTATGAAGAAATTAAAAGTATGTGTACAATTATAATTGTCTGTTCACTACCAACCATGCTTGTGCGCTATTCCCTACTATGTACCTAACTGTTTATTTCATCTCATCAATAATTTATTGCTTTTCCTTCACCATCTGGACACGTGCCCTGGGTCCTCTATAGAGGTATTGTTTTGGATTATATTTTTGTCAACCAATCAGATCAATAATTTCATCGTAGCTCAAAATAGGGGAAACACCAAAACCTTTGAAGTTAAAAAAAATGTTTAAAAATTGGATGTCATTTTGATGAGAAGATAAAGATAAAGATTGAATTAAAAAAGGGTCTAAATGAATAAAGCAAGAAGGGTGGGAAAGATATGAAAAAGCAAAAATAAGGAAAATAAATGACAAAAAATAGGAGAAAAAATGAAGCAAAAACATTTAAAACTTCTAAATTAAATATGAAGTGAAAAGGAAGCGAGATAGACCTAATGCAGGAATAAAAAATGGAAAGGGATAAACGCAAAAGGCTAAAGGGCACATATAAGTACAATGGAACAAGACAAAGGAGAAAGGAGGGGGGAATGAGAGGGTAATGTAGATTAGAAAAAGGAAAGGCACAACATACCAAGAGGAGCAAGGGAGGAGAACAAGAGCATGGTAGGGAAACACACCAGAGGAGCCAAGCCATAGATGATCGTGATGGTGGTTTTTGAGATTGGACAAGGGTTGCCATGAAGGGTTGAGACTCCACCCCTCATCACGATTGAGGTTAATGGGGTGATTGTTTAAGATTGATGTATGATACTGTCTTGGTTAATTGTGTTGTTCATATTTATATCATTGACTTTAATGCAAGCTAAATAAAATAAAATGGAAGATTGTAGATCCCAACTTTTAAAACAAATATTGCCTATTTTTTACTTCAACAAAACTACTTATATTTCTTACATCTATCACAAACAAAAATCCATTTAAAACAAAAATCTCAAACAAAATATTTGAACACAACTCAAAAAAAACCAAAATTCCCACCTCTTCGACGTATCCATTGCACACCAAAGTGCAATTGCTAGTTTAACTATAGATGAATAATTAAATAATGAGTATTTATTTAATTATAGAGAGAAATAGGATATTAGTGACGTAATTAAATAAATATTTAATTTATTTAATTAATCAAAGAAGAATAAAGAAAATAAATTAATTAAATAATTAAAATTATTTAATTAATAGAGGAACGTTACCTTAGAAAATAATTAAAATTATTCAATTATGTTGAGAAGAAAAGGAATTGATGCGAAAGAATGGCGTTGCAAGCTCGAGACATTTTTCAATGTCTACATTATGAACTGATGATTAATCATAGCATAAAAGTTGTCTATGATAGTTAGAGGTTAGAGAGATTAACTAACCTCTAGCTTGTACATCTAGTGCTAATGATTACAATAGTTGTTGTTACATATAATGTTTGATAATTATAAAACCTAGCATATTTGCATAAAAACTTCTAAGCATAACAATTATAACAAACAACAAATGCTAAACCAAAACCATGATTTATGAAGGTGGGATCGAGTCGTGGGGCATATTGAGTGCTAGCATGAGACATTGAAGGAGATTGAAATAGATTGTGCAGAGGGTTTAAGCTTATGTGATGATGCCAATTCAAACATAAACTCGGTAATATTCCTCTATATGAGAGGTAGAAGTAGATACTTTCAAATTATACCAAGCACCATTTGCCCATGCAAGTAAATGGTGTAAAAGGAGGCAATGTGGGAATATTTAGAAGGTGTGATGAGTTTGAAATCAACAAATATGCATCCTTCAAACCTATGATCTGTGGGTCGCACTTGTGGAAAGGAGGTAAAATTCATAGAGGTTCGTCCATTTCAAACCTTCACGCACCAATAATTAACAGTGGAGACTATATACATGGCTGGAAAAAGAGAGCAACAAGGTTTCGAGGATCCAAACAACAAAAATATTGATCGATTCCCCCAATTACTAGGTTGATGCCTCCAAAAAAATTTGATCAATGCCCCCAATTACCAGGTCGATGCCTCAAAATTATAGGTCACTTAGATAATGAAGTCACAAATTATGCCTTCTTTTGCATAGATCTAAAAAATATATGGAATTCTCAAATAAAATCCACAAATATCTTTGAAAACCCCACAATAGATTCCACAAAAACTTGCAAATAGGCTGAAATAGCCGAGTTTTCATTGCAACTACTTAATAGACCTTTTTTTTTTGCAACAATATAATTTGTGAAGCTTACAACAATAATTTTATCCTACAACAATAGGTCATATAGGCCAAAATACTTGAAAGAAACAAAATATACCCTAACAAGAAAATGGAAAGAGGGAAAATTGGCCCTCTTCTAAAATAAATTTTGATTTTTTATAACTTTTCGGTACAATGTGCATAATGGCAAAAAAATTAAAAAAATAAAAATTTATCGAATTGATGAAATGAAAGGTATTTTTTTGTTTCCCATGCCTTCTAAATGTAATGACACTATATGTTTGGCTCTATGATGCTTTTTTGATAGGGCTATGTGTGGGAGCCACCTTAATGTGGGGAGGAATATGCTTTTGTGGCTCTGATACCATGTTGGAGAATGTCAAGATCAAAGAGAGCATGAAAAAATTTCCACAAGTGAATGAAATATGCATAATAGTATGTCTATAAAATATGAAATGAGGAGTGTGGAATACAATGATCAAACCTTGCATATATAGGCAAGGATGAGGAGGTGAGAAGGTAGGAGTGAAACTTTGACTACCCCGCCAAACATGGTACACGTGAGCTCACTTGGCAAGTGCATGAGCAAGTTTCAATAGGTTTCTTAAGTCATGAGGACATATGTATCAACCATGTGAAGTGAGAAAAAATTAAAAGAAACCTAAGTAAACTTAAGCTAGAGGTGTGAATGGGTCAATCCTAGAAAAGTGATCTCCTATCTAGATGGATAAAGACACTATTTACACTAATATAAGGATCTAGAGGCGATGGAGGAGTAGGTGAAAGAGATGGAAGGGGATAATCATGTGGGAAGAAGAATAGAGATACAATGAGTCAGAATCAGGGATGAGTGGTATAAAGGAAGATGTTACCTGAGAGGAGATTTGAACTCTCTTCTTTCTCTATAGAGGAATATCTTCCTTGCTCTCTTCTTCACTTGTTTTTATAATTATTCTTTCCTCTCCCCTCTTCCTCTTTGACCTATTAGTTGAATATTTTGGTATTTCTTTCTCCACTACAGTAGTAGAGGGACCTCCAACCTTTTTGGTTTCTTAGGTTATGATTTCGATCATGGTAATTGCATCATGGGGAAAGGGTACACCAACCATGTTTTTGAACAAGTTGTAAAACTAGTTGCTCTTACTTCCATGTCGGTATCCTCTAAGATTGAAAAATATACATTCTAGATAGGTTGGCTATAAATCCCCTAGCCACTATAAATAGGATCTAGGACTTTTCCATTATCTCTCAATTACTTTGGCACTTTAGCTACATTGCAGGTCCTCATTATTTCTACTATCAATTTATAGTAGTCTTTCATCCTTACTTTATATTCTTCCTCACAGTTGGACCAATGATCTTCTAAAGAAAGTTCATGCTTGAAAATGAACCAATGAACATACATATTTTTCTAATCGGATCAAACTTAGATTTGGGGCCATTGTACAATTCCATTTTGTACATGGCTAGTTCTATCTTTTTAGTCACATTTTTCATGTTCGCACAAGAATATACACACACCTTTATAGGGAAAGATTATCTTGATTTATGCTTTCCAACAATCATCTTGTGGATCTTTATAACTTGTTTTCATAGTACAAATAGGATTATCCTATCATCGGGGTATCTTGGCAGCTTGAGAGGAGCATTGTGGAACCCTACCACCCTAATGTATGAGAAGGTTTTGAATTGGATATACCAATTCCCCAATTCTTTAATTTCAGCATTGCTTCTAATGATATCATTTTAGAAAAATCATTCTCCAATCCTCTAATAATGGCATAGAGGAAGGCATCCTTTACTATGCAATATTTTCTATTATTGGAATTCAACTTTTACAATGGGTAATTTGTCCATATATCCTTGTCTCTCCTAGTTGAAGTGATCCTATCCATGTAATTCTAGGGAAGGTTTCCTGATAGGCCAATAGATACACCAAGTAGGAATTCATGTAGAATTTGCTTCTATTTAGTACATCCTTTAGTTGTCCATGAAGTGTGTTGTTGATTATAATGGCCTAGTCTATCTTCTTGTCTAATACAACTGTCAATATGTAATAACACATACATGGGTGGAAGTCTCTAGAATTTGGGTAACCATAGACCCTAATGAGGAGTGTCATTTGGTCCTTAGAATCCTCCCAGAATTCACTCTTGTGTTGTAATTTGGTCATCTTAAGTGCCAACTTCTTGGGATTAAGCAACATTTTATTGTTGATGAAGTTAAGGCAGCTTACATTATGTTTCTCAAAATAATCCAATGCCTTCTTTATATCAATTGCTTCATACTTTGGGGATGCAGGGATCCTAAGAATTCTTTTAATCATATCTCAGGGGTTGATGTCCAATATTACTTCTCCAAAAGATCCCAATATCTTTCTCTATTTGTGATTATAGTATTAAGAACATGTCAATACTAGTCGAGAGATTGTACCAAAACTAGGAATGCAGCTACCTCCACCAATCCTGACTTATCCAAGGAGGCCGTTTTGGTTGACCTTTATGCTTTTTTGTTAATTATTCTATAGAACTCATCCATATCCACATGCCCCAAATCTATATCTCCAATGTCCAAGTATGAAGAGAACATCTTAAACTGAGGGCGATATCCTTTGTATTGATACTTCATCTTGGTACCCTCCCCTTGCATATTACCTTCACATTCAAACATCATCCATTAGAACACCAAATAAATCAATTGAAAGCTAAATAATCACCTTAGTCGAGCCCCAAAGATCAGCCATATTATTCCCTATTACAAAGAAAAACTCTCAAATCTATATAGCCAAAAAAATTCTTTTGTTGGGAATCAAGGTCTCTCAACCTTGTCAATTCCTAGGTTATTTATTTATTATTATTTTACTTTTTTCCATGGATAAATATCATATATATGTTATTAAATAATTATGCTCCATCAAAAGGGGGGGCATGATATTTTGAGTTGGTATTTTTGTCACATGTTTGTGCCTTGAAAAATAAGTTACTAGTTGTCAAAAGATGTCCACTTAGTGGTATAACATGGAACGCCTATTTTTAAGGATGTTATGATGAATTTTATGACAACTATAAGGGCTAAAAGTGGGGGATATCATTTTGGACGTGAGAATCATCTATGACATGCATAAGAGAATCTTTGCATAAGCTATTGATGGTCTATGACGCATGTAAGAGCATCTCCTATTTTCTAGGGATTCTTATGACAACTTGTAAGAGGGTGTAATGTCATGTAAGAGACCATGTTTAGCATGCAATGGATTGTATGGATTTTTACCATGGTATTTTTGAACCTTGTTTTGACCCATGGTAATGTTTTATGGTGGTATTTTGAGCCCCCATGAGTCTATATATTGAAGGGTTGAGATGGAGACACTATGAGATGTTTTATAGGTACACAGATGTTGTCGGATTCAAGGTTGAAGAGGAGTTAGAGTGGATGTATTGTAATCTTATTTTTCTGATAATACAAGCTATTCATCTCTTCTTTGGTGGTTTTTTTTTAAAGGGTTTCTCCACATTAAACACTATGTTTCATTTCGTCTTTTTGTTCTTGCATTTCATTGTTATAGCTTATTTAAGTTCCATATGGTTAACACTGTTAGATATGCTTTATAGTTATTTTAAGCTTCTATTATTGTTGTTCACCTTTCATTTCCTAACATTTGGTATTAGATCCTAGCCATTTCTATGTCTTGGGTGGTAGAACAAAGGTTTTTTGAGCTATAGTAGGTATTTGGTTGATCTATTTTTCGTATTTTTTGTGTTAAAACATGGTTGCAACTTCTCGTTTGGACATAGAAAATTTTAGTAGAGTGGGATTTGAGTTGTGGAAGCTAAAAATGGAGGATCTCCTTGAATGGTGATACCAATGGGTGGCTATAACAAATGAAAAGAAACTTGAGAATATGAGTGATGGAGATTGGGAGAAAATGGATAAAAAGGCACACAATAGTATTAGATTGTGTCTATTTATTTTTATTTCTTAAATGTGTCAAAGGAAAAGACTGTACATGCTTTGTGGAATTGGATAGGTGAGAACTATCAACCAAAAGTTTGGTAAATAAACTCTAGTTGAAGTGAAAGTTGTTTTCTCTTAAAAGATGAAGGAAGGTGAATCAATAGTCGAGCATTTAAATTCATTTAATTTAGTTTTGAGTCAACTAGCCTTTATTGATGTTAATGTTGAACAAGAAGATAAATGCATTATGCTTCTTTGTTTTTTACCTGAATCTTTTGATGATTTTGTACTTTCTATCACTAATAGCATTGAAGATACAAAGATGGATGCTCTTGTAGCAACTTTGTTGTCATAATAAATGAGGAAAAAGGTTATGGATAGTTTAGGTGATACTCTCAATGTAAGGGGAAGGCCTAAAGAAAGAGGGTCTAAAAGAGATAAGAATGGGCCTAAGAACAAGTCTAAGGGAAGATCTAAGACTCCTGGGAAGAAGAATAGGGTGAAATGTAGAAACTATGGAAAAAGAGGACATGTGAAGAAGGAATGTATAAATCCAAAGAAACAAGTTGATTCCTCCACGAAGAAATCCTCAAACTCAGGTGATGAAGCTTTGGTTTTTTCTCTTCATATTATGACTAATGAACATTGGTTAATTGATTCAAGATGCTTGTATCATATGACTCCTCATAAGGAGTGGTTTTCCACATATGAAAAATATGATGGAGGTGAAGTCTACCTCAGTGATAACTCTTCATATCCTATTATCAGAAGGGATTGGTAAGAGGAAATTTGGTGATGGTAAGAGGAAATTTGGTGATGGTAAGGGGACTTTGTGTAGTCTTGAAGCCACTATTGTTGTTAACTCTACCAATGTAACTAAAAAACTTGAAAATTCTTGTATGTTGTGGCACCGTAGATTGGGCCACATTAGTGAGATTGGTTTTGAAATGAAGAAAAATAGGTGTTACTAAATATGGGATCAAAATGTGATGTGATTAGGGACTTATTTTCCTTTATTTCATTAGGAAATAAAATCCCCACAAAGAATTGAATAACAACCCTTAGGTGAATCATGTCAATGTGAGAATCTTTAGAATGACTAAAGGACGAGGGTCAAGATCAAACAACACTTTGGGGAGAAAAACTAAAAATAGTAAGTCAACTCCAAAATGCAATCTAACACTTGAAACTTGAAGATTAAACTCAATATTTGCAGAACTAGAAAACTTAACGCAAATCTAAGAAGGGAAAAAATATGTGTACCAGTCACCAAAAGTTCTTTCTGGAAGCTAATCTGAGACTCAGTCATCCATGGGTAAATGGGTCCAATTATAGGGGTTTCAACAATCTTTCAGGAGCCTCTAGTGTAGATATGTAGCTTCTAATTTGTCCAGGTTTTAGTGTCAAAAATTCAAAAATCCGATCTATAGGTTAGATTCCGTGATTTGATAACAACTTTGAAAACTTTTGGAAATTTGACAACTTTGTAAATATTGCACTTCAAAAGGTCCTCAAGTCTTCTTCAACCTAAATCTACAATCACACACACAAGAGAGACAAATGTTTATTTTTGGGTGAATTGGGGTTTACCTTCGTCGAACCCCATTTTGGTAATCAAACCTTGAATTGAAATAATGAAATGAAAGAGGGAATGAAGAATGAACGAAACTATGTTACCACTCAACAAACCTTTGAATGAAACCTTGATAATGTAGATCTTAGGAGGCTGCAAATTTCATGAAATGGATGAATTGGATGTGGATATTGACACTTGAAATTGATGCTTTGAATGCTTGAATAGATCTTGAAACCTACATCACAATGTTAGCTCCAAAAACATGCATGATGCAAGAAGACTTTGACATGATGAATAGATCTTGAATGTTGTGATAAATCTCTGATATATCTACTCTTGAATGCCCCTAATTTATCTTGAAATGCTCCAAAATTGCTCATAAAACTATATGTTGCTTCTCTTGAAATTCTAGATGAAACTTAGTGAAATAACCTTGTATTTATAGGTATGAATCCTTAATTTTGAAAGGAAAGAAAAGGTACGGAATCAACTTTCCTAACATCAAAACCATAGGGAAGAATGCAGATAGTACCTTTAATTTCCAAATTACAATCTAATTAAGACACACATGAAAGATTTACAGAAACAGAAAAATACTCAAAGACAAATGAACACCAGATTTATGTGGGAAACCCTTTCGGGAAAAAACCCACCACACCAAGCCGAATCTCTTTGTATTTCAGTAACCAACAAATTACATACAATGTAGAGACACAACTCTCTGGTATCAGTTTTACAGTTGCTTCATTCACTGTTCAATCTATTAAAAAAAATAGCTCTCACAGATTTGATGACCCTCTATCTCAGAATCGTCTCTTCGAATCTTACCACCCACTGATTTTATCCTCTTGTTTATCCTTATCTACAATTGTCCATCATAGAAAGTTTCCTTTCCTATGTAGATTTTTCCTTGCAGACAGTTTAGATCCAACGTTGCAACTGCTGCAAAAATCCAATCGCCAACCATTTGAATTTCGCTTCCTCTGATTGGTCCACGAGACACCACATAGGATAGACATCACTCAATCAAGGGTGTTCAACCTGTGTTGGCATGTCGGTGAGACACTAACCGTTTCTCCCTGATGCCACAAAGTCAACATTCGATATCGCCAAGAGTCCTTACTATCGGCAAGAGGTTACACCGCATCTAGAAAGCTATCGCTAAGACTTCGCCTTGTCACCAAGACCTCATACCGATGATCATCACTTGTATTGCTATCACGAGGACTTATCACTATCGGTGAGACATCATACCGAAGCTCCAAAGTCACATCAAAATTTCCTACCATCGGCAAGACTACCATTTTTTGCTAAGACATCACACTGAGCCTTCATGTTATTCCGAAGTGTTCATCAGTCGGCAAGACTTACCGCTATCGCCAAGAGGTTACACCAAAGTCTCAAGTCATACCGAAACGTCCCAGTCGGCAAGACTTACCGTTTTCGCCGAGAGGTCACAACAAACACAACATGTCATCCCAAAGACCATACACTATCAACGAGACCAACACCCATCGCCAAGAGTTCACACCAAAGTCTTTGTGTTACCGCGAAGACTCCAAATGTATACCCATCGGCGAGACTTTTCATATCGGTAAGACTACATACCGAAACCCTTGTGTTACTTCGATAACTTCAGTCGGTAAGAGATCAGCAAGGTCTTGGCAACTAGAACTTTTCACAAGGATTCAGAATAGCTAGTCGACCAAACATCAATAATGTCACACCGACTTTTCCCTTTATGAGTTACATGCCAATAAGAGTTGAGGCACATTTTCCAACAAATTTCCCAAAATTCAAATATCACAAGCCGACACTGAATTATAGATTTGAAAACATTAAAATACCACCAAAAAGATAATTTAAATTTAGGTCCAAAGGTCTAGGGAGGACCCATTCGCCCATGGTCCAATGGGTCCCAGGTTCCTATACCTGGAACACACATTGCTCAATGTAAAGTGTTATGTTTAGGCATTAATTATTGTCGGGTTTCCCCTTCAAAAAATGTAATTAATTAGGCTTGTAAATGAATTAAAGGGCTAATTAAGGCATAATTAATCTCAATTTAATTAAGAGGTCCCGAATAAATGTGAAAAAGTAAAGGGATACATTTATCAACACTAAATTAAGGCATTATTAAGTCTATTTTAATAAGGAGGGCCCAAATAAGTGAGAAAATGTAAATGGTTACATTTTTCTACACTACAGGTTTAAAAACCATTTTGAATAAAAAATTGTTAGACGGTTTTTCCTAATCTGATGAGATTTTTTATTTCTATGAACATTGTGTGTTTGGTAAACAAAATAGAAATTTTTTTCCTTCAAGTAGTACTAAATCTAAGAATAAATTGGAACTTATTCATTCAAATATATTTGGTCCTATGGATGTAGAATCAATCAGAAAATCTACATATTTTATCTCCATTGATGATGTTACAAGATATACCAAGTTAGATTTTATGAGGCATAAATCAGAAGTTTTCACTAAGTTTAAAGAATTTAAATCCTTAGTTGAAAAGAAAACAAATTGTAGTATTAAGGTTTTGAGGTGTGATAATGGAGGGGAATATTGTTCTAAGGAATTTGATGAATTTTGTAAGCATGCAAGAATTGTTAGACAATAAACTACTCCTTACACTCCTCAACAAAATGGAGTGGCAAAAAGGATGAATCGGATAATTATGGAATGAGCCAGAAGTATGCTAAGTAGTTCATGACTTGACATATGCTTTTGGGTAGAAGCTGTAAGTACTACTTGTTACTTGTTGAATAGATCTCCTTGTAAGGCTCTTGAAACAACACCTTATGAAATGTGGACAGGTAAGAAACCTTATGTTTCACATTTAAGGGTATTTGGTTGCGAGGCTTATGTTCATGTGCCTAAATAAAAACAAACTACTTGTTGGATCCAAAAGCTGAAAAGTGCATTTTCATTGGATATGGTGATAATGTAAAAGGTTACAAGTTATGGAATCCTCTACCCAAGAAAATATCTTTTCTAGAGATGTGATTTTTTAGGGAACTTAGTGTTATTTTTTATCCTGAACAACGAAAGGAAAAAGATAAGGAAAAGAGAGTGCATTTTGAAATTAAGCAAGAAGATACACCTCTGGAAGAATAGAGAGTTGGACTTGGGGATGAGGAGAAAGAAAATGAGGTTTTAGGTGAAGTTATTGATCAAATCGAAGAACACGAGGAAGAAAATCAAGATGAGGTTGAGCAAGGTCAAGAACAGTAAGAGCCTCATACTCCTATTCTTAGAAGATCCACAAGACAATGGAATCCATTCGACAGGTATAGCCCACTAGATTTACATTGTATATTTTCTTTATTGAATACTGACAATGAACCTAGATCTTTCAAGGAGGCTCTCTCTTCAGAGGAAAGTGAGTCTTGGTTGCAAGCAATGTAGGAGGAGATGATGGCTTTAGATAATTGTTAGACCTGGGATCTTGTTAGTTTTCCCAAAGGAAGAAAGCCCATTAAATGTATTTGCGTATTTAAAAGGAAATTTGGAGCAGATGGTCAATTAGAGTGGTACAAGGCTAGATTAGTGGCTAAGGGCTACTCCCAAAGAGAGGGAGTTAATTTTGGTGAAATTTTCTCTCTTGTTGCTAAATTGAATTCTATTAGATTCCTATTACCTATTATTGTTGCTTGTGATTTTGAGATAGAGAAAATGAAAGTTAAAAATGCTTTCTTGCATGGGGATCTTGAGGAGGAGATTTATATTCAACAGCCTGACGATTTTACTGTGAAGGGAAAAGAACAATTGGTTTGTAGATTAAAGAGATCTTTGTATGGTTTGAAATAGTCACCTAGGATGTGGTATCAAAATTTTGATGATCTTGCATTAAATTTGGGTTTTATTAAGAGCAAAGAGGATCATGATGTGTACATTAAGGTTATTGATGGTCATATCCTAATTATTGTCTTGTATGTTGATGATATATTGTTTATTGTTAATAGCAAGGTGATGATTGGTGAGCGCAAGAAATAGCTTTCTAGCATGTTTGATATGAAGGACTTGGGGGTTGCAAAATACATTCTTGGGATAGAAATCAGTAGGGATCAGAGTCATAGAAATCTTTGGTTAAGTTAGATTAAATGTGTTGATACCATTTTGCAAAGGTTTAATATGCATAACTGTAAGCTAGTTTGTATTCCATTTCCAATTGGTACTAAGTTGAGCTTAGATATGTGTCCTAATACTAATGATGATTTTGAGGATATGTCTAAGGTTTCTTATGCTAGTGTCGGTATTTTTATGTATGTAATTATTTGCAATAGACTAGATATAGCCCAAGCAATGGGAGTTCTAAGTAGGTTAATGTCTAACCCAAGTAAAGAGCATTAGACTTTTGTTAAGAGGGTATTTAGATATTTGTGAGGTACTTCTAATTACTGTTTGCTTTATCATGGTACTAATAATGTGGTCAATTTATTGTACATATAGGGATTTGTTGATGTTGATTGGGCAGGTGACTTGGATAGTCGAAGGTGCACAAGTGGGTATGTGTTTACTTTGTTTGGAGGATCAGTGAGTTAGATGAGTAAAAGTCAGCCTACGGTTGCTTTATCCACTATTGAAGTAGAGTATATGGCTGCTACCCATGTTTCTAAGGAGGCAGTATGGTTACAAAGGTTGTGCACAGGTATTGGTTTCAATTGTAGGACAGTTCAAATTGGTTGCGATGGCCAGAGTGCAATTCATTTAGCCACAAATCCTATGTAGCATGCTTGCACAAAAAATGTAGATGTATAATACCATTTTGTTTGAGAAATGATTGCTAATGGAAATTTTGAGTTAAAGATAATTGACACTGAGGTTAATGTTGCAAATTATCTTACCAAACCTATGAGCATAGATAAGTTCATTTGGTGCAAAGAGGCCACAGGCCTTGTTTCTTGTACCTAGTTGATTTCATGATGGTGTGATTCCCCTAGCTCTTGCAAGGTATTCAACAAGTGGGAGAATGTGGGGAATCAAGGTGTCTCAACCTTGGAAATTCCTAGGTTATTTATTTATTATTATTTTACTTTTTCCTATGGACAAATATCATTTATATTATTAAATAATTGTGATCCATCAAAAGGGGTATGATATTTTAAGTTGGCATTTTTTCCACATGTCGGTGCCTTGAAAAATAAGTTACTAGTTGTCAAAAGATGCCCACTTAGTGGTATAACATGGAAAGCCTTTTTTTAAGGATGTTATGATGGATTTATGACAACTATAAGGGCTAAAAGTGGGGGATATCATTTTGGACGTGAGAATCATCTATGAAATGTGTAAGAGAAACTTTGCATAAGCTATTGATGGTCTATGACACATGTAAGAGTGTCTCCTATTTTCTAGGGATTCTTATGAAAACTTGTAAGAGGGTGTAATGTCATGTAAGAGACTATGTTTAGCATGTAAGGGGTCTTATGGATTTTTACCATGGTATTTTTGAACCCTTTTTTGACACATGGTAATATTTTATGGTGGTATTTTTAGCCCCCACGAGTCTATATATTGAGGGGTTGAGATGCAGACACTATGAGATGTTTTACAAGTACACAGATGTTGTCAGATTGAAGGTTGAAGAGGAGCTAGAGTGGATATATTATAATCTTATTTTGCTAATAATACAAGCTATTCATCTCTTCTTTGGTGGAGTTTTTTCTCGAAAGGGTTTCTCCACATTAAACACTATGTTTCGTGTTCAAATTTTTCTTCTTGCATTTCATTGTTATAACTTATTTAAGCTCCATATGGTTAACACTATTAGATCTTATTTATAGTTATTTTAAGCTTTTATTAATTTTTTTCACCTTTCATTTTCTAACAGCTTTTTTGGGGATCAAGTCTCAGGAATATCACTTATCACTTACTAAAAAACCTTAGGAATTTTGACCAAGCTTACCCCAAACATTGATATTTAAAAGGTATGCTAATCTATCTTGAGTTGTCAAGAATTAATGGTTAAGTAAAACACTCAATATTTGATACCCGATAGTTGATAGCAGAGTAAAAGAATTGTAGTCGGGTATTAAGGATCAAAAAGATGACCTATGTTCTAAAATACCATCCTAACAAATGGTAACGTGTAGACTCGATGCCCAATCCCCAAAAATCATGATGTTTGTTCATAGAATCCCCTCTTCAGGGATCAGAAATTGAAAGAAAATCTTATGCCTTAAAATGTGTTTTCAATAATGTACAAGGTCTACTCTTGAATTTCAATGACCAAAATAAGTTTAAAATAAAAACAAGAAATCTTTGAGCTTCAAGATTCGGAAATCAAACTTAACGTCTTCTATATTCCTTGGATAAACACTAAGGGATATTTCCAATTCCCAATGTCTGAAATCCTTTAGTCAAATTTATATAAATTGTCGGGTTTCGAGAGTCGGGGATATTGTTTGGGCTCTTTTGAATAATTTTTGGGTAAATGTAAAATGGTAGATTTGATCCCTGACTTTCGATAATCTTAATCATAATTCAAAAGGAATCTCAAGATAAATCAAAGAGTTTAGAAACTTGCCAACCCACTTCCCAAAACAAGGACTAGAAAGGAAATCGAGGACTCGATGAGGTAAAAGATGATGTCATAAACATCCTTGATTGATGTGTTGAGGAAAAATAAGATTTGATGGGTTGAAAAAATTAAAAAATTAACAACCAAAAGAGAGAATAAATGGGAACCAACAAAAAATCAAGCAAGACAAAAATGAAAAAAAAAACAAAATGAACAACCCAATCGAATAACAACACCAAACAACACAACACAACCAAAAAGGAAAAAGCAAAGATGGAATCCGAAATTTGAAGATTATCTCAAGCCTACCTACAAACATCATGAAGGAGAGAAATGTGAGTAGGAGCATGAATGATTGAGGGAGAAAAAAATGAATGCTCCTACAACAAACCAGACATGAACCAAAGAAAAAACACTCAAACCAAATCGAGCATCAACAATTGCGAGGAAAATGGGTTTTGATTGCAAGGAAGCCTTTGAGGGAATCATGGAGCACACAAAGAACTCAAACTTAATAATTATTAAATGAAAAATAAAATCATGTCATTCCTCTCCTTTAAACCCACTTAAATTGACACATTAATATCAAATAAATTTCAAGCGAGGCAACTAAATGCTCTGTCAGGAAATAAAAATGAGACAACAAGACATCACTGTCATCGAGCATCGATACTCAGGGATGTTGCAAAAGTCATGCCGATGAAGAGAACCTCAATGACTAAAAATCCAACCATAAGAATACAAAGCATAAATGCATCGGGGATCAGAGCCGACAAGGATGGTACACCATCACAAGAAACCTTGAAACCGTGACAAGGAAACAAAAGGGAAAAGGGAAGAAAGAAGGAAAGAAAATGAAGGGAAAAGGAAAAAAGGATGAAAGGGGAGAAGAGGGAGGAAAAATAAAAAACACAAAGAAAAGAAAGGGAGGTCCCCATCCTTTTAGAAAAAAAGATGGGGTATGAGTGTAAGGCACAACAATAACATTATCAATTGTCATTTTTATTATAGTAATTTATTATTTACTTTGTCTCTACATGATCGAGGGTGAGTACTATTTTCCATCATCATTTGTTTTTGTGGAGGTGGGAACACCAAAAGTAAGGTTTTACTTAGGAAAGACCCTACAACACAACCTTTTCCCTCTTTTCGTGTGTGTAAGTCAGATCCAAAACTTTAATCAACAATAGATTGCAAAAAAGCACACAATAGCCCTATAGCTTCTAGATCCTAATTCAAGTGTTCAAAAACCCTCATTCCCAAAATAGGGAACCCTCACCCCTATCCCTCATATTCAAGCTCAAATTTCATATATAGATTCCTCTTTTTTTGTATTTCCCAGATCTGTATTCATTTCTATAACTTTTTGTTTTTGTTTGTGCGATAAATTATGTTTTCATATCTAGGATTTACGTCAATTAGGATAATCAAATCACACATCAAATATACCCTCTTTGCAAAAAAAGGAACCAAACACTCGCATATTGGCTCTCCTTTGAGGTAGTTATCCAATCATCAAAACCCTAGTCAATTGTGTTCCAATGTTAATTCCAAAAGGGAAAGTTGGATCTAAGCTAATTCACTTGTTGGATCTTTGATCACTTTCCCACTTTTGGTGAAACCGATGCTTCTTACACTTGTAATTTTTATATTTTCATAGCTAAAATTTTATAATATGATCAAGTATTATGTTATTTGAATATATTTTTGATCATATGCATTTATTTCATTTTAAAAATCAAGCACTTGCACTTCTTATTCCCTAAACCTTAAACACTTTCATAAATTCAATTTAGATCACACTTGCAAAATATTAGGATTTAATTGCATTGTTTTATACCTTACTTTTCTTTTTTAGGGAATTAGATCTAAATTATTTCATTTTTATTGGAAAATGTTGTATGTTTACTTTGAAAAGAATATATCATTTAAAACACTTTGTTCTTTGAAAAAACATAAACCAAAAATACATTCTTCTACCATTTCATTGGTATATTTATCTTTTCAACACTTTCTCCTACCACCTTCCTTCAAAGAGCACTCATGTGTGAAGATGGTTTGATCTATCAGATCTTTTGAATGCTTAAAATCCCTCATTCATGCCTTTATTTATCTCTTATCATCAAATTAGGGCACATTAATTTCCCAAACTCTGCTAGACTTCAGACCTAGATTTTCACATAAAAGAACCTTTAAAAGTTTCTTTACCTACACAAGATTTACAACTTGAAACCTCTATAATTTTGGACTAGCATTCCCATGCCCCTATCCAACCATTTTGACCTTAATTCTCAGTGTAGGGTTTTTCTATGTAGCCTGTGCTCAGATTTGGTTCCTATTCCTAGCAATTTGTCCTAAAATTTCAATATTTTGTTGTACATTGTCAATTTAACCCTAAACCACATAATTTATTGTGTTACCCTAAAACTTCTTGTATACACCTTCTTCTCACTACATCCAATAATCTAACACATGAAAGCTCACACTACACTTCCCAAATTTGCACTCTAACACTCTACAATTCACATTATTTGCATCTTACTTATCTCTCTTTGCATCCCTTAAAACCATTCTCCAACCTTGAAACCATTCTCCAAGGTCGGCTTATGCACATCAACCATAAAAATTAAAATTAGATTGGAACCAAAACACTTCCATGGTGGATAGAAGTGAAGGTGGACCACACCACTCCTTATCTAGGACCCAAATCTATAACACCACGCTACAACATGCTTCTACAAACAATAAACATCCACCGCAATTTGTGTAAACACCAAGGTTGGTCATTACCCATGTAAACACCATAAGTACATGCTTCCTTTAACCTAACAACAACTTGTAGACAAAAAATATCACCTAAACATAATCTAAAATATTCCATAAACACCCTAAAATCCAACAAACTCATTTGCAACAACTTTCACCTAAGGAATGTACACACCCAGTACACTCAAACAACTCTTCCATTCATTGTAGCTTAAGAAACTAACTTTCAAAGCACCAAACCTCAACCAACTTTGACTGAATAAAGATATAAATGCTATCAACATACCTTTAGATTAGCAAGACCTTAAACCAAATTGCGAAGAAATGCGGAGCAAGAAACAAACACCGAGCTATAAGACACAATTCACACATAGGTGAACACAACTTCCTCTACTCAATAATCCAACACACCAAATTTTGGATATAACCCCTTTGAACTCTTCTGATCAACATATATAAAATTCATAGGCAGATATTCAATCTAGAAGAAATGCAGAGCAACGCTAAAACACTACTTTGCAACTCAGAACAACACTACAGCTCATTATTTCCTCCTTTTATCAAATTTTCTTAAAATCACTTGAAAACCAAGCACCAGAAATACATCCTTGTCATTTTCATCACTTCCTCAGCCATATATCCATAGAAAAAATCTTATCAGAGCAACACTAGAGGTTGACACCAGTAGCTTACTAATGACAACATAATGTAGCTAATCAAAACATCATCAACACAACAACATAGACAACACATTCTCTTGCAACAAGATTCTTCTCATATATTTAACACCAATGACAACACAATATTGTTGACATTAATGACAACACCAATTGTTCATTCTTGCAACAATCTCCCCCTTTGTCATTGATGGAAACACGGGATGTGAAAAACCATCAACAACAAACAACTTTTCTCCATACCTATTTCCTTTTCTCTTTTCTCATTAATCACTCTCCCCCTTTCAACTCATCTTTTTCACATGCTCTTCATTCTCCTAGTTATACTATTCTCTCCTGCTTTCTCCACTGTCAACTGAACATTTTTCACATGTTTCTCTCTCCCCCTTTGACATCAATGGAAAGGGATAAAATATTTATATTACTTGAGTTTCTCCTTTGACATCAATCAACCTTCTCACAACTGCTCTATAAGTTCTATTTCTTTACTACTCAATATACTCCCCCTTAGGAGCACACACCATACTAAACTAATTAGCAACCACTACATAATGACAACACTCACTCCCCCTGATTGTAACAACCAAAAATTCCACTGCCTACTTCCCTTGAGAGGTGGCCACCAACATCATTCCAGACCAAAGAATGATTCTTGAAATCCACTAGACCAGTGCATCTCCTTATGCATCTAGTTCAAAGGAGGGGAAATAACCCCCAAATTCTCTTGGGGATACTCAAATCTATCCTTAGAAATATCCTTGGTGAATATATCAACAACCTGATCCTTTTTAGGCACATACTCAAGCTTTACTTCATTCCCTACAACCTTCTCTCTCAAAAAGTGATACCGAATTGAGATATGTTTTTTCCTTGAATGATTTACCAGATTCTTTGAAATTTTTATAGCACTTATATTATCACAGAAGATAGAAATTGGTTCATCATATACCACCCTAATATCCTTCAATGTTTGCCTCATCCACAACACTTGTGTGCAACAAGATATTGTTGCAATGTACTTTGCCTCTGTAGTAGTTAAAGATATTGAATCTTGTTTCTTACTCATCCATGACACCAATCTACACCAAGAAAGAATACACCACCACATGTACTTTTTATGTCATGCACACAACCAACCCAATCTACACTTGTATAAGCACTCAGAGTAAAATAAGTATCCTTTGGATACCACAATCCATAATCTAGAGTTCCCTTCAAGTATCTGAATATCCTCTTTACTGGTGCAACATGTGACTCTCTAGGATCTTCTTGAAATCTAGCCACAAGAAAAAATGCATACATGATATCTAGTCTAGTAGTAGTTAGATGTAGCAATCCACCAATCATTGATCTACTCTTGCTCTAATTAGCCTTAGGAGATTCATCATTCTTGCTCAACTTGCAACCAGTAACCATAGGGGTACACGCTAGTTTAGAATCTTCCATTCCAAACTTCAACATTTCATTGACATAATTTGTTGTGAAATGAAAATACCTTTATTTGTCTGATTTATTTGTAGTCTAAGGAAGAAATTCATCTCCCCAAACATAGACATTTCAAACTCTTTCTACATTTCTTCTGTAAACTTCTTACACATAGCTTCATTGCCTCAAAAGATTACGTCTTCAACATATACAACCACAATCAAGATTTGATCTTTTCAAATTTATAGTAAATATTTCTATTTGTGGTACCTTTATTGAATCCTTTTTGTATCAAATACCTATCCAACCTTGTATACTAAGCTCTAGGATCTTACTTCAATCCATATAATGCCTTCTTCAATCTATGGACCATATCTGGTTTGTCTGATAACTAAAATCCTTTTAGTTGTTATATGTATACCTCTTCTTCCAATTCTCCATTCAAGAAAGTAGACTTCACATCCATTTGATAAAATTTGAAATCCTTGTGCTAAAACGCTAAAAACATCCTAATAGTTTCTATTCTTGCCACCAGAGCAAATGTCTCCTCAAAATTATTCCTTCAACTTGTGAATAGCCTTTACACACAAGCCTTTCCTTGTTCATTACCACTTCTACACTCTCATTTAGATTGTTTCTGAATACCCACTTGGTTCCAATTACATTTTTGTTTGATGGTCTTGGGACAAGTTCCCAAGTATAATTCTTCTCAATATGCAACAACTCTTCTTCCATAGCCTTGATCCAATATTCATCTTGGCACGCCTCAATCACTGTTCAACTTCAGAAAGTAAACATAGATTTACCTATTCTCCAGTAGGTTTCCTTCTTGTTAGTACACCTTTGCTCTCATCTCTAATGATCTATTCTTCAGAATGATTCTTTTGCACATACTTAGGAGTTTTATGAGTCTTTTTTGAAGCTTCTTCCTCTTCATTCTACACTTATTTTTCTTTAGATTTTTCTTCTTCTCTACAAGAGGACTCATTGGATTCACATCCATCTATCATCATTAAATTCTTCTATAAATCTTCATCAACTTGACACTTGCACTCTCAAGAATCTTTCTCAATCTCTTCTTGTAGCATCAATAAGCTTTGCTTCTAGTAGAGTATCCAAGGAAGATACCTTCATCAAACTTTATTAGTTATATTTATCTCTTCTAATATAACATTTGCTTCCAAACACTCTAAAGTACTTGACAGTAGGAATCCTTCCATACCATAGCTCATAGGGAGTCTTTGCACTATTTGCCCTTGCTTGAACTTTGTTAAGTATATAAACAGTAGTATGAATTGCTTCTCTCAAGTAGACTTTTGGTAAATTTTCTTCTTTCATCATTGTCCTTGTAGCTTATTTAATATTGTTATTCTTCTTTCAACCACTCCATTCTATTGAGGAGTCCTAGGGGCAGACAAGTGCCTCTTTGTGCCATGATTCTCACAAAAGATATTAAACTCATTGGAGGTGAAATCTCCACCTCTGTCAGACCTTAAACATTTGATTTTCATATCCATTCATTTTCGACCATAACTTTGAATGCTTTAAACTTTTCTATGGATTTTGTTTTTTCTTTGAGAAAAGTAACCCATGTCATTCTAGAATAGTCATCAATTAATAGCATGAAATACCTATCACCTTGAAGACTTCTTACTCTTATAGGACCACAAAGATCTATATGTACCAATTCCAACTATCTGATAGTAGATTGTTCTTTGACTTTGAAGCTTATTCTTGCTTGCTTTCCAATTTGACACTCCTTATATATAGCATTGATGTGTTTTGTAATCTTTGGCAAATCTCTCACAGCTTGAACTGAACTGATTCTTACTAAGTTATCAAAATTGATGTGACACATCCTCCTGTGCCATAACCAACTTTCATTAATCTGGGTCATAAAGCAATAACCATCAATACCCTTAAGTTGATAAACATTTCCATTTGTTCTTCTTCCAAAAACAACCACAATTTCAGATCCTTTTTTGATCTCACATCCATCATCTTGAAACATAACATTGTATCTGTAGACGCTGAAAAATGTCTTGGTCTATGAACAACATATTTTATGCATCATTTTCTCTTCTCCCCCATTTAATTAGATAATTTTAATTATTTAATTAATTCGCATTCCCTTTCTTTATTCTTCTTTTGATTAATTAAGTAAATTAATATTTGTTAATTACATTGCTAACATTCTCTTTCTTTCTATAATTAAATAATTATTTATTTATTTAATTATTCGCTCTTCATTATTCGTCTATAGTTAAATAATTATTTTTAATTATTTATCTATTCATTAATCTTTTTTGTACTTCTATAGTTAAGTAATTATTGGAATTACTTAACTACCCTTTATCACCCTTCCATCATTAAATAATTAATCTTATTTAATTATTCAATGTCTCTGTCCATTTCCCTCTTTCTCGTTTCCTTCAAATTTAATTAAATGGTTGCACAATCATTTTAATTAAATGACCATTTCCCTTTTTTTCTTACAAATAAATAATCTAAATGATTATTTAATCCCTCGCATGCTTCTCCATGAATTAAATAATCTTATTATTTCATTCCTCCACTTTCCCTTCCACTTCCTCTTTTGAATATTAACCGTTGATTCCTTCTGGTCTTCTTGCAATCTTGACCATCTATCCTTAGCCGTCCCTAACCCCACTACTATGTGGTGCATGAAACCTCAATCGTCAATCTTGGCATCTTCTAGACTTTCAATCTCATCCATCCATTTGAGAAACTTTTCTATAAAAGAAGGTTGTCTCCTTCATTTTGGTTTTACAACCACATTCTCCAAAATTATTGCTATTTTTTCATTGTCACTTGCAAGTACTTAGACACACCAAAATCTAAGGGAAAGCTTGCAACTTGAGAAGAATGAAGAAGCAAGGAAGATAATCAAGTTCAACATGGGGAGTGTAGATTAGTTTTGTTATTCATTTGCTTTTCATGTTTATTATGCTTTCTTGTTTTAGATTTGGGTATTATTGGCTTAGATTTTAGGTAGAGTGATTGCTACTTGGTTTTAGCCTTCTTATTCATGAATTTTCCCCTTCCTTACATTGGTCAACCTGACGTGAATCTAAAATTTTTCATAAATCTATACTTCTTTTTTTTGACATTGTTTTGTAGGTTCGTGAGCCATAATCACAAGATAGTGAGCCGCAATCGTTGGCAGAGTGACGAAAATTCAAATAATGATGCATTTACAAGTTCCTACAATATAGTTGTTGAAAACCAAAATGACACATTTCATGCACGTGAGCCTCATCTGTGAAGTCAAACACCACAATTACAATACCTTGAGCTACAATTGCTAAAACCTAAACCACATCTATGTCACACATGCATTAACTAGAACAACACATTTTCCTATTAAGGTAAATTTCAATTTCGAGTTTTTCTTTCAGTTTTTCCTTTTGGTTTGCATTAGGTTAGAATTTTTGGTGTTACTAATCTTCTGTTTCTATTGTGTGGATTTTGTTTTGGAGAATAAATTACCCTCAAACTACTAATTTTTTTGCTTGTAGGATGTTTATCGAAGACTCTTTTTAAGACTACTAATTTGTGGTTTTGCAAGGTTTTTTTGCTTTCATTTTTGGTTAACTTAGGAACACTTTGATTTGGGTCTAAGAATAAATCAGTGTTTGTTAATTTAGGAACATTTCATTTTGGATTAATTAATGGACTAGTGTCTTTTGTACTTGGTGCGCTTGCACACTATGTGTTGTAGAACCCATAGGGTGTAGTGAAAGTATCCTCTCCCCTTGCACTTTGTGCAATCTTAGGTGTAAGAGAAATCACTACATCTTATTTTTTCTTTTTTAGAAGGGCCTACCAATTGAGACACATCCTAATGGAGAACTCATTGGTGACCCAAAGTGATTTTTCCCTCAGACTGCTATATAAAAGGGATAAGATGAAAGTCAAGTCCTAACTAGCGTTAGCCTTTGTCGTATAGTGCCAAACTAAAAGGGGAAGTACTCACATTTACGTGTGGTATTCTAATGTACCCTAGTAGGGTTGGTTAAAGCATTAAGTGGCTTGCTAGATGCTCAAAAGGCATCAATCCCCCGAGTTGTGACTAGACACCTTTCTTAGTAGCCACCCTTTTGATTGAGATTATTTGGTCACTTTTAGTGCAGGGAATGCACATCACACCCAAAAATTACTCACCATGAGGCTCCATTGAGATGAGACAAAAATCATTGGCTTAGCATAAGCTACTTGTAGTTTTTTTGGGAGAGGTTGATTGGGTCATCATTCTAGTCCTGGAGACCCCTAGTTGTCCTCTCTCGCAAAGAAAAAAGTGAATACACACTCTAAAGGTGTCCCTACACTTGCATTGAAGAAGATTCCAAGTTGTGGTCCTAAATTTCTTCCATTGGCTATTGACCTTAAGGATAATAAGTTCTTGATGTGTTTTTTATTGTGTTATACCAGTGGAAATTGGGGTGAATAACCCTCAAACATACACATATTTGCATAAGGATTTGACAAGTCAACAACCAAAATTTATTTTCAAAGTGTTTTTTGTGTTTGCAATCACATTTCAAAAATTTCCAAAAACAAAAATCATTCAAAAAAATAAAATTTTAGGCAAACTATGAACCATAATTGTCAGGCAGTGAACCACAAACGGTGAATAGTGAACCGCAACTGTGAACCACAATTGTGAAAATTTGCACTGCAACTATGAGATAGTGAACCAGAACTAATGGATCATAAATTTTTAGAGAAATATTTGTCCAATCTCATTCCTCATCACATTCTGATAGTGACCTTACATTTTGATTACATAATTGTTTAGTTAACCAGTCAATTTCATCACATTCATCTAGGTTTGCTTAGTTAGATTGCATTGCCTACCTTGCATTTCTTAGTTGGTTTTAGAACATTCTTAGCTTTAGGAACCCTTTATATTTAAAATTAGTAGGCCTACCACATCTCTGATCATTCCATGGTTACATTTCTAGATTATTATTGACCTTATCTTTCTATCAATCAATTTTCAATCATCATTGGGTCTCAAACTTATGTCTTAGTTTAGACTCATTTCGTCAAATCAATCAATCATCATCTTTTCAGAATTCATGTTCTAAGGTCTTGAAATTCTAGTTGGTTACCTTGGTCTACCATGTTTTGGTTAGCATCCTTTTTCTTAGGTCCAAAGGTGCATCCCCTTAGTTTCATTTGGCATACCTTAATCTTAGTTGCATATCATAAATCCTAGTCATAATCTCATTTGGTCTCATTGCATATCATATCCTTTGGTCATGGGGTCATTATTTCCATTACACTTCAAACCTTTAGCCTTAAGTGTATTAACATCAGACATCCTCATACCTTCAAAAATTATAAAATTCTAAATAAATAGATATAGCATAGTCCCATATCTCATCTTGCATTGTCACCTTTTCATTATCCATCCTTAGGTTGCAATTCTTATATAGTTCAAACAAGGTCACGAAGGAAAATAAAGGACATGGATTCTTCAAGTGACCCCCTCTTCAATCCCACAAGTGAAATGAACCTTGGGTCAAGTTCAAATCCACCTCAAACACCACAAATGGAAACATCAAATACATTTTCTAATCTCATGTTAATTGATGTCAACAGACATTTGAGCCTCGCAGAAATTGAACATGATGCCCAAGATCTTGTTAGTGCAGACCCTAATAAATTATTTCTTGCACTTGCTAAGAAAGGTTCCAAACTCCCCTTTGATTGTGACACTTCAAAAACTGTAGAGGGAGTAACACTATCACAAACACAAGGTCCTAGTCAAAAATTTTTTACACAAGGTCAACCTATTTCACAACAAATATTGACTAGTCTACCCCTTGGGACCACAACACAAATTGCAACAACTACACATATTCCTAATCCACCAATATTTTGAGCTAAGAGAACACATACCATGTCCCAAGGATCAACATTCACATTTGGTAGCTCATCTTCTAATCCTATGGGTGCGATTTTTGCAAATCCATTTGGCACACAAAACAATACACCCTAAATCAATGTAAGTCAAAATCCACCAAACAAAACAAGGAGTATTCATATTATCACATCTAGAGTTCCAACACAAATGATCGATGCTACACCCAATACAAAAATTACATTTGAAACAAATTTTAATATCAATCCTCTCCCATCACAACAATATGTCACACCAAATTTCAATTTCATACAAATCAAACCAATACCAATGCCACATTTATACCTCATTATCAACAAGGTAATATGAATCCTTTGCAACAAAATATCAATCAAAATCACACATTTATGTCAAACTCATCATGCAATGCTCTTAACACCATTATTTATACCCTTATGCAAGGTCAAACCAACATGACACCATCCCCCATGGACACCCTAATGCAACAAATGTAGACAATACAACAGCAAATGGAAAACATACAATTAGGGACAACTAAGAAGACATATTCTATGGAGGAATTGTGTCCTTACCCTTTCTATAGAAACTTATACATGCCACCTTTCCCCTCACATTTCACCACTCCAAACTTTAACAAGTACAAAGGGAAAGGGAATCTAGTGGAACATATGCAAGAATTTAACACATGTATGGACATTTCTTATGAGCCTACTTATTTGATGATATTATTTCCACGAAGCCTTTCGAGGATAGCTCTAGAATGGTTTGTGCACCTTCCTCCTGGGATACAAAAATGGGGTGAATTGGTTGATAAATTCATTAACCACTTTTCTTACAATATATAAAGCGACATGACCTTAGCAACATTGTGCTTCACCAAACAGAAAGAGGGAGAATCACTTACATCATTCTATCAGATGGTGCAACATCGCTAATAAATTTCCTTGTCACATACCTAAGAAACAATTGTTCACCATGTTCATAAAAATCCTAAACATATAACTGATGATCCAACTTCAAATTCAATTTTTAACTACCTTTGAAGATGTCATCAAAAAAGGGGTCTTTATTGAGAAAGCTCTTGTGGAAAAAGGACTAGTCAAAATCTTCAAAGAGACCCCTAATGCTCCTAGTGAAAAAGGTAAATTTTGGTCCCTAAATAAGAATGTTACCAATGATGGAGTTGTGGATGCTAAAGTGGTAAATCAAAATCATTCCACCCCTCATCTTAAAGGTCCATCCACAACAAATACACCAACACCCAACAATGATCATGTTGGAAGAATGAATAACATATCATTATGTAGCTTTTGTGTTGTCATCGATGTCACCATGTTATATGAGTTGCAACTACAACTTTAATTCCTAACTTGATTTGGTATTCTAAATCGGTATGCAGTTATTATCCTTTGATATTTTGGTCTGCAATCCTCTACTAATGAATATCATTACTTGCAGTTTTGGGAAATGGTTTTTGGATGTTGGAAGCTTGTAAGTTTAGAATCTCATGTGCTCATGTGCTCATATGGCGAGTTGGCATTATTCTGTTGTTACACTTTGTTATTAGGTCTATCCCTAATCGGCCTAATGAATAGTGATGTTGTAATGAATTGTTTTTGTGTTGAAAATGTATGTGTGACCTATCTTAGGTCCATGCCAACATGTTGTAGCATGCTACACGCTTGAATAAATTTTGGAAAATATTTTGTACAAGCTTGAAGATGATAGTCAATCTTTTTGGTGAATAAGGGTTGCATCTAATTAGGCTTACCTAATTGATGCTTGTAGATGAATCAAATATATACAGGACAATTTTTTATTGATGGTGTGAAGTTGTGATAGAGAAGAAGACAAGTATGCAAAGATGATGAAGTGTGTAAAGTTAGTTTACTAAGCATCAAAGGAACTGAATCAACACTTGTTAGGTGTAACTTTATTAGTTCATTCTCTGGTTGTAAGCCATTTCTATGTTGTATCTTTGTAGGCAGTGAGCCTCCCATTTTGGACAGTGAGTCCTAGCAGTGAGCCACCCTTTGTAATATCTTATAATCAGTTATACTATATTGTGAGCTAATCATCACTGTGGTTTTTCCCATTTTGGGTTTTCCATGTAAAAATCCTGGTGTTCATGTGTTGTGTGCTTTTATGTTTTGTTAATTCTCTTGCTCATTTTTACTATTATATGCATTGGAGTATTTGGATGGTATTTTTTCAATAAGTTTAAGAAGATACTGATTCACCCCCCCTCAGTATCTTGGGTATTCAACAGTTGGTATTAGATCTTGGTTCCTTTGAAGAAGCCTAATAGCTTGAGAAAGATCTTGAAGATTGAACAAATGGATGACAAAGAACTTTGGGCTTCTCTTGAAGATCTTGACAAAATTGAAAATGAAAACATAGATTTGAAAGAAAATATTGATGAGGAAAATGAATGCATTTGGAAATTGAAAGAGCAATTGAAGAAATTTGAAGAAAGACATAGAGAAATGAGTGAGAAAATAAAACAAGCAAATGAAGAGATCATCGGATTGAAGGTGCAAGTGGAGGAAAAGAAGAGAATTGAAGATCGTTTGAATATACAATGGTGCAAAACAAGACTGATGAATGCTCAAGGCTTGAACAAGAAGTGGTAAACCTGAAAGAAAATCTAGAGAAAGCAAAACTATGTGAAGACAAGTTCAAAACAAGCTCCACCAAGCTTGATGAGTTGATTGCAAGGCAAAAACCAACTAAAGACAAAGGTGATTTGGGAATGGAAGAAGGTGAAATCTCTAAGGTTGTGCAGACCCCAAACATGTTGGATAATCAGAAGACTCAAAATAAAGGAAAACAGACAAGAAATCCAAGAAGCTTTGCTAGAAGACCTGCTATCAGACAACCAAATGCTCAAAGTTACCCATCTTTCAATGGTGTTTCCTTTTCATGCAATAAATTTGGTCACAAGGCAACAAAGTGTAGAAGTGGAATGAAATAGTATGCTAGTTCCTTCTTTGGACAATGTTTTGCATGCAAGAAAGTTGAACATAAAGCTAGTGAATGCAGAACTCAGATGATGAATTAGTCTAATGGAGGTAGAATGAATCAATCTTTTGTTGGCTACTGCTATGCATGTAATAAATTTGGACACAAAGCTAATCAGTGTAGATCAAGGGTTAATGGAGGTCAAATGAATCATAAATTTGTTGCCTAGTACAATTACAACAAACCTAGACACATCTCAAGATTTTGCAGAAGTAAAGGGGGAGAGAAATCTAATATGATAAAGAAGAATGAACCAGTGAAGACAATTGACAAGAATGAGGTTAAGAAATAAATGAATAAGATATGGAAGAAGAAAGAAGATCCAGAAACATCAAATGTGTCTGTGCCCTCATCCGGTGTAGACAATTCCTTCGGTAATTAGACCCAGCATGGTCTTAGGGGGAATATTAACAAAAAATTATTCAAACCCACTAGATATTTGGCATGTCAGAGTTTGGAACAAAGATATGTTGTAAGGAATGGATAAATAGAGCTTATGAAAAAGGAACCAGAAAAAAAGGTGCAGGCATGATTGCGGAGCAAATTAGGGTTTTTTAGTGCAGTGAAGAAGGGTTTTTATTAGCTTTTTGAAATCTTCTGCATTTAATGTGAATTAGGGAAAATCATTGGTTTATAAAGTGGATTTTTAAGTGGTGTAGATAAGGGAGGAAAACATACTCACAATCACAATTTGAACCAATTCAAATGATATATCTAACCTTACAACCCTATCTTACCAATCTTTCACAATTTGATCCAATTTCCCTTGTAGCATTGCAAATGGGGAAAGTTGTGCACAACTCTCATGAAACTCTGCAAACACAAAAACCATTCTCCTTTTTAGACACCCTTTTAAGCCTTCAAAAATATATCTCAAAATATCATCAAGTTCCTTTGGAACATGTCCTCCAAACTGGTGTTGAAATGTTGTCCCCTTAAGCCAATTAGGCCCAATTTACAAAGCAACACTCCCTTAAACACCCTGCTAGCCCCAAACATTTATGGAGAGTTCTTTACCAGCCTCCAAAACCTCTAAATCAATAACTTCTAGGACTTGGGACACAGTCTATAGCCTCTAATTATAAAACCCTTGCCTTAGGCCTTCCTAGACTTGAACCTATGAGGGTTTATTGAAAATACACACTCCACACCTCTCCTAACCTTTCCAATGCTTCAAACACATTGTAATATGTCTTCCCTTTCTTACTCAACCATCATCCAACCACTACCATTGCAAATTCATCAAAAACCTACATGAAGGCATCATTTTTTCAACTTAAAACTTAAGAAAATACAACTAGGGCATCACATAATTTTGCTCAAACAATCTCCCCTGCTCTTGAAATCTCCATAAACATAAAAAAAACTACCTAAAATTACCCATTCCACAATTTTTTAGGAGATTCCAATGGTGGAATGGGTCAATAAAACACTTGATTTGCTCTCAAACCTACAAACTCTGTATTACAGACCACCTACAACAAAAAGTCTATAAAATCTTTATTTCTTTATGAAATCAAACCCCACAAAGACAAAAAATCATTTAACTCATGTATCTATCCACTTCAAATCAAATTCAATCAATTTCCTTCAGTACGGGTCCATACAATACTCTGCAACAGCACTAAAAATGTAAACATACAGAATTTATAGAGAAATCAAGGAATTTTATTGGTTTAATCTTCACTTACAAAACCTCCAACCATTCTTCAAGCCCTTTCAAGTCCTTTTAAGCTTGTTTCAACCAAATCCAATGACTCCAACTGAATTTCAAACTTTCCAACCGTTGGTTTTCCAATTTTGTGCACTTTTGCACTTTTACATGACAACTTTTGGAAATATTGCAAAAATATAACAAAATAAACTCAAATGACTTCAATATGACTTATTACATCTTAGATGGTCTACTATGACCTTATTAGACCCAAACAAGAATCAAAAACCAAAAAATTAACACTAGACCTTACTTGACCAAAATTTGCAAAAATGACCTTGGTGCCCCTGCACCAGTAAGGCATTTTGATCACTTGTACATTTGAACAAAGTGGAGTGTGATTTGGAGCATTCTTGAGGCAATTTGGAGATTGAGTTGTGCAAACCCTAGTTATGGTTTTCATGAAAGAAAAAGGTATTTTACTCTTCTGTGTTGTTGTGGGTTTGTGTGAATCTTCTTTTTGAAATCATTTGAGCTCGATTTGTGAAAATGGGCAACCCTTGTAGTTGTAAATGTTTCGGAAAGACCTAGACCTTCCTATAAGAAGCATTACATGAAGGTATTCGAAGACAACCCTCTGGGAACCTTCTCATCGATTTCTCATGGTGTTATGCCCTTTAAAGACACTAGAATGTATATTCACGTTAAGACTGAGGAATACGATCACAAAAAATTGATAGATATATGGCAAAATGAGCTCATCAGGGATGATTTCTTGATAAAACCAGAGAATACAAATATTGTTACAAATAAGTTGGATAAGTGGAATTACTTTCCTAACTTTAGCTCCACTATTGATGATAAATATGTTAAACTAGCTCTTAGCAAAATGCATGATAAGTTCTTGTGGACTAACAGGCCTCATCTTATAACCAAGGAAGTGATTAAGGTTGTTATCAGAATCTATGACACCAAATTAGTACTGGTGTTGAAGTCTGAGAAGAATGAAGTGGTGATGGAACTCACCGGTGTGAAATTTGATAGAAGGGCTCTTGCAACAAAGCCTATTACCAATCCTACTATGAAGTATGTAGCTATAATGATTGGTCACAAGATCTACTTCATGAATAGATAAAATTCTATGTCTGCTATAGCTATTTACACCGAATATGACATGGCAACTAATGGTGCTAAATATGATTTGTGTGAACTTCTCTGGCAATAGTTGTTTGAAAACTTGAAGATGAAAAGGGAGAAGAAATATGCATTCAAGTTTGGTTCCCTGATTGTGTGTTTGATGTTCTGCTTTCTTAGAAGACTTCCCAGAAGAGATGATGTGGTGATTTGGGATACATCAAGACTGATTGCACATCAAATTTTTGACTATATGCATAGTTTTGGTGATTTAAAGAGTTGAGATAATTCTCTGACAGCATTCTTTGTTGTATTCAAGAGCAACATGAATGAGAGAGAAGGGATTCCAAATAAATTTGTTGAGAAGTATAAGACTGATATCATATTTCATATCTCCTCTGATGAGTGCATGATTAAAGTTGTTGAACCCCAAACTATCTAGATTCAACCATTGGGCTATGAAATTATAGAGGATGAATTTGAAGGCTATGTACAAGTTTTTTTCAAAAGCCCTAAAGGTACAAGTGAACCTAGGATGGGCACTTATGAAGAAAAATCTATGGAAGTTCACTTGTAGCATAGGAAGCCTATGATGAGAAAGAATGTTGATCAAATGCTTAGAAAGGTTGGCTTCACTGATGAATAGATTACAAAAGGAAGATCCATGGGAGAGCAAGTGGCTAGAGAATCATTAGGACTGAGGAGATCCGGTAGGACTACTTCAAAACCAACTGTAGCTCCTGCAGTGAAGGTTGAGCCTAGTGCTCCCGGTAAAGGTAAAGGCCCAGCTCCTTCCAGACCTAATACAAGATTTGGAAAAAGGAAAGAGACTCCTTTGGTGGAACCAATCAAGAGAGGAAAGAAGGAAAAGGCAACAAGGGAAAAGAATCTCAGTATCACTAAAGAGCAAGAGGAAGAGGAGGTAAACCCTGTAGCAAAATTGGTAAGAAAGAAGAAAGGGAGCATGTCCTTTGGTGAAGGTGCTTCACAGGAAGCAAGTGTTGGCAGTAAAATATTTCATTATGTTTCATCCTCCGAAGAATATTAAGAACGGGGTTTTGGTGTTCATGTGTACACCAAACCAGAATCAAAGAAGGCAAAGGTGTTAATAGAAGCTTCTTTGGACCAGGAAGAATAGAAGGCCTCTCTGATAAGACCTAGTTCTCCTCTTATATTAGAGGCACTGGTTAATAGCTTGATACACTTTGAAGATATGTTGTAGCCTACATCAAAAATTTATGATCAAGTAGGTAGAGAGGACAAAAAACATTAATTTTGGCTATTATTCAATATGTCATTACTTTGGAAGTCAGTTGGGATTATGTCAAGAACAATGTTCCTAAGGAATTGTGGGAAGCCCTGATGAAAAGGAGATCAGATGCTATTGAATTGGAAGAGAAGATAAGAAATGATGCATTTGAGAAAATTGGGTCCTCTTTGACCTGAAATGATTTGGAAACCCTAAAGAAGGTATGTTCAAAGATGTTCTAGATGAAGAAAATGGTGAATACTTTGATGAAAAAAGATAAGAAGCAAAATAAAGAAAATAAGGAAAGAAAATGTAGAAGCCATCATGGGTATGGATGAGAAATATGGTATGTTTGGTGCACTCACATTCAATTCTGCACCTAAATCAGGAGAAGAAGTTTTTGTAGATGAAAAGGAAGACATCCCTCTAGATATAGGTGAAACAAATATCCTTCTAGAAACAAATAATGTAGATATCCTTCTGAAAATAGGTGCTACAAATGATCCTCTAGAGAGAGAGAAATAGAATGAGGAAGAGGTTGAACTAGAGAAGCATGATGTTGTCCCTCTGAAGCATATTGAAGAAGAAAAGGATAAAAATGAAGGTGAAGGGAATGAAAAAGAAAGAGATAAAGATGGAAAAGGAGAAGATGGAAAAGGAGAAGAAGAAAAGGTAGAGGAAGAAGAGAGAAATAGGGAATCTTCCAGGTAGAATGAAGAAGATCAAAGGAAGGTTGTAGAATCTCAAAGGTCCCCCAGAGAATCCTCCTTCAGAAATGATGTTTTGAAAGGCTTGTTATCCAACCAGATCAAGTTCTAGTCAATAATTCCTCTGGTTCTTCTACAACTCCCCATGATTCAAGGTAGTGTGGATTTGGATAAGATATCTCTCATTCATAAATTGGTGTTAGGGGATGCATTGCATACATCCAGAAGAAGAGAAATTCTAGAAACACATTAGAAGGGAACAAATCTTATTGATGATACTCTCAAAGCTTTGCAGGTGGCCACCCTTGATATATCAATTGATACATATCTCACTCTGGTAGAGAATCTAAAACTTCTATTTGACTCCTTTAAGGAGTATAACTCTGGACTAGGTGAGAAGAAAAGGAAAGAGGTTGAAGAGAAAATAGTAAAGAAAAGGCTTTTGGCACTTCATGATAAGTGTGCTCTAGCACACACCAATGTTGAAAGAATCTGGAAGTTGTGCAGGCTTGTGAGTCTCAAGCAAATACTATATTTGCTTTCTGCCTAAAGTGGTTGGATACCACTCAAAGTATCAAAGATATTATGGACTCCATTGAGTCCCAGTTGATAGTTGTTTCCAATACTTACAGTGCATCCAAAGACAGAGACGGTTCAACTTGGAATGCTATCTCTGCTCACAGAGAAAATTTCTTTATTCTACAAAAGTAGAAGGAAGATATCATTAGAAGATTCGGTCAGTTCGGTGACCTTGTGAGAATCGAGTACACTCTGGTTGCCAATGCTTTGGAAAATGTAGAGAAATTATAGAAGATCAATTTAACTCCAGGTACTCCGGATGATGCAGAAGAAAGCCTGGTGGAATTGGAATATCTAAACAAAATGTTGATATTTGCTAAGAAGAGTTGGGAGAATGGTAAGTTAGGATGGCAAGGTTTTCTCAAGGATCTTCAAGGCTCACCTTCCTCCGGGTAATGCTTTTTTTATTTTTCATATTTTTGGATCACCCTTTGTCCTTGATGTCAAAGGGGGAGAGGATGTCATGAAGAGAAATGAGAGTTTGTTGCACATAGGAGGTTTGTAAATTTTGGCACATGTTGCCATCAATGAAAAAGGGGGAGATTGTTGGAAGAAGGAAGAAGAACATATCATTATGCAATTTTTTTGTTTTCATTGATGTCACCATGTTATATGAGTTGCAACTACAAGTTTAAGTCCTAGCTTGATTTGGTATTTTGAACCGATATGTAGTTATTATCCTCCAATATTTTGGTCTACAATCCTCCGCTAATGAATATCATTTGTTGCGGTTTTGGGAAATGGTTTTTGGATGTTGGAATCTTGTAAGTTCAGAATCTCATGTGTACATGTGCTCGTATGGCGAGTTGGCATTATTCTATTGTTACACTTTGTTATTAGGTCTATCCCTAGCAGACCTAATGAATAGTGATGTTGTAATGAATTGTTTTGTGTTGTGGATGTATGTGTGACCCATCTTAGGTCCATGAAAACATGTTGTATCATGCTACATGCTTGAATCATTTTTGGAAAATATTTTTTACAAGCTTGAATCTGACAGTCAATATTTTTGGTGAATAAGGGTTGCATCTAATTAGGCTGACCTAACTAATGCTTGCAGATGAATCAGATATATATATAGGATAGTTTTGTGATTGATGGTGCAAATTTGTGATAGAGAAGAAGACAAGTATGTGAAGATGATGAAGTGTGTAAAGTCAGTTTACTGAGCATCAAAGAAACTGAATCAACACTTGTTAGGTGTAACTTTATCAGTTCATTCTCAAGTTGTAAGTCATTTCTATGTTGTATCTTTGTAGGCAGTGAGCCTCCCATTTTGGACAGTGAGTCTTGGCAGTGAGCCACCCTTTGTAATATCTTATAACTAGTTATTCTATATTGTGAGCTAATCCTCACTGTGGTTTTTCCCATTTTGGGTTTTCCACATAAAAATCCTAGTGTTCATGTGTTGTGTGATTTTATGTTCTATTAATGCTCTTGCTCATTTTTACTATTATATGCATCGAATTATTTGGATGGTATTTGTTCAGTAAGTTTAAGAAGATAATAATTCACCCCCCCTCTCAAAATCTGGGATATTCAACAGATCAAACATTGAATGGAGTCCAAAATAATCAACAATCCAAAGGACCTCCATGCACTAAAAGAGCATACACACCCTTAGGGGAACCCATTGAATTGGTTTTGAAGAAACTTATACAATCAAGCATCATTCAACTTCTTGACATTAAAACATATGAACTGATATTGGTTAAACCAAATTAATGGAACAAAAATGAATTTTGTGAATATCACCCTGGTAAAGGACACAAAACATCATCATGTTGGACAATCAAAAACCTCATTCAAGATCTTATTGAACAAGAAGATATATCAATGGATAATTCACAAGGTAAACCAATGTTGATCACACCATATCCAAAACTCCCGTACAAGACCATGGGAAAGGAAAGGCCTCCAATTTATGAAATAATAATAATGCTAATTATACCTATGTTTTTGCATGACTATACCATCAATCACATTCGAGCCCTTGATAATCATGTTGCTACCATCACCATTAACAAAAGTTCAGAATGTGTTGTTACCACTCACAGAGCTAAGGTGACCCTCATAGGGGCTGCCTCTAATCCGCAATCAAAAAGTTACTATAACTTCCTAGATCATCTAGGAAAGACACCCACACATATATCCATTCTTGAATTGCTTTGCATTTCCCCAGAGCACAAGGCCATTCTGGACAAAACCTTGCAAGATACATTTGTACCATTCGACTTAATTGTCAACCAATTTTAGGCCATAGTTGGATACCTAGCTACACTCCATAATGTCACCTTTTATGAACAAGATCTTTATGTGCAAAATCCAAATCATAATGATCCCCTACACCTTGAAGTCTACATTAATAAACATAAAATTAGACGAGTCTTTGTAGATGGTGGAGTAGGTCTAAACATATGTACCCTAAAATTGGTTATAGCATTAGGATTCTTTGAGGCTTGCATAGATTGATCTAAAAAAATTGTTATCAAGGCTTACGATGATGTTGAGTGCTCATCTAAAGAAGTAATCACACTTCCCATAAGGGTCGGCCCCGCTATTCAGAACACAATGTTCCATGCCTTGGATCTGGACTTACCCTACAATATTCTCCTAGGTTGCCCATGGATTCATGCCATGAGAGTTGTACCTTCCACTTACCATCAATGCCTAAAGTTTCCCTACAATGGCCTTGAAATTACCATACCAGGTGATCCTGATCCTTTCTAGTACTACAGTAATCTAAGAGGAAGTACTAATCATAAAGTGCCCATTAATCAAGAAGATTCATCTTCCACCTCATACAAATGCATTGGTCCATATTCCCTTGTAAAATCATCCACTCCATTCACCACACCTTCCAAATCCAAAGTTTGAATCCATGATAAGGGATGTGGGAAATACAACATGGAGAGATTATTTTGTGTTCGAAAGCTACCTAAATCACCAATTTTTTATGGAAAACCTCACCCTATTCATCTTAAAATCATTATCCGTAACCCTCCTACCACCTTCATCAAGTGGGGGGAATTATGCAAAGAACCTATAGGCAAGGACATCTCTACATGGATTTACAAAGATGAAGAAGACATTGAGCCTAGGCAGTTGCTAGTTGAATAGTATCCAAAAGGGTTCCAACTTATGAAGCAAAAAGGATATGATGGATATAGTGGTCTTGGTCTAAACAAGAATGGAATGATAGAACCAATATTTCCTCCTCGCTAACCAAAGTACATTGGGCTAGGTATGTACCATCAAAAGTGAGTATTCCTGGTACTAAGTTTCCTTCAAGTGAGAACATTAATGTTTCAAATGAAATCAAGACATCTAAGGAGGACTATGTCGAAACTGATTCTAATGAGTGGGAATGGGATTCCTGTACAACCAATGATTATGAACTAGACAACATCTTCCAAGAACTTGACCTATCCTCCTCCAACCAATATCATAGACATTAATATCTAGATTGATTCCTTTTGGGATTCTCACTATACCTATGTCTTTACCATATCTTCCTACTCATTATCCTCTAATGATACCGATGATGGCTTACCCCTTGTTTACCCACAACTAATAGATTGGGACCAACAAGGACCATCAAGTTTAAACACATTCAAAAATGATGAAGCAATTGCTAAGTTCACGGGACTTCATGAAGGAATACCAAGTGGGGATCATAAACTTGGATTCATCATAGAACTTGATAATGCAGCACATTTTGGAGAGCAGCATATTTTGGAGAGTCTACTCCTCCCTCTAATCGTAAAAGTGAGAAAAATGATATAAAGAAAAATAAAAAGAATGGGTCTCTAAGTGAATAACGAAAGGCACCTTTAGACCATGAAAAAGTAAAAATAAAGGATGTATCTGAAGGTGAAAACCTCTCTGAGGCACCTAAGGATGGAGGGTTGGAAAATCTCCCCATTGATCAAGAGAGATTGCCATTGCTGGTAGAAGAATCAAAAGAAGTCAATCTTGGGACAAAGGACAATATTAGAATCATTTAGTTTGCAACATCTTTGACCATTGTAGAGAAACTAGAGTTCACTACATTATTTTTGGAAAGACAAGTTAATTTTGCATGGTCATATGTTGATATTCCTGGGTTGGACCTCGAAATTTTTTTGCATCATCTACCATTGATCCTGAATGTTAAACTAGTCAAGCAGAAATTAAGGAACATGAACCCACATATTGCATTCCTAGTCAAGGTTGACTTAAAGAAGCTTCAGAATGTTGGTTTTATTCATCCCGTAGATTATTCAAAATGGATCCCCAATCTTGTTCCTATCACAAAACCAACTAGTGGTATCAAAATATGCATAGATTTTAGAGATTTAAATAAGGGTTGTCCTAAGGATGATTTCTCGCTGCCTAATATTGACATCATAGTAGACCTTATAGCAGGATATGAGATGTTATCACTTATGGATGGATTTTTAGGATACAATCGGATCAAAATTTCCCCTAAAGATCAACACAAAATAGCTTTCACTTGCACTTGGGGTACTTTTTGTTGGAATGTTATGCCTTTTGGTCTCAAGAATGTTGGAGTGACATATTAGAGAGCTATGACAACCATTTTTCATGAGTATATGCATGTTCTTATGGAAGGCTATGTTGATGAATTATTTCCAAAATCTTTGACAAGAGGTGGTCATCTAGGAATGTTAGACAATATTTTCAAAAGGTTAGAAGAATATAAGGTTAGGCTAAATACAAATAAGTGTGTGTTTGGGGTCCAATCAAGAAAACTCTTGGGATACATTATTACTCATAGAGGAATTGAATTTGACCCTACAAAGGTAAAAGAAATCATGGATATGCCTCCACCTACCAACATTAGTCAATTAAGAACTCTACAAGTAAGATTGTAGTCAATCTAAAGTTTTATCACCTAGTTAGTAGACAAGATCCACTCATTTCAACACTTGTTAAGCAAAGGATTTCCCTTCATATGGACTAAATTTTTTCAAGAGGAATTTCATCAAATAAAGGATTATCTATTGACCCCTCTAGTTCTCATGCCTCCCATTGATGGATGACACTTAATCTTATACATATCAGCCATCACATCAACATTGGGGGAATTACTAGCACAAATGACAATGATGGAAAAGAGAGAGCTATATACTATATTAGTCTAACTTTGGTAAGATATGAGCTTAACTATAGTCCCATTGAACGAGCATACCTTGTAGTTGTTTTTTGCTGCATAGAAGCTGAGACATTATATGTTGAATCATAAAACAAAATTAGTAGCCAAGATTGATCCTTTGAAGTATCTTTTGAGCAAAGAAACTTTAACAAGTCGACTAGAAAAGTGGGTCATGATTTTGAGTGAGTATGACATACAAATCATAAGGCAATAAAAGGTCAAGTGATAGTTGATTAGCTTGTAGATGCACCAATCATAGCCAACCATCCTCTGGTGTTCAAATTTCTTGATGAGTCCATCTTTGTAATAGAAACTCCTACAACATGGAAATTGTACTTTGATGGGTCCTATACAAATCATGGTTCAGGGGTTGGAATTATTTTTATCACACCTCAAGGGGATTCCATTCCTATGTCATATAGAATAGCATTCTTGTGCATGAATAATATAGTTGAGTATGAAGCATTGTTGACAGAATTGCGCATGGCAATCGAATGGAAAATCAAGGATCTTAAAGTCTATGGTGATTCCCAGTTGGTTATCCATTAAGTGAATGATGACTATGATACAAAATATGAGAAGCTTACCCCTTACAAGTACATGGTGGATAGTTTTAAGTTACACTTCAATGATATTTCTTTTGAGAAAATTCTAAGGATTCAAAACAAGGCAATTGATGCAATGGAATCTATTGGATCTCTCTTGGATATTCCTAACAATGCCTCACAGTATGAGTTCTTAGTGGAATAGTTGTTGATCCCTGTGTTAGAGGTCCCTGAATCAGAACTTGTGTGTGAACTTGTTGGCCCTGAATTTCCTTGCTACAAAGACTTCTATAACTACCTACATTACTAGATTATCCCTTCTAACTTGTCCACAAACCAATGCAAGACCTTTATTCGAAAAGCCTCCAAATATATCATCATCGGTCATACCCTTTACCATCGTAGCCTAGATAGCACCCTTCTCAGATGTCTCTACTCATATGAAGCAAAAACTACCTTACAAGAGGCACACAATGGTATATGTGGAGCTCACTTTATTGGTCCTTATTGATGGTGTTTTCTGCATAGCAACAACTCAAACATAATACAATTATCCTATCTCTCTTGAAAGGTAAATCTCTATTAGCAAGCCTCAAGAGATAACCCCAAGGTCTCTAATGTTGGTTCTTGACAATTGCAGTGAAACAACTCAAAGATAAATGTGAAATACTAGTAATCACAAAGGGACCTTACAAAACAAATGTTGGAACTTCAAACTTATCATATCTTGCAATGTGATGATACTTTGATCCTAAATCTAACTCAGATTTTAAAAGAAATAACAAAAGATAAGGATTTAGAGAGATCATAAAACTAAACTAATTCCTAAGACCAACAATGCAAATGATTAAACACTTAAAGTGGACCAAGTGGACCAATCCTTCAAAACTAATTCCTGCTTAACCCAAATCCAATTTGCAATATCACATAAATAGTGCAATCTTCTAAGGAATTAAATATTTTCAGATCATGAAGCATTCACCCAATCCAACCTTATTTTACAATTGAAATGAATAAATAACCACAATTGAACTTAGCACAAATTTAAGGCCTAGGCTAACTGTACACAACAACTTCCAATCAACAAGATACTAAAAGTATGGACCAAGGATTGCTCAAACACTTCAAATATAAAATCATCAACACCATTGCATCATATCTAAATCTAAAATTTAACATTTAACTAATAATCTCAAAGAAATCTCAAAGATATGGAATAACAAGAACCATTGAGAATGAAACAACACAAGAAAGAGCACCAAAGCACAATGTCTTTACTTATATTAAATAACCCAATATTGCAACAATTCAAGTATTCAATGTAGCAACACTTGCTTTCAGAAAATACTAGCTCCTAGCTCAACTCTAGCTCTTGCAACTATCACTTAACTCTTTCTAACTCTTACAAATGAGGCATGATGCCCAATTTATAGAAATCTTCTCACTAGGTCGGCCCAACTTAAGGTTACATCAAAAGGTCGACCAAGCAAGTTAGCCTAGAAAGTTCTTTTAATAAAATAAAATTGGAATTTAATGTTTGGGGCTTCGTCCAGGTCAGCCTGGGTCTTCTTTTGGTGGCACAAAACTCAAGGTCACCCATCTAGCTGGATGGGAGGGGTCACATGTCTGGTACAAAAATTTAGGCAACTGCCTGCTGACTATTCTCCTTTATTGAATAATTCTTTAACTTCCCCAATATTTCCTTCATATCCTCTGAATTTATAACTAGGATAAATTTAATTCTTTTCTTATGATTTTTAAACTCCTCCAAGTATTGGGGCATTACCTTATCCCATTCAATTTGTAATTCTTGATATTTGTCTAGTTTTGAAATATAAATTATTGCATCCTCCAAATTTTCTTTTGTAATTGGAGTACCATCAAAAGGAGCATAAATTTCATGCCACCACCCTTGCAACCTACTAATGTTCATATTTTTTTGACCAAACATTCTTCTTTTGGTTATTATTTCCAGGAAACTAATGCAACCATCATATAATTCCTTCATCTTCCCCTATATCTTCATTATTTTCTTCATAACCTTGGAAAGGAGCTCCTTTCTATAATTCTAGACTTCAATCCATTCCTTTACCTTTTCAACTTCATCATGGGAAAGGATATCCAACTTGGCTAATTCATCCTTACGCACTTGCAAAATTTATTTGGCAGTTGATTCATTAATGTTTTTGCAATATGTAACAACCTGTGAAATATGTTCCAGAAAATCAGAAGCATTGGTGTATATTTTCAAAATCTACTCAATTGCTTCATCTCCTCTACTGCTAACATCTTGAAGCCAACTATGTGTGCAACGTACCAAGGATTTTAACCTTTCAATTTCTATAACTGCCTCCTTAGGCAAAAATCCTTCTAGCACAATTCCCTCACTTCCCATAGTTTGCAAAGGTTTCATCAAGTGTTCTACATATTTATAGACATCATTCAATTGCTTTTACAATTTCTCTTTTCCTCTATCTCCCTATCCAATCTCCTCAAGATATCTTGAGAAGACTCCTAGAACTCTTCCTTTTATTGTTCCTTAGTAGTAGGCCCTAAGTTGATTGTTTGCACTTTTTAGTCTAATGGCCTAACCTCATCCTTGAACTTGTCTGATGCAGGAACATCTACATGTATAACCATGATATTAAATTCATCTTTGGACATCGTAGAGACTGTCCTAGCCCTCTTTCTTTGCTTGGGTTGCCCCCATTATTCAAGCAATTTTTCCCAGCTTTGAGTCTCCTCATGTACAATAATTGGCTTCTTGTTAAGCCTCTTTTTTAACCACTCTAGAGATGTAGATGGCTCAGTTATCCCTACCTTATCAGGACTATCAGCCAAATTTACTTCAACATCTTGCTCGGTCTCTGGTTGATTTTCCTATTCTTTGTCCTAATGAGGACTATCAGCAACTTCTTCTATGTTTTCTCCTTCCTTAGGGTGATCGTCCTATTCATCAATTATTACCTTCTCAGGAGACTTTGATACTTTTCCCTAAACAACTTCTAATTATATGTTCTTACTTTCAGCTCCAGAGGTGGATTGTCTTATCTCTTGTACAAACTTTCTCCATTTTCCACTATCAGGAGTGGAAATATTGTCATCCTCTTCATTCAGCTATTCAGGGTTATTATATATGTTTCCTTCCTCCGAAAGTGCCTCCTCAAAAACTTGTACATTTTGATGTGAAGAAGGTGGAGAAGGAATGGGAGAATTATTTCTTGGAGCTTCTCTTCCTTCTACATCATTAATAGGTGCATCTTCGTCCTGCACCTCTTCTTCTATTACTTTCACTTCCTCTTCTAGAGCAACCTTCTTCTTAGGAGAGTTTCTCCTAACATACACTTGGGTATTTTCCCCTAAACTCTCCAAATCTACAACCTTTGCTACAGAGGGAACATCTATGGTAGCTACATTTTTCCTTGCCTTTTTCCTTTCTATGAGTATTCTTCTTTTCCTCATTGGTTGTGATGTTTCTCCTTCTTCAACATTGGTGTTGGCCTGAGGAACCTTCTTAACTTTAGAAGATGACTTTTCTCCTTGCTTCACTTGCAACTGGATCCTAGTTCTCCTCTTAATAGATATTGTTTCTTCAAGAGCTTCCTCATCACAAGGTTCAATAACTTCATCTTCCTTATTGACTCCAGCTTCTTCTTCATCCTGAGACTCTAGGTCTCCCATTAAGTCATAGGTGAATTTCACACCTTCTGCTTCCAATTCCAATACTTTGTGCTTGACCCACAATCTAAAATACTTCTTCATTGGTTTGGTAACTTGATTCAAGTCTATGAATTCTTCCTCTGACCAGTTAATAGGAGGCAATGGTTGATTCCTGTAGGGTTCATAATCATGATACTAAATAAAATTTACCTCCTCATCCTGTACCTGATCAAGCACTTGTGCCACCTTATACAACCTAGTCAATTTGAGAGGAAATCTAGAAAATATTCTTCTAAGAACATCAAAATCATCCCTACAATTGGCCCAATAATCCTCTATGTGATCCTTGTGCCTGAATGTTCTATTAGCTTGCTTCATGGCCTTGTCATAAGGATCAAAATTACTTCTAACAGTATGGGAATATAGCACAAATTGGGCCATCTCCTTCTCAAAATGTTAAGCACTTTGAATGGAAGGAAGGCGTCCAAAGTCCCCATTCTCAATGGGAATTCTGATCCCAATCCTTTCTACTTTATGTTTCCTTGTTGTAGGATCTCCTCAAAACCTACCATCTGCCTTGTCAGTTCTAGCATGAGGAGTTTGTTGGTGGGATAGCGAGGTATTCTGAGAGGAACAACTGGAGATCCTTGTATCTGGATGTAGGAACCTCTGGAATTGGATGAACCACTTTCATATTGCTTGATCAAATCCATGGCATCAATAGAAACCCTAACATGAAGAGCATCATGTAGCAGTCTTGGAATATACATGAAGAAAGCATCATTATCTCTTCTATAATTGGATGTCTTATGTTGTGACTATGGATAAAAATCCCATATCTTATCCTGCCCTAGGATTCCTTTGCATTTGAGACCCTTATACTTGGTCTTGTGTGTCAGCATGTACACTAGATATGAGATCATGGTGAACCTGTTAGTTTCTTGCACACTCCTCAATTGAGAATCTAGATTGTTACTTATAATCCTTGCCCAGTGATAGTTTTTGTTTTCCACAATCTGTGTAATGGGATGGAACATCCAAGTTTGGAATATGTGGGCTTCTTCCACTCCCATGACTCTACCCAAAAGAGTTATGATGTCATGGTACTCCTGCTTGAAATCACTCCTATGCAATTGCTTGGGAAATTTTGAGTAGTGTGGCTTAGGCCTCAATATCCATGCATTGTTCATAATATACAAAGCTCTGTTGGGGTCTTGCTCATAGAACTTGATTAATTCCACAATGTTAATTTCTTCAATGAGCTTGTGATGAGAGGCAATATTGAAGACCTCTACAATGGACTCCTCAGTTAGGTTGGCCATGACTCTGCCTTGAGGCCCAATTATGATCCTTGTTCTTGAGTCATAATGCTTTGCACATTCCAATACCAGCTCCGAACATAGTTGTGTGGGAGGAAATCATGTTGCATGTGCCAATCCAGTGTGAGTGATCTTTTGAGCTAGCTCAGTGGGTGTCTTCCCAAACATTCTCTGTTGGAAGTCATTGTAGTCCATGTTGTGCAGTTGTCGCACACACACCTTGCTGGAAGCAGGGACCCTCTTTGGCTTTGGTTTTGGTTTCTTGGCCCTTTCATTTTGAGGTTTTATCTTACTTTGGCATGTGCTAAATGTTTATTTTGATTGCCTAAGTGTCTCCCCTAAGTTATTTATTGAAGATCTTTGGTTTTGGATAAATTTTTGGTTTTTACTCGGATTCAGGATTTTCCACCCTAGTCGGATTTTCCCGGATCCTGCTTGGACTCCGGCTGGACCCTGTTGTTTAGAGATTTTCAGTATTCACAGATTTCTGTGTGGGCTGGATTTTCTCAGATTCCACCATGTCGTCGGATTCCTGAGTTTTCTGACTCTCTTATCGATTGCATTAATGACTTTGTACGTGCTTTGAAGGATGTATTTAACTTGATTTTTGAGGTCCTTTATGCTATCATGCTTATTATTTTCCATCGTTTGAGCTGAGGAGTGCATTCTTACCCCTATTCTTTGTGGACACCATTCTCTTCGCATTTGCTAATTCTGGGATCAATTTTTGCTTTATAATGGTATGTGTTTAGTTGATTTGCTTTGAATTGATGATTATGGACAACGCGTTGATGTTATAAGAGCTTCTAGGACTTGAATTCCTGAATATTTGATCGCTTCATGACTAAGGTTGCATAGCATTGATTAATTTATGATCTCCCAAGTAATTTCTGAGTTTGTTGGTTTGTTTGCATTTTGGTGAACTTACTTGAGAATCACGATATTTTCCCCTAGTATGGTGTCGACATTTGAATTACTTGAGTCATAGGTTTTCCTGTGTGTTAATGGCGGGTCTATAGGGTTTAAACCTAGGGCATTTCCATTCATCTTTAGTTTTCCCTCAAACGGGCCTAGAATGCAAAGAAAATATTTTGAAGGTCCATGCATAACTTTCCCTAAGCTTAAATCATTGAAATTCATGATTAATGAGATGTTGTGTGTGAAATCATGATTTCATGTCGCAATCTGACTTTAAGCCTCAATCCGGGATTTCTCGTTCCTTCAGGATAATCCATCTCTATCGAATTTTCCCAAAACTTGGTGAGGTGCAATAAAATTATCGCTATCATATACACCATCGGCAAGACAAACATTCATTAGCAAGAGGTCATAGTGGGCTCCTTTAGTCATACCGATATTATTTTCCATCGCGCCATCCTTCGGTGAGACCTTTCACCGAGCACATTCCGCTCTTGTTGAACTCCCTTCATTTCAGTCAGGGAGACCCTGCTTGGTCGATGAGACCTTTTGGCGAGCTCACAACTCTTGTTGAGACCTTTGCTTTTGGGGAGATCACATGTTGTCGGCCAGAGGTTATACTGATGAGACTCCATGTCAACAAAACATTACGCAATCGACAAGACCTCTAGCAGAATTCAAAACCTATCACCGAAACATCCATTTGTTTCGATGAGACTCCCCCTCATCAATGAGACGTTACACCGAAACCACCTAATTTTAGTGAAACCTCATCTGATGACATCCACCTTTGACGTGACCTCCCGGAAGTCGCCAAGACTTCTCAGTGAGATGGTAGACTTTTGGCGAGCTGGGATGATTCTGCAGATTTTCGCTGATGCTGGATTTTCCCAAAGTCCTTGGTTCCCTATTTTTTCCAAATTTTGTGAAGTGTCTCTGCCTTCGCAGAAATCCATCTCTGGTAGATTTTCCTGAAATTTGGTGGAATGTAAGGAAATATGGAGTAGCATGATGTGTTAGTGATTTTCAATGCAGTTTATTATTATTTCATGCTATCTTGTGATCTCTATGAGGTTTGTTGATTGAAAATGATCAAATTTAATTGTTAATAGGTGTTTTATTGATTATTCTGCTAGAATTTGTTTGGCTCAGAATTTCCCAAAATTCCTCCCCGACTCGGATTCCCTAGATTGTTCTGAAACTCAAAGTTTGTCAAAACATTTTATATAAGTTTTAACAAAACCTTGACTGTATGAGGCTTATTCTAATGGTGTTCTTATGGATTAACATTCCCTTTCCTGTGGTTTTTATTATGATTTCCATGTTGAGTGTAGGTTGAATCTAGCAAGACAGCAGCTGGGTCCTTAATATCTAATGCAGAGAAGATTAAAATGGACATTAAGAGCAAGATCCCTAAGAGTAAAATCACTTCACTCTGGTCAGAGGTGACTGATACAAATGTCAAATCATGGGATTATGAATAATTTAAAGGAAGGATGGCGGCAGAGGATCTTCCTTTGGTGGCTAGAAGGATGATGGAATCAAGCTTGTCCCATGTAGCTGGCTTCCCTTCCACGGCAGTGTTATGACCTAGTCCTTGAGTGTGCCAGACACTATGATCAGGACACACAGAGAATAATTGGTCCTCAAGGGAGATTGGTAGCAAATCTCAAGCCTGTTTCCATTGCCCAAACATTTGATATGCCAAAAAGGTCTCATGTGGTGGGATTCAGCATTGAGGTGGCTCAGGAGTTCTACGATGAGCAGACTGTGAAGTCACAATAGTTTATCAATTCTTGGTTGGAGAAGCCCAAGTCACACCACTCCAAGTTGCCTAAATAGCTATTCAGGATAAAGTTCAAGAAGGAATATTATGACACCATCACTCTTCTTAGCAAGGTGGTTGGATTAAAGAATGTTGGCATGTTTGAGAATTGGATGTGCCATGTGATTGTGAGGATGGAGCAAGAGAAGATTAACTACCATTGGGTAGGGGTCATTAGCCAAGCAATCCATGAACAGTTGTCCAATGTGTTGCAAACAAAGACCTTCACAATGACTTCATATTTGGTCTATGCGCTTGCAAGATTCCACCCCTACAAAGGATTGAGCACAAGGGGCACTTTTGGACAAGATATTATCTATGAGGTTTACCCTCAGTTGCACTTGGGAGGTTCAAACTACAAGAGGGTGAATGATGCATTCACCATGCACATTACTAGATTTCCAAGGTGTAGAACATGTCAGGATTTTGAACCATGCTAAGGAACTCATCAAGAAATATGGGGCATGGTTTATTTAGTTCCCAACTTTCTCCTACATTCGGATTGATGGCTAGAAGAGAGCTCCATACAGACTTCTAAGGTAACCTACAAATCACATTCTAATGTTGGAGGTCACTAGGCAGGTATGTGACTTTGATGCCATTGTCAAGAGGGACAAGCATAAGATTGGATTTGGTGGAGACTTCCCCTTGAGAATTGGTACTAGAGAGGCTTGTCCTTCCATTGGTTCTTCCCAAGCTTTAGAAGAAGAAATGAGTACTCTTGGCTTGTCTTCCCTCTCTAAGAGGTCCAGATTTGATATTATAGGAGAAGCTCAAAAGAAGGCCAGCAAAGAGTATAGCCATAAGGTGAATTTGGAGGACAACTGGGCTAACTGCAGTGATGAATTTGAGGTCAGAAAGAAGAAATTCTCCCGGCTTCCAGTTGAGTCAATTCGATTGTATAATATGTTGAGATTATGGATGCACAGTCCTTGAAGCTATAGACTTTGATGGAGGACCTTTGAGCCAGGAAAGATAATCAACCACCCAGAAAATGTTGCAACAATGGAATGTTGATTAAAGATTCTATTGATAAGATGAAAAAGATATATGATTGATGTGATATAAAAGATATGTTACAAATGAACAAGATGCCTGATTATATAGGCAAGAGGTAAACCCTAATATGCATGAGATGTTGCCATGTGTCTTGATCTAACAACATGTGACAACATGTGAACCCTATCTAGATGATCATTAAATGTTGAGATAAGTTCTAGAAGGACAACTCATCTTCTAGAAGGAATCTTATCTCCTACAAATAAGGAAGGGAATATTATCCCATTTATTAAATGATTTATCTAATAATGCAACCTAGGACAATTAATTAAATGCAAGACCTAAGTTAACTTATGCTAGTGTAATAATTAATTAATTACACACCCACCCCCATAAGTGCAACTTAGGGAGGAAAATGCAATGATTATGCAAGATGATGATGGATCCCAGCTAGGAGGCCATGTTAGGTACCCATGTACATGAAGATGCAGAAAATCTCCCACAACCGGAGAAAAGGGGAAAACCCAGTAGGAACAAAACCCGTCTCCAAAAAGGAGATGAAAATGTAGAAATGTGAGATAGGATGGGAAGGATGGAGGACTCCCAAATGCCCCCCAAGGACACCATCTGTCACATGGATACAATAGAGAGACTAAAGAGCCCCCCAGAAGATGAGATCACCTGCAAAGAAGGGAAGTGTTTGAAGACAGAACAAGATCCAATGTCGACAAATAACTTGTCCCCCTTTTGGAAGAAATAAAACCAACTGCAAGTGGAGAGATGCTTCCCATTCCAGATAGGAATTGAAGGAAGGAAGGATGAATGCTGATGATGTCTCAGAACTCTGCTCAAATGTCTCCTTGCCTGATGATGATGCCACAATCAATGAAGAGGGTGACAAACTAGGATGATGCAAAAACTGATGCTGAAAAATATCCAAAGACAAAGATAGGATGAATATGATGGATGTAATGGAGACTTGATAGCCCCCCCTGAATGAAGTGTCCTCAAAACCACTAAAGGAAGTCTGAAGCAACGAAGGTGTTCCAAACCACAAATTTCCTGCTAGGAAGAAGCAAATCCAATGGTGGATGCTGAAGAAACCTCAAATCCTGAATGGAATAACAAGGAAGAAGTCTCACATATGAAATATCTGAATAAAGGAGTGATACCCCCTCAAGAATGTTCTCCAAACCTGTAGAAGTAGCCAAGTCAATGATGCCTAAAATAAAGCCATCCTGTGATGCCAAGTCTAAAAAATTGAATGTGTCTTGATGGATGATGATGGTGGAAGCCTTAATCAATGAATCTGGACAAGGAATCATTGAATGTGAAGGGATACCAACTGTCTCTGATGAAGAAGAAGCATGGAAAGGAACCTTGTCAACCTCTTCAGAAAGATCAAGGCAATCAACCTCCTGCACAACAATAGCATCATGGGGAACTGGATCTAAAGAATGACATTTTGAAGCATGATCATCGGGGAATGGTGGAGTATTTGAATCTCCATAGATCTCCCAAAGCTTAGTCCAAAGAATGTGAGGACAATCACAATGATCAATAGCATTCAAAACATCACAATCAACTTGCATAGAAATGATCTCCAAAATAGTGTATCTGCTGCAACTCCAAGAAAGTTCATGAATACCTTCACTCGGATGAGGAACTATACCAAATAGATGTGGCAACAAATCAAGTGAATGAAGATGGTGGCATATCCCATCTCGCCATTGTGAATAGTTACCCTTGTGCAACATAACCAAAGGAGAACATGCAAGCCCCATAATGAAATTTCTCCACAAAAACAAAGAAAAAAGACCTTCAACAGCAAATAGAAGACTTCCAAATATGATGTACAACTGAAGTGATGCAACCCAGATCAAAAAATCTTTTCCCAAGCTTCAGGATGTCCAGGTTATTGAACAAATGCACCAAACTAAAAAAATCAATGCAAGAGTACCTGGAGCTGAAACTGATTAGGGGATTTGGAGTGATGAAAAAATCTTTGAAGCACCTTCCTGATGTCGCCGGAATCACTAAAATCCGACAATCTGATGAGAAGTTATGAGCCTTTATGTCCAAATTAGGGTTTTGTCTTCAGTTGGATGTATAAATTTCTGCAAGCAAAATTTTGCAGAATGGATCTCACCACTAGAAAGTACGTGAAATTCCCTTTTCGATGGTATATTATTTGCCAAATTTTGATATCCTAGGTGAAAGTTGTGATAAAACAAAAAAATGCCTTGATTTGGCACTTAGCAGGCTAAATTGGTGCAAAAAATAAGCACCCGGGCTTAAAAAAAGAGCCTCGGTCACTGATATGACCGCGGGGTGAGTGTTGGCAAAAAAAAATGTGGGATGCTAGGCGAAGCGGCGGCCTGGCGGAGCTGGGCGGTGTCTGGGCGGCGCCGCTGAACGAGCGGTGTCGGTGTAGAAAACTCCTGGTGTCGGCAATAAATTCTGGCACAAATCCGGTGGTCGGCGTAGAACACAGTCGGAGCCGATGGGAACAACACACAGCCGGCGAATGGGTTGGGAGGCCGGCGGTAAAACTATGCGAGCAGTAGGATACACCGGTAGAGATGTGGTCGGCGGGAGTAGGTTGTCGGTAGCGGAGGAGAAAGCACGGGCATCGGTGGGAACAGATTCAATGGCCGGCGGTAGTTGGATGGCCGGCAATGGTCGGTGGGAGCTGGTCGTCGGCAAAAGATCTCGGCCAGCGGAAGACTCCAATGACAGCACCGGTGATGGGACTGCGGGGCTTTCCAAGTGGGCCGACAACAGTACGTTCCTGCCAAAGATTTAATTCGGCCGACAAAAAAGAATTCTGCAGACTTAAAAATGAAATCGACCCCAAATAAATTTTTTTGAATATTGCTTTAAAAGCAATTAAAAAAAAAGAATGTCGATTTAATAAAATAAATCCCAAAAATTTCATGCCGATGTATAAAAAATCAGACCCACAATATGATGCCGATAGAATAAATATGTGCCCACAGAAAAAATAAAAGGATGCCGACCGGTAAATTAAATTTTCAGTCGCCCGAATAAATTTTTTTCTGAAACTATAGAAAAATAGTATTTTTGCCAAATAATAAAAAATATTAGCCTGATTTTTCTGAAACGAAAAGTGGCCTACGTATAAAAAAAATTTACCTCAGAGGACAACTGAATGGGATGATTTTTCACTGCAAATTGTACGGATAGTATGATTGATTTTGCAAACCCTAAAAATACCTCTGATGGCTCCCGGGATGATGTATCTAATTTTGATGAATGGGCAGGCGATCCTAGGGTTTCGAGGCCTTTTGAAGACAATAGCGAGCTTGGATCTGAATCTATCTACTTCAAAAATTAGCTTGGTCCCTGGGTGGAAACAAGTAGCCTTCAATGGAAACCTTCAGCCTGCAGAGAATCTCGCACACCAACTTTCTTGATCGAGGGTTGACGTTTCACTGGAGAAGCTCTGATACCATGTTGAGATTATGGATGCACAGTCCTTGAAGCTGCAGACTTCGATGGAGAACCTTTGAGCCAGGAAAGATAATCAACCCCCCAGAAAGTGTTGCAATAATGGAATGTTGATTAAAGATTCTATTGATAAGATGAAAAAGATATATGATTGATGTGATATAAAAGATATGTTACAAATGAACAAGATGCCTGATTATATAGGCAAGAGGTAAACCCTAATATGCATGAGATGTTGCCATGTGTCTTGATCAAACAACATGTGACAACATGTGAACCCTATCTAGATGATCATTAAATTTTGAGATAAGTTCTAGAAGGACAACTCATCTTCTAGAAGGAATCTTATCTCCTACAAATAAGGAAGGGAATATTATCCCATTTATTAAATGATTTATCTAATAATGCAACCTAGGACTTAATTAATTAAATGCAAGACCTAAGTTAACTTATGCTAGTGTAATAATTAATTAATTACACCAACATAATATAAAGGCAGTTCCTGATCAATTGGAAGATGATGGAAACTTGATCTAGAATCATGCTTATGAGGCCATAAAGGATAGACCAATTGGTGATGTGGATTGGTTGGAGGAGGAAAAGACAGAATTAAAACAACTGGTGGATCCAGTTATCAAATTCACTAGGATGTGGCTAAAGCATAAGCTATGGGAGCTGGAAAACAATGGTGTACAGTGCACCTATGCGCTAATGGGAGATTTGGATCCCCACTCCACCTCTGAAGAATCTAACGAACAGGATCCTAAGGGCAAGGGTAAGTTGGATTCTCCATTCAAAATCAAAATTAAAGGTGTTCAAGAGGAGGAGTTCCAGGAAGCAGAAAAACAAAGAAAACCAAAGGCCAAGCAGAGGACAAGGACTAGGAAGTCTGAGCAGAAAGAGGCTAAAAATCAGGGTCTTGAGGTTGATGTGCCAGTGCCCAAGAGGAGAAGAATCATAAAATTGTCAGAGAAGGCGAGCTCCAAGGTAGGGGAGGAAGAAGTTACCCCACTAGTGGTAAATGTTGAAAGTTCGGGGGAGAAGGCCAAGGTGTATACAAGGAGGTCTAGGACTCCTTCTCCCAAGGGCAGTGTACCTAAGGCAAATCTCCCTCTAGTGGTTTCTCATGAGGAGTAGCATGATGATGTGCCTTCCACTCATGAAGCTCAAAGCAAACCAGGCGATTCAGAGGATGTTAAGGATCATCCGGATACTGAAGGAGAAGAATTCCATGAGGGTGATCTCCATAGTGCAGAGGAGGAAGTTGAAAAGATAATGTAATCCCCTTTGGTTGCATATGCAGATTCCCCTGTTAGAACTAAAGAAGTCCCTCCAAGAGAAGAGGAAATAGTGAAGGATCCATCACCTGAACAAGAGGAAGAGCATGCTGAGGAGAAGGAAAGCAAGACAGATGAGACTCCTGATAAATAGAATTTGAGTGAGGAAGCACCTAAAGGTCAACAAGAAGAGGAAAAATAGGCTGAGGTGCAATTGGAATCCACTATCCCTGGTTGGTTGTACAAGGAGATAAGGAGAAAATAAGTTGTTGTGGAAGATAGTCCACTGAATTGGGATGCACTGCTAGCCAAGATTGGAAAAGACAAAGGTAAGAAGAAGGATAGGGTGATCTCAAGGATTGAAAGAGATGAAGCTCATAACAGGGTTGTTCACATTGCAACCCCTGCTCCAGATAAAAACATGGATGATGTGGCTGGAAAAGATTATAATGTTCAGAATTTCAATCTTGGGCCTACATCCGTTGAGTAGGATATTGAGGATTACCGGGGTTCTAGTGCAGTCATCTTGGGAAAGTTGAGGAAGGAAATAAAGACCAAGCAGGAGCTAAAGAAAGAAAATGAGAATCTCAGGAAATGCTTGGAGGATTTGATGAAGCCCCTGCAATCTATTAATCCCTCAGTTTCTGTTGCGAGACCTTTACCTCAGGAGACCATTACCAGGCTTGAAAATATGAAGGCTTCCACTCTTGCCACTACAAATTGGTTGCAAGGGGTGTGAACCAAGGGTAATGAGGCTATCAAGGAGATTTTGTCAACTGGAAAGGATGCTATCATGGCAACTGATTGGTTGAAGGCGGTGTTGGCACATGATAGGGAAGATACAGATCTTTTGCTGCAGAAAACTAGGACTATCATGGAGTACACCTAGGATAGGTTGGTAAGTGATGGAATTCTTCCTTCCTCCAGAGCTGTCAAACCATGGGAGTGGTATGAGGCATTGTAGATTAGGCAGAAAGTGTTGAAGAAGATTTACAAACAAAGGAGGCAGATTGATGATACCCTAGCCAGTGTTTACAATAGATCCATTGCCTTCTTTGAAATTATGATAGGAAAAAGGAAGATCGTGCCCAAGTACCTGAGTTTGGAGAGTTGAGAAAGTGGTGGCATGATGTTTATGCACCAAATAATGATGATTGTGTCTCTGAGCACCAGTTAGATGATGCAACCACATACATTGTTGTCATTGACAAATACCTAACATTTAAGGTGGATTGGGATAGGTTGGTAAAGCAATCAAGGGAGGAGATTGCATCAATTGAAAGATGACTTAGGGTTTTTTTGTTACCACCTATGGCCTACTTGGATGGGGTGCTCTTGAAAGTCCATGAAGGGCCAAATCAGAATAGAGACAAAGGGGAAGGCAGTTAATTCCCAACTACATCGAGATTTGTGCTTCCCCATTATCACGCCCTACATTGGTCCGAGCTACATTGGGAATCCTGAGCTGACCTGGGTGTAATTCATGCATTTAATGAATTCCTTTATTCCATTTTGATTTTCTCTTGGCCGACTGGTGGTGCCTAATTAATGTTGTGAAACTCTTGCTTGGCCGACGGGTTTTTCTGGGGGGATTCCATATATTTGGCATTTCGCCTCATTTGTAAGGGTTAGAATATAGAGATTGATATAGAGCAGAGATAGTTAGAAGCAAATTAAATAGGGCAAGTTAGCAAGTAGTTGTTCTCAAGCAAATATTGTAATAGAAAGTTGGAATTGTTGCTACAGTGGATAATTCAAATGCAAGTAATGACATTGTGATTTGGTGCCATACGTGTATTCTCTTGTCTTGCATGGTTCTTGTTATTCTATCTTTAAAATTGCTTTGAGGAGGTTAATATTTAGATTAGATTTGATTCAATAATGTTTGTGATTTTATACTTGAATGTTGCAGCAATCCCTTAGTCCATACTTTTCATAACCAACTGATTGTTAGTTGCTTTGCAAAGTTAGCCTGGAATTCATATTCATTGTGCTTAGTTCGATTGTGAGGATTTGTTCATTTCAATTGCAATAGGGTTGTTTGAATGAATGTTCATGATTTGAAAATCCTAACACTTAAAATATTGCACTGCTTCTATAAGATTGTAGATTTATTTGGGTCAAGTAGAGATCAGTTTTGAGGGATTGGTCCATTTCGAGTGTTGGAAATTTTCATTGTTAATCTTAGGAGTAGTATTAGATTTAGAAATCTCTTTAAAACCCTTATCTTTTGTTATTTCTTTATCATTAAGTCAAATTTTGAATTGAAGTATCATTACATTGTTAGATCTGATAGATTAAGATTCAGTAATTTGCTTGTAGTAAGGTCCCATTGTGATTACCAGCATTTCACATTATCACTGAGTTGTTTATGCATTGTCAAGACCTGACATTAGAGACCTTGGGGTTATCTCTTGAGGCTCGCTGATAGCGATTTACCTTTCAAGAGAGATAGGATATTATATTATGTCTAAGTTGTTACTGTATAGAAAACATCATCAACAATCCACATGGCCCATATTGGTATCTGCAATCTTTGACTATGCTAAGGCAATTTTGGTCTTTGGCCAAATTCCCTTGAAGTCGTACTTCATCCTTTCTTGTCTTTTTTTGACCTCCTCTTGCACTAGAGCAACTTTGGTCCTAGTGGTTTTTCCAAGACTATCCTTAGCCTGCATCTGTTAGAGAAAATACCATAGTCACCAGAATGGAAAATGATAATACACCACAATAAAGCCATGAAATGATAATGCCCTTAACCATTCAAATTCAGATAGCAACAAATGTAAGCAACTTCATCAAATTCCATAATGAAATATGAGTGAATCAACTCCAAATAACTTGATATCCATTAAGAGACGCTAAAAAATCATCACATGTTAATCACCAATCGATAAGACTTGAAATCTAAGACCAAAGAAAAATTTTAGATAATTTGAGCAGGCTCGGATTTTCTGACCAAACTAAAGTTCTCTCAATCCGAGCTAGCTCAGATTTTTTGAATCTCATCCAATCACATGCATTTTCTCAACTAGTCAAGTGGATTTGATGATGGATGGAGTGCAACAACTTAATCAATCATGTATGGGCTTCTATTACTTCAAAGACATCTCATCGATTATATTCATTCCAAAGTTCAAGTGTTTTAAAGCATTGGAGTTCAATCACTTAAGGCTCGGATATTTCAAGGGACCTCGGATTACCTAGATGAACTGACATTCAAGTAATCCAAGCTTGATTGGATTTGTCGATGAAACGTTAAGCTCAAAATTTGACTAAGTGTTGATCACTTGAGCTCAGATCCTAGGTCAATCATAAAGTTTGGATAATCTGAGGGGGCTTAGATTCTCTTAGCGGATTAGAGCTCTGAAAATCTGAGGTCCCTCAGAATTTTTGAGTTCTACACAGGCTTGTCATTTTGCTAAGTAACGAATCTTGATCTCCTCAACTTGATAAACGATGACCACTTAATCAACTTAAGTTTGAATCATTAGAATACCATCGTAAACTTTACTCAAACAACTTCAAAATCATCAACAGCAATCACCTATCAAATCTTGAAAACAAACTAGGGTTCTGGCGAGCAATGAAAACTAGAAAAACCAAACCAAAATCTATTTTTCAGTCACATATGAAGGATGTAATGAGAGGGATTCGAGGGTAAACAACAAGTTGTTCACTTAATATACATTCAGATGGAACCCTACCCTCGACCCTACTTAGAAGAAACTTCCTAAATAAAAAAACCCTAGTCATCCATTTAAAACCCCATTCCAATCTAGACAAGAGGTCCCTAACAAATAATAGTTCACCATCGAAATCCGAATGAAACAAGATCAAATGAAAGGAGAAGGAAGCAATAGAAAACATACTGTGAGATTACGCACAATCAAAGAAAGCTCGATGAGAAACCAACGATGACTAGACCTGAACCTAGAATGTAATCATGGAAGGAGGCAATCACAATGTTGGAATTCAAATCAAATGCTCAATGACAAAGACCTTTTCCAACTTCGAGCTCTCAACAATGTAGAGTGACCAAATGGTCGTTTAATTTCAATTTATTTCCCAAATTAACCATTTGAGCTCATTAATTTCATGCAATAAATGCTGGTACAAGCATCTAAGGAGAAATCAGCAATACGACGGGGGTCTGGATTCAGGTAATCTAAGGTAGCTCAGATTATCTAACCGGATTAAGTTTTGGGTAATCCAAGGTACCTCAGAATTACCGAAACTCCCTATAACTTAGCCAATTTTGCCTATTTTTAAACTTTTTTTATCATGGGCTAACTTCTAAGAGGTAGACCATCACTTGGGGTTGCAAGACAACATCTTGAATTCAGGTTCATCATTAAGCACACGGGTGAATCAAGACCAAGATCGAGAAACTTATCCCTTAAGGGGATGAATTCAAGACCCTACGAAAGCAAACAAGAAAGCAAAGCAAGAAAAGAGGGTCGTGTGTACGGAAAGTGCACAACAGTCCTACTCTAGCGAAGAAGCTTATGTGAATGGGATATTATTGGCCTATCATGGAACGTGATGCCTACTACTTTGTGAAAAAGTGTCGTCAATGTCAGATACATGAAAATCTTGTACACACGCCTACTCAAGAGCTTCACCCACTTACATCACCTTGGTCATTCTCTCAATGGGGACTCGACCTCATGGGAAAGATTCACCCTACTTCTGCTAATGGACATAATTTTATCCTTGTTCCAATTGAATATTTCACTAAATAGATTGAAGCCATTTTGATGACCTACATTACTAGAAAGAAAATATCTAAATTCATTCTTAACTACATCATATGTTGGTATGGTGTTCCTTAATCCATCATTACGGATAATGGTCATCCCATCAAGAATTAGGATGTCAATGAGTTATGTGAAAAGTTTCATATCCAACATCATTTCACCACTTCGTACTACCCCAGGGTAATGGTCAAGCTGAGGCATCTAATAAGACTATCCTTAAAATTTTAAAGAAGGTTGTTGATGACATTGGTTGTGATTGGCATGTCCAACTCAATCCTACATTATGGGCCTATCGCACTAGTATCTGTACTCCCATAGGAGCCACCCCATATTCCCTTGTCTTTAGATCTAAATCTATTCTTCCCATTGAGGTTGAGTTACCATCCTTGAGGGTATCCATGCAGTAGTTTATTGATGAAGAAGAGTATCGTATAGCCCATTTGCATGAGCTTGAGTTATTGGATGAGAAGAGATGGAATGCCCTAACTCATTTACAGGAATATAAAAAACATCTTCGATGCAATTATAATAAGAAAGTTCAAGCTAGATACTTTGACATTGGTGACTTGGTTATGAAAGATAATCCTAAGAATTAAATGGATCGAGAAAAGCCTAAAAAATTTGAACCTAATTGGTTAGGTCCCTATATCATCACAACACCGTATGGGTCTGGTAATTATCAGTTGTTGATTCCTAAAGGTGAACCATTACCTAAGCTTTTCAACAACATGCACCTTCACAAATATTATACATAGCCTTTAGAGAATCCCATTAAAATTTAAAAAATACAAAAAAAATCAACAAAATAAAAAATACAAATAGACAAAAAATCAAAAAAGTCAAAAATACAAAGAAATCATCACCTTGATGAAAACCTGGAAAACATGCATGTTGGTGACAACAAAAAATAAAAAAATATGAAAAAATAAAAAAAAAATAGTAAAGAGAAATAATTTGTCCCATAGTGAAAACCACTTTGGTGGCACTTTGGATAAGTACCATGATGAAAACCTAGCAAACAGGCCCCATGTGCAGTCAATCTATGCTTTATCATCTACCATCATTCTATCTAGTTTCTCACCTCAATCCACCCCTCCTTCACTTATCATAATAAAGATTTGTCATCCTTCTCATGGCCTGAGAACCATTGGCATTCAACATCCTTCACCTTTCATGAACATCATTTGCATCCATCAATCCCCTCACGCATAATAAGTTAGTCCTATACCTAACTAAGTGAAATTCCTCGACCCACATCTTTATGGGATCATATGCATGGTACCAACTTTTAAAACATCAAAATCTTAAAAAATCATGAAAATTCAAAATCCAGAAAAATCATAAAACATCAAAATCCAAAAAAATCGTAAAACATCAAAAAAGCTAAAAAAATCATAAAACATAAAAAATTACAAAAGTAGAGTCAGAGTCATTCCATGTCAGTCCAAGTCCAGTTGAACTTTGTTTGTCTCTACACATTGCTACATAGGCAAGGCCATCTTTCAATGAACCTCTGAGGCACTAGGTCAGTCACTTAGGGTTTTGTTGAGTCGAATCAATCATGATTCACATCATAATAATGAGTCATTTCTAGTCCAAGTCAGTCGAACTACAACATCTTTGCATGTATAACGTAGGGAAGGGAATCTTTCGATGAGCCCCAAAGGTGCTAGGTCAATCCTTTATGGATTTTTAGAGCTATCTTGGTCTATTGTCATTGGTATTATAATAAGTTGTCCCCTACTAAGGTCAACACTTCAGACACAAGCAAACTAACATCTTAACAAAATCTTAAATCAACAAATCAACTATTCAACTGGTCTTCAATCCAAACTAGACAATTTCCTAATCATCAATATTTTTCAAGTCATTGGTCTTATCATTTTGTCTTATTCAGGATACGTCCTTCTTGAATTTGGACATGGTCATTTTTCAACCTTCTCATTTTCCTTATATAGGATATATCTTTCCTGAAACCAGGCATAGTCAATCAATCTTATCAATTGGTCAATGCTATCAATCAGTCAATTTGGTCAATTAATCAATCAGTCTTGTCAATTGGTCAATCCTATCAGTCAACAATCTGGTCAATCAATTCGGTCAAACAATCAATCTTGTCAATCAATCGATCTAGTAAAATAATCAATTAATCAAACCTTGTCACCTAATCAACTTGGTCAATCTATCAGTCAAACTAGTCAATCAATCAGTCAATCAACCTCATCAATCCTATCAGCAAATAAACTTTGGAAAACTATCTAAGCGGTTTTTGACTTTGTTGGTCTAGTTGGTCTTATCTTTTTTATTTGTCTTCGGTCATGCTACTAGACACCTCAAGGATGTCCCAAGAAGGATTTAGAGGAGTGATGATGGATCATGACATCTTTTCTTTTTGATTTTTTCTTATGGTTTGTCTCGACAAAAAGACTATTGCAATTGGGTCTTTACTATGAGTTAGGACATTCCTTGTCTATTTGAGTTTCTATTTTTGCAAAGGGATAACATTGCACACCTTGTTCTATGTCATAATATGGTGTTTCTTGTCCATTTGCTATAATTTTGTCACCTAATGATGATAAACATGCAATTTGGCATCAATAAAGGAAGAATATCAATCCCTTTTTCATTTTACTAACTCCACGCTAACATCCATCTTCTTTGTGCTCTCACCTTTCCTTTCTGCCATCATCTTGATGGCATCCTATGACACAAAAAAATATCATTCATACATAATCACGTTAGAAGCATAATATGTCATAATCACATAGTGTCATAATTTCATACATTTCATCACATACATATCACATTTACATATCAAAAAGGAAATCATACATAATCATCACATTTCATCATCCATATCCATATCCATCGCATTATATGGAATTTGCATTCATCATGTACATATACATTATTAAAAAGACACAGGACAATTGAGAGGGGGGTGAATCAGTTGTCACAAAATTCAAACTTAAGACTTCAACACTTATCAATTCACAACCACACTATTATGTTATTAAGTAAGAGGATGAAACACAAATAACAGAAAGTAAATCAACACAATGAACACCAGATTTTTACATGGAAAACCCAATAAGGGAAAAACCATGGTGAGGGTTAACTCACAATATAAAAAGATTATAAAATTGAATACATAGGCTCATTACCAAGGGCTCACTACCCAGAAGAGGACTCACTATCCAAGTACAAAGCCTCACTACCTACATAAAGGACTTACTATTCAATAGGGAGGCTCACTGCCTACAGATACAAAAAAGAAAAAAAGATCCACCACAACAATTAACACATATCCACAACTTTGAATAAGGATTGCAAAAACCTTTAGCTCACTTCCTTTAGGAATCCAACACAATAAAGAACTGATGTCTCAACTCACTCACACACACACTTCTGCTCTTTTGATTTGTGGCTCACTTTTGTCACTTTGCATCACACTGTCATCTAATTCTTCATAATTCGACTTGCTTTTATACCATCCTCAACCTTACAAACTTTCTCCAAGGTCGGCCAAAAATACCTCATTTCATAAATTCAAATTAGGTTGGCAACTCAACATTCCCATGGTGGAAAGGAATGAGAGTGGACCAATAAAAACATTTTTCAAGATCAAAAAATAATATCTCCAATCAACCACACACTTCCCTAATTAATTTTATTCTTCGAATGAAGTGTAAACACCAATTTTCCAAACCTAATGAAAACACAAATGAACATTGATGTACACGCTTCCCAACAAGAAGATGGCACGTAGACTCCACAACACGCTTCATTATGCACGAGAATATATCTCATATTTCTTCATATACATCCATAGTAAATGCAATATGCTTCAAACTCTAAACACCTTTCACCATTTCATCCAGACTATGCAAACCCATACTGAAACACTGAAACATAACTTCCAAATCACCAAACTTCAAGCTTCTTTACCAAAACCTAGAGAACGCCATCTCAAAACATATCCCAAATCTACAAGATCTAAAACAAAATAATGGACGACTGCGGAGCAGAAACATTTTTCTCAGTCCACAGAAGATCAACTCTGCCAAAACAATTCACACACTGGTGAATGTAACTTTCACGTACTATCACACCAGAAGCTAAAACTCAGGATATATCACCACAAGATCACCTTTATCAAATCTTCAGATCCGTACAAGCATAGGATCAACATAGGAGAAATGTGGAGCACATACCAGAGCACATTTTGAACACATTCATCACTCTAACTTCTCTTCTTTAACACCATAAAGATAGCTCCATGTACTCACAACATCTCAGCAGCATCTTAGATATACATGTACAATCTACAACATATTGAACTATGTTGACATCAATGACAACATTAATGACAATACCACCAAAAATTTCTCATGCTTGCAACAATCTTCCCCTTTGTCATTGATGGCAACACATGATGTGAAAAAACATCAAAGACAACATCCTTCACAATATCCCAAGAGAATACCTTCTCTTTTTCTGCAACTATTTTTCACATGAATTTCTCTCCAGCTTTGACACCAATGACAAAGACCAACAACTTTGATTATCCTCCCTTAGGAGTACACTCATACTGCAACAATCAAAACCTTTTCTACTCCCCCTACAGAGTAGAGCCATTTATCAGTCCAAATAAATAAAGAACATGTGAATTCATTGAACTGATGCACCTTCATGTGTACTTAGTTCAGAGGGCCACTAACCCCCAACCTCTCCCTAAGATGCTCAAAATTATCCTTCGGAAGAGCCTTAGTAAATATTTCTGCAATTTGTTCCTTTGTTGTCACACTTTTTCTCTCAAGAAATGATATTTTATAGATATGTGTTTTGTTCTTGAATGCATAATTGGGTTCGTTGAAATGTTTATTGCACTTGTGTTGTCACAAAAAATAGAAACAGGATCATCACATATCACTCCAATGTCTTTCAGAGTTTGCTTCATCCACAAAACCTGTGTGCAGTAGGATGCTGCAACAATATATTCTACCTCTGCAGTGGATAAAGAAATTGAGCCTTTCTTTTTACTCAACCATGAAACTAATCTTCTACCAAGAAAGAAAGCACCACCACTGGTACTCTTCTAGTCATCTACACATTCGACCCACTCAACATTGGTATAAGCACTCAGGGTGAAATCATCACTCTTAGGATACGATAATCCATAATCTGATGTACTTTTAAGATATCTAAATATCCTCTTTACAACTATAACATGTGCTTCTTTAGGATCTGCTTGGAATCTGGAAACTAAACATACTGCATGCATAATATCCAGTCTAGTAGAAGTAAGATACAATAGTCCGCCAATCATAGATTTGTATTTGCTCTAATCAGTCTTATCAGATTCATCATCTTCACTCAGTTTACATATAGTTACCATCAAAGTGCAAACTGGTTTGGAATCATCCATCCCAAACTTCTTCAACAACTCTTTTACATACTTAGATTGTGAAATGAATATCCATTTATCAGTTTGATTCACTTGTATACCAAGGAAGAAATTCAATTCTCCAATCATGGACATCTCAAATTCTTTCTACATCTCTTCAGAAAACTTTTTACACATGCCTTCATTTCCACCAAAAATGATATCATCAACATATACAACTACTATCAACATTTTGTTACCTTGCACTTTGAAGTAAAGATTGTTGTCAGCAGAGCCTTTGTTGAATCCTTTCTTTTTCAGGTATCTATCCAATCCTGCATACCAAGCTCTAGAAGCTTGCTTCAGTCCATACAATGCCTTCTTCAACTTACAAACCATTTCTAGTATCTCAGATAATTGAAACCCTTTAGGTTGTTCCATGTACACTTCTTCCTCCAATTCACTATTTAGTAATGTTGACTTAACATCCATCTGAACTCAGCTGCTACTTTACTTCTTGTCCTCACACCTTCACTTTTATCTCCAATTATCTGCTCCTTTGAATGATTCTTATGTACATACTTAGGAGTCTTAACAGCAGGTTTTGGCTCATTCTCTTCTTCTTCTTCCATTTGTTCTTCTTTATCTTCTTTTTCCTTCTCCTTATTCTCCTCAAGTACATGTCCACAGATAGGATCATCAAGTTCAACTTCACTTCTCTCAATAGGTTTATGTATGTCTTCATCAACTTTCACATTATCACTTTCAACAATCTTTCTCAATCTTTTATTAAAGCATATGTATGCTTTTCTAGTAGTATAGTATCCAAGAAAGATTCCTTCATCACATCTAGCATCAAACTTTCTAAAATTTTCATTATCTCTTTTAATATAACATCTGCTTCCAAATACCTTGAAATACTTCACAGTAGGAGTCTTACCAATCCATAACTCAAAAGGAGTCTTTATGTTGTTGTATCTAATTTGAGCTCTATTAATAACATAAACAACAATGTGTATCACCTCTCTCCAATGCACATCTAGTACATTTGATTCTTCCATCATAGTTCTAGCAGTTTCCTGTACTATCCTATTTTTCCTTTCAACTACTCCATTCTATTGAGGGGTTTTCAAAGTAGAAAACTGTCTTTTTATGCCATGGTGTTCACGGAATGCATTGAATTCACCAAAAGTGAATTCTCCACCTCTATCAGATCTCAAACACTTGATTTTCAAATTTATTTCATTTTCCACTCTTGCTTTGAATATCTTAAACCTATCTAGAGCCTGAGTCTTTTCTCTAATAAATCCAACCCATGTCATTTGAGTATAATCATCAATAAGCAACATGAAATACCTATCACCATTCAGGCTTCTAGTTCTAGTCGGACCACAGAGATCAGTATGAACTCACTCCAGCATTCTAGTAGTAGAGTACTCTTTTCCCTTAAAGTTGCATCTTGTTTATTTCCCCAAATTATAACTTCTACAAATAGCATTAGCAGGTCTTGCGATTTTGGGAAGCCCTCGAACAATCTCCTTTGCATTGATTTTGACCAGGTTATCAAAATTTACATGTCCCATTCTTCGGTGTCATAACCAACTTTCACTGAGTTGAGATACAAGGCATTGACCATGAACTCCCTTAAGCTGATAGATGTTTCCATTAGTTCTTCTTCCAGCAGCAACCATATCTCCATTTCTAGATCCTTTTCTGATTTCACAGGTATTATTTTGAAACACAAGTTTTAAATCATTGGTACACATTTGACCAACACTAAGAAGGTTATGCCTCAAACCCTTCACATAATATACATCATCAGTAATATGCACTCCATCAAAACTAATTGAACCTTTCCCACAAATCTTAGCTTCTAAATCATCACCAAACATAACTAAACTACCATCATATTTCTCAAGTTTAGTTAACTTACTCTTATCTTCAGTCATGTGATTAGAACATCCACTATCAATTACCCAGTAGTCTTCATCCTGTCTTGCATGAAAAGCGGTAACCAAGGTACCTTCCATCCTATTTCTCTTATTCTCCAGAGCCTTCTTTCTTACACATTTTCTAGGGTTAGTGGATACAAATTTACTTTCCAAAGCTAAGAATAAGCATTCACTATCATCAACCTCATTCTTCGACTCATCATCAGAAATTCTTGCTTCTTTAACATAGTACAACTTCTTGTATTTCTTGTCCTTTCTATCTTTATCCTTATAATCCTTGTTCTTCTTATGTGCAGCTCTATTCGGACATCTTGAAGCATAATGACCAATATTACCACAGCTAAAACATTTAAAGGGAAACATACATTTATACTTTCTGGTGCCATTCTTCAACTTCCTAGTGAAGTTTGCTTCCAACTCATCATCACCATCACTATCCAGTTCGTCTTCAATATTCATTTCCTTAAATGTCATTTATGTCTTTTCTTCTATCGTGTCTTCTTTTTGGAACTTTCTCATCTCAAATGCTTGCAAGGTGTCGAACAACTATTCTAAAGTGTACTTCTTAGGATCATACATTTCTTCAATAACTAAGATCTTATCGTTGTAGCAATCCAGTAGGGTGATCATGATATTCTCAATTATATCTTCATCTGATAGTTTTCCTCCTTGATTTCTAACTCCATTTGCAGTTAGTCCAACCCTCTAAAAGAAGCTTGTAAATTCTTCACCTTCTTCCATTTTCAGATTTACAAATCTGCTCTTTACCACCAGCTTCTCTATCAATTTCACTCTTCCATTTCCTTCATACATGTATTCCAACTTCTTCCATACTTCATATGCAGTGTCCAAAGAAAGAACCTTAGCTCACTCATTTTTAGATAAGCCACTGCAAATAGCATACTTTTCCTTCTCATTTTCTTCATAAGCAAAAATCTCATCTGCAATAGTAGGACCACCAGACGGGGGTGTATACTTTGTCTCAATAGCCTTCTAGGTCTTGAAACCAAGAGAGATAATATATCCTTTCATCTATCCCTTCCAATCATTGTAGTTAGTTCCATTGAACATAGGGATCACCAACTTATGTTCCATCAGATCTTCCTTAAGCGGTTAATCTCTACACCAAGGAACCAATGCTCTGATACCAATTGTTAAATAGGCACAGGACAGCTGAGAGGATGAAACATTTATAACAGAAACACAAATAACAGAAAGTAAATAAACATAATGAACACCAGATTTTTATGCGGAAAACCCAATAAGGGAAAAACCACGGTGAGGGTTAACTCACAATATAAAAATATTACAAAACTAAATATAGAGGGTAACTGCCAAGGGCTCACTACCCAGAAGAGGACTCACTGTCCAAGTACAAAGGCTCACTGCCTACAGATACAAAAGAGTACAAAAGATCCACCACATCAATTAACACGCATCTGCAACTTTGAATAAGGATTGTAGAAACCTTTAGCTCACTGCCTTCAGGAATCCAACACAATAAAGAACTGTTGTCTCAACTCGCTCACACACACACTTCTACTCTTATGATTTGTGGCTCACTTTCGTCACTTTACATCACACTGTCATCCAATTCTTCACAATTCAACTTGCTTTTATACCATCCTCAACCTTACAAAATTTCTCCAAAGTTGGCCACAAATACATCATTTCATAATTTCAAATTAGGTCGGCAACTCAACATTCTCATGGTGGGAAGGAATGAGAGTGGACCAATAAAAACATTTTTCAAGATAAAAAAAAATAATATCTCGAATCAACCACACGCTTCGTTAATTAAATTTTATTCTTTGAATGAAGTGTAAACACTAGGTTGGCCAATCTTGATAGAAACATAGGTGGTGAATACCCCTACCCAACACAAATGATTAGACTTAAACAAGGAACCAACCCTTACAACACTATCCACTCCCCTTTTCTCAAACACACACCTAAAGGCTTGTAGTCCTCCAAAACTGAATTTTCTCAATATCTTTTAGAAAAGGTTGTATAGAGGCCTTAAAGACACCTTCTGAGATCCTCTTGGGGACCTAATACAACATACCAAAATATCCTATAAGTTTTCTATGAGACAATACTTAAAACCAATAGACTGCCCTGCCTTTTAGGCCACCAAATAGCCCTCTTTTACAAATGAGGTACCTCCAAAACACTTTATTTCAACCAAATCTCAACTGATAGTCACTAATTATGTTACAAAACAACAAATTCCACCATTATTTCTCAAAGCCTTGACCTCTAGAACATTGTACCATCAAACCCTCAACTTTCATGCAAATAACCTAGGGTTTATTGAAAGTCTTTACTCCTGGGCTTACCAAACTCAACCAATTCCCCCAACACCTCTTAAATTCCCTACACAAACCCAAACAACCATTACATAGAAGTTTCTTTCAACATTTCATCAAAAACCCTCTTTAACATCCCAATTTCACATGGAAAACAATGTAATTCTACCCTAGGGCATCACCCAATTTCAAACAACTCTCTTCCTCTACCTACAGAACCATGAGAACACCTAAATTATAGTGTGTTGGACCCATTCCATGAGTTACAATAGGTATAGTGAGTGGAATGGGTCAATTCAATATTTTAAGAGACAATCAACCCTTAATACAATGCTAACAAGGCAGTTACAGTAAAATGAAGAATTATCCCTCCAATCTCTATAATAGAATCTCAAATATGAAGAAAATGAGATCTAACTCATGGTGCCACAACATAAAATGAATTTTAGAGCACTTATAGATAGTACAAGATCGTACAGTCCTTGGAAATTTTAGAATTACAGAGAAGTTGTAGAAAATAAACGTTGTATTTGATATGAAACTTCAATACAATCTTCAACAACCCATCCTCAAGCCATTTAGAGGATTTTTATGCATATTTAATTAAAATTCTAAGCACCCAATGCCTATAACTAACTTTTAAACTTCTATGTCCCTCTAACTTCCTAAAAGTTGCATTTTTGCAATTTGTTGCTATGACAACTTTTACACTTTTTTGCAACTTTTGACACACTACCGCAAATGACTCACAAATAAACCTATTACATAAAAAAATGGTCTCATTAGACCTTATTTAATGTAAATAGACCTTATCTAATGTAAAAATACCCTAACACCTATACTTGACCTTTTGACCTCCTAAAGAAAACTTCATTTGCTAGGTGCACTTGCACCATAGAACCCCTTTGAAAAAGAACTCATGTCACATGAGTTATGCCTTGTACTAGTTCATCCAAGATTTACACATATTATTTGGTCTACAAATCTTCCCCGCTGGTTCAAACACTAAAATCTTGCACCATACCCTGCATCCTTGACCTTTCCTTTACTTGGATTTGATTCCAATTTTGCAATCAAACCTAATGATGGTCTTCTACCAGTCCCTTGATCAAAACCAATTGATGCTTATACCTTCATTCCTACCAAAAAACTCTCACCAACAGTTCCTTGGATTTTCTTCCCATTTATCTCATCTTCATGCTTGCATCTGCCCTCGACTCTTTTTCCACTTTGTCCCTTTACCACTATCATCAGACCTTCTGTCTTGTCAGCACCATGTACCATTATACTATCAAATCTACATCCCATTGTACCTGCAAATCCTTCATACTTTGCAACCTTACTCCCAACCAAAGGACACACAATAGTTCCTACCATAACATAGCATGCCAATTCCCTATCATCTTATCCTTCAAACCCGAATCAATATTCTCACCTATTGTCCCAGCATTCTCAAGCTTTGAACTGACTATCTTTTGTCTTCTTTTACAACCTCTTCAAGTTATTTCTTCCCACACATGATTACCTTAGCCTCTTTAACCTTACCTTTTTCTTCTTTCACAAGTGGAGTCAAAGTAAATGTACACCCATCCTTCTCTATGGTATAAGTATTTTCTATCCCATCATGCAATGCATGCTTGTCAAACTATCAAGGCCTACCTAGAAGTAAGTGGCAACAATCCATGGGAAAAATATCACACACTACCTTATCTTTATAGCCACTAATTTGAAATTCAACAACAACTTGTTCATTAACCAAAAGTGATTGCCCATCACTCAACCAAGACACCTTATATGGCAATTCATGAGGGATCTTTTGAAAATTCAGTTTGCTAACCATCTCACTTGACACTATATTCTCAATAGAGCTTGAATCAATGACAATTTTGCATACCTTATTCTTGCACTTACATGCGGTTTTAAAGAGACTCTTTCTTTGCAATGGCTCCCTCTCTTTTACTGCCTTAAGTATGGTCTTCCTCGTAATCAATGTTTCACCTATTTTAGGAGCAACATAATAACTAGGAGAATTAGTAATTTCACACTCCTCTTCTTGTACTATTTGAGCCCTCCTTTCAGTCCTCTTTTCACCTCCACTTGATGAAGTACCAAAATTTTCAGGGAACTTGTATGAGGGATGCCCAAATTCATTACAATTGTAGCATCTTCCTACAAATATTTTTGGATTTATTCCTCCACCAATTTACCTCTAGAGCCCCTAAAACCTCCTCTTGCATCAGCACCTTGCTCTTTACCTTTACTTCTTCTTGTTCCTCAAATGGCTGCTTTGATGTAGGGATTGATCCTCTCCCTCTTGTATTATTACCTTTTCCTCTCATAGACTTCTCTTTCCTTCTTTTTATCTTTCCATCCACCCTAATAACCAATTGGAAACACTCTTCAATGGTCTTTGGGTTAGCAACAACCAATTCATCTTGCATATTGAATCTAAGGCCACCTAATTATCTAACCACTTTTTCAACTTCATCTTCATCCCTTCTTGACCTTATACTTAGTTTGTAGAATTCATCCGTATAGGTCTTAACATCTAAATCCTTTTGCTTCAATCCTTGTAATATTTTATACAATTGAACTTCATAGTCTTGAGGAATAAATTTACCTTTAAGTTTTGCTACCATCTTGTCCCAAGAAACTATCCTTGATTTACCTTGCTTTCTCCTTTCTATTTGCTCGTAGTCCCACCATAGAAGTGCATGACCTTTGAGTTTTTTCTTTCCCACCTTCACCTTTTGCTCATTTGAAACGTCTTCACTTTCAAAGTGGTTTTCCATAGATGCAATTCAATCAAGAAACTTTTCCTCATTCAAATTTCCACCATACATAGTAAAATCAACCTTTACCTTATGTGAATCACCTTTGACTGCCTTGAGCAACTTTTCCATCCTCTGATCTTCAGGGTCTAACTCCTCATCTGCATCTTCATATTCTTCATTTGATTCACTCTCCACTTCATCTCTTCTCTTCTTTGTTTCCAAGGCAGCAATCCTTTCCTACACAACATTATGTGATTCCAAAAGCTTGGCATTTTTCTCCTTCAACTCCTGCAACTCTCTAGTAGCACCAACATTCTTAGGAGGCATCCTTACAAATTTGTCTTTTCACCTTCCAACTTGCAAAATTCAATCAATCACCTACAAAGATCTAATAACTGAGCTCTGATACCACCTGATAGCAACCTAGGTGGTGAATACCCCTACCCAACACAAATGATCAAACTCAAACAAGGAACCAACCCTTACAACACTATCCACTCCCCTTTTCTCAAACACACACCTAAAGGCTTGTAGCCCTCCAAAATTGACTTTTCTCAATATATTTTAGAGAAGGCCATATAGAGACCTTCAAGACACCTTCTAAGATCCTCTTGGGGACCTAATACAACATACCAAAAGATCCTATAAGGTTTCTATGAGACAATACTAAAAACCAATAGACTAGCCTACCTTTTAGGCCACCAAATAGCCCTCTTTTAAAAAGGAGGTACCTCCAAAACACTTTTATTTCACCAAATCTCAACTAAAAATCACTAATTTTGTTACAAAACAACAACTTCCACCATTATTTCTCAAAGCCTTGACCTCTAGAATGTTGTACCACCAAACCCTCAACTTTCATGCAAATAACCTAGGGTTTATTGAAAGTATTAACTCTCAGGCTTACCAAACTCAACCAATGCCACCAACACCTCTTAAATACCCTACACAAACCCAAACAACCATTACATAGAAGTTTCTTTCAACATTTCATCAAAACCCCTCTTTAACATCCCATTTTCACATGGAAAATAATGTAATTTTGCCCTAGGGCATCACCCAATTTCAAAAACCTCTCTTCCTCTGCCTACAAAACCATAAGGAAACCTAAATTATAGTGTTTTGGACCCATTCCATGAGTTACAGTAGGTACAGTGAGTGGAATGGGTCAATTCAATATTTTAAGAGACAATCAACCCTTAATACAATGCTAACATGGTAGTCACAGTAAAATGAAGAATTCTCCCTCCAATATCTATAATAGACTCTCAAATCTGAATCAAATGAGAGATAACTCATGCTACCACAACATACAATGAATTTTAGAGAACTTATAGATAGTACGGGATTGTACAGTCCTTGGAAAGTTTAGAATTATAGAGAAATTACAGAAAATAAATGTTGTATTTGATATGAAACTTCAATACAATCTTCAACAACCCGTCCTCGAGCCATTTAGAGTCTTTTTGTACATATTTAATTCAATTTATAACCACCCAATTCCTATAACTAACTTTTAAACTTCTATGTCCCTCTAACTTCCTAAAAGTTGCATTTTTGCAATTTGTTGATATGGCAACTTTTACACTTTTTTGCAACTTTTGACACACTACCACAAATGACTCACAAATCAACCTATTACATAGAAAAATTGTCTCATTAGACCTTATCTAATGCAAAAATACCCTAACACCTATACTTGACCTATTGACCTCCTAAATCAAACATCATTTGCTAGGTGCACTTGCACCAAAACCTAATGAAAACATAAATGAACATTGATGTACACACTTCCCAACAAGAAGATGACATGTGGAATCCACAACACACTTCATTATGCATGATAATACATCTCATATTTCTTTAGATACATCCACAAAAAATGCAATATGCTTCAAACTCTGAACACCTTTCACCAGTTCATCCGGACTATGCAAACCCATACTGAAACACTGAAATATAACTTATGAATCACCAAACTTCAAGCTTCTTTTCCAAAACCTAGAGAACACCATCTCAATAAATATCCCAGATCTGCAAGATCTGAAATAAAATAGCAGAGGATTGTAGAGCAGAAACATTTCTCTCAATCCACAGAAGATCAACTCTGCCAAAAAAATTCACACACCGGTAAATGTAACTTTCATGTACTATCACACCAGCAGCTAAAACTCAGGATATATCACCACAATATCACCATTATCAATCTTCAAATCTGCACAAGCATAGGATCAACACAGGAGAAACAGGGAGCACATTTTGAACACATTCATCACTTTAACTTCTCTTTTTTATTAATTTTCTGAAAAGAACTTGGAAACTCATCAAACCAACACATCTGCAACACCATAGAGATAGCTCCATGTACTCACAACGTCTCAACAACATCTCATCTATACATGTAAAATTTGTAACATATTGAACTGTGTTGACATCAATGATAACACCACCAAAAGTTGCTCATACTTGCAACATATGTATTGCATTATTTCATAATCATGAAGCATTCATAACATCATAAATCATACATCACATGTGCATCCACAAGAGATTATAATCATATAAAACCATCATACATATAGCAATAGGAATCATGTGCATCATCCATACATCATAAGATAGATAATCATACATATAAATGTATAACACCAACATAACATCATAATCCATCATATCATAGAAACATACATAAATCATACATTAGTTAATTGCTGGAAAAATCATGCATCTCACATATATATATCAAAAAACTAATAACTATCATAGTACAATATTAAGACGATCTCAAAAATGGAGCTCATAGGCTCAGTCAAAATATACATATATTTAAGTGTCTAAAGCATAATAAAGAGAGATCTACCTAGTTCTCCCCATATCTCCTAATGGAGATGGTCGTGTGGAAGGAGGTTGTCTATCCTCTATCTAGTAGGATCCTGAGGCCCTATACCTTAATGACCAGTGGTAAGGAGAATTCCTAGGCTGGAAAACCCATCCACTACTCTGACTCTACCAGGAGTGAGTCCTACTCTACAACCTACTCATAGCTACTAACAAACTAGGCTCCATACATTATGGAGGTACCTCCCTCTCATAGAAGTCTCTATAGCAATACTCAACCTAAATAGATATCCTAAGCTCTTGAACAAAGTTTGTCAATGGTCCACTAATCTTGTTGATAAAACCAATCAATCTCTGCTCAGCTCATTATGCCCTGACAACAACCATATCCCTCTCCACCCTCATCTGTTGTACCTCATCTTGTGTAACCTATAGTTGCACCTGTAACTCTACAATATGGGAATTTATTGGATGATCCTCCCCCTTTACATCCATTACCTCAATTATTTGGATCTCCTCCAATGCCTCCTCCATCACCACCCTCTCCCTCTCCTCCTTGTGATCGTGCATCTCCTCATCTCGGCCCATCTCCTCTACCTTGACATCTATCCTGATGTCCACTGTTGGTTGCTCTTCAACCTATCTCTCCTCTTGATGAGGAGATACATCTTCCTCTCCCACTCCCATTTCTACCTCTACTTATCTCACCTCACCCTCCTAATGAGGGGCCTCCTCTGCCTGTCTGCCTCTGTCTCCCCTCAGTGGACAAGGTGGATGAGGTGGTCATCCATCTCTTACCTTCCCTCTCCCATCCCTACCTCTCCTATACCCTCTACCTCCTCCCCCTCCATCTCCCCCATCCCCATCATCCCCTCCATCCTCCCCTTCATCCCCTCACTCTCCATCATCCCCCAACCTTGGCCTTGGCCCTGCAATCCTCTCCTCGGCCCCCTCCAGTGCCTCTCTATAGGTGTCAATTGATCAATATCTATAAGTGATATGGGCCTATGTTAGGCCCACCATGGATCATAATTGGGGGTAGTACCTACATTTGTCACCTCTTTCCTTACCCCCCACTGCAATGGCTATAGGTCATCAATGTCCTGCTCTACTGTAGTAACTGGAATCATCACCCCCATGGTTGTATCTCTTGGATAGACTAAGCAAACTCTGTAGTACCAACTGGTAGCCCTTGCTACTCACCAAACTAATGACGAACCTGCTTTGGAATATATCTCTTTATAATATGTTGTGACTGAACAATGCATCCAATCAAATACCAAGTCTAGCAGCAATATGGAAAATGTGTTAAAAGGCACAGGACAACTGAGAGGGGGGGTGAATCATTTGTCACCAAATTCAAACATAAAACTCCAAACACTTTTCAACTTTGCAACCAAACTATTTTGTTATTAAGTATACATGAAATGCAGATAACAAAAAGTAAAAATCAACACAATAAACACCATATTTTATGTGGAAAACCCAATAAGGGAAAAACCATGGTGAGGATTAACTCATAATATAAAGTAGTTCCAAAACCAAATATATAAGGCTCACTACCAAGAATAGGACTCACTATCTAGATACAAAAACTCACTGCTTACACAAGGAGGGTCACTGCCTACAAAAGAATTACAAAAAAAAATTGGCTTCATAGCTAAAATGAACTAATGAGAGTGCACCTAACAAGTGTTGATATAGTTCTAGTGATGCTCAATAGACTGACTTAACACACTTCATAATTTTCGCACTTCTTCACATTCGCATCAGTGTCATTCCTCACTCTCTTTTTTTTCTACTTCATCTTCAATCTTCAAACCTATCCAACATATATACTCGATCCATCTGCAAGCATTAATTAGGTCGACCTAATTAGATTCAATCCTTGTTTACCAAAAACACCAACTGTCAACTTCAGGCATTCACAAAATCTTTCCAAATAATAAATCAAAATGTGTAGCACACTTTATCATGTCGGCATAGACCTAAGATAGGTCGCACATATATCTGCACAAAAACTAATTCACCATATCACTAATTACCCATGAAGTCGGCCAGAGATAGGCTTAATAGCAAAATGCAATCAACAGAATGATACTGATACACCATACGAGCACTAGAGTATGAGATATTTTGAACTTACATGCTTTCAATATCCATAGACTATTTCCCAAAATTGCAAGTAGCAACTATCAACTGTGAAGAATTGTGGACCAAAATATTAGAGGGTGTAAACTATATACCGCTTTAGATACCGGATAAAAATACTAGATCAAACACTAACTTAGCCTTGCATTCACAATTTGTATAACATGGTGACATCAATGACAACACAAAACTATATAGTTAGCCATTCTTCTTCATTCTTCCAACAAAATGATCATCATCATCAACAAACGGGGTCCCATCTCTGTAAGGCCTCCAAGTGAATGCATACAATATGACTGTCATAACTCTAATAGCCAATATCCTTGACATGTGTCTAAGTAGTTGTTCCTCCATAAATGAAAACATACAGTAACCCTACCCCAAGCTACCTCTGAACTGGTGGTTGAAACATCGCAATATGCTCCCATTCCCACACCATTAAAAGAGTAGTTTCACAACTGATTCTTTGTACCCCTCAGTAGGCAACATTATGGACCTATAAATATAGCATGGCCAACATACATGGCCCCCAATCATACATCACTCCTTAGGTTAGCATCTCGATAAGCACCTCACCCCAACCAACTAAAAATACATGTCTGCCAATTAAGGCACTCAACTCCACCAATAACACTACACAGGACAACGATAAAGAGATCATATTTCTCTACAAGTATGTCCTAATGGATCTTGTACTCCTCTACACCCAACTCCACAATATCCTCATGATCAAAATTTTCCACAATCACAACATACCCCCACTCTAGGTCTTATGACACACACTGCCCACAGATCAGAAATCTCGGGATGTGTCACACATCCTCTACGGTCATTGTAGCCACCCTTGTCGGCAAGTGGAACAAACTAGTCTCTGAGTGCCATCGCTTGGCCAATGCAGTCAGAAAACCCTTGTTAGCCCAGATCACAGGCATAAAGGTAACATAGTACAGTCCTAGGGAAAGCAGTCGATCTCTCTAGTCATTGTCTAACCGCTCCCACAGTCTGAAGGTCGACGACTAGCTCTCTCATGTATAAATAGGTTCTAGTGGAATCTATGATCATAAGTGAACACATTATGTTAGACATAAAGTTTGATTCAACCCATTTAACCTTGTTCATAGAGAAAATTTTACCTAAATTGGGGAAAAAATTTAAACAGGAAAATGTGTTGCATTGTCTAGCATATGTATTTCAACATTCAAATGCATCACAAAATCTGCACATGCGGTTCGCTTTTGCAAATGCGTCGAAATCCCTAACACATGCGGCCTTCTAGTCAAATGCATCATTTAAGCCCACAATTGCATCTCAAAATTACAAATGTGGCACAAAATCCCACATGTGTCACTAAACCCAACACTTGCACCACAAATTTCATTTGTGTCATGAAAAATCAATTGTGGCTAAGTCTTATGCAGTTGCATCACACCAAGAAAATACAATGAACTGCATTCACTTGCGGTGTGCACAATAACAAATGTGGCAAATGGGGTTCGCCACATCTATTTGCCCCCTTTTGGAGCCCTAAATCTACCAAAAAAAATTGAAAAAATGACAAAGCAAGGTTGACATACTTACCGCATCCCTGAGCCCTCTGGTCGTTTATATGTCTTGACTCGATATCTGCAATGTGCAGCATGTAGTACTAGCGACATCTTGGCAGCAGCTCCACAACAAATTTTCATTCTCTCTCACTATTTACTCAAGGTTAAAATGTGCAAATGATTATTTTTAGCAACCTAATCACACTTATACCTTCCTAAAATAGGATTTTTACCTCCCTTTTTCACTAGTTGTGTCAAATGTTGAACCCAAACCCTAATTTGAGCTTTTTGGAGGCCTAAAATTGAAACCTTTTGTTGTCTATGCATGAAATTTTCTTGTTGAAAAACTTTTTTACATTTTTTTAAAAAAATCCAAAATTTGCAAAAAAAAATTGAGGGGGCAGGGGTCTATCCTGCCTTCATCAGGGCATTCTAGGGCATGATCTAAAAAATATTTTCTTAATTATTCTTTGACACAACACTCAAAATCACATTATGTCAAAGAGGGGCAAAATGTAGACATTGAAAAATGTCTTGGTCTATGAACAACATTTTTTCCACATCATTTTCTCTTCTCCCCCATTTAATTAAATAATTTTAATTATTTAATTATTTCTCTTTAATTGCATTCTTCTATTGATTAAATAATTTTAATTATTTAATTAATTCGTGTTCCCTTTCTTTATTCTTCTTTTGATTAATTAAGTAAATTAATATTTATTTAATTACATCCTTAACATTCTCTTTCTTTCTATAATTAAATAAATTTTCATTTATTTAATTATTCAATCTTCATTATTCGTCTATAGTTAAATAATTATTTTTAATTATTTAGCTATTCATTAATCTTTTTTTTCCTTCTATAGTTAAGTAAATATTGGAATTATTTAACTACCCTTTATCACCCTTCCATCATTAAATAATTAATCTTATTTAATCATTCAATATCTATGTCCATTTCCCTCTTTTTTGTTTCCTTCAAATTTAATTAAATGGTCGCACAATAATTTTAATTAAATGCCCATTTCCCTTTTTATCTCACAAATAAATAATATAAATGATTATTTAATCCCTCACATGATTCTCCATGAGTTAAATAATCTTATTATTTAATGTAGTGACAAAAAATGTATCCCTTTACATTTTCTCACTTGTTTGGGCCCTCCTAGCTTAAAATGGACTTAATTTTGCCTTAATTTAGTGTTGTAAAATGTATTTATTTACATCTTCACACTGTGTTGGGACCTCTTAATTAATTGAGCTTAATTATGCCTTAATTGGCACTATAATTCATTTACAAGCCTAATAAATTGCATTTTTCGAAAGGAAAACCCGACAATAATTAATACTTACACATAACATTTTACCTTAAGCAATGTGTGTTCCAAGAATAGTGACCTGGGACCCATTTTCTCATGGGTGAATGGGTCCTCCCTAAGCCTTTGAACCAAATTTTAATTTATGTTTTTGGTAGGATTTTAATGTCTCTAAATGTATATTCAAATGTTGTCTTGTGATATTTGAATTTCAGGAAATTAAGAATACATACCTATAAATACAAGGTTATTTTCTAAGTTTCACCTATCATTTTTTATGAGAGAAAAAGTATAGCAAAGTTTATGATCAAGAGCATTCAAGAGGAGAAATATCACAGTTTTATTACAACAATCAAGATCCAATAATCATGTCAAATTCTTCTTGCATCATGCATGTTTGTGGAGCTAACATTGTGATGTAGGTTTCATGATCCATTCAAGTGTTCAAAGAATTATTTTAAGCAAGATTCAAGATTAGGATCCAAATCCATTTCAGTCATCTCATGCAAGTTGTAGATCTACATTATCAAGGTTCCTTCAAGGGTTTGTTGAGTGATAACATATATTTTTTTATTCTTCATTCCCTCTTTCATGTTTCATTTCAATTCAAGGTTTGATTACCAAAATGGTGTTTGACCGAGGAAAACCCCCATTCACGAAAAAAAAACATTTTTCTCTCTTGTGTGTATGATTGTAGATTTAGATTGAAGAAGGCTTGAAGATCTTTTGAAGATAAAAATTGAAGGAGTTGTTAAAGTTGTCATCTTCTCATAGAAACTCAAATCTCGAAGTTGTTTTAGAATTTCTAACACTAAAACCTAGAGAATTTGGAAGTTCATAGATAGGACCATAGGCTCTTGAAAGTTGTAGAAAAACCTTCACCAGAGACCCATTCACCCATGGGTGAATCAATCCCAAGCAGGCTTCCAAAAACAACATTTTTTGAAAGGTACACAAGATTCCCCCTTCTCAGATCTACATTTTGTTTTTTATGTTAGCATTGAGTTTCATCTTCAAGATCCAAGTGTTAAATTGAATTTTGGTGTTACTTTACTATTTTTAGTTTTTCTCTCCAAAGTGTTGTTTTACTTGAACCCTTGTCCTCAAGCATAAAAATAAACTTGAAGATTTTCACATTGAATTGATTCACCTAAAAGGGTTTTTAGTCAATTCTTTGATGGGATCTCATTTCTTGTATGATTTTTAGGAAGATAGGTTACCTTAGTTTCCATACTTTGCATAAACCCAACCTATTTTTCTTCATTTCATTTAATTCCTCCACTTTCCCTCCACTTCCTCTTTTGAATGTTGACTAATGATTCCTTCTGGTCTTCTTTCAATCTTGACCATCTATCCTTAGCCATCCCTAACCCCACTACTCTATGGTGCATGAAACCTCAACTGTTGATCTTGGCATCTTTTTGACTTTCGATCTCATCCATCCATTTGAGAAGCTTTTCTATAAAAAATTATTGTTTCCTTCATTTTGGTTTTACAACCAGATTCTCCAAAATTCTTTCTATTTTGTCATTGTCACTTGCAGGTACTTGGACACACCAAAATCTAGGGGAAAGCTTGCAACTTGAGAATAATGGAGGAGAAACAAGGAAGATAATCAAGTTCAACATGGGGAGCGTAGATTAGTGTTGCTATTCATTTTCTTTTCATGTTGATTGTGCTTTCTTGTTTTGGATTTGGGTATTCTTGGCTTATATTCTAGGTAGAGTGGTTGCTACTTGGTCTTATCCTTCTTATTCATGAATTTTTCTCTTCCTTACAATATCCTTTGCTACACATTTTTCCAAAACTCAAGAGATTATGCCTTAAACCCTTAACATAGTAGACATCATCAGTATTATGTTTTTCCTCAAAACTGATAGAACTTTTTCCACATATCTTAGCAGATGTATCATCACCAAATCTAACACATCCTCAATCATATTTTTCAAGTTTAACAAACTTACTCTTATCACCAGTCATGTGATTAGATCATCTACTCTCAATGATCCAGTAGTTTATCTCTTGTCTAGCATGGAAAGTAGATACCAAAGTACTTCATTCTTATCCTTTATCTCTAGAAGACTTTCCTTCACACATCTCTTAGAGTTAGTAGAAATAGTTTCATCTTTTAAAGCCATGAACAATCATTTACCATCATGATCATCTCCATAATCAGATTCATCATAAAAAATACTTGCATCATCTCTAACATAATAACTTTTCTTAATCATCTTACCTTTGTTCTCCTTATTTTTGTATTCAAAGCTCTTTTTGGACATCTTGAAGCATAATGACCTATCTTTCCACAATTGAAACATTTGAAAGAAAACTTACCATTGTACTTACCGTTACCCTTCTTCATTCTCCTTACAAAATTAGCTTCTATATCATCAAGATCCTTCTTATTTGACTCCTTGATCTCCTCTAATTTTCTAGCCTTAAAAGCAATCTCAACTTTTGCACCACTATTTATACCAAATTCGCTCATCTCAAAAGTAGTTAAAGAACCATACAACTAATCTCTAGTATATTGATTTAGATTTGCAAATTCGTCAATAGAAAAAACATTATGACTATAAGACTTAGGAAGACTTCTGAGAATTTTATTTACCACTTTTGGTTCTTTGAGTTCACCACCAAGACCTATGATGGAGCTAACAACTTCATCTACCCTTTGCATATATAGCTCATAATATTTTTATCTTTTGACATCCATAGGTTCTCAAACATGATTTTTATATTCTGCATCTTAACTTCTTTGACCTTATCATCTCCTTCATAAATGCTTTCTAACTTTATCCAAATATCTCTAGCATTTTTCATACTCATCACTTTCACTAATTCAAAATTAGTAAGACTATTTAAGAGATAATACCTTTATTTACCATTGCTTTCATAGGCTTTGATCTCATCAACAATACTTGGACCATTTTCAGGTTTAGTGTATCCATTCTTAATAGACCTTTAGACATCAAATCCAAGATAAACTAGAAAACCTTCCATCCTTGTCTTCCAAATACATAATTTGTTCCATCAAACATAGGGATCTCTTTCTTGTGTACCATTCTAGATCTATCTCAAGCAGTTAAGCTTTCTTCCAAGGAACCTTTCTCTAATACCAATCGTTGAATGCATAAGACAACTAAGAGGTGGGGTGAATTAGTTGTACCTTAAAACTTCAAAACCCTCATAAACATTCAGATCCACATTCATTTAATTATCCCTTAAACTGTTATAATAATTTAGCATGAAAATTAATTAGCATAAATTGAAACTTAATCAACACCATGCACAAGAGAACACTAGATTTATGTAGAAAACCCAAGATGGGAAAAACCACGGTGAGGATTAGCTCACAATATAAAGTAATATCAACACCAAATACAATAGGGATCACTTCCAGAGGGCTCACTACCATAATAGAAAAGAAGATAGAGAAGAGTGTTACACAAATAAATCCATCTCAATGCAATAGAAAAATCCACTACAATATCACCAACACCTTCACAGCTTAACTGAAGAATTGTAGACACCTTCTACTCACCACATCCAATAATCTAAAACATGAAAGCTCACACTGTACTTCCCAAATTCACACTCCAACACTCTAAAATTTGCACCATTCACATCCTACTTATCTCTCCTTGCATCCCTCAACAACTCAACTCATATGTATATCATCTTCAACCTTGAAACCATTCTCCAAGGTCAAATTATGCACATTAACTATGCAAATTAAAATTAGGTCAGCACCAAAACACTTATGTGGTGGATAGAAATGAAGGTGGACCACACCACTCCTTATCTGGGACCCAAATCTATAACACCACACTACAACATGCTTCTACAAACAATAAACATCCACCACAATTAGTGTAAACACCCAGGTCTATCGTTACCCATGTAAACACCATTAAAATTTTAAGTACATGCTTCCTTTTCCCAACAACAACTCACAGACAATAAATATCACCTAAACAAAATCTAGAATATTCCATAAACACCCTAAAATCCAAAAAAATCCTTCACAACAACTTTCACCTTAGGAATGTACACACCCAGTACACTCAAATAACTTTGTCATAAGATGTTGCTTAAGAAACTAACTTTTGAAGCATCAAACCTCAACCAACTTTAATTGAAGAAATATATCAATGCTATAAATTGTTGGCAAGAGACACTACAAATTTTTTCAAGTGTTTTCATTGATGGAAACCCTTGTCAGCTAGTGGATCCGCACATCATCATTTACTCATACCGGCACACAGATTGAAGATAAGTGGTTATATGTTTGGGAAAACAGAGCATCTGGTAGTTTCGTGTTCTTCAATTCATATGCATATTTTCTACTTATATTTTGTGTTGTGGATCTTAGGGAGTATTGTTTGATGCATAATATGTGTTATTCATAAACCTTGGTGCCTCGTATCAATTTGGGTGGAAGTTAGAAGGTCCAGTAAACCAATTTTTTGTTTATCAATGTTTGAAGGCCAACTTGGTGAATATAATGTGTCACGGATATTTGAGGTGTTATTGGTTAAGTATTTGTGTGTTTGTACATTTTTTTTGGGTCCCCATTATATTATGGCTAACTCTTGTGGATGTGCATTGATTATTATGAATGATCTAAGCTGACAGTTTGTGAACATTTCTTATTTTGTTGAGGCTAACTTAAAGCAATTGAATTCTTGGTAGCGGATATATATATGTGATTGTTTATATCATTTCAGTGTGTGTGTTTGATGTGAGTTGATGTATGTTGCAAAATTTTGAAGGTTAGTGAAGCAATCATGCATAGTTTCACTTATGCATTAAGCATTCTTGTGAAGTGAATTGAAGCAGAGCAGAGTGAAGTGAAGAATCAGTGTGAATGTCCTGAATTTGATTATTGAGCCTAACCGGAACTATAATCAGGAATTTGTAGATGCTACTCTATCAGTTCAAACCCTTGGAAGTATTCCAAACTTTTGTAAGGCAATGAGCCTTTCTGATTTTGAGCAGTGAACTCTAGGTAGTGTGCCTAAATGCAAGTGCATTCCCATTTGTAATCTCTTCTTTTGAGTATACTCAGAACTATATTGTGGATTAACCTCCACCGTGGTTTTTCCCCTAACAAGGTTTCCACGTAAAAATCCTTGTTTTATGGTGTTGTGGTTATTTGTCTTGTGTGCATGCATCTTTATTTTGGTTGAATGTTTTAAGCACTTTAAGAATCAAATTAATAATGTTAAAATTTACACAACACTGATTCACCCCCCCTCTCAGTGTTGCTTGATTCCAACAATTGGTATCAGAGTTCAATTCCTCAGAAGAAGCTTAAAAGCTTGGGGAAGATCTTGGAAAGTGTTTCAATGGATTCAAGTAGTCTTCAACAACAACTTATGGAGGCCCTAGATGATCTTGATCAGGAAAAAGCTAAAGTCTAGGAATTACAAACAAATCTCATGAATGCTGAGAGACTCATTGAGTCATTGAAAGATAAAATCAACAAGTCTAGGGAAAAGAGAAGATAACTCTATGATCAGATCAAATAGGAAGACAGTAAACGCATTGTAGATGAGCAACTGAGTCATACCCTAAAAGAAAAGATAGAAGAATGTGAAAAGCTTGCCAGGGATAATGCAGTTCAGAAGCATGAAATGGAATCTATCATGATGAGAATGACTAAGGAAATTGAAGACAAGAAGAAGAATGAAGAAAAGCTTGCCCAATCTTTGAAAGAGAAATCTAAAGAATGTAGTCGAATTACTAATGGATTCATGCAGATGGAACTAGAGTTAGAACAAACCAAAAACAATGAGAAAGAGCTTGACAATCACATTATTGATCTCAAAGATGAACTTGCTACAGCAAATGAATTCAAGGAAAAGTTCAAGATTAGCTCAGCCAAGCTTGATGAACTGATTAAAAGTCAGAGGACTAATGGTGACAAGTGAGGTCTTGGATATGAAGAAGGAGAAAGTTCTAGATCTGGACAAAGAAGATTCAGACAAGGAAATCACATGAACAACACTGGAAAGTATTCGGTAAGACAACCTAATGCTCAAAGGTTTAACGGTATCTATTATACTTGTAATAAATTTGGTCATATGGCAGCTCAATGCAGAAGTAGAATGAATTCAAATAGTCCATCATTCTCCAATCAATGCTTTAACTCTAACAATTATGGTCTCAAGTCAAATGAATGCAAAAATGTGTTATACATCTTATATAGAGATGTTAGATGTTATACATGCAATAGGTTTGGCCATATTGCTAACCAATGAAGATCAAGAGAAAGTTAGTGGAACAATTGGTTTGGACAGAGAAATGTGGTATGCTACAATTGCAACAAAACTAGTCATATTGCTAGATTCTACATAAGAGGTCTAGTAAATCATAGAAGAAGCATGCAGAATGATGAAAAAGGAAAAGGGAAAGTTACCAAAAATTAGATTAGGAAGTAGATGAAGAAGACATGGGTGAAAAAGAGTCCTTCTGTTACAGGAAATGAGTCAGCACCAGAATCAGCTTCTGGTAATTCCTCTGGGAATTAGGTTAAGGGCTCTAGCCTAGGGGGAATAGTCTAGAAAATCCTTCAAACCCCTATAGGTGATTGACATCTGGAATGTGGATAATTTCAGTGATTGCATTAAATTGATCTACTGATGTTGTTGAACAATTGGAGAAAGTATCTATGCATAATTGAAGGTCCGCAGAAGAATTATCTCTTACAGTGCATGGGAATAGGGTATCCGGATGAGACAGAGAAAAAGCATTTATTGCGACAAAAGGTTAGGTGTGTGATTGATAAAAATTTACTTCTATCCTTCATTTGTTACTTTGCATTTTGAGAAGTTTTAAGAGCTCTGGAGTGATCTTTAGTGAAATTTGGCGAGAATTCAAGTGTGAAGGCGATTTGAAAGTTCAAACCCTAATTTGGCAAAAAGGTATTTTTCAGAAAATCTTGCAAATCTATGAATTTGTAAAAATGGCTACTCCATTGGTAGTTGAAGTTAAAGATAGACCCCGTCTAAAGTTTAAATGGATTCCTTTCAAGTTTGTTGAGACCGAACACTTAGGTGCATTTTTGTCTAGTCTATACAGTGTTTTGCACATTGAGGATATTAGGGAATATGTTCATACTAATATTGAAGAGTTAGGAAGCTCACAGCTGCTAAATCTATATTCCAATCACATTGTTGGGGAATATTTCTCTGTTAAGCCCGAATTCAAAACCCTAGAAGAGAAGAATTTCACAAAAATTCTGAAATTCCCTGTGTTTGATGAAATCGAATGGGTTTGATACATCTTAAGTTGATTTCATGAAAAATTCATGTGGTTAAATCAACCCTTCAAGATTACAAAAGAGGCTATAAGTGTTGTTACAGGTCTTAATTCCTCTAGTGGATTACCGATTTTGAATTATGTGAAGAATCAAATAGTAATTGATGCAACTGGTTCTATATATGATAAAAGAGCAATGACAATTGATGATATCATTGATGTGGGTGTGAAATTTTCTTCAATGGTTATTGGATATAAGATATATCACTCCAACAGAGAAAATTTTGTATCTGGTACTACCATATATGCAACCTATCAAATGGTAAAAGAGAATGCAGAATATGATTTGTGTGAATTGCTTCAAAGTCAGTTGATGGAAAATCTTGTTCCAGGTATTGGGAAAGTGCATTGGGAAAGCAACAAGCTTGTTGTTGTTCAGATCAAAGACATGTTATTTAGTCTTAGTGATTTTCAAAAAAGGAAAACTACAATTTGGGGATACTTCAAGAACTTTCAGAATGTAATGCAAGCCAGGGAAAGAATTCCCACTTCTATTATGGAGAAGTATAAGGATACAATTTTTTTTATGGTGGATATTGATCAGTGCTTAATGGAAGTGGTAGAACCCAGAACTGTTTGGATTATGCCTATGGGATATGAAGTTGACGAGAGAATTTTGGAGCTATATGCTCAACATCTGTTGAGTAAGCCTGTGAATTTGTCAGAAGAAAGATTTGGAACATATGTAGAGAAAAGCATGCAATTCCATGAACAATTGAAGAGACCAATGATTGTCTGGAAAATAAGAAAAGAAGTGGAAGTTTTTGCAGAAAGAATGGGCATACTTACAAAAGCTATAAGAGAAGCAAGAAGAAAAAGAGAACAAGTTGAAAGTGAAAAAGGTAAAAATCCTGCTAAAACTAAATCTGCTAGTCCGACAGTATCTTCTGCTAGAACCAAATCAACAAGGAGCTCAGTATCCCTATCCGGTCATGCAAAGAAGTTAGCCCCTGCAAAAGCACAAGTTAAGGCTTCTGGTAAAAGGAAGAAGGACAAAAGCACAAGAGTGTATGAAGTTGTTTCAGAAGAAACAAAATCTGATGAAGAAGTCAAGGAAATAAAAGTTGCAACAATAGTCAAGCCCTCCAATGATGAGGAGAAAGCTAAGAAGAAGATGAAGTCTGGTAAACCTGGTATGGCAGTAAAGGAAGTTGAAGGAGGTATAATTGAGGATGGAAATATTAATCCTCTGTGTGAATTTTATGGTTCCTTTGACACTGTTGGTCAAAGAGTCCTTGAAGAAGATACAATACAATATTTGAACAATTTTAATATGACTCTTGTTGAGATAATGGCACAATTGCCTAAGGAGTTCTATGACATTTTGGAAATGAGAAGAGTTAGTGCTAGAACTAAAGAAGAGCAGTTGAGAGAACGAGTTCTTGCAAATATAAGTCCAGTAATGTCTGTAGAGGAGATGAAAGCAATCCTAAAAGAAGCAAAAAGGGAGTTCAAAAGCAAGTCAAGGATAAACAAGCTTATGTTGGGTAAAACTGAAGAAGTGGAAAAGGAAACTGAAGGGAATTTGAGGAAAGTTCTATTGAAGAAGAATATTGATGTTTCCGAAGAAGAAAATGTGGAAGAATTTTCATCTGGTCCTGTTAATGAAGAAATTACAGTTGAGGACACTCAAATTCCTCCTGAGGTACATGATTTAGAAGAACCTATGGAGATCGAAGCCCCTAAAATTGTATCTGTTGAAGAGAAGGAGATACCAGCTAAAGAATTTGAAATTGCAAATGACAAACAAAAGTCTATGGTTGAGGAAATAATGCTTGAGGAAGATAAGGTTGAAGTTAAAGGAGTTTCAGTAGAAGCAAGAGACACTGCAGAGGTAGTGATGAAATTTCTGAAAGAGCAAAAGGGAGAATTTTATTTCAAGTTGGAAGACACCCCTATTCATTTGTCCACTCTATCCCCAATCTAGAAAATGAAAGTCACATCATTTGCACAAGCTAAGGCTAGTGAATAAATTTTGAAGTCTCACATTGAGGATAGTGAGTTATTGAATCTTGCATCAAATATTCTAGAGAAGATCATGCCTACACATGTTAAAGATCCATTTGGTTCCTCCTCTGGTGAACTGAAGAAACTTATAAATTCGGTAAGCACTCATTTTGAGTCACTTGAAAAGTCATCCTTGGTTAAAGTTTAGAAGGATTTTGATGCTAGGAAGTTCAATAGGTTGAAAGGATTGATAGCTAATGATAAATCCTTGTTAGCTACCTATGTGAAAAATGTTCAAAGCACCTATCAGAAGGTGGAAAGATTCACAAATTATGTTTGTCCCTGCCCAAACTTACTAAGGAAAATGAGAAGTTTAAGGATTATGAAAAGGAGTTAGTTTCTATTTCTGATGTGTTTGATCTGCTAACTGTTTCTATTGGTAAGCATGAAGGTCAAGTTATATCCTTACTTGACAAAATAAAGAGCTTGAAGTGAGAAAATGACAGAGTTGTGGAAAGATCTGGTGAACTTAGAGGACTAATTGGTCCAAAGATGGAGACCATGTTGAATGCTTTGAAAGAAGCACAAGATGCTATGGTGGTCAGTGACCCAACAAACATTGAATCTGCAAAAGTGCAATCCTATTTAATCTATGGTCACATAAATATTTTGGAAAGTCTAAAAAAGTGTTGGGACACAAGCTTGAACCTGTTAAAGACAAATTTTGTAGACATTTTCAAGTTTGTGTAAGTTGTTTGAAGCAAAGTCTATACATATGTAGTTTTGAAGTTTTTGTTTGTAGAAGTTTGGTATGTGGATTCCCCATATTTTCCATTGATGTCAAAGGGGGAGAATAGATCAATGAAAAATGCATATTCATCTAAGGGGGAGTTGTAGTTTTGAGATATGGATAAAGATCTTTTTTTGAAGTTTTGGTTAGCAGTGTATTTTTGTTGGTACTAATCTGACACTTAGTCATTTTTCACTAAGTGTTGCCATCAATGCCAAAGAGGGAGATTGTTGGCAAGAGACACTACAAATGTTTTCAGGTGTTGTCATTGATGGAAACCCTTATAATCTAGTGGATCCACACTTCATCATTTACTCATACTGGCAGACAGATTGAAGATTAGTGGTTATCTGTTTGGGAAGAACAGAGCATCTGGTAGTTTCATTTTCTTCAATTCATATGCAGATTTTTTGCTTATATTTTATTTTGTGGATCTCAAGGAGTATTTTTTGTGCATAATATGTGTTATTCATAAATCTTGGTGCCTCGTATCAATTTGGGTGGAAGTTAGAAGGTCCGGTAAACCATTTTTGTGTTTATTAGTGTTTGAAGGCCGACTCGGTGAATATAATGTGTCACGGATATTTTAGGTGTTATTGGTTAAGTATTTTTGTGTTCATACATTTTTTTGTCCCCATTATATCATAGCCAACTCTTGTGGATGTGCATTGATTATTATGAATGATCTGAGCCGACAATTTGTGAACATTTCTTATTTTGTTGAGGCCAACTTGAAGCAATTGAATTCTTGTTAGCAGATATATAAATGTGATTGTTTATATCATTTTGGTGTGTGTGTTTGATGTGAGTTTATGTATGTTGCTAAATTCCAAAGGTTAGTGAAGCAATCATGCATAGTTTCACTTGTGCATTAAGCATTCTTGTGAAGAGAATTGAAGCAAAGCAGAGCTAAGTGCAGAATCAGTCTGAAGGTCCTGAATTCAATTATTAAGCGTAACCAGAGCTATAATCAAGAATTTGTATATGCTACTCTATAATTTCAAACCCTTGGAAGTATTCCAAACTTTTTTAAGGCAATAAGCCTTTCTAGTTTTGAGCAATGAGCTCTAGGTAGTGCGCCTGAATGAAAGTGCATTCCCATTTGTAATCTTTTCTTTTGAGTATACTCAAAACTATATTGTGGATTAACCTCCACCATGGTTTTTCCCTTAATAGGGTTTCCACGTAAAAATCCATGTGTTATGGTGTTGTGGTTATTTTTCTTGTGTGCATGCATCTTTATTTTGGTTGAATGCTTTTAGCACTTTAAGAATCAGATTAATAATGTTAAAATTTACACAACACTGATTCACCCCCCCTCTCAGTGTTGCTTGATTTCAACATCAACATGCCTTCAGATCTATAAGACCTGAAACCAAACTGTAGAGAAACACAAAGCAAGAACATTTCTCCTAGACACCTCTACAATACACAGTTCACACAATGGTGAACATAGCTTCCTTGTTAAATAGGTGCAGGACAACTGAGAGGGGGGTGAATCAGTTGTCACAAAATTCAAACTTAAGACTTCAAAACTTATCAATTCCACAACCACACTATTATGTTATTAAGCAAGATCATGAAACACAAATAACAGAAAGTAAATCAACACAATGAACACCAATTTTTTACATGGAAAGCCCAACAAGGTAAAAACCATGGTGAGGGTTAACTCACAATATAAAAAGATTATAAAACTGAATACAAAGGCTCACTGCCAAGGGATCACTGCCTAGAAGAGGACTCACTGTCCAAGTACAAAGGCTCAATGCCTACAGAAAGGACTCACTATCCAATAGGGAGGTTCACTGCCTACAGATACAAGAGAGAACAAAAGATCCACCACAACAATTAACACGCATCCACAGCTTTGAATAAGGATCGCAGAAACCTTTAACTCACTGCCTTTAGGAATCCAACACAATAAAGAATTGTTGTCTCAACTCACTCACACACACACTTTTGCTCTTATGATTTGTGGCTCACTTTCATCAATTTGCATCACACTTTCATACAACTCTTCACAATTCAACTTGCTTTTATACCATCCTCAACCTTACAAACTTTCTCCAAGGTCGGCCATAGATACTTCATTTCATAAATTCAAATTAGGTTGGCAACTCAACATTCCCGCAATGAAAAGGAATGAGAGTGAACCATTAAAATATTTTTCAAGATTAAAAATAATATCTTGAATCAACCACATGCTTCCTTAATTAAATTTTATTCTTCAAATGAAGTGTAAACACCAAGTTGGCCAAACCTAATGAAAACATAAATGAACATTGATGTACACAATTCCCAACAAGAAGATGACATGAAAACTCCACAACACACTTCATTATGCACGAGAATACATCTCAAATTTCTTTAGATACATCCACAACAAATTCAATATGCTTCAAACTTTGAACACCTTTCACCAATCCATCTAAACTGTGTAAACTCATACTGAAATACTAAAACATGACTTTTGAATCACCAAACTTCAACCTTCTTTGCCAAAACCCAGAGAATACCATCTCAAGACATATCCTAGATCCGCAAGATCTGAAATGAAACAACAGAGGACTACAAAGTAGAAACATTTCTCTTAGTCCATAGAAGATCAACTCTACCAGAACAATTCACACGCCGGTGAATGTGACTTTCATGTACTATCACACCAAAAGCTAGAACTTAGGATATATCACCACAAGATCACCTTTATCAAATCTTCAGATCCACACAAGCATAGGATCAACACAAGAGAAATGTGGAACACATACCAAAGCACATTTTGAAAACATTCATCACTCTGACTTCTCTTCTTTATTAATTTTCTCAAAAGCACTTGGAAACTCATCAACACAACCCATCTAAAATGACATAAAGATAGCTCCATGTACTCATAGCATCTCAGCAACATCTCAACTATACATGTACAATCTACAACATACTAAATTGTGTTGACATCAATGACAAAATTAATGGAAACACCACCAAAACTTGCTCATACTTGCAAGAATCTCCCCCTTTGTCATTGATGGCAACACATGATGTGAAAACCATCAAAGACAACATCCTTCACAATATCCCAGGAGAACACCTTCTCTTCCTCTTCAACTATTTTTCACATGAATTTCTCTCCCCTTTTTACATCAATGGAAAAGATCAACAACTCTAATCACTCCCCCTTAGGAGTACACTCATACTACAACAATGGAAACCTTTTCTACTCCCCCTGCAAAGTAGACCCATTTATCAATCCACATAAATAAGGAATCTATGAATTCACTGTACTCATGCACCTTCATGTGCACTTAGTTTCGAGGTTCAATGACCCCCAACCTCTCCCTAAGATGCTCAAAAGTATCCTTCAGAAGAGCCTTAGTAAATATGTCTACAATTTGTTCCTTTGTTGTCACATACTCCAATTTGACTTCATTCTCTAGCACTTTTTCTCTTAGGAAATGATGTTTGATAGATATGTGTTTTGTTCTTGAATGCATAACCATTTTCTTTGAAATGTTTATTACACTTGTGTTGTCACAAAAAATAGAAATAGGCTCATCACATATCACTCCAATTTCTTTCAAAGTTTGCTTCATCCACAAAACCTATGTGTAGCAGGATGTTGCAGCAATATATTTTGCCTCTGCAGTGGATAAATAAACCAAGTCTTGCTTTTTACTCAACCATGAAACTAAGCTTCCACCAAGAAAGAAAGCACCACCACTGGTACTATTCCAGTCATCTATACATCTGGACCAATTAGCATCACTATAAGCACTCAGGGTGAAATCATCACTCTTAGGATACGATAATCCATAATCTGGTGTACCTTTAAGATATCTAAATATCCTCTTTGCAGCTATAACATGTGCTTCTTTAGGATCTTCTTGGAATCTGGAAACTAAACATACTACATGCATAATATCCAATCTAGTAGCAATAAGATATAATAGTCCGCCAATCATAGATTTGTATTTGCTCTAATCAGTCCTAGCAAATTCATCATCTTTACTCAATTTGCATCTGGTTACCATAGGAGTACAAACCGGTTTGGAATCATCCATCCCAAACTTCTTCAACAACTCTTTTACATACTTAGATTGTGAAATGAATATCCCTTTATTAGTTTGATTCACTTGTAGACCAGGGAAGAAATTCAATTCACCAATCATGGACATCTCAAATTATTTCTACATCTCTTCAGCAAACTTTTTCACATGCCTTCATTTCCACCAAAAATTATATCGTCGACATATACAACTACTATCAACATTTTGTTACCTTGCACTTTGAATTAAATATTGTTGTCAACAAAGCCTTTGTTGAATCCTTTCTTTGTCAAGTATTTGTCCAATCTTGCATACCAAGCTCTAGGAGCTTGCTTCAGTCCATACAATGCCTTCTTCAACTTACAAACAATGTCCAATTTTTCAAATAATTGAAACCCTTCAGGTTGTTCCATGTACACTTCTTCCTCTAATTCGCCATTTAGAAATGCTAACTTAACATCTACACTTTGAAGTCCTTGTGGGCAGAAAATTCCAAAAACATCCTAATAGCTTCCATTTTGGCCATAGAGGAAAATGTCTCTTCAAAATCTATACCTTCAACTTGTGAATATCCCTTGCATACAAGTCTTGCCTTATTCCTTACAACTTCTCCACTTTCATTTAGCTTATTCCAGAACACCCATTTCAAGCCAATCTCATTTTTATTCACAGGCCTAGGGACTAGTTCCCATGTTTGATTCTTTTCTATCTATTGCAACTCTTCATTCATAGATTTCATCCAACTCTCATCTTCACATGCTTCACTTATAGATTTGGGTTCAATTTTAGACAGTAGACACAAATTTACCTCAGCTGCAACTCTGCTTCTTGTCATCACACCTTCACTTTTAACTCCAATTATCTGTTCCTTTGAATGATTCTTTTGTACATACTTAGGAGTCTTAACAGTAGATTCTAGATCATTCTCTTCTTCTTCTTCCATTTATTCTTCTTTCTCTTCTTCTTTCTTCTTCTTATCTTCCTCGGGTACATGTCCACAGATAGGATTATCAGGTTCAACTTCACTTATCTCAATAGGTCTGTGTATGTCTTCATCAACTTTCACATTAGCACTTTCAACAATCTTTCTCAATATTTTATTAAAGCATTTGTATGCTTTGCTAGTAGTAGAGTATCCAAGAAATATTCCTTCATCACAGCTAGCATCAAACTTCCCAAGATTTTCATCATCTCTTTTAATATAACATCTACTTCCAAATACCTTGAAATACTTCATAGTAGGAGTCTTGCCAGTCCATAACTCAAAAGGAGTCTTTGTGTTGTCATATTTGATCTTAACTGTATAAAAAATATAAAAAGCAGTGTGTATTGCCTCTCTCCAATACACATTTGGTACATTGGATTCTTTCATCATGGTTCTAGCAGCTTCTTGTATTGTCCTATTTTTCCTAAATTCAACTACTCCATTCTGTTGAGGGGTTCTCAGAGAAAAAAATTGTCTTCTTATGCCATGTTGTTCACATAATGCATTGAATTCACCAGAAGTGAATTCTCCACTTATCAGATCTCAAACACTTGATTTTCAAATTTACTTCATTTTTCACTCTTTCTTTGAATACCTTAAACCTATCCAGAGCCTGATTCTTTTCTCTAAGAAAAGCAACCCATGTCATTCGAGTATAATCATCAATAAGCAGTATGAAATTCTTGTCACCATTCAGGCTTCCAGTTCTAGTCAAACCATAGAGATCAGTATGAACTAACTCCATCATTTCGGTAGTAGAGTGCTCTTTTCCCTTAAATTTTTATCTTGTATGTTTCCCCAATTGACAACATCTACAAATAGCATTATCAAGTCTTGTGATTCTAGGCAACCCTCGAACAATCTCTTTTGCATTGATTTTGACCATATTATCAAAATTTACATGTCCCATTCTTTGGTGCCATAACCAAATTTCACTTATTTGAGATACAAGGAAATGACCATCAACTCCCTTCAGCTGATAGATATTTCTGTGAGTTCTTCTTCCAGCAGCAACCATATCTCCATTTCTAGATCCTTTTCTGATTTCATAGGTATTATTCTGGAACACAATTTTAAAACCATTGCTACACATCTGACCAACACTCAGAAGGTTATGCCTCAAACCCTTCACATAATATACATCATCAGTACTATGCACTCCATCAAAACTAATTCAACCTTTCCCAAAAATATTAGCTTCTGAATCATCAACAAACATAACTAAACCACCATCATATTTCTCAAGTTTAGTGAACTTACTCTTATCTTCGATCATGTGATTAGAACATCCACTATCAATTACCCAATAGTCTTCATCTTGTCTTGCATGAAAAGTGGTAACCAAGGTACCTTCCATCCTATTTCTCTTATTCTCTAGAGCCTTCTTGCTTACACATTTTCCAGGGTTAGTGGATACATATTTACTTTCCAAAGCTAAGAATAAACATTCACTATCATCAACCTCATTCTCAGATTCATCATCAGAAATTCTTGCTTCTTCTTTAACATAGTACAACTTCTTATATTTCTTATCCTTTTTATCCTTATCCTTATAATCCTTGTTCTTCTTATGTGTAGCTCTATTCAGACATCTTGAAGCATAATGAACAATATTACCACAACTAAAACATTTAAAGGGCAACATACCTTTATACTTTTTGGTGCCTTTCTTCAACTTCCTGGTGAAGTTTGCTTCCAACTCATCATCACCATCACTATCTAGTTCATCTTCAATCTTCATTGCCTTAAATGTTGTTTTTGTCTTTTCTTCTATCTTCTCTTCTTTCCAAAACTTTCTCATCTCAAATGCTTGTAAGGTGTAGAAAAATTGTTCTAAAGTGTACTTCTTAGGATCATACATTTCTTCAATAACTGATATCTTATCGTTGTAGCAATTTGTTAGAGTGATCGGGATCTTCTCAATTATATCTTCATCTGATAGTTTTCCTCCTTGATTTCTAACTTCATTTGTAGTCAGTTCAACCCTCTGAAATAAGCTTATAAATTCTTCACCTTCTTCCATTTTCAAATTTACAAATCTGCACTTTGCTGCCAGCTTCTTTTTCAATTTCACTCTTTCATTTCCTTCATACATGTCTTCCAACTTCTTCTAGAATTCATGTGCAGTATCCAAATAAAGAACCTTAGCTCGCTCATTTTTGGATAAGCCACTGCAAATAACATACTTTTCCTTCTCATTTTCTTCATAAGCAAAAATCTCATCTACAGTAGTAAGACCTCCAAACGAGGGTGTATACTTTGTCTCAGTAGCCTTCTAGGTCTTGAAACTAAGAGAGATAATATATCCTTTCATATGTCCCTTCCAATCATTTTAGTTAGTTCCATCAAACATAGGGATCACCAACTTATGTGCCATCGGATCTTCCTTAAGCGACTAAGCTCTACACCAAGGAACCAACTCTCTGAAACCAATTGTTAAATAGGCACATGACAACTAAGAGGGGGGTGAATCAGTTATCACAAGATTGAAACTTAAGATTTCAACACTTATCAATTCCACAACCACACTATTTTGTTATTAAGCAAGAGCATGAAACACAAATAATAGAAAGTAAATCAACACAATGAACACCAAATTTTTACATAGAAAACCCAATAAGGGAAAAACCATGGTGAGGGTTAACTCACAATATAAAAATATTATAAAACTAAATACAAAGTCTCAATGCCCAGAAGAGGACTCGTTGTCCGAGTACAAAGGCTTACTACCTACAGAAAGGACTCACTGTCCAACAAGGAAGCTCACTACCTACAGATACAAGAGAGAACAAAAGATCCACCACAGTAATTAACACACTTCTATAGCTTTGAATAAGGATTGTAGAAACCTTTAGCTCACTACCTTCATGAATCCAACATAATAAATAACTGTTGTCTCAACTCACTCACCACACACTTTTGCTCTTATGATTTGTGGCTCACTTTCGTCACTTTGCATCACAATTTCATACAACTATTCACAATTTGACTTTCCTTTATACCATCCTCAACCTTACAAACTTTCTCCAAGGTTGGCCACAAATACCTCATTTCATAAATTCAAATTAGGTTGGCAAATCAACATTCCCACAGTGGAAAGGAATGAGAGTGGACCAATAAAACATTTTTCAAGATCAAAAATAATATCTCGAATCAACCACATGCTTCCCTAATTAAATTTTATTCTTCGAATGAAGTGTAAACACCAAATTGGCCAAACCTAATGAAAACACAAATGAACATTGATGTACATACTTCCCAACAAGAAGATGACACGCGGACTCAACAACACATGTCATTATGCACAAGAATACATCTCATATTTCTTCAGATACATCCACAGCAAATGCAATATGCTTCAAACTCTGAACATCTTTTACCAGTCCATCCAGACTGTGCAAACTCATACTGAAACACTAAAACATGAATTTCGAATCACCAACATTCAACCTTCTTTGCCAAAACCCATAGAATACCATCTCAAGACATATCCCAAATTTGCAAGAACTTAAACAAAACAGCAAAGGACTGTGGAGCAGAAATATTTCTCTTAGTCCACAAAAGATCAACTCTGCTAGAACAATTCACACACCGGTGAATGTGGATTTCATGTACTATCACACCAGAAATTAAAACTATGGATATATCACCACAACATTACCTTTATCAAATCTTCAAATCTGCACAAGCATAGGATCAACACAGGAGAAATGTGGAGCACATACTAAAGCATATTCTTAACACATTCATCACTCTGACTTCTCTTCTTTATTAATTTTCTCAAAAGCACTTGGAAACTCATCAACACAGCCCATCTACAATGACATAAAGATAGCTCCATGTACGCACAGCATCTCAGCAGCATCTCAGCTATACATGTACAATCTGCAACATATTGAACTATGTTGACATCAATGACAACATTAATGACAACACCACTAAAACTTTCTCATACTTGCAACATTCATCTTCTCAATGATCCAACACACCAAATTTTGGATATAACCCCTCTGAACTCTTCTAATAAACATATTTGAAATTCATAGGCAGATCATCAATCTATAAGAAATGTAGAGCAATGGCAGAACACTACTCTACAACCCAAAACAACATTGTAGCTCACTATTTTCTCCTTTTATCAAATTTTCTCAAAAACACTTGGAAACCAAGCACCAGAAACACATACTCATCATTTTCATCACTTACTCAACTATATATCCATAGATATAAGCTTATCAAAGCAACACTAGAGGTTGACTCCAGTAGCTTACTAATGACAACATAATGCAGCTAATCAAAGCATCATCAACCAACAACATAGACATCACATGCTCTTGCAACAATATTCTTATCATATAGTTGACACCAATGAAAATTCAAGCTTGTTGACATCAATGACAACACCAATTTATCATATTTACAACATCTCATCCTTCATCATCTAATATATTTATGACTTCCTCTAGTGACCAAACAAACTTTTCTTCACAAGAGAAAAGATTACTTCCTACTCCTTATCCTCTATTTAAGAAAGAGCATATTTTGTTGGGCTTATCAAAGCCCACTTGATTACTCTTCCTCCTCCAACACATAAGAAATTTCATAAACATAATAAAGAAAATAATATTTTTGTGCATATCATCGAGTGCTTGGACATTCCACCAATGAATTTCAAGCCTTGAGCAATAAAATACAACTTCTCGATTATGGTGCTATCACTCTTCCATGCATTGATGCACCTATTCATCTTAAATGATAAAATATATTCTATGGTACTTCTCCTTACTATGTGGCATTTGTAGCTTTATGTATATGCTCATTTCCACTCATAGTGGTACAATATTACATGCAACCATACTTTATCCATGGTAGCAACACGATAGTATCTAAGCTTGCTTGTCCTTGCCTATACACTTGGGGGCAAGGATAACTAGTTTTTGAGGTGTGTATAATTCTTAAGAAGCCCTCTTGAAGATACCATCTCTCCTCTATCTCCCCTTTGTTTCCTTAAAATATCAGCATATCAAGTATGCTAACATTTTAAAGGGGGGCATATCACATATCCATTTTCATACATTAACACATTGACATCTTGTGAGCTTTAACTTATTGTTGTTCCCCCTTAGTGGTGGTATTGCTCATAATGCCCTATGAAGCATGGTTATCAATACATTCATTGTGGCATTAAACATTTATGCACTCCCTTGAGTGTGATTATCAAATCATGACATTAGACATTTATGGAATATTCATAGTCACCTAGCATAACGTAACTTGTTAGCCTATAAATTTGTGCATTTTACATGGAAAGTAAGCATAAGGAAACTTTCTAGCTAATAGATCCATGTATCTCATGATTTAACTAGCATAACACAACTTTCTAGCCTCATGGGACCTATCATTTATCATTTTACATGGACACCTAGCATTACACAACTTGTTAGCCAATAGATCCATGTATCTCATGAGTAAACTAGCATAACTCAACTTGTTAGCCTTATGACACCCACCATTTATCATTTTACATGGACGCCTAGCATAACACATCTTACTAGCATGTGTTCTTTATAGGACCATTATTTATCACATCCATGGTCACTTAACATAACACAACTTGCTAGCTTGTGGTCTGTGGGGTCTTTTTAATGAGCATGACCTTTTTTGTATTGATTGTTTTTAAAATTATGTTATGTTTGTGATTTAGAGAAATGGCGCTTGGTAATTGAGACAACCTTACATACTAAGGTCTCTTTACCTTGCTAACTTGAATATTTAGTTTTATATAGTGTGTACTAACATTTGTTGTTATGTGCTCTATGCTTCATGTTTGCTTTATGTTGTCACACCATTTGCTCCATGTGCATGTTGTGTTTTCACCATATGCTTATCATGTTTTCCTTATGTATAATGTTTGTTTATTTTGTGTATCTCATAATTTTTCTTCATGTATTTCATTTGTGTTCTATGTATCCTGTGTGTTTTCTTCATACATTTTGTGTGTTTGTTTCATGTATTTTGTGCATGTTTTGTGTTTGCATCATGTATTCCTTGAATAAATTGTGTATTTCTTGTATGCTTGATGTATTCCTTGTATTCTTCATGTAGGCTTTGTATGTTTAATGTGTATTATATTGCTTTCTCATTGTATTCCTTATGTATGATCAAATTTTCCCTTGTCCTGTGTGTGATATATCTACTTTATGTTTGTGACATGTTTATCTTGAAAGTATGGATTGATAGGATCCTAAGTTTGGGGGATATTTCATCTCTCAACTTGGTGTCATCCTATATCTTTGGAATATTGATAAATAAATCTATCTTCTTCATTCCTTTAATGTGAGTATGAGTGTAAGATCATACCCTCACTAAACTGGGGGCTAAATGTAGTGTCATAAATTGTCACCCTCGATAATTTCACACAATATTGACACCCTATTTTGGATTCAAAATTAATTATATTAATAATTTGTTCATTTTGGGGCTAGATTGGGAAAATAAATTAAAATCCTTGACATCCCTAGAATCTTGGGCCAAAAACACCCAAACTAGGGTGAGGGAATCCTAGTCCTAAGGGTGTCCTTTTTAAATGTTAATCACTTTTTCAACCTTGAGTGTTTTAAAATGACCACAATTTGACCTATGCTAAAGAAAATTAATTTTGATGCATATATAAACAAGTTTTCCCTCTCATTTGAATAACTAGGCACTATTATGATAATCATGCACTATTATACTATAATTATGAAGATATATGCAATATCTTCTCTACATGTGGACTAACCTCTTGTAGGTCTTTAAGGAAATTTAATCATCAATAACCAATTCTTTGTGGAAAATTATGGTGTAACATCACTTCAATAGGGATTTCATATCTAAGGTAACATTATTAGTCGCCATTTGTTTATTGCAGTCATTTATTGTTTACTTTACCTCTACCCAATCGAGGGTAAGCACTCTTTACCATAAAAATTTATTGTTATGGAGGTGGAAACACCAAAACTAGGGTTTTACTTAGGCATGCCCTATATAGCACAATATTTTCCCTCTTTCTATGTGTGCATGTCAAATCCAAAACTTTCATCAACAACAAGTTCCAGAAAAGCATAGAGCAAACTTGTAGCTTTCAAATCTTAATTCAAGTGTTAAAAAACCCCCATTCCTATACTAGGGTGCTCTCACCCCTATCCCTCTTATTCAGGCTCAAATTTCATACACAGGTTCCTCTTTTTCTACATTTCCCATATTTTTATTCATTTCTATAACTTTTTATTTTTGTCTATGCAATAATTTGTGTTTTTAGATCTAGGGTTTATGCCAATTGGGTTAATCAAATAATACATCAAATCTTCCCTCTTTACAACAAAGGAACCAAACCCTTACAAATTGACTCTCCTTTGAAGTAGTTAGCCAATCATCAAAACCCTTATCAATTTGTGTTCCAATGTTAAGTCCAAAAAGGAAAGTTGGATCTAAGCTAATTTACTTGTTGGTTCTTGGATCACCTTCCCACTTAACAATAAATATATAAAATATACTTCTATTCACTAGAATTAGAGGGAATTGTCTCAAAACAAGACAACTAATCAATACATGTTGAGGAATGTGGCTCAATAGTTGAATCATGGCTAGTGGTGCTTTCAATAAGAGGGGATGAAGATGTGTGACAAGGAGGAGGTAACCCATAAGTATGGGGGTCAAAAAAAAAATCACCTTTATCAATATAAGAGGGGTTGAATTTTGAAAACACCCAATCATTTCCATACAAATGATTTGAAGGTTGAGAAGGTGAAGGGGGTCAACTATAGATGAAAAATATGTGTTAATAAAAGGTGTGTCAAGTCTTTTTTGTTCAATAAGGTCATAATAGACCATCTAGTAGTGTTTTGAATCCATTTGATCAGTTGGGAGTCACTTTGTTGAAAAGTTGCTAAATCTTGTAATTGTTGTCATATAAAAGTTGCAAAATGTAAAAGTTGGGAATACCAACGGTCAGTTGGGATTCAAAAGGTTGTTAGTCAATTTTTTGGTTATTTTTTGGTTGTGGGAGGTTAAATACAATGTTTGGGGTCGAAGAGAAAGGTTGTTGAAGATTTTTGTTGAGAAAAGCAATACAAACTCCATTCTTTTCTGCATTTTCTTGTGAAATTTGCTGCTACAGATTATCCCATTCATCCGTACAATTTTTTTTTTCTAAAAGTGATTGACTTTGATGAGGGAATGAAGTAGAAACATTCTAGTTTTGATTTGACTAAATTTCATTGATTTTTTAGATTTTTATTGGCATTTTACCACAGGCGGGTCTGTACAGACAATCTTAAGGGTTTGTAGATATTTAAAATGGACTAATGGCCCATTCCACCATCTGTATCTCCTAGATCTTGGTGGAATTGGTCCAATATGATAGGTTTAGATGTTAAGGTGATTTTTGAGAGCAGGGGAAGGAAATTGGTGGTGTTTGGAGTGTTGTCCTAGAGGAATTCTCATGGATTTTGGCTTGAAATGAGTGGTTAGAAGTTGGAGTTTGCATAAAATACCATGGTAAAGGTTGGGTAATGATCTCTTTAGCATGTGCAAACATTTTTGAAAGTGTTTGAGGCTTTGTTAAGGCGAGATTGGTTTGGGAATATTGATTTTCAATAAACCCCTCCTACAACTAGTCAAAGTGAGAGTTTGGTGTTAAGGTGACTTGGAGAGTGTTTCACCTGATAAATATTGTTGATTTAGGGATTTTATGGTCTGTTTATGAATCTCCAATTGATTTTTGGGCTTGAGGGAGTGATTTCATAGGTGATGCTTTGTAAAAGTGGCCTAATTAGCCCAGGAGGGCAACGTAGCAACATCAAATTGAAGAGTATGTTCCAAAGTAACCCTATGGGGTTTTGAGATATGTTTTGTAAGAGATTAAATGGTGTCTAAAAATATAAATGATTAGTGGGTTTTAGTTTGGATTTGTGAGATAGGTCCAAGAAATTAGGTCTCTAGACCTATAAGGTAAACTATGAGATTGCATGAGGAATCACCCTTGTTGGGATTTTGGAGATTAAAGATTTTTTGAAATCAATTGAAATTGTGTTTGTTGATTGATTACCTCCCTGCTTTGCATCAGTTGGTATCAGAGCACAGGGTGTAGATCTTTTGGAAGGAAAGAAGGTGTGAGGAAAAGTGGACAAAATGCCTCCTAAGGGTAACAATATGGCTAGGAAGATGCAAGAGATGGAAGAGAAGATTGAGAGGGAGATTAGGAAGTTGAAGGAACTACAAAATAGGTTGGTAGAAAGGTTGGAAAGTGTTGAAACAAGTTAGAAGAGAGGTGTGGTTGTAAGTGATGAAAGTGACTCTAAAGAGGAAGAGGATGAAGAGTATGAAGATGTGGATGAAGAATTGGATCCTGAAGAGCAAAAGATGGCAAGGCTACTGAAGGCAGTTAAAGGAGATAAACATAAGGTAAAAATTGATTTTCCTAGGTATGGAGGTAACCTTAATGATGAATAATTTCTCGATTGGATTGCAGCATTGGATAACTACTTTGAATGTGAGGATGTACCTAATGAATCGAAGGTGAAGATAGAAAAAACCAAATTGAAGTGGCATGCACTAGTATGGTGGGATTATGAACAAGTTGAAAGGAGAAGGAAAGGTACGGAAAGAATCATTTCTTGGGACAGAATGGTGGCAAAATTAAGAGGTAATTTTTTACCAAGTGATTATGCAATTCAAATGTCTAAGAAACTTCAAAATTTAAAACAAAGGGAAATGGATGTCAAAACTTATACTAATGAGTTTTATAAGTTGAGCATAAGAGCAGGTCACATGGATGATGATGTAGAAAAGGTGGCTAAATATCTCAATGGGCTAAGGTTTAACATTCAAGATGAGTTGAGTTTGCACAATCCAAGGACAATTGAAGAGTGTTACCAAATGGAAATAAGGGCTTAATAGAAACTCAAAAGAAGGTAAGACAAATAAATAAGAGGCAGAGGCAGAAATTCAAGAGGAAGAGGCACATTTAACACTCCAAGGTAGTCACAAGAAAGTCAAGAAAACTCAAGCAAGGTGCAAGAACAAGTTGTTGATCACAGAGGTGGCTTTAGAGGTTTCAGAGGAAGATATGGTGGAGGTAGAAATTCAAATACATTTTTAGGAAGGTGTTATAATTGTAATCAGTTTGGGCATCCAATATTGAAGTGCCCTGAAAGACAAGGCTTTATTTCAAGTGGAGGTGAAAGAAGGAATCAGTTGGTGCAAGAGGATGATAGTGAAAGTGTGAATTCTCCTAATCAACTTGTTGCTCTAGAAGTTGGGGAAACATTGATGGTGATAAGAACACTTCTCAAAGCATCCAAGGAGAAGGAGATGACTCAAAGAACACAATTGTTCAGGACCAGTTGCAAATGCAAAGGCAAGGTATATAAGGTAGTGATGGATTTTGGTTCTACTGATAACATGGTGTCAACTAAGATGGTAGATAAACTGAAGTTAGAAAGAATACCTCATGAAACACCATATAAAGCATCTTGGGTGAATGATAATCAATCAATTTTGGTGAATGGACAAGCATTAGTTGAGTTTAGTATTGGTGGCTATAAGGATAGGGTTCTTTGTGATATTTTACCAATGGATTGTTGTCATTTACTACTTGGAAGACCATGGCAATTTGATAGGAACTCACTTTATGATGGAAGAGATAACACATATCATATTGAAAAGGATGGTATTACTTTCACACTAACACCATTGTAGGAGGATGATAAAGCAAAGGATAAGGAAGAAAAATTCATCATGTTTGGAAAGAAATAATTTGTGAACATGGAGGAAGAAAGGCATGAAAACGTGGTAGCCACTTCAAGACTTGAAGGTACTAAGATGGCAGAGATAAAGAGTAATTTGATTTTGTTGAGAAAAGATGATGAAAAGGTGACAAAGATAGAACTTCAAGAGAAGGTAAAGGATGAATTGGTTGATAAAAAGCAAGATAAGTTGGAGAAGCATAATGAAATTATGATAGGGATAGTCCTTTTTCCTTTGGCTGTAAAAGCGCATAGAAGGCAATCAACTGTTGTTGATACAGAGTTATGCAAGTCAGAGGTTCCTAAACCTGGTAAGGTAGTGGTTTCTAAATCTGATAATATAGTAGTAAAGGAGAAAAGTGGAAGGAAACAAGTTGAAATGCAAGCGCAAATGAATGAATTCAGGTATGCAACAAGGGTTAAGAAAGGAACAATCCAAGAAAAGAATGGAAGAGGCATGTTTACAGGTGTGAAGGCAAGTTTAACCTTAGTCCCTGATGAGGGAAATCTAAGAGGGCAGATAACAGGTCAATGTGTGAAGATTGCAACATTTAACTCAATGGAAAGAAGTATCTAATGCAAAGGCTTTTGGAAGACTAAGGAGATGGTTTGCACAAATGGAAACTTAGTTTCCAAGGGACTTGGAATCTTTTTCAAGCTGGTTGTATGGTGTAGGGGCACCATGTTAAAGCATGTAAATGGTCTTAGGTCAAGTTGTTTTTAGGTTATTTTTGGTGTGTCTAGTCTTGTTTTTGTTCAATAAGGTCATAATAGACCATCTAGTAGTGTTTTGAATCCATTTGATCGGTTGGGTCACTTTGTTGAAAAGTTGCTAAATCTTGTAATTGTTGTCATATAAAAGTTGCAAAATGTAAAAGTTGGGAATACCAACAGTCAATTGGGATTCAAAAGATGGTTAGTCAGTTTTTTGGTTAGTTTTTGGTTGTGGGAGGTTAAATACAATGTTTGGGGTTGAAGAGAAAGGTTGTTGAAGATTTTTGTTGAGAAAAGCAATACAAACTCCATTCTTTTCTATATTTTCTTGTGAAATTTATTGCTACAGATATCCCATTCATCCGTATAGAATTATTTTGTTCTAAAAGTGATTGAATTTGATGAGGGAATGAAGTAGCAACATCCTTGTTTTGATTTTAATAAATTTCATTGAGTTTTAGACTTTTATTGGCATTTTACCACAAGCAGGTCTATATAGACAATCTTAAGGGTATGTAGATATTTAAAATGGACTAATGGCCCATTCCACCATCTGTATCTCCTATAGCTTGGTGGAATGGGTCCAAAATGATAGGTTTAGATGTTAAGGTGAGTTTTGAGAGTAGGGGAAGGAAATTGGTGGTGTTTGGAGTGTTGTCTTAGAGGAATTCTCATGGATTTTGGCTTGAAATGAGTGGTTAGAAGTTGGAGTTTGCATAAAATACCATGGTAAAGGTTGGGTAATGATCTCTTTAGCATGTGTAGACATATTTGAAAGTGTTTGAGACTTTGTTAAGGCAAGATTGGTTTGGGAACATTGATTTTCAATAAACCCCTCCTACAACTAGTCAAAGTGAGGGTTTGGTGTTAGGGTGACTTAGAAAGTGTTTCACCTAATAAAGATTGTTGATTTAGGAATTTTGTGGTCTGGTTATGAATCTCTAATTTTTTTGAGGGAGTGATTTCATAGGTGATGCTTTGTAAAAGTGGCCTAATTGGCCAAGGAGGGCAACGTAGCAACATTAGATTGAAGGGTATGTTCCAAAGTAACCCTATGGGGTTTTGAGATATGTTTTGTAAGATATTAAAGGGTGACTAAAAATATAAATGGTTAGTGGGTTTGAGTTTGTATTTGTGAGATAGGTCCAATAAATTAGGTCTGCAAACCTACAAGGTAAACTATGAGATTGCATGAGGAATCACCCTTGTTAGTCTTTTGGAGATTAAAGATTTGTTGAAATCAATTGAAATTGTGTTTTTTGATTGATTTCCTCCCTGCTCCACATCAATATGATGCCTTAATTATAAATGAAATTTTTGAGATAGGATTAAATAAGATATTGACATGTGTCTTAATCCTATACAATGAGACAACTACCTCAACAAATATTAAATGACCTAGGTCACAAGAATTAAATAAAATCCAACTAGATAAGACAGATAAGATATTATATAAACAACTAAGATTTATAAAAAAAAGAAAATAGGACCTAAGTAAACTTAACATGTAAATAGGACCCACTAATAACTAGTTAGGAAAAACACCTATTTACACCAACACCCTCCCTTAAGTGCAACTTAGGGAGTAGATTATCATGCAAATGATGAAAATATGTAATATGGGTCTTGGATACAAGGCCATGTTAGGTACCCATATACAAATAAAAATGCAATATCTCACAAACAAAGAAAGGGATAAAACCTAGTGGGACAAAACTCCTCCCCAAAAGAGAGATAAAAGCAAGATGCTCTCAATAATGAATGAGAAGGATAAAACCCCATGTGAGGATAAATACCCCCCATAAGAGATAAGTAGAGATACCATGTAAACCCCCCAATATAGTGTATCCTACAAATATGGTAGATGCCTGACAATGAATGTTGAAGATGATCCAAGACCATCGAACAACATACCTCCCCTTAGGAAGAAAAAAAACCAAGATGATATACAATATGTCTTCCCAATCCTAAAAGGAAGATGCATGAAGAAGGATGATATGTGATGTATTTGAATAATAATCAAGTGTCTCCATGTCTATGTTGAAAGGTATCACACTCCAAACAAATGTTTTAGGCCACACTGCCAAAGAAGACGATCGAGAATCTCCTAGAAATGATTGTAGAACATAATCCAAAGATAAAGATACCCCCTTTGAAGACAAAGAAGCCTCCTCCAATTTTTTTCCAAAAGAATCCACACTCATGTCAAACTATGAAGTATGATCATGTAGAGAATAAATAAAATGTTCATAGTGTTTCATCATAACAACTGAAGAAGGATCATCTCCATCAAAGAGAAGATGAATACAATAAATGATGTCTCCCAAATTTGAAATGCAGGACTCACAAAATAAACCAGCAATATTTGTCAATTACTCATCCCAAGTAGCCATCTCTAGAAGATGATGTATGTCTTGTTGCACTAAATCACAAGGAGTCAAAACTATGGAATCACAAGCATCGCCAAGTGCAACAATAAATGAAGGAGATAGAATATCAACACGTCACTCAATCCTTAAAATAATACCAAGATTTGAATGGCCATACTAAATCTCATCAAAAATGTCTACACAAGATGCCTCAATGTGAAAATATGCTAAATTAATAGGAGCAAAATTTTAGGTGTAGACTTAAGATTGGTGGTCAACCTCCCCATTTCCAACTATATCTCTGTTATGCAAATCTTAGATTATGACATAATCTAGTTTGAACTCAATACTACTACCTGCTCCACCATGTGTGATCTGATAGATAGAAAATATATTAGTTGAAAATAAAGACACACAAAGAATGTTATTAAATGCTCTATCATCCATGTCAATGGATCCCTTCCCATAAAAACATATGTGTTGTTAGCCATCAATATGTGTGGTGATGAACAAGTCTCAAATGTAGTGGACATACTCTTTGATGAAGCCGTGTGATGTGAGGCTCCTGAATCAAGTGTCCACCTCTTTGACTTAGAATCTACAACTACAAAAAGTGTTTTCCCCTTATATTTATCAGACTTTTATGAAGAAGAAGATGAACCCTTTTATGATGATGAAGAATTCATTTGAGTCTTCTTAAGAAGATGCTTCAACTCATCGATCTTTTTTGAATAACATTGATTTTCATCGTGCCCTATTTTCTTACATTATGGACATGTAGGCCTCTCCTTATTAGATGATTCCCCTTCAGAGGGAGAGGATTTAGATTCTTTATGTGGCTTGTTCTTTTTCTTCTTTTTCTCCTTACCAAGATTCCCTAATTATTTTTGTACCTTATACTTGCTAGCCAACAATGTTGTGACTTGGAAGACTTGATTAGACCCATTTACATTCACTTCACTTCCTCTTGGATTAGGATACTTTCAAACTCATAAAACTTAGGATCAACATATGATGCTTCCATAGAAATCCGATGAGTATGAAAGCTAAAAACAAACACTAAATACTCAAGACCAAGCTTGGACAACACATTCAAAATCAATTGTAAATCATATTATCATTGTTGCAATCTTTTAGTTGTGTTCTTAGTTGTTTGATCTTGGAGATTTAGTCTTGGATGTGGTCAAAAAATTTAGGATCAATATTCATCAAATCATTATTAATTTGATATCCCCTAATCTTGTTCAATTTACCATATAATTTCTCAAAAGTCCCCTAAGCCTCTTTAGGTGTTTTGCATGATTCAACATGAAATTGTAAATCAAATGAGACTAATAAACATGTGTATACAAGTCTTTTATCATGATCAAGCTCCCATTTTTCCAATTCTTTAGCATTAGTAGGTTGAGGAATGGTTTCCTTTAGATAGCCAAGACAACCCTTCCCCATGAGATAATTCCATACTGATTTTCTCCATGAAGCATAATTATATGGAGTTAGGAGTTCAATTTGAGATTTCCCCATTGCAAGAACACACAACAAGCAAAAAAAGGCAATAAACCACTACAAGATTACCCCCCAAATTACTCAATCAAGAAACCCCCACAACAATGTATAAGTATGGCACTTTATACTCAGTGCGATTACAAATGAAAAATAACAATGAAGTGGACTTGATCTTAGTGCTTACAGATGCTAAATTTGGTCACAAGCTCAAAGTAAAATTTTTAAAATTTTACACATAATGGGATCAATCTAATCATACCATTATAAATTACACAAAAAATTATGCACTTTCAAAAACAAATTCACCCAAAAATGTTATCATAGGAGCAAGAATAAAGCCTCAAAAGTTCCTAAAACAAGAACAACTCAGTAACACCTATGAGAATCTAAAAATTTTATAAAAAAAAACCGAAAAAAATGCATCACTAGAAAGAGCACAAAATTCTACCCCAAATCAAAAAAAATATTGAAAAAAAAGAGTTTGTATGACCAAGTTATGAGCCTGCGAAGTTGGACTGTGAATTCAAAATTGTTGATGAAGAGGGCGGCATATTGGAGCGACCTGTTGACGATCATTTGGCCATCAAATTTAACACAATCGTAGATGATGGTCATTTAACTGTCAAATTTAAGACAATACTTTTGACAATCATTTGGCCATCAAATTTAACATGGTATTTGATGATGGTCATTTGGATGTCAAATTTAAGGTAGTCAACCAAAAATTTAAAAAATCACCAAAAATGAAGTATTATATATGAAAATAGAGATTTTTGGTAATTTTTTATCGCAATGGCAGGGTCAGATTTGATCCAAAATGTTCTAAAATGAGGGCTCATTGTTGGATATGGTAACAAACCTCCCTCTTCAAATCCTCATAGATTTTGCCTCAAATGTCTAATTTGGATGAAAAAAAAGAAAACATGACTTTCTTGGGCCCTTTGAATTCAATGGTAAGCTTAGGTCTGCACCAACAAACTCCAAAATAAATTTGCAAAATAAAGTCACAAAGAGGAATCCCCCAATCACACCCAACAAAATCTTCAAGCCAAAATAGTCCTTTAGATTTGGGAAGAAGTCTACAACATCAAATCTCTAATCCCATGTAGGAGTTAATGGTGAACTCCTCAACACCCTAGGATCACCTATAAGACAACAATAACTTTGACAAGAGAGAAATGGTATAAATATGTTGGTGTGAATAAATTCCTTGTACCTAATTAATTCACTTACTAGGGACTTAGGGGACATATTCACATGTTAGTTTTACTTAGGTCCTAAGATTCTTTCTAGAAGACTTAGTTGTCATGTCTAGATTTTATCATTTCCCAGGTAGTTATGATAAGTTGTCTCATATCATATGATTAAGAAACTTGTCATAATATTATGACATCTTATGCCTCACCTAGGCTATATAACCAAGGATCTCTTTCACATTGTACATCAATTCTTTTTGCATTCATTGATAGGAATATAGTTTATTCTTGTCATATTGATCTTATGAGTATTTTGTGCCTTCCATAGGCCTTTAGATCTTGGGTGGCTATCTCCATAACCAAATCTTACATGGTATCATAGCAAGTCGGGTTCCTTTGGCTAGTATTTTAGGAGTTCTTGAGTGAAATCTTATATTTTCTTGAAGCATTGAGTATGCTCTTCTCTTGCATCTTTGCATGATTTGAAGAATTAGAAAGGTGTGATAGAAATACTAGATTTTGGGGGGGGGTTCCCTTTTTGGATTTTTATTTCAGGTGCATTTTGGGAGCTTGTTGCATCAGATCTGAGCTCACCATTATGTGCAGAGTGCCCGAGAAAGTCAAATTTTCTTTTTGTTTCATCTTAGTTGGACATTGGAGGCCAAATCTACAAGGGTTTGAAGATTGAAGGTAGTTGTTAGATCCAAGAGGTAGCTACCACTTCATAACATTTTGAGCTAAAAAGAATGCTACCATCATGTCTAGAAGGGCCAAAAACCCTAAGATTGACTGCCAAATTGTCAAATTTGGACAAAGTTGTCCTCTGAGGCAAAAGCAAATTGTTGGTCGAGCCGTACGACCCAACCATTATTATAGTTGGTACGAATTTTTTTTCAAAAAATATTTAATTTCAATAAATTTCCTATAAAAATTTTCATAAAAAAACTAAGTTTTTTTGAAAATTTTGATTTGAAAAGTTTTTTTTTAAATCAAAAAAATATATATTGTACCCTACACAGGCAGGGTACTCAGATCGTACTTTCCTGTGCAAGTATACAATGGCCATGAAGCCATGTGAAGTAGGCCCCACAAGCCACGCCAACAGTGACATAAGAAAACCAACAGAAACTTCCAAAAATTGATGAAAATCTTAAATCCCGATGGCATATTCTAGATTTTGTCAAGATTCCCAAGACAGTTGACCAATAGAATATTATAGTGAATATTCCAAGATTTTGTTGACTGGAAGACTCGCGCCAAACCATGACAGTTAGTCGACCATCAAATTTAGCCCCATAGTTTGCTAACATTAGCAGGGCATCATCACTTTTTTGAAATTTTTCTACCCCTCATGGATGGAATTTTTTATTTTGTAGTTCAACTTCAAACGACCATAACTCAGTCATATTGACTCCTTTTTCTGAGAATTTTTTTTATTTGGGCTTAATTTTTGCACTCTACACATTGGTGTAGATGGTTTCTAAATTTTATGCAGGGATTTTTCAAAAAATTCAATTTGTCATAGGTTTTGTTGAGCAGGCTCCATTTTTGGAACTTTCAGGGTTCCATTTGGGCTCATACAGACTCCTTTTCAGGTGAATATTTTTTAAAAGTGCATTTTTTTCAAGAAATTCACAGTGGTTATTTTGTATTCATTATGAATAAAAATTGTACTTTCAGCACATAGCCTTATTTGGCTCATTTTGGCATTTGTATTGCATAGATCATAGTTTGATCTTTTGCATTCTGATCACAGTTTGATCTAGCTTGATTGTCGCAATTTTAAGCATCGAAATCAAAATTCCACTTAGTTATTTATTTCAAGTGGCAATTGAACTGCACTAAGTATAAAGTGCCAAATCATTTGCTTTGGGGGGGTTCCTTGATTGAGTGAATTTGGTGGGTTTGTGTTGTGTGATCATGCTTTGAGTTCTCTTTTGTGCTCTTCAGATTTCAGCCATGGGTCTCCTAAGTTTTCTCTTTTAACTCCACATAACTATGATCTTACAAAATATTATGCTATGATTATGGATACAAGATTTCCAAGTTGAATATCTGATGTACATATGATGCCTTGCTTATAAAGGAAAGTTGCGAGATAAGATTACACAAGATCTTGACATGTGTTTTAATCTTGTACAATGAGACAACTACCTCAACAAATATTAAATGGCCTAGAACACAAGCATTAAATAAAATCCAACCAGATAAGATATGATAAGATCTTATCTAGACAACTAAGACTTCTATAAAATCCAACTAGGACCTAAGTAAACTTAACATGTAAATAAGACCCACTAATAACTAGTTAGGAAAAAGACCTATTTACACCAACAAAAAGTTATTAAGAGTGACACAACCTACTTTTTGGTGTGAATATGGTGTTTTACCTAACTAGTTCACCTAATAGGTCCTATTGACATGTTAAGTTTACTTAGGTCCTAAGGAATCTTTTTAGGAGTCTTAGTTGGAATTGTATCTATCTTATGGCATTTGCTTCTTGTCATATGTCATTTAATATTAGTTGTCTCATGAAATAGGATTAAGGCACTTGTCATGATATTTTTTAATCTTATGTCTCACCTTAGTTATATAACCAAGGGAGCTCATTTTTAAATCAAATCACTAATAATCTATCCTTTGCATCCTTTGATAGAATATAATTATTCTCTCATAGTTGATCTCTCTTGCAATTTCATAGAAGTTCCTAGATCTTGGGTGGTTACAATCTTCAACCAAACCTTCATGGTGTAGAGTATTATATACTAATTCTTACACTATTTTAATAGGAAAGGTAACAATTCTTAAAGGTTCCTAATTAACATTCAATTAAGAGATCATATTTTTTTGAGTTGGAGTAATCAATATGAGCTTGGTTAAGAAATTTTGCACTATAAATATTCAACCCAAATATATTATCAATAAATACAATCTTAACACTTGTGTGTGTATATTTAATGACAATGTGCAATGGTGAGCCTCATTGAAATATTGAAGAAATAGAAGTTTAGAAGAGGAAAAAGACATGTTTTGTATAGATTTAACCATAGAGGACAATTCAGTGAGATGTACATATGATTGAACAAATATTTTGTAATGATTTTTGAATGATGTCTCTATGAGAAGGGGAAATTTGAAAGAGCTCTCAAAGAGATATCTTAGCTTGGGTAGACTATAGTTGCTTAATTAGATCATACTCTTTTGGATTCTCAATAGAAAGATAAGGTAGAGGGAGGGGATTGATAGTAGTAGAGGGAAATGAATTTAGGATTGACACATTTGTTTAACTTTGGCATGTATCATAAGTGTGAATAACAACACAATAATTAGGAGAACCATGAATGATAATAGGATAAGGGTTTCCATGTAAAAAATCTTGGTGTTCTGTGTGTTTTTGATGTGCTGATTGTTTGTGGTTTATTGTTCATTCATCAGATCTGAGATTAAGTTAAGTTTGAATAGTTTAAATATTTTGTGACAATCGATTCAAACCCCCTCTCAGTTGTATGTCCTTGCTTTTCCAACAATTGGTATCAGAGCAGGTTCCTCTAAAGAAGTTTAAAAGGTTGAGGTGATCCAAGATGGCATCATACAAGAAGGACAATCCTAGTTTCAATGGAACAAACTACTCTCTGTGGAAATCCATAATGGAGTATCATTTGAGGTGTATTGGTGAACCCTTCTGGAAGATTACAAAGAATAGATATGTTATTCCTCATAATGGTCCTTCCACTCCTGATGAGATTAAAGAGGCTAAGATTAAAATCAGGGCTATTGAAGCTTTGTTGAGTGCTCTGATGGATTCGGAAATGACAAATGTGATGGATCTGAAGACAACTCATGATATCTGGAAGTTGGAGACTTTGTATGAAGGAGATGCACTTGTGAAGGTCGCTAAGCTAAAAAATTTGAAAGGAAAGTATGAAACCTTGAAGATGGGTGAAGATGAAAATATTTCTTCTTTTATGCAAAGAGTAAATACACTTGTGATGGGTATTAAATGTGCAGGTGGTACCCTGGATGAACAATAAATTGTGTCTAAAGTGCTCAGATCATTTCCTCTCTCTTACAAATCAAAGGCCCGTGCTATTGAAGAGCTCATAATAGTAACAAATGTGACAAGAGATATGTTGATTGGTAAACTTGCTGCCTTTGAGTTGAGTGAATTTGGTGATTCTACCCCCAAGATTGAATCTGCATTTAAGGCCTCTATATCAGAAGAAACAAGCAAAGATATGATCCAGGAGAAATTTCTAGAAAGACATTCAAGTATGAAGAAGAGATGAAACAGCTTGAAGGTGAAGAAAGAGAGGTAAAAGAGCTAGAAGCACTGATTGTGAAGAAAGAAGGCAGAGGACAAGGTAAGTATAAAGGAAAGTTTCCTATTAAATGTTTCTCTTGTAGTAAAATAGGTCATTTTGCTTCAAGGTTTCCTACAAAAGTTCCTAGGTCTAAGCCTAACAAACCTAGACTTCAAAAGAAATGCTATTATGCTAAAAAAGGTGTGACTAATGAAGAATCTGATAAAGAAAATGGAAATGAAGATGAATGGGTTTTCATTGCTATCAAGGAAAATGGTTCAGTGGCTACTGAATCTGCTAAAGTTGAGAAAGCTCTTGCACCCCTAATTGAAGAAAAGGATGAGTGAGTTATTGACAGCGGATGCTCACATCATATGAATGGTGACAAAATTAAATTTGTAAGTCTAGAGAAATATGATGGTGGGGTTGTAATATTTGGAGATAACAATGTTGGTGTGAGTCGTGGTAGAGAATCTATTTTTCTTGGTGGTAAACATAACACTGATGATGTCCTTTATGTTGAAGGATTAAAGCATAACCTGTTGAGTGTTGGACAGATGGTGTACAAGGGTTATGATCTTTAGTTCAAAGATGGAAGATGCAAGATACTTGGAAACTCTAGAAAGGTAGTTGCTTCAAGTACAAAGACAAGATGTAATATTTTTCACCTGAGTGTTGCTAATGAAAGTTGTTTAATTGCTCAAGTAGATGAAAGTTGGTTATGGCATAGAAGGTTGTGTCATGTGAATTTTGATAACATTGTCAAGGTAAGCTCCACTCAAGTAGTAAGAGATCTACCTAAGCTAGTGAAGCCTACTAACACATTATGCAAGGAATGTCAGATGGGAAAATAGACTAGAGTTTTTTTTTAGAGCAAACAACATCATTCTAATGGAGTACTAGAGCTAGTGCATACTGATCTGTGCAATCCCTCCAGAATCAGAAGTCTACAAGGAGAAAGGTACTTTATGTTGCTTATTGATGATTACTCTAGGACGATATGGGTTGCTTTCTTAAGAGAAAAATGTGAAGCATTAGAGAAGTTCAAAAGTTTCAAAGCTATGGCAGAGAATGAGACAGGTCTAAAGATCAAATTCCTAAGGTCAGATAGAGGTGGTGAGTTCACCTCCTGGGAGTTCAATTATTTTTGTGAAGAGCATGAAATCAAAAGACAATTATCTACTCCCCAAACCCCTCAATAGAATGGAGTTGTAGAGAGAAAGAATAGAACAATTCTGAATGTTGCTAGAATAATGATATTGGAAGGAAATGTGCCTCACATCTATTGGAGAGAAGCTGTAAGCACTACTATGTACACTCTAAACCGGGTAAATGTCAATGGTATTTCTGGTAAGACTCCTTTTGAGATGTGGTTTGGTTATAAGCATATTGTTAAATATTTCAAGATCTTTGGAAGCAAGTGTTATATTAAGAGAGATGAGGACATAGGCAAGTTTAATGCAAGGATCGATGAAGGAATCTTTCTAGGTTACTCTACTAAAAGCAAGGCTTACCAGTGCTATAATAGAAGATTGAGAAAAATGGTTGAAAGTGCAAATGTAAGAGTTGGTGAGGACTCTGCTAAATCATTCAAATACTATGGATATGATTCAAATGACCGGCAAGACAGTATAGACAAAGGGAAGAATGCTCAAAAACATAATTAAGTTCATATTATTTCAGTAAATCAAGAAAGTCGGGAAGGAGAGACAAGTGGAAGTGCAGAAGAAAGACCAAAAGAACCAAAAATTTTGAGGTATGTAAAGCTAAATCATTTTGAAGAACAAATTATAGGAGATAAGAATAAAGGTGTGCAGACTAGAAGGATTACAAAAGAGTATTGTCTGATTTCCAAGATTGGGCCTAACAATGTCAATGAATCTTGTAATGATGAACATTAGATGGAAGCTATGAAGGAAGAACTAATGCAAATTGAAAAGAATGATACATGGATTCTTGTTCCCAAACCTAAAGATAAAAATGTGATTGGTACTAAATGGGTCTTTCAGAATAAGTTGAATGAACAAGGTGAAGTAGTTCGGAATAAAGCAAGACTGATATGTAAAGGGTATTCACAAATGGAAGGTATTGATTTTGAAGAACCTTTGCCCCTATTTCCAGAATTGAAGTTGTAAGATTATTTCTTGCTTATGTTGCATATAAGAATTATAAAGTCTATCAAATGGATGTGAAGTTAGCCTTTCTAAATGGTGAGTTAGAAGAAGAGGTATATGTTGAAAAGTCGGATGGATTTCAACTGACTGATAAGGAAGACATGGTTTGTTGATTGAAGAAAGCTCTGTATGGACTCAGGCAATCCCCCAGAGCCTAGTATGCTAGACTGGATAAATACTTACTAAATCTTGGATTTAATAAAGGTATTACTGACAGCAACTTGCATTTTAAGTTGGATCATGATAAAGAGTTGATTATTGAAGTCTTTTTTGATGACATTATTTTTAGAGGTGATGATGATCTATTTGTGAAGTTTGTCGATGAAATGAAAAGTGAATTTGAAATTAATATGATTGGAGAGATGAAGTTCTTTTTGGGATTACAAGCCACTTAGTTAGACAATGGGATTTTCATATCTCAGTCCAAATATGTGAGAGAATTGCTAAAGAATTTTGGCATGGAAGACTCAAATCCTGTTGGTACACCCATGGTAACCAGATACAAGTTAATACAGAATGATGATTCTCCTAAGGCAAATCAAACAAGATATAGGTCAATGATTGGTGGATTGCTCTACTTAACCCAGACCAGACTAGACATCATGAATGATGTGTGTATGGTTGCTAGATATCAAGTTGATCCAAAAGAATCTCATGTGATTGTTGTAAAGAGAATTTTCAGATACCTGAAAGGAACAGTTGATTTTGGGCTTTGGTATCCTAAAGATGATGATCTTACCTTGAGTGCCTATACTGATGTGGATTGGACAGGAGATGTAGATAACAGGAAAAGCACTAGTGGTGGTGCCTTCTTCCTAGGGAAGAAGCTGGTATCTTGGTTGAGTAAAAAGTAGAATTTCATTTCCCTATCTACTGTTGAGGCAGAGTATATTAATGTTGCAAATAATTATACTCAAGTACTATGGATGAAACAGATGTTGAAAGATATCATAGTAGCATATGATGAGCCTATATACTATGACAACTCAAGTTCAATAAACATATCAAAGAATTTGGTGCTACACTCTAAGACCAAGCATATATCAATCAAGTTTCACTTCCTAAGGGAGAAAGTGAGTGAGAAAGAAGTCAGACTAGAGTATGTGCCTACAAAGAATAGATTGCAGAAATTTTCCCCAAGCCATTTCCAAAGGATACTTTTGAGTATCTCAAAGGGATGTTAGGGGTGATTACCCTTCCTAATAAGAACTAGAGATGCATTTACTTGCATCAATTTGTGTGCTTCATAGCTATATTCTAATCCGGATTGATGTTTTTGTGGCTGCTACTCAGAGGGAGTAGTCAGATGTGCAGATATGTGGTTCAGAGCTTGTATTTGAAAAGATAATGCTTATCTTTTCCATTGATGTCAAAGGGGGAGAAGAGTCATGTGAAAAAATGGTGATTATCTGGGGAGAAGAGCCTTATAGGGAGAAATATTATGAGTCAAATCCTAAGGGGAAGTAAGTGTCAAGAGTTAGTTGCGTTAATGGTGTTTTTCACATCATGTGTTGCCATCAATGCCAAAGGGGGAGATTATTGGATGTTGTGGTTGTGTTGCTAATATGTGGTTGTCATTGATGTCAACACTATTAGCATTGATGTATTGTAGGTTGTATATGTTGAGGATGTTGAGAAAATTGTTAAAGAAAGAGTTGCAGGTTGATAGTGGAACAGTGAAGGTCATGAAGGTGTCTTGCTCAGTACATTGATGATCAATCTTTGTGGACTAAAGGGTTTATTTCTGAGTATATCTAGTTTATCCACTAAAATTTTTAGAGGTCCATGTGAATATTTAATCGTGTTATGAATAGTTGTGTTCTGACAGTTTTTTTGTGGCTTCAGTTAGTGTTCCTGATTGAAGTTGATGCGATTCTATTAATTTCGGTTGTTTTTTATGCTTCTCTAATGATTTGTGATGCTTTTGGATGTTTCTATATCATACTATATCTTTGTTGCATGTCTGCATTGATCCGTGTGCTCGTGGTCGGTGATTTTTCTCTTGTGTGTTCGGGTTTTTATGTTCTTAGCCAACATGGTGGTTGTAACATGTTGTGGATCCTTGGAGATTAAAATTTGAATGTTTGGCGTGCTTGAGGATATTATTTTAGGTCTTCATTATGTTGTGGCCGACGGTGTTTGATTAGTATTGAAAATTTACTTGTAAATTTGGGCCGACATTGTGTATAGGTTTTATATTTTATTTTGGTCGACGAAGTTGTTGATGTAATTACATGTTGCGGATATATAAGAGTGATTGTTTGTGTGAAGTTATGTAAGGAAGAAGTTCCAGAGAAAGAGAAAGTGTGTGAATAGTGATCAAATCATTTGATTGTAGAGCATGTGAAGAAGTTTGAGTGAAGTGTGAAGGAGTGTTTATGTGCTTAACCAGAATTGTAATCAAGCTTTTGTAGAAGCTATTTTCTCAGTTCATACCCTGCGGATCTAATCTGAATTGTTGTAAGACGGTGTTTCTTCTTTGGGCAGTGAGCCCTCTTGTATTTGAGCAATGAGCTCTAGGCAGTGTGCCTGAATGCATGTGCATTCCCATTATTTCTTCTTTATACTTTTAACAGGGTATAATATTGTGGACTGACATCCACCATGGTTTTTCCCCTAACAGGGTTTCCACGTAAAAAATCTCGGTGTTCTCTGTGTTTCTGATGTGATGATTGTTTGTGGTTTATTGTTCATTCATCATATCTGAGATTAAGTTAAGTTTGAAAAGTTTAAATATTTTGTGACAATTGATTCACCCCCCCCCCTCTCAGTTGTCTATCCTTGTTTTTCCAACATAGACTATGCATTATGGAAGACAAAGATGGAAGGATATCTGGCATCTCATGGATTTGAGATTGAAAAGGAAATAAAGACTCAATATGTTGCACCTCAAAATGGTCTAAGCACAAGTAATGAGATCAAGGCGCATGAGGTAAAGGCTAAGGCAATATTTATTCTAATGAATAGTCTTTCAAATTCTAAATTGGTTAAAGTTATGAATCTTAAGACTACTAAAGAAGTTTGGGACAAGTTAGAGAGCATTTATGAAGGATATGACAAAGTTAAACAAGCAAAGTTGCAGAATCTGAAGGCACAATTTGAGACCCTATGAATGTTTAAAGATGAAGTGATGACAACCTACATGTAGAGAGTTGATGAGCTAGTAAGTGCTATGAGAGATCTTGGTGTGCAAGTCAAAGAACCTAGGGTGGTAAATAAATTTCTAAGAACTCTTCCTGATTCTTACAATGAAAAGGTATCTTCTATTGAGGAAGTTGCAAATTTTAATACTTATTCTAGAGATTAGTTGATTACTACACTAACTTCATTTGAAATGAAAAAACTTGGTTTGAAAAATGGTACAAAAGTAGAGACTTCTTTCAAGGCTGGAAAATCAGAAAAGGTTGAAGATTCAGATGGAGAAGATCTTTATGATGTGGAAGATAACTTTGTAAGAAGAATTAAAAAGGGCACCAGTAAGTACAAAGGTAAACTACCTTTCAAATGTTTTAGCTATGGAAATATAGTTCATTATGCTTCAAGATGTCCAAACAAAGCTAAAAACAATAAAAAAAGGGAGAATAAAGGAAAGATGATTAAAAGAAGTTACTATGTCAAAGAATATTTTGGTATTTTTGATGATGAATCTGATTATGGAGATGCTAATTAAAATGAATGCTTGTTCTTGGCTTTAAAAGATGAATCTACTTTTGCTAACTCTAAAAGTTGTGTGAAGGAAAGTGTTCCGGAGAAAGTTGAAGGTACTTTGGTTTCTACTTTTCATGTCAAATAGGATAAGAACTACTGGGTTGTTGAAAGTGGCTACTATAATCACATGATCAAAGTCAAAAGTGATTTTGTTAAACTTGAAAAGTATGATGGAGGATTAGTTAAATTTGGAGATGATTCAGGAGATAAGATGTGTGGAATAGGTTCAATCAGTTTTGATGGCAAGCATAATACTGAAGATGTTTACTATGTTAAGGGTTTAAGGCATAATCTCTTGAGTTTTGGACAAATGTGTAGCAAAGGAAATAATCTGTGTTTAAGGATGAAAGATGTGAGATCAGAAAAGGTCTAGAACTATGATTGCTATTGGTAAGAGGACTGATGGAAACATTTATCAGCTTAAGGGTGTTGATGGTCATTACTTTATGTCTCAGATTAATGAAAGTTGGTTATGGCACCAGAGGATGTGTCACATGAACTTTGATAACTTAGTTAGAATTAGTTTAGTTTATGCAGTGAGAGACCTACCAAGAATTACAAAGCCTATTAATGTTGTTTGCAAGAATTGTTAATTTGGAAAGCAAGTAAGGAGTAGTTTCAAAGGAAAGGAACAATCTGCTACTGGACTACTAGAATTAATACATAAAAATCTTTGTGGTCCTACAAGGGTGAGAAGTCTTCAAGGTGATAGGTATTTCATGCTTTTGATTGATGATTACTCTATAATGACATGGGTTACTTTTTTTAGAGAGAAATTTGATGCAATAGATAGACTCAAAGCATTTAAAGCTATGGTTGAGAATGAAATGAATGTGAAAATCAAATGTTTAAGGTTTGATAGAGGTGAAGAATTCACCTCCAATGAGTTTAACATGTTTTATAAATTTTATGGAATTAAGAGGCACTTGTTTACCCCTAGAACTCGTCAACATAATGGAGTGGTTGAGAGGAAAAATCAGACTGTTCAAGAAGTTGCTAGGACTATGATGAAAGAAGAAAATCTACCAGAAGTCTACTAGAGAGAAGCAATTCATACTGTTGTTTACATAGTTAACAAAGTTCAAGCAAAAGCTAACAACACAAAGACTCCCTATGAGTTGTGGTATGGAAGGATTCCTACCGTCAAGTACTTTAGAGTGTTTGGAAGCAAATGTTATATCAAAAGAGATGAAGAAAACTTAGGAAATTTTGATGCAAGGTCTAATGAAGGTATCTTCCTTGGATATTCTACTAAAAGAAAAGCTTACAGATGTTACAACAAGAGGTTGAGAAAGATTTTTGAAAGTGCAAATGTTAAGGTTGATGAAAATTTGTAGAACTCAATTACAGTAGTTGGATATGTGTCAGATGAACCTGCTTATGGAGAAGAAGAAGATGAAAATTTTGAATAAAAAGAAGTACAAAATGAAGAGGAAGAAGCTCTAGAGAAGACCCCTAAGACTCCTATGTATGTGCAAAACAATCATTCTAAAGAATGGATCATTAGAGACAAGAGGAAAGGAGTATTAACAAGAAGCAGAGTTGTTGAAGCTGAGGTGAATTTGTGTTTACTTTCTAAAGTTAAACCTAAAATAGTGAGTGAGGCATGCAAACATGAACATTGGATGAAGACAATGGAAGAACTTATGCAAATTGAGAAAAAACAGACTTGGGAATTGGTTCCTAGACTGGAAAACAAGAACCTAATTGGAACTAAGTGGGTATTCAAAAATAAAGTGAATGAGAATGGAGAAGTGGTAAGAAATAAGGAAAGAATTATGTGTAAGGGTTACTCACAAGTGGAAGGAATAGACTTTGAGGAAAAAATTTCTCTGGTGGCTAGGATGGAAGCTATTAGGATGTTTTTGGAATTTGTAGCATACAAGGATTTTAAAATTTATCAGATGGATGTGAAGTCTAATTTTTTGAATAGTGAATTTGAAGAAGAGGGTTACATGGAACAACTGGAAGGATTTCAATTATCATATCAATCGAATATGGTGTGTAAATTGAAGAAGGCATTATATGGATTGAACAAATATCTGATACAGTAAGGACTAAGTAAAATCACCACGGATAGTAATCTTTACTTCAAAATTAAGGAAGACAAAATCTTGATAGTGGTTGTGTATGTGGATGATATTATTGTTGTCAATCAGATTGCACCTAAATGCTTGAATATTGAAATTCAGCAATCTGTTGAAACATTGGAACTAATTCCAGGTTGTGGGTATCCTATAAGGAATTAGACCTCCAGATTCTAGGTCGGTTCCTATTTAATTTTCTTATTAATAACTGAGTATTTTGCTGGAAAAGGGAGAAAGACTGAAACTAAATTTTGAACTATGAAACTTGGCTATGGTGATGCACCGAAGAATTCAATATGCAAACTTAACTCACAAAATGATTACTCATTATTTTCCTTCGCACAACTAGATCTAAAGGCTTAAACACTTGAATATTTTAAACAGAGGCTTTTAAAGAAACAATCATAGAAGGAAAATATGATTCCCACAACTAGACTGTTTGATTATTGATTAGCACAATGTTTAACCAGTGTATTTAAACTTGGATGCATACAAAACTCATTAAGGAGACAGAAATATTTAAAGGTTTCATGAACTACAAACACAATAATTACTTCGATCAATCCTACGTGACAATGATGCTTGAAAACTTGAAGGAAAATTCTAAAAAACTGGTAATGAAAGGAGTCTTTCTACAAAAAAAACACACTAATTGACCTGTAAACCTGCTATTGTATTAATCTGAAAATAATGTTGAGTTACAAAATAATTCGCTTTTGTAGAGTGCAAAGGAGAAAAATAAGAATTGCCTTGAAAAAGATAAACTTTTTCAATATATACAATATGAATGCACTTCAAAGTGCATGAATAAGCAACTAAAAGTGATCTGAAAATGAAAAGATGACAATCCCAAAGTGAAATCCGAGCACAAGTAAAAATCCCTGAAAATGTGGTTCAAACTCATGCAAAAATGAGTGAACTCAATCTCGAACTGGCAGTCATAAAGCATGTAATTGATCTGCAACTCGAATTGAATTGAAATCCCTGAAAAGGTGGGCTAAAGCACGCAAAACTGCCTCATTCTTATCAACTCACCCATGCACATTTTAAAGTCCATCTTTCTCATGATAAATATCCAGTTAACAATCTGATGTATAACTGAAGTAAAATGTGATTCAGCTTTACAAAATATCTTTATTTACATTTGACAAAGATGAATTAATTAAATGATTTATAATGTATCATCTAATTAATTCATTTACATTAAATTATGCAAATAAAATATTAAGGATAAATCTAAATGTGAAAATACATCCCTTCGCTTCATGATCTTCAAGCTCCATATATCACACTTTTCACTAAATAATCACCATTTGACCATACTTGCATAAATTTGTCAATAATTTAAAGGTTATGCCATAAAGCACCAATCTTCATTGCTTGATAAGGCGACCACTTGCTAGGCACATTTGATAATGATTATGTCAAAAATCAAACCCCATTTTGACTTAAGCCGAATGGACAAAGAGCCATAAAACCCTAAAAACATTATCATTACTTTGCATTTGACTTGGAGAAGATTCGAGAAGAAAACTAGCCGCCATGCTACCTAGTAGGGTTTCAGCTTGAACTCATCATGAAATGATCTGAATCTGTATTTTTCAACACTTCCCAAGCTGAATCTTGTTGAACTTCATGAGGTAAGTTTGTTTTTAATTAGTTTGACTCCATTACGTAGCATTTCATGAAGCTTTAAAGGCGCGATTGTGCACAATACTGAACATTCCTTCTGATATATTCTATTACCTCCTTTGTATCTCTGTATTTGTTGATTTTGGCCACCATGAAAGCTAGAATCGAGCTTGATTAATACTGGCAAAGATATGACACAAAAGAAATTCTGGAAACATGATATAAAAATAGCGTTGGTAAGCTCAATACTTTCCTTTCTTGTATACTTTCTAACTCTTTCAGGCCGCCATGGAGTATTTTGATATTAGTCGCCACTTAGCATCTTTGTAATCTTAAAGCCACCATTACTTTGCTGCTTTTGAGAATTTCATTATGATTTAAGAAGAAACCAAAATAGAAAATAAACGCCCTCTTCCTGTGACTTCACACCAAGAGATCTTTACATATATAGCTCGAAAACTACAACATACTCTGTATCTGGTCGTGGCTTATGAAAACCCCATCTGGGTCTTTACAATTTGTTGTATTTTTTCATCCTAGAATAAAATCCTAAAATGGGTAAAAAGATATTCGCATATTTTCTGTCATAAGAACATTTTTGAGCAATATTGAAATTTCATACTGTAACAGCCACCATGGTGAAAAAATGATTTGATATTCTGAGCAAGAATTTGCATGGTTTTCTTAATATTTCCTCATTTCTATTTTATTATCTATTCATTGTCTCCCATTTTGACATTCATAACTAAAATCTTATTTTTGTTGTTTCTTGTGCATATCATGAAGCCGCCACTTAGCATTCAACTGGGAATTTGTTAAATATTTTTCTCTTTATATCCTCTTATTTCAATGCTCACATGGGAGACAATAAATTACCGCTCTTTGTACTTTCCTGTAAGAAGAAGCTTGTTTTGAGTATCAAGATGCATTGTCCCTCATCTTCTACATGCTTGACTTCACTTAACTCTATTTTTCATTGTGAATGTATGTGACATATGGTTCGGCATGTAACATTGATGTACCCTATTTAAACTTGCAACAAGCTTGAGCCTTATGTGCTTGACTGCTTCATTCCTTATATAAAAGTGCTTAAAAACAATACTTTGTTTATGCTCATGTAATTACTGCCAGTAGTATTACAATCACCTTCACTATGATAAGATCATTCTAGATCATACTATGAATGCCATTTGATTGCTCTCCTTCATTCTTTGACATTTATACTACTGTACACGAACTCCACCATGAGAAAATCATCATTCTCAATTTATGACATTTCACTATCATGACTTTGAATGGCAAATTCTTTATCATCTGCACCTATCTCATGTATGTAGCCTGTATGGAAGCTACCTGTCAATGGAAACTAATGACTGTTCTTCACATATGTTGGCTGCCCCTTTGTCTTTTGTGACTGAGTTTCATTCATTTGTAGATAATCTCTTAGCATCTACAACTGTCCTTTACTTTCATAGAATTAACACAACTCACAGCACACTATCTTTTTCATGCCTTTATTTCAAAGTAAATCATACTGTCCTTGTAAGGAAAAAACTGTGGTTTGATATTTAATACTGTCTTTCCTCGTATGATAGCATATTCATGCAAATTCTTCTTTTGAATAACTTTGTAAATTCATATCCATTTGTTGTTAATGCTGATCAATTCATACCCCACTGCTGTCTCACTAGCATTTGTAATAGTGTATACATGTTTGATAAAAGATGATACTTCATTTTTCATAGTAAGATTCCACTACACTTCATATATATCCTTCGTTATTGCTCTATACCTTGTAGATGCTAACTGGTAAAAGTTGGAACTATGCTGACTAAGGCAAAATTTGTTGCTTTCATGTTGAATTAGACTTCTTGATGACAGTCTTAGATGATGATTGTTTCTTTCCTTAATCAAATAACTCTCATATATGATGTGAACGAGAACTATCCTTCTGATATGTCGGGCTCTACCCTTGTGGGAGCCCGTTTTACTCCACATATCTAATGAAATGATCTCAAACATGATGAACCTATTCCTGCACATTGAAACAAACATATTAGCAAAATAAAAGAAGTTGAAAGCTTTCGTTGAGTTATGTTTTTCCTCTTGATTTTTGTAATCATCTGATGGATGCTTGATCGATTGTATTCTATATTTCTATTAGTAGCGTAGGTATATGATAGGATTTGATTTGTCATTGCTTAGAGACCATCTCTAACGCCATTCTTTATCTTTCCTGCAGATGTTTTTTTTGGAGCTAGAACTGGAGTTGAAACTGGCATCACAACATTCCTCAACTTGTCAACAATTCGTCATTCCAAGCAATGACGAATCACTTTCTACCCTATGCTTACTCTATTTTTAGTTGTATATTTTTATTTTGCTCATGCACCCCTTATTTGATTCTAAAAAATCAAAATAAGTTACTCCCACGGCTTGTGTGGGATTCAGCACTTTTTCAAGATGAATAAAAAGCATTACTATGCAAATTTTCCTCAATTTTCTATTTTAAATGCTTGCACAATAAAACTATGATTCAGATGTAAAATGATCTTCTATGATGATCATTGATTACTTCAATCAGATCAATGAAAATTTCAATACCTATAAATGATGAATTTCATTCAGCTCTACCTGTTTGAGCTCGAAGTGAAAAATAGGTAACAAATTGGCGACCTCTGCAGAGTGTTTGCCTACTAAACACATTAGACCAACATATAACTTATCCATTGGGCATGGAGTCCATGTTCCATTATGTTTTAACTAAGAAAACCGTAACTCAACTTCAAAAATGAAAACTTGAAATAAACTACTGCAATTCTATTGAAGACAGAATCTGAAAAACCAGGTGCAACAACTGCACTTATTGAAAACATGACAAAACTGAAATGAAATGTGCCAGCAAGCACTTATTGAAAGCATTACTGAAACTAAAAAACTATTCTACTATGTACAGCTAAAAGCTTAATGCTCAATAACACTGTTTCAAATGAATCCTATTGATAGGGATTGGCAGTACTTCATCATTCAGCTTTGAAAGCTGAAATGCATTGTGCTCTTTCTTTTCTGTAATAACATACGGGCCATCCCACATGGCGTCAAACATCGTATGTTTACCAGGTCTGCTTTTGTGCTGATCCCACTTGAAAACTAAATCACCTATATTAAAGATTCTTGCTATTGCTTTCTTATCAAATGTCCTCTTCATTTGAGAATGATGAACCTGATGTTTTCTGTAGGCTTCTTTTCTGGTTTCTTCCAACTCTGTCAATTGAGCAAGCCTGACTTGCATTGGCTGCTCCTCAAGTAACTCAAGTTCTTTTATGTAACTCAAAGTTGACAATTCAATTGAGATAGGCAGTTTGGCCTCTTTGCCATAAACCAAAACATAAGGTGAAAATCTTGATGATCATTTTGGTGTAACTCTATCAACCCATAGGGCTAACTTGAGCTTGTCATGCCATGACCTCTGATTATCTTCAATAGTCTTATGTATGATCTTAATCAAATTTTTATTTGTTGATTCAACTTGTCCATTACCCTAGGGGTAATAATTGGACAAAGTGTTCAAATAAATATTGTTCTTGACTAACCAATTTGAAATTCTTAAACCAACAAAAGCTAAAGCATTATCAGAAATAATCGAATCAGGTGTACCAAACCTGGAAACTATATCCTGATAGAAATTTAAAACCGATGTTTCATTTGCATCTCTTAATGCAATTGATTCAATCCACTTCGTAAAGTAGTATGTGGTAGTTAAAATCCATTTGTGCCCAGCACTTGAGGGTGGATTGATTGGACCGATAAAATTGAGTCCCCACTTTCTGAATGGCTGCTCAACCTGAATTGGATTCAGGGGTAGGGCTATTAACCTTCGTTTTCTTGCAAAAAGTGAACATTTAGCACATTTTCTGACATAAGTATGTGCGTCTTTAAAAATATTTGGCCAATAATAGCCTACCTTCATAATTTTCAAAGTTGTAGTACGAGGTGCAAAATGACCTCCAGCAAGTCCATCATGGAATTCTTCAATAATTCTTTCAGTCCGATCTAGATAAATACACTTGAGAAAAACACCATTGAAATCTTTCTTATACAGAACACCATCAATTTCTGCATAAGGAATTTCTTGTAACTTGTAATATCTTAGTTTAGACTTGTCTAAACCTTCTAGACAATCTTCAGTATGCAAGTAATGGATCATTTGATGAATCCAATCAACTGAAACAGTAGGTTCATCTTCATTATTCAGAACTATAACAACCTCTTCATTGTTGTTTTCTTCATTTTCTGCAAGTTGTTTGCATAGTCCTTTACCTCGAACAAGCTTGGTAACCTTTATACTAATATCATATTCCATGACTTGGGTTATCAATTCTGACTCGCTTATCATTAATGTCTTTATTCAAAAGAAACTCCTTGACTGTTGGGTGAGCTACCAACAGATTTATCTTATTATTAGACAGCATATGTCTAAATTTTTTTAGACTTCTCACTACAGCAAGTACATGTTTCTTAATGAATGAATATCTTGTTTCATAGTCATGCAAGATTTGACTAAATAAAGTTATGGGCTACTCCATACTTTCATTATTTTGCTGACAGAGCATTGCGGAGATGGTATCCACTCCTCCGAATGCGTACAATATGAAATCTTTATCAAAATCAGGATTGATAAGAGTAGGGGCTACTGCAAATGCCTCTTTAATCTGCTTGAAACTATTCTTTCCTTCTTTTGACCAGCTGAATTGAATGTTTTTCTTCAGCATGGTTGTCAATGGCTGTAATAACGCTACAACATTAGGAATAAACCTCCTCACAAAGTTAATTCTGCCCATAAAGCTCTGTAAACCCTTTTTGTGAGCGGGCAGCGGTAAAGCCAGAATAGTTGCAATACGTTCTGGGTCAATAGAAATGCCATCTTTTGAAACAATATAGCCCAGAAGCTTACCTTCATGTACAGCAAAAATGCTCTTCTTCGGATTTAAAGAGATTCCATATTCTTTGCACCTCTTGAATATCTATCTAAGATGACTGAAATGATCATCAGCATTCCATGAGAAAACAGTAATATCATCTAGGTAAACAAGAACATATTTATATATCAAACTTTGGAGAGCCATATCCATCGCTCTCTAAAAGGTGGCTCTTGTGTTTGACAATCCAAACGGCATCTTCCTGTAAGCCATTATACCCAGCTTGGTGGTAAAGGTTGTCTTATACTGATCTTCCTCCTTAACCAAGATTTGGTTGTAACCTAAATACCCATCCAGCAATGAAAACCTTTCTGATCCTGAAACAACCTGCAATATTTGCTCCATTGAAGGCAGCGGGTAGTGATCTTTGAGTGAAGCTCTGTCTAGACCACGAAAATTAACGCACAGCCTTATCTCTCTGCTCTTCTTTCTGACAAGCACCAAATTTGACACCCAAGAAGTGTGCTTGATTGAAAATATTATACTACCTTCAATCAACTTGTTTAATTATGTTTTCATCAGATGTTCTAACTTTGGGTTCAGAGGCCTCTGCTTCTGTCTTACTGATTTTGCATTAGGCTCGAGCTCAATTGTATGTTGAGCTAACTCAGGGTTGAAACCCTTCAAATCTCCATACTGCCAGGCGAATATGTCGCTGAAATCTTGACAAAGCAAGATAAAGGCTTGTTGTTCTAACTTTGTGTAGACTTTATCAAGCTTAAGTAGCTTGTCCTTGAAAATATCTATTGACTTGTAATGCTCCTGCTTTACTGTAATGCATGATTTATCTCTTCTAACCTAATCATCAGTGTTGAAAATAGATTCAAGGGTCACCAAACCCTTTGGCAGCTTGTTAGACTTGAGTTGCACAATCTGATCACCATATTGTTGATCAAATTTTTGCTGATTTCCAGTAGAAAACTCTGCTTCTTCCATCAGAAAATGAACTATCTATTCATCACTATCAAAAATATGCCAACTTACATTATTATCAGGTATTGAAGGTCTGACAACTACCTTCACGTACTGTTGTACCTCCACATTATGAATTTCAGTCAGAATGTCAAACTGTGACCCTAGAGCAGCAAGTTTATCAGCTTGCTTATTATGAAGTGTGGGTACTAATTATAGATTAAATGCATCAAACTCCTCAATTAAGTCCCAAACATGATGTTTATACAATTTTAGCAAATCATTTTTTGTTAAATTCAGATTTCTGGCTTGATTTGCTATTAATTTTGAATCGCCAAATACCTGCAAACACTTAATCTTTCTTTTCCTAGCCCATTCTAATCCATGTATTAATGCTTCGTATTCAACAACATTATTAGAATAGCTAAAAGTAAATCTAAAAGTTGAATAATACCTATCTCCTTCAGGTGAAATCAGAATAGCTCCTCCACCAGCACCAATTTTACTCCTAGAACCATCAAAAAATAGTTTCCAAAGCTGATCAATATGTTGTACTTGTTATTTTTCTTCCTTGACCAGATTTGGAATAATTGCATTAGGTTCTTGAATCATATAAACGCCCAAACCTACTTCGTCTATGAGATTGAACGGATCAACCTCGTGATTCTCGATTGCCCACTCATCTAGATTTATGTCTGGTATGCTTTCTATAGGTATAGTGGGGTTAAGGGTCATAGATTGATCCTCCTGATCATGGAAAGCTAGGTTTGCGTTTATGGGGTTTGGAACATAAGTTCAATATGGTCTTTAGCTAATGATTCTGATTTAATTGTGACTCTAGTACTGTTAAAATAAATATTCAAACAGTTCCCTTCGGGTTTCTTTTGTAATTATGTGTTTGTTGGCCTGTGCATCGCCGAGTTTATTTAGTTTTCCATCAAGTTTTGATCTACCACTTTGCGCATCTCCTCTTCGCAACTTCGGGTAACAGCTTCCCTTTCGGGTCCCAAGAGGTTGCGCTAGGCGTCCACGTGTCACACAAACGAAAGGTTTTATCTCTTGTTTCCTTAAAAGTTTCGTGCGGGTTGCGAAATCCTTCTGCGGGAGCCATCATTTCTAAAGATTGTCAGAGGGACCTACATCTTGCTACGTGGCGGCGTATCGCAAGTTTTTCATGCGGGAATGAAATAAACAAATACAGGCTACATAATGCTTGCACAGGGTTTTCTTTTTACTTTCTAAAAGGTGTTGGCGGGCCCTACCTTCTGCTAGGTGGCAACCGTTCGCAGATCTTTCAACACAGCAAGGAGGTGAACAACCGCGGGTTGCGAAATGCTGCCATGCATCTTTCGCACCCGGTTGAAGCAGCTTTCTCTCCACTACGATAAGGATCTCGACCCATGAGACACGTGTTGCATCTTTGCAATCTATCGACAGCGATGAGAGAAAGTTTCGAGCAGGCGATAGGCTGGCTGAGGGGGATGATGCTATTAGGGGCCGCTTATCATGGTCATTTGCAGTGGTGGATAACACTTGTCACCTCGAGCCTGATTGGGACCACCGTCATCATTACGAGGGATGCACCTACACTTGGATGACCGAATGTTGTGTTCTAGCACAATACCATTGTAACGGCATTGAAAATCTTCTGATTTAGGTATCATTACAGGGGATTGTGGGATCTTTTCTGTTACAGTTCTCCAAAGCGGTGGGAGTTTTCTCTCCTGCTATATATACTCTCTCTGTCGACGAGCAAAAGGTCCAAAAATTTTTAGAGAAAACACACTAGTTTTTAGCAAGAAACATCGGGCCTCTTTTACTATTTTTACTTGCAAGTAAATTTTAGACTGTGCCAACTATTCGGTCTTTCTGTTTTTCATATTTTGATTAAACGGTAAATTGTGCTCTATACTGTCCTAAGCACTTCATTTGAAGGAACTTCTATATATTGAATACAAACTTGCTTACCTAAATCATATCTAATGACTTTTCTTAGTGGTAAGGATGTATGCAATACTATTTTATGTCAATAAATGAATTATTTATGCTATAGCTTGAAGTCTCTAATGTTTGGAATGCGACAACACCATTCAGGCCCCTAAATCTATGATTTATCGTGCCTATCAGCAAATTTTGGCACATCGCCTTAGATTATATTTTGCTTCATTATATCTATTTCCTTTTCCCTTTCCAAAAAACCATTGTAGAAGAAACTGGCTTCTTTAAAATCTAGAGGTCACTCAGTTTGGCGCAAAGGGTCCCCCTTGAACTGAGTTTCCCATAAGGCACTGTTACCTCGTCAATTTTTGGCATCAACAGTTTGTCCTTTTTCTGGCACGCCCGGTGGGACCATTTCTAATGAAATTACCTTATAGAGGGGTGTATGAGCCATCGGCCTGTAACTAGATCCCAGACTGCAAGTAACCCAGGTTTACTAGTACCTCCGCTAGGGACAGTCCAGGCCGCAAATCAGCTGGTAACCGTTCCATTCCCACCGCCCTTCCCTCTCACCATGTTGCCTGCCGTGAACAGAAACTACGTAGCATGGGATGCTGGAAGTCCCCTGGTAGCCCCAGTAGCACCTGTTGTTTGGGGCGCTATCCTGATTTCAGCCCTGAAAGCTATTCCCAAATATGCTGGAGACAACACAAAAATGCCAGCAGAACATTTGCAGGATGTAACGGATGTTTATCTAGTACACGGTATTATAGCGCAGAATGTAGCCCTGAGGCTGCTCGCTGCATCCTTCAAAGATAAGGCTCCGGATTGGTACCGAACACTGACTCCTAATTCAATTCACACTTGGGATGACCTCGGAGATCCATTCTATGAAAGGTTCTCAAATGATGGAGATTGTTCTTCATTATATTATCAACTATCTGTCATAAGATGAGCACCCCAGGAGGCTCTGACGGATTTCAATGCCCGATTTCACTCAAATTGGTGGAGGATTCCTGTGACTATCCGCCCGACTCCAAAATTGGCATTCATATTTTATCTAAAGTTCATTAATCCTGACATTTCTGTGATGATTAAGTCTTTGGGAGGAGCCACTCTACCAAATGCTTATGCTACCGCTATCAAAGTTGAGAATCATTTGATAGATTGCGGAAAGTTGCCTCCTCGACCTATTATGATGATATTTCCTGAAATATCAAACTCTACACAAGAGGTCGCATCGACTAGTGCGGCAACAATTCCCTAGTCGATGTACTCATATGCGGCCGCTCTGGAGAGCTTGGCTTTTACATCGGGTTCTTCCAAAGATGAAATAAGCGACCTCAAGGAGATGTTGCGAACTATGGCAAATGACATAACAACTCTCAAGCAGAACCAAGCAATGCCCCCGCGGCCCGCATATCAAAACTATCATGGTGAGTGGTCTACTTATCAGCAAAATCAATATCAGAATGCACCTCGTACTAATCCACCAACACCGACTACAAACCAAATGGTCTCGGTGCCTACTCCACTGACAAGTGCATCGCCAAGCTCGAGTAGGGAATTAACCGCGGAACAAAACAATCTTATTGATGATATCAATCCATGGTGTTTCCCCTGCAACGATGCACATATGCCCCAAAATTGTCCACGTGGAAACTTACAACAAAAGGTGGCAGAGCAACGCAGTCAAGGTATTACGGCAGAAAATGGAGGATACGCATATGCCTCGCCAATGGAGAGTGTGGTCCTTACCGCACAAATTCAAGGAATGTTTTTAGAGCAAGAGTCTAGTATTGCTCCTGATCATTCGCTCTTCTCCTAGATGGAAGATGAGGAAATGGTGTTTGCTATTGATACATCCATATCCAAAACACCGCAGGTGCAATCTGACTATAACACACGCTCAAAGAGGAGATTCACCGGTGAGCCTGTCGTTTCACTTCCGGGCAGCCCGCAACGTAAAGGCGTCTTTGATCAAATCCCAGCGCCTCAACCGTCTCTTCACCTTCTCAACCACGGAAGGAAATCATTATAACAAGAGCAAAAGAGCAGAAATATCCGAGCTTGTCATCTTTTAATGTGGTGGAGCAATTAAAGAAATCATCCGCTAATGTGTCTGTATGGGACATTCTAGCTATCCCAGAATAGAAGACTATGCTACAGAAGGCGCTTCAGCAAGAGATCAACTCAGCACCAACAGAGCCGTCTACCAATACAAAGGTGGTTTATCAAATGCTACTAGCTAAGGTTCTTACAAACAAAGCAAAGGAATCCCATGCGGAAGGTGGAGGTAGGCTGAAACCTCAACCCTTCTTCTTGACTCTCATTATAGGGAAAAAACTATTACACAACACTACGATTGATTCTGGCGCTTGTACAATAGTTATGCCAAAACTGATAGCCGAAGCTTTGGGACTTAGCTACGAACCTATGAAGAAGGGGGTGATGTAGCTGGATGGAAATAAAGTTGATACTGTGGGTGTCATCAAAGTGCTTCCGTTAACTCTATTTTCCTGCCCAAGTATCACGGTCCCGCAAGATACGGTGATCATAGATGTTCCTCCTATGTTTGGTCTCTGTCTATCCTGAGAATTTACTTCAAAGGTGGGCAGATATTTGTCTTTAGATTGGTCACATTTGATACTTAGGACCAAACATGGCACAAAAATGAAGATAGAATCGGAGGCTCTACATTCTGAACATGTGGCGGATGAGGCCCTAATCAATTTTGAAGCTGCGCATACCTCTATCACAAAGGAGGAAATGTATAGTGTCGAACTGCTAGAGGGGGAGAAGGTGAGTGGAGCCCGAAATAATAAGGAAGATGCTATGTTGAGTGAACACATAAATAATGATCCTTTCGGGAATTATCATGCTACGGGATTGGGCACATATGTGATTTATGACGAAGACCATGTGCTTCTAAGGATCGCCAAAGAATCCAACAGTAACCAAGCAAATGAGCTATGGACATTGTATTTCGACGGAGCAAGAAGCAAGGTTGGAGCTAGAGTAGGGGTATGTCTAATATCCCCGCAGAATGAAAAGTTGTTGAGGTCTTTCCAATTCCAATTCGCCTGTTCAAACAATGAAGCTGAATATGAAGGGTTAGTCCAAGGCTTAAGCCTAGCGGAACAAATGGGTATTAAGCAATTGATTATGTTCAGAGATTCTGAACTGGTAGTTAATCAGGTCCGGGGAATTTCTGTAGTGAAGAATGTCTGAATGAGATCCTATTAGCATCGAATCTGGGACCTGATTGAAGGTTTTGAAGCTTTCAACATCTTGACTGTTCCTCGAATGCGGAACAACGATGTAGATCGTATGGCAATGATCGGTGCTCAGTTTGATCCTGTCTCTGACTTGCTTCAGAATGAATATCCAGTGTGAGTGCTTGTCCGACCAGCGATTCTCGACAATGATTAGAGTTGGCAAGTCTTTGAGAGCGATGAACACATCGCTTCATTTATCTAGCACTTAGGGGAATTTGCTGACCAACTTCAACCAAAGATCGCCGAGGCCTATGAAGGACAAATTATGCAGCTCAAGTCAAATAAACTTCTGAAAGGGTTAGTTACTCGAAAAAAAATTTGATTGTAATGATGCCCGAAATGATAAGCGAAAGTTCGTAGCGGACAAAAGTGATTATGAGCACCTTCGGGTCTCCGATGGTAGGAATCTCCGGGTCGGGAGGGATGTCCCACATCAAGATAAAGAAAGGCTTATCAGTTTCTGCGAAAAATATGGAGTAGTAGCCTGGTCCTACGATGATTTGGAGGGTTATGATCCTAGCATCATTCAGCACACTATTGAGCTAATAGAAGGTGCGAAACCAGTCCGACAGAAACAGAGGCCAGTCAACCCTAAAGTTGAGGCTCTAATGGCACAAGAGCTAACCAAGCTCATTGATTCACGTATTATCTTCCCAATCAAACATAGTACTTGGGTATCAAACCTGGTACCAGTCAGAAAGAAGAATGGCGATATCCGCTTATGTGTGGACTTCCGAGACCTGAACAGAGCATCTCTGAAGGATCACTATCTATTGCCTTCTATGGAGTCAATCCTCCAAACTATCATAGGATCAGAAATGTTTTCTCTGTTGGATGGCTTCTCTGGCTATAACCAGATTCAAGTTAAAGAAGAAGATCAGCAAAAGACTACGTTCACCACCAAGTGGGGAACATTTGCATATGCTAAAATGCCTTTTGGTTTATCCAATGCAGGGGCAACTTTCCAGCGACCTATGGACATCGCATTCAGCGAACTAATCAATAAGTTTATTCTAATCTATTTTGATGACCTTACTATGTTCTCTAAATCTAAAGATGATCATTTTGATCATTTGGAATTAGTTTTTCAAAAGTGTCAGGAGTTCGAGGTTTTCCTGAATCCAAAGAAATGTGTATTCAGAGTACCGCAGGGTAAGCTATTGGGGCATGTTGTGTCTAAACAAGGTATTTCAATTGACCCTGAATGAGTAAAGGCTATCAAGGAGCTTCCCCTTCCGATAAATAAGAAAGGTGTCCAGTCTTTTCTGGGCAAAGTAAATTTCGTCAACAAATTTATTTCTGATTTCGCGGGAATGATTAGGCCGATCACCCAAATGCTAAAAAAAGATCAAGATTTCAAATGGACAACGGAAGCTCGGGAGGATTTTGAAAAGGTCAAGGAAGCAATCTCCATAGCCCCGGTGCTGATTAATCTAGATCAATGCAAAGATTTTATAATGTATGCCTTCAGTAGCAAGTCCAGTATTGCTATTATTCTAACTCAAAAAGATAGTGAAGGAAAGGGAGAACATCCAGTGGCATTCTATTCCCAACCCTAAAAGAATATGAGGTGAATTATAACTTCATCGAAAGACAGGCCTTTGCAATAGTAAAGGGACTTAAAAAGTTTCGCCATCTAATTTTCCGCAACAAAGTTCTAGTATATGTCACATATTCTAGTGTACGTGAATACATCATGGAAGGAGAGATCACAGAAAAAAGGGCTAATTGGATTACCAAGATCTTGGAGTATGACATCGAGGTCAGGCTACTAAGACTATTAAAGGCAGAGGATTGTGTGAGTATATGGCACAAAATGAGGAGGTTCTTGCCAAGGAGGAACAACCAAAGCTCGTCCTGATAAATGGATCGAGATCGGAAGACGATTGGCTGACAGATAGAATTACCGGCTTCAGAATTATCGGATATACGCTGATAGAAGGAGTCCTTTTCAAAAAAAAATTCAATGGTGTGCTCCTGCAATGCGTTACTTCAGGGGAGGCGCAGAGGATCCTCAACGTATTTCACAATAGCGACGAAGGTGGACATTTCTCCGCCAAAACTACCGCCATCAAGGTCCTGCGAGCTGGATATTACTGGCCTACACTTTTCAGTGACTTCCACTCTCTGGTGAGGGCTTGTAAAAAATGCCAGTTCTTCTTTAACAGAAGGAAGAATTTAGCAATGCCTCTCAGACCTATAGTAGCAGATGAACCATTTGCGCAATGGGGCCTGGACTTCATTGTAATAATCAACCCAGTTTCTAGTGCCGAACATAAGTGGATTCTAACCGCTACAGACTACTTCACAAGGTGGACGGAAGTTGTTCCCCTTAAAAGCACAATAGAAACAGAGATTTTAGATTTCCTCGAAGCACTGGTGACAAGGTTCGACCCTCTGAAAATGATCATTTCGGACAATGCCAGAGCATTTCTAGGTACAAAGGTATGTCACTTTGCATTAAAAAATGGCATATTCCTTAAAACATCGTCAAACTATTATCCACAAGGAAATGGTCTAGCTGAGTCGACAAACAAAAGCTTAGTCCGACTCCTTAAAAAGGTTGGCTCAGAGCACCAGAAGGAATGGCATAAAAATCTCTAAAAAGCACACTGGGCAAACCGCATAACTCCTAAGCAAGTCCTTAAGACTTCGCCTTATGAGTTGGTATATGAGAAGGAGGCACTGTTACCTATCTCTATGGAGATCCCAGCAATACAGTTATTGAAATCCCTTAAAATAAAACAAAATGAATCCATGGAGGTTCGGCTCGTCGAGTTGTTGGAAGTACAAGAAAAAAGGGAGAATTCCCTAATAGCTATGACAAGCCGTCAACAGGTGGTCAAACGATGGTTTGAAAATAAGGCTTCTGACCAGGGTCTAAAAAGTGGAGATTTAGTGCTAAAGTATGACAGCAGGGCTGCAAAGCCAGGTCAACACTGTAAATTTGATAGCCTATGGGAGGGACCCTTTAAAATCATTCGCTGTAAACAACACAACACTTTTGAGCTGGAGAATATGGAACAGGAACCGTTAGGAATCTCGGTCAATGGGATTCATCTTAAATTGTTCCATTAAGGCATTGAGTTCTACTTTGTACATATGTAAATAACGCTTTTATTTTCTTTCTCATTGTTTGGCTGTTTCTTTTTCCTAAAATCAGTTGTCATTCTACAAATTACTCATTATCATTGGCAGGTAAAACACTAGAGTTGTTTTACACAAAATACACTCATGCACGGAGAAATAGCATACAAAACTTGCAAACCCCAAAAAAAATTTAACACAGAAATAAAAAAGAACATGGATTTTCCTTAAAATGGGAGATATATATTTATATATATGTTCTTTAGTTACAAAATGGCTGGGAGGCCAATTTTCAAAATGTACAAGTATCAAGGTATATTATATACAATAGCCTTTTATCAGGCTTATCTTAAATAGGAGAGTTACATTTTGAGCAAGCAGGCAAAGGGGTTATCTATCCAAAGGCATGACTGGCAGCAATTGACGTATTCACTGCAGTGTCCACTTCTTCTTCGTCCACGAGCTCCTCAGCGGCACTGGTAGCATCATTTGGCACAACCACCAGTGGTAGTGGAAACACCAAGTTCCTGAAGTCAGTATACCAGTCTATGTCGTAGAAAGGTATCACGTTGTAGCTCTGAAACAGGAAGTGTAGGGCCTGGATAACCCTCTGCTGGTGCTGGTCACGGGTCTGCAGGTGGAATCCACTGAGAAATGGTAGCTAAACGACGATAGCTTCTTCCTCAATAAAGCGACACAGGTCGTTGGCTGTTGGTAGGCCTATCCCATATGCAGCATGTGCAACGACCTCACCAAGCCCATTCAAGTATTTCTTCGGAAATATTTTTTTAACCAGCTTCAGGATAAGTGGTCAAGGAATGCAAATGTCTAGCATGGATGCTACAAAGTGAGAACACACATCGGTATTCACCCTATACTTATCCTCGTATTCTATGCAATCCTTGCCTAGGACCCACTTAATGGCTACCAAAATCAGAGAGTGCTTGTTCTTCGTCATCCTTTTCAGCCTCCTAGTGGAAATCTCACCTAAGAATGTCATCTATGACTTATATGAGGTTAGACGAATTGGGGTATCCATTGTTCTGACACTGCCCCTAATCTTCTACGATAATGTCGAATTTGCTCACCACCTAACCTATGAAAGGACTTTCTTAGCACTCTGCTACTGACCTATCACCTCTTAAATGCTAAATATGTTTTGCTCACTATCTACTGGCCTATTTATAGAAAAATTGACAAGGCACATGCTGATCCGCCTCCAAGAAACGTGATGTTATGCTAGCTGCTATCTTGAAATATGAGCTTGCGTTTGTTCACATTTTTGGGCCAGTTGCATCCGTGATAGCACAGCTTGATGCGTGCTTAATTAACTGAAGCTGGTTAATTAGTTTTAAAAAAAGGTGGCGCTTGTTGGTGGGAGGACGTATGGTCATAGGCTATTGTGTCATCTTTTAAGTGCGTCCTAGGACCCAAGGTGATACTCATATCTTTTCAAGCGGTGATTGTTTGCTTGGCGTAATCATTCCAGCCGAGATATTAATTTTCAGCGCATGCTAACGCAGGGTTAGCAAGCCAGTTATAGGCGCAAGTTCCAAGGAGATTAGGGCTTATCAAATGATCGCCCAAATGTAATGATGAAATTTGGCCGCCTTGGAATAGCAATCAGTTCATCTTGCACGAGTTGCAAGATTAACGGTACATGCTAAATTAAATGCAAAAGGCCTATTTTTGCCTACCACCTTGGGAAGTTGCTATTATTGCATGAAAAGGCTTAATATTTCAAAGTCTTTTTACAAACGCAAGGAGAAGTGTAGAGTTTTTTTCTGTTTGTTTGTCCGGAGCAAGCATAGTTGCAGGCCAGGTGTTTACAAAATCTTCAGAGAAGGAAAATGTCAGAATCTTCAGCTCAGCCAATGCAGGAGGAAATTAGTCAGGAACTATTCATGACTATTCATTCCTTAGTTGAGGTATCTGTCTATGAGGATGTAGCGTATGCCACGCCTGGTATACCCATTAAGACGAGAAGAGCCCACACGGAGGAGTTGGATAGACCTAAGGAATTGAGTAACTAGAAAAAGGTTGAAGAAAAATAGAACAATATCTATGACCCAAAGCTTACGAAGAACTCTAAATCCTTCAGAGAGGCAGCTTGTGCTAGGTTATCAGCACCACAGGCGGACCAAGCCATGGCAAGTAGAGTCTGGTATAGTGGTCTCCCACAATACATGGTCTCATTGGTGCACTATTGCCCAGAAGTAGTTGATGTTGTCATTCAGCGCTATAATCCAGATACCCACTACATTGAAGACCACAATTTAAGGGTTCATATCAGTCCAGAAGACATCTGGCACATGTTATGTATCCCATATCCAAGTAAAAGGAAGGAGACTATCGAACCTTTTCGCCCGAGCAAGGGAGAGAAAATATGGAGGAAGATGAAAACCGGCTCAGATTTCTTGTTAGAAGAGACTAATAAGAAAGGTGTCTCAGGTGCTAAAGCACCAAGTATCCCATTATCACGCGACGCATTCCACAATGATCTCCAGGATGCCATGTCCATGCTGGCATTTGTTTGCGGACGAGACTTCAATGAGAAAATAGAAAGCTTTCAGCTGAGACCGGCAATACAATTTCGCAAGTAGCATGAACTTTTCTGGTATGATTTTGTTGAGTTCATGGTTGAAGAAATGAAACAACAAATTGAGAATTATCATGCAAAAAAGAAGTTTAGGTTTCTTTCCTATCTGGTCCACATGTTTCTGCATCAGAATCTTGATTTCTTCACCCGATTTTTTCCGCTATCAATTTTTGATGAGCAAAATAAAAGAAAGTTGGTGTCTACATAGACGCCTTTCCTTTCCGCATCATATGACTATTATGTGTTTGCGGACTATTTCATAGCCCCGATTTTGAATGATTTAATCAGAGAAGGTAATATTGTCCGGCTCACCAAAGAGCAGACTGGATTTATGCAGAGCTACACCCCTGTTTGTGACTGGTTCTTAGGCAGGGATTTTACAATCCTCCGAATGTGGGGCTTTATTGGCAAACCTTTCCTGATCTTGGCTTGCGTCATAGATAGAGTGTTCATGCTGAAAATTTTTCGGTAGGTGTGTGTCATTGATTTCACTTTCTGCAGCAGCGGAAGGGTCAAGAAGAAGGGATTCTTCACTTGTCCGAAGAGTTTCAAGTCAGTAACTCTGATTAAAAAACAATCGCACAAGTTGTTAGAAGAGAAGCTAGCACATTTAGGGCTGGTACTGATAAACAATAAGTGGGAGTACAACCCTTTCAACAACTTACCAGAGCCATATATGAAAGTTACCCATGTTTTCTGACTATACTGGGAGAAGCGGCTTAATCCTTGGATGGATAGAGATGAGGATTTTGTAGAATTAGCACAAATCCCTATGCCGAATATTAGAGGCCCATGGCACAAGTTCTACTTTCTTGTGGCTATGGCTAGAGACAATTTTCTCATAGAGTGCAGCATGTACAACAAGTTGAAGAAGGGTGAGGAATGGAGTGATGAAAACATAAAAACTTTCTGGAAATATCGTCAGGAAGTGGCACAGTTGGATGCTCCTTACAATTAGTTAAAGGATGATCAAAAATTTGATAGATGGTGGAAGGAAGGCAACCCCAGCCCAAGCTCTAGTATTGATGGGAGCGAGGAGGGGGAGAAATCCGAGGAGTATGAAGAAGAAGTGGCGGTATCATCCTCTTCAGCGCAAGGAGGCAAGGTCTCTGGGCATGCCGCCTATGTGGCCACGAATGTATGTTTTAATATATCAAGAGGCTCACATACACTCACTTGGGCTGCTAAACTAGCCAGGCTAATGCCTCAGCAGATGTGTTTGGCTGCCGAAGTTAGTGAGTGTCCGCCTGCGAAAAGGCAGCGTACGAAAAATATTATCGAAGGGGTTTCGCAAGAACCCGCCGGAGGAAAAACACCCACTACTAGCCAAATGCCGAAGTTTGCGGGCGAGTCACAAACGATCTTGGAACCACCGCCAACCAGTCAACAGGTACATTTCACTCCTCTTGTATCTCATTCCTTTGCATATGCCCCTGCTTCACTAGCAACTCCTGCCATAAGTCTGAGCCTTCTACCTTCTGCTTTCAGTCCAACTTATTCGGTTGGACTCGCCCAATTTTTGTAGGCCCACCCACTTGTAATTACTCCTCTGAGTGTGCTCACGCCTATAGCTACTGCTCAGACTTTCCTTGCCTCACTTTCGAAGAACGTTCCCTTATCGGTGCCCATTCTTTTTCTGCTATGCTTACAGATCCCCTTCCATTGCAACAAGCTGACACCCCGTTAGCAACTCCCCATTCCTGGCCAATGAGCCTTACGGCTGAATCTTCGATTCAGCCGCTACAAATTCCTAGCCCGGGTGATAATTCTCAGGCCAAACTATGGAACGTGCTGCACTTTTCTCCACAAACAGTCACTCTCCAGAAGAAGCAAATGTGTGCGCCTATGAAAATTACCTATCCCTATGCCCTGCCTTCTGGTGTTCCTTTCGCAGGTGGGCTAATTTCATCACCAGCCGAATTCATAGCACATATAGATTGTGGAAAAGAGGCGCGCGCAAATAGAATGAGGCAACGCAAGGCAAAGGATGACAATGCTCTTGCCGAGCTAAGAGTACAAGCTTTATATGACGAGGCCTTACAGGAATTAAAATTCGCGACCATGTACCCAAGGATAAGCAAGCCTCAGGGAGAAATGCAACCCGAAGACTATGAGATCTATGCTATCAGACTTGACATGAAAGTAGCCCGGCCACAAGATAAGGTCAAAATCATGGAGGAGACGCAATAGGTGGTCACTTCCGACTTCCTCAAAACTGGGCGCCAGTTAAAGAAGAAAGATGAATAGCTCAGGGCGGCCAAGGAAAGGGTGAGTTTTCTGGAAACAAAGGATAAATCCTTTGAGGCAGATATCGCCCGAATGACTGAAAGGGCGCTGACAGCAGAGAATGAGAGGAACAGACTTCAAGGCGAAATTGCGAAGACCCAGATTGCCGACCCAGGCTTAATAAAAGAATTACAAAGCCAGAACCAAGCAGCGCGACGGAGCCTACAGTTAAAAGATGAAGAGCTTGAACACGTCCGCCTTGAGTATAGTCAGGGGATGGCACAAAAGGGTGAGGAGTTGGAGTGCCTACAAGAGCAGTCTGAGCAAAAAGTACAGGAGAAAGAGGTCGAATTTAAAGGCTCGAAGGCTAAACTGGAGGAGGAGCTCTGAGAGACAAAAGCTTCTCTGGAGGATCAATCAGCAAACCACTCCTGAGTTGAACAGAATTGGAATAAAGAAATGAGCAGCTATGTGGAGCAGTTGGCATCTGAAAAAAGGAAGAAGACAGAGTCAGTCGAGGCCCTTATTTCAAGAGACGCGGAGATTTCTTCGCTTAAAGCCTCTCTGTTGCCTGCCCCTACCCAACCTGATGTCATTCTGCTGGTTAGGCAATTGTACATTTCTCACTAGGAGAAAGTCAAGACCTTTTGCCTAACACTGCAGTCTACCCTCTGATTTATCGACAAGGCATCAAGGCTCAATCAAGAGGCCCACGATACAATTGAGCAATTCTCATGTTTCATCCTGGAGAAGGTTCCTAAGGCAAGAGACTTGCTCAACAAGCTATACTCAGTCTTGGATGACATCCTGGCTGGGGTGGGTATCGAAGATAGGGACACTACTGCCCAAACAGCAAATAAATTTATTCATTGTCACTCTACTTTTTAGCGCACTGAGGCAGCGACAGCTTTTCTAGGTAGGGCATTGGATGGCATTCGGGGAAGTTTCTCTGAATTAGACAACATGGGGCTGTCGTCCTCGTTCCTCGAAGATGGCTCTATTGCCACAACTACACAAATTGCTGAGGTTATTAAGCAGAAGGAGAACAACCCAGAGGTATTCAGGGAGTTCAGTAGCTCCTCAACGGCAGCTGACATTGAGGCGATCATTCATCCACTCTTGCAATTGCTTTTCCATATCCAAGCAGGCACTGACCTACTTGAGGTACTGCCTCACAAGGAGGCTATTGATCTCTGCGGGGCACAAGAAAATTTGTGCAGCATGGCAAAGCTATCCGAAAGTGAATGGTCACCCTTACAAACTGCTCTTTCCAGACTATGACTCTATCGCCCTATGGATAAAGCTCTGGTCTGCCGAACCAGAGAGATTTTTGGGTTCTTCATTCCTTATCCGAAACGCCCCTGATAGTTGCCAAAAGCTGTTAAAATAAATATTCAAATAGCTCCCTTCGGGATTCTTTTGTAATTGTGTATTTTCTGGCCTGTGCATCGCCGAGTTTATTCGGCTTTCCATCAAGTTTTTATCTACCACTTTGCGCATCGCCTCTTCGTAACTTCGGGTAACGGCTTCCCTTTCAGGTCCTGAGAGGCTGCGTTGGGCATCCACGTGTCACACAAATAGAAGGTTTTATCTCTTGTTTCCTTAAAAGTTTCGTACGGGTTGCAAAAGCCTTCTGCGGGGGCCATCATTTCTAAAGATTGTCAGAGGGACCTACATCTTGCTACGTGGCGGCATATCGCAATTTTTTCATGCGAGAATGAAATAAACAAATACAGGCTGCATAATGCTTGTGCAGGGTTTTCTTTTTACTTTCTAAAAGGTGTTGGCGAGCCCTACCTTTTGCTAGGTGGCAACCGTTCGCAGATCTTTCAACACAGCGGGGAGGTGAACAACCACGGGCTGCGAAACGCTACCACGCGTCTTTCACACCCGGTTGATGCAGCTTTCTCTCCACTGCGATAAAGATCTCGACCCGTGAGACACGTGTTGCATCTTCGCAATCTCTTGGCAGTGATGAGAGAAAGTTTCGAGCGGGGGACAGGCTGGCTGAGGGGGATGATGCTATTGGGGGCTGCTTATCATGGTCATTTACAGCGGTGGATAACACTTGTCGCCTCGAGTTTGATTGGTACCACCGCTATTATTACGAAGGATGCACCTGCACTTGGATGACCGGATGTTGTGTTCTAGCACAATACCGTTGTAACGGCATTGAGAATCTTCTGATTCAGGCATCATTGTAGGGGATTGTGGGATCTTTTTTGTTACAATTCTCCAAAGCGGTGGGAGTTTTCTCTCCTGCTATATATAATTTCTCTGTCGACGAGCAAAAGGTCCAAAATTTTTTAGAGAAAACACACTAGTTTTTAGCAAGAGACATCGGGCCTCTTTTACTATTTTTACTTGCAAGTAAATTTCAGACTGTGCCAACTATTCAGCCTTTCTGTTTTTCATGTTTTGATTAAATGGTAAATTGTGCTCTATACTGTCCTAAGCACTTCATTTGAAGGAACTTCTATATATTGAATACAAACTTGCTTATCTAAATCATGTCTAATGACTCTTCTTAGTGGTAAGGATGTATGCAATACTATTTTATGTCAATAAATGAATTGTTTATGCTATAGCTTTAAATCTGACATTTGGAACACGACAACACCATTCAGACCCCTAAATCTATGATTTATCGTGCCTATTAGCAAATTTTGGCGCATCGCCTTAGATTAGATTTTGCTTCATTATATCTGTTTTCTTTTCCCTTTCCAAAAAATTATTATAAAAGAAGCCAACTTCTGTAAAATCCGGAGGTCACTCAGTTTGGCGCAAAGGGTCCCCCTTGAACTGAGTTTCCCATAAGGCACTGTTACCTCATCAATTTTTGGTGTCAACAAGTACCATACCTGGTCCTAAAAAACATGTGTGACCAGTCTGATGACAAATAACCACCTAATTTTGTAGTGAAATCTCTAGATAGGAAAATGGAAAAATAGGGTGGAAGATCAATAATATATGTCCTATACAATTTGAAAGTTGGGACAGGCATGCAATGTAAGAGGCAAACTTTTAATAACTCCTACAGACTTAACAGTTGTACCATCCAACTGAACTACCCCTTTTGACAATGGTTCATACTCAAGTCCTAACTTGTCTACCAGCTATTTAAGCATGATTGAGTTGCTTGCTCTACTGTCGATCATGCAATTATGCACTATGTTTTTATCAATTATCAAACTGACATAAAAGGGGGTGGTTTTACCTCTTTAGCTGGCTGCTCCTTTTGATCTGAATTATTTGCAAGAACACTTGGTTGTTCTGTATTTACTTCATTAGAAATTGATATCTTATCCAAAGCCTCCTGCAAACTTTCTTTTTGCCCAAGCAAGTGTAATGCATCTATCATGGTAATGCCAACAATTGTCTTTTTCATATGTTTAACAATATTGAAAGAAAAAGTAGCAACATTTGACTGTACCTTTTGAACAGCAGCATTTGTTTGAGTTGCTTGAGGCTGGAACTAAACTTTAGGCTACTCCTTTGATGGTCCAGCCTACTGTCTTGGTAAAATATGAACTTTTTGAACTATTGAAGGCTGAAACTGCCCCTATTGGGCTGTAAAATCTTGATTTTTCTGGTGAATAGCTGGTTGTTTGTCTTTTTCTGCTTGTTGTTTATCAGGAATAGCTTGTTGTCTAAGATCAAATGCTCTCTTTTTTGCCCTCGTATTGGCTACAATAGAAGTGGCTGACTGATTTTGACTTTGCACGTGATTAACTTTACAAAATTCACTCCCTTGCCAGTTTATTATGGCAACGTCAAGGTCACTCTGTTGCGTTTGTTCACCTTGCTGATTATTGTCCTCCTTAGTTATTTGTTCAAAAGCAACATAACTATTTTGCACCATAAGTGCTTGATTAATCACCCTATTTATGCAAGTAGTCTGATTATGAGGCTGATTGCAGGGATAACACCATACATAATCATGTGCTAAGTTGTTTTGTATTGGCATTAGCTCTTTTGAAGAGCTAGCAGCAGCTGGGTTCAATGGCTGATTAGGCCTAAAGTTAAAATTTCTCTTTTGTCCCTAGTAATCAACTTGATAAGCAGGCCTATTTGCTTGAAATGATGATTGATTAGGCCGAAAATTTTAACCTTGCTAATTTTTAAAACTTACCAAGTTGTTACTCACAGTTTGTAGTAACTTGGCCATTTGTTGTTGATCATTTATTAGCTGTTGTTGAGTATCTTTTAGACCTTGCAAATCAAAATTTGTTGGAACATTATTTTGTACTACTGCTTAGAAATCTAAGGTTGGAACAGCAGGTATAGCAACTATTAGAGGTATATGAATGGGCATATATGGCTGTACTTCTAGGAAAATTGGCATAGGGGGTCTTGGGGCAAGTTTACCAGCTTGTATGAGGCTATTTTCAACTCTAATGGCAATGTCATACGCTGCTGGTAATGTTAACCCACCCATTGATTGTATCATTAAGGCAATATCACTATGCAATGATCTAAGAAAATATAGAAAAGTGTGGTCAAGAGTTGGCCTTACTGTTACTAGAATTCGATCCCATGTCTTTTGAAATCTGAAATTAAAATCCATCATTTGTTCTTGTGGTGCTCTCTTTATAGTCGTTATTTGTTCTACTAGAGATAAAAGATTGGACTTATCTAAAAATTGCTTTGTAAGCTTGTCTCCTAGGTCATCCCATGTCAGGACGCTACGAACTGGTAAGCCACGAAACTATTGAGATGTTTTCCCCTTAAATGACACTGCTAACAACCTCAAAGCTACGTTCTCTTGAATCACATGGTGAACTCCACATAGCGAGGCTATGTCTCTAATATGCTCAATGGGTGTAGTCTAATCTTCACCAGTAAAGAAAGGCAGACTTTTGAGTGTTGCTACTGGTATATCATCATGTAGAGCTAGTTCTAATGGGCTGCCCCTATCAAATAGAACAAAAGCATGTGCTCTAGCCATCGAAGTTGTTATGAAATTTGTACCTTGTATAATCGATATAGGCTGAACCGGTACTCTGTAACTTGGTGAAGCTGAGAAAGAACTTGGCTGCCTTGTTAACGATCTTCCTTCTTGATGTGTAAACTAATGGTTTTGCTCTTTTAATAGGAGAAACTGATTGCTTTCCTGAAGGCTTACCAGATGTTCGCTTGGCTATCCTTCCTATTCTATTTGGTGAAGATAGGTGCAAGTACTCAAATGAAGAAGAACTTCGTGTCTGAATCTTTCTCATAAGTTGTTTGCACTTGATCTGCTAGAAACTGAGAAATGGAGTCGCCAGGTATATGAAAATAATCCTCTGAAAGGCTGGAATAAACTGTTGTATATACCAAACAGCAGCTTGAACTGTAAAAATATTGCTCTTAAAAGTGATTCAGAGTCCCACCGGGCGTGCCAAAAACTGTTGTCAATCATATTGCACCCGAATGCTTGAATATTAAAATTCAGCAATTTGTTGAAACATTGGAACTAATTCAAGGCTATGGGTATCCTACAAGAAATTAGACCTCCAGATTCTAGGCTTGTTCCTATTTAATTTTCTTATTAATAACTAAGTATTTTGCTGGAAAAGGGAGAAAGACTGAAACTATATTCTGAACTATGAAACTTGGCTATGGTGATGCACCGAAGAATTCAATATGCAGACTTAACTCACAAAATGATTACTCACTATTTTCCTTCGCACAACTAGTTCTAAAGGCTTAAACACTTGAATATTTTAAACAGAGGCTTTTAAAGAAACAATCATAGAAGGAAAATATGATTCCCACAACTAGATTGTTCGATTATTGATTATCACAATGTTTAACCACTGTATTTAAACTTGGATGCATACAAAACTCATTAAGGAGACAGAAATATTTAAAGGTTTCATGAACTGCAAATACAATAATTACTTCGATCAATCCTACGTGGCAATGATGATTGAAAACTTGAAGGAAAATTCTAAAAAACTGGTAATGAAAGGAGTCTTTCTACAAAAAAACACACTAATTGACCTATAAACCTGCTATTGTATTAATCTGAAAATAATGCTGAGTTACAAAATAATTCGCTTTTGTAGAGTGCAAAGGAGAAAAATAAGAACTGCCTTGAAAAAGATAAACTTTTTCAATATATACAATATGAATGCACTTCAAAGTGCATGAATAAGCAACTGAAAGTGATCTGAAAATGAAAAGATGACAATCCCAAAATGAAATCCGAGCACAAGTAAAAATCCCTGAAAATGTGGTTCAACCTCATGCAAAAATGAGTGAACTCAATCTCGAACTGGCAGTCATAAAGCATGTAATTGATCTGCAACTCGAACTGAACTAAAATCCCTGAAAAATGTGGGCTAAAGCATGCAAAATTGCCTCATTCTTATCAACTCACCCATGCGCATTTTAAAGTCCATCTTTCTCATGATAAATATCCAGTTAACAATCTGATGTATAACTAAAGTAAAATGTGATTCAGCTTTACAAAATATCTTTATTTGCATTTGACAAAGATGAATTAATTAAATGATTTATAATGTATCATCTAATTAATTCATTTACATTAAATTATGCAAATAAAATATTAAGGATAAATCTAAATGTGAAAATACATCCCTTTGCTTCATGATCTTCAAGCTCCATATATCACACTTTTCACTAAATAATCACCATTTGACCATACTTGCATAAATTTGTCAATAATTTAAAGGTTCTGCCATAAAGCACCAATCTTCATTGCTTGATAAGGCAACCACTTGCTAGGCACATTTGATAATGATTATGTCAAAAATCAAACCCCATTTTGACTTAGGGCGAATGGACAAAGAGCCATTAAAACCTAAAAACATTATCATTACTTTGCATTTGACTTGGAGAAGATTCAAGAAGAAAATTGGCTACCATGCTACCTAGTAGGGTTTTAAATGCTTGCACAATAAAACTATGATTCAAATGTAAAATGATCTTCTATGATGATCAATGAATACTTCAATCAGATCAATGAAAATTTCAATACCTATAAATGATGAATTTCATTCAACTCTACTTGTTTGAGCTCGAAGTGAAAAATAGGTAACAATTATCTTTGGAGGCAATGAAGCTGTGTAAGAAAGTTTTTGAAGAGATGAAGAAAGAATTTGAGATGTCAATTTTTGGGGAGATGAATTTCTTCCTTAGGCTACAAATAAATCAAATAGATAAGCGATTTTTCATTTCATAGTCAAAGTATGTCAAAGAAATGTTGAAGTTGTGAATGGAAGACTCCAAATCAGTATGCACTCCTATGGTGACTAGTTGCAAATTGAGAAAAGATGATGATTCACCTAAGGCTGATCAGAGCAAGTATAGATATTTGATTGGTGGACTATTATACCTAACTGCTACTAGATCATATATCATGCATGTAGTTTGTCTTGTGGCTAGATTTCAAGAAGATCCTAAAGAAACACATGTTGTAGCAATGAAGAGGATATTCAGATATTTAAGAGGCACTCTAGATTATGGCTTATTGTATCCTAAGGATACTGATTTCACATTAAGTGCTTATACAAATGTAGATTGGGTTGGTTGTGTTGATGATAGGAAAATTACAAGTGGCAGTGCATTCTTTCTTGGATGTAGATTGGTGTCATGGTTAAATAAGAAGCAAGATTCAGTTTCTTTATCCACTACAGAGGTTGAGTATATTGTAGCAGCATCTTACTGCACACAGGTATTGTGGATGAGACAAACATAGAAGGATATCATAGTAGTGTATGGTGATCCTATTTCTATATTTTGTGATAATACAAGTGCAATTACATTTCAAAGAATCCAGTGATGTATTCAAGGACAAAGCATATATCAATTAGGTATCACTTTTTGAGAGAAGGTTATGGAGAATGAAGTAGAGCTTGAATATATACCTACAAAGGATCAGATAGCTGACATATTTACTAAGGGTCTTCCTAAGGATACTTTTGAGTATCTTCAGGAGAAGTTGGGGGTTATTACCCCTCCTTTATTGAACTAGATGCATATGGAGATGCATCATTCCAGTGATCTATGGATTCATCTCTTTTCTGGATTGATGTTGGTGGCTACCTCTTAGGGGGAGTAGGTATTGTCATGTGTTGTCATTGTTGTAGAGTTGTTGATTCGGTTGGGTGTACTCCTAAGGGGGAGTATTCAGAGCAAGTATCTTGGTTTAGTTTCAAAGGGGGAGAACAATGCAAAACATCTTATCCTTTTCCATTGATGAAAAATGGGGAGAAAGAATCATGTGAAAAAAATTATCTACTCAAGGGGAGAAAATAAAATAAAATAAAATTATAAGAAAGTGTATTTAGAGTTGTGTTGTCTTTGATGGTTTTTCACATCATGTGTTTCCATCAATGACAAAGGGGGAGATTGTTGCAATTTTGAAGGTGTTGTCATTGATATCAATAGGATGTCAATAGGCTGGTGTTTTCATTGATGTAAACTATGTGTTGAGGAAGTTTGTTGCATGATGAAGATGTTGAGGATGTTGAGAAATTTGTGAAAAAGAGGAAAACATGTTGTTGAAGGCTATGCATGTGTAGTTGAGATATTGAGGAAGTGTTGTGAGTACATGGAGCTATCTTTATGTTGTAATGTTTGGAGATTTGTTGGAATGAAGTAATGTGCTGAGATGATGTCTCTGGTACTTGGTTTCCAAGTGCTTTTGAGAAAATTTGATAAACAGAGAAAATAGTGTTGTGCAAGTGTTCAGAATGTGCTCTAAGATGTGCTTCACATTTCTTTTGTTTTGATGTTATGCCTGTGGATATGATATGTTGTTCAAGGTTTTCAGTAGTTGCTATGTTCAGAATCTAAGTGTTTGGTTTGCTATGCAAAGTGAGATATTTTCACCAGTGTGTGAACCAGTTTTTAAGAAGTATTTTTTGTGGTCTAGGAGAAATGTCTTTGCTTCATGTTTCTCTACAATTTGGATTCAGGTTGTGCAGATTTGGGAAGTTTCTTATAATGTTTATATCTTTCATAGTTTAAGGTTTCACTTGATTTGGTAGAGTATAGTGTGTGTTTTTGTTAAAAAGATGCAGGACAACTAAGAGGGGGGTGAATTAGTTGTCACAAAATTTAAACTTAAAAGCTTCAACACATATTAATACTGTAACCACATCATCTGTTATTAAGTATAAGCATGAAACACACATAACAAAAAGTAAATCAACACAATGAACACCATTTTTTTACGTGGAAAACCCAAGAAGGGAAAAACCATGGTGAGGATTAGCTCACAGTATAAAGTAGTTCCAAACTCTGAATAAAAAGGCTCACTACCCTGAAAGGGCTCACTATCCAAATACAAAAGCTCATTGATTACAAAAGAGGCTCACTGCCTACAAAGGATTAACAAAAACAAAATTGGGCTTTACTGCCAAAATGAACTGAGAAGATGCACCTATCATGTGTTGATACAATTACGGAGATGCTCAGTATTTAGACTTTAGACCCTTCATTCTTCACTCATTTTCACATCAACTACTGCCTTTCTAATCACCCCTTCACATTCATTACTTGCTCACTATTTCTTTTATCTTTTCTCTATTGTCTACCATCCACTTATTTTCAAAAAAAAATCACCATATATTTATATTTGATCTCCATCTCAAGCATCAATTAGGTCTACCTAATTAGATGCAATTCATTTATAAAATATATCAACTGTCAGCTCCAATAGATCACAAAATATTTTCAAAAAGAAATTTAACCTTTAGCACATTACATTATGTCAGCTTAGACCAAGAAATAGATCGCACATGAGTTTACATATCATATTAAAATTATCTTAACAAGTCGGCCAGAAATAGACTTCAACACAACCAACATAATCATGTCACTTCGTCATACAAGCACCAGAGCACGAAATAACCTAATCATGCATGCCTTTAACATCCATACGTAATTTCCCAAAACCACAATAAAAAATTGTCAACTGCGGAGAAATGCGGACTAGAATACTGGAGAGGCACCAAAAATACTAGATCTACCACTGGAGAAGATAAGTCAGTTATACACACTAGTTTTAGAGTACTGGACCAAGCTACCAACATGGTGACATCAATGAAAATGTATAGATAACATACTCATTCTTCCAATAGTTTCATGTGTCAGTGTGCAAATAAGGTTAATCGGATGTTCTGGGTTGAAGTATTTCTATGATGCAAATTTGGATGAAGTATTTGTTGGATCTCAAGTGGTTCAAGGACTATTCTAGATTGTGTTCAAGTGAATTTTGTTGTCTGAAAGTTTCAGATTAATCTAAGGTAGCATGTACTTAATATTTTATGGTAATTAGCACAAGTATTAGCCAACCTTGTGTTAGCACTACATGCAAATTTTATGAAAGCATGTTGAGGTGTGTTAGGATTTATTTGGGTCCTAACTAAGGATTTATATGGGTTTCCTTCATTCCTATCCACCGCTAGAATGTTTAGGTGCTGACATAATTTGAAATTTTAAATGTAATGGATAGTTGTCAACCTTGGAGAAGGTTTTCAAGGTTGAGGATGATATAAATAAGATTGGTGTTGTTGTAAGATGCAAGAGAGAAGCAAGATAGATTCGAGATAAATGCAAATGACGAATGTGATGCGAATTACAAAAGTATAGATGCAAATTTGAGCAGAGTAGTGTGAAATTCAAAGTGTTGGATTCCTGAATGTAGTGAGTTGAAGGTTTCTACAATCTTTCAAGCAAGTCTGCGAAAGTGTTGGAGCATTTGTGGTGGATTCCCTGTTGCATTGATAATTTTTTCTCTGTGTAACATTTCTCTTCTATCTTTTTTTGTTTCTTTATGTGGTAGTGAACCCTAGTTGTGAGCCTTCTTGGATAGTGTGTCCTATTTTGGCAGTGAGCCCTTGTACCAATTTTGTAATTACTTATATTATGAGCTAATCCTCACCACATTTTTACCTCATTGGGTTTTCCACGTAAATTTGGTGTTGTCTTGTGTATGGTGTTGTTATTTCAGTTTATGTTATCTGCATTTCATGATTAATCACTTTAATAGATTAAAGGTTTAATGAATGCTTGTGGATCTGATTATTATTGAGGGTTTTGAAGTTTTAATTTGCTACAACTGATTCAACCCCCCTCTCAATTTTTTTGTTCATTCAACACAGTCTATCAATTATTGAAATCTTACATTCTTCATATTAGGGCATATATTTTAATTAGGTTAATCAAGTCAAATCAATTCCAATCCATCCCAAGACTCAAAAAGATGCAGATCCAGGTTTGATTGGCTCACCTTCATGGTTGAAAGTCAATCTAAACACCATGTTGATCTCCATCTTAATGAAACCCTAGAAAGAGGCCTTAAATCATATTATTCTAAGCACATTAAACTTAGGGTCCCATTTTTCTTCATTTCATTTTTGTGAACCCAACATTCTAACAACATAAACCTTCTAAAATATGAAGTAATTCAACCGTAGATCTAGGTTTAGCATTGCATTGTTTGCATTGCTCATTTAGGGTTTCATGTTTGCATCATAAAATACATAAAAAATTAAAAAAAATTCATCTCACATTGCATCAAGGTTGTAATAGGATTAATTTTAGTCATTTAGGTGAGATATACATTCAAAATTGTATTCACAATTGTCATTTTTTGTTACATATTTGCATTTGAGTTATATTGTCACAAATGAAGCAAATTCGAGGAAACCGCTCAATTGTAGACCTATTTGCACAAAAAAATAGAACCCTTAGACAATCGAACAAACATTCAAATTTTGAGTTTTCAAAAGCTCTATCAAGGACATAGGCACCCTTGGGTGCCTCTGTCCTGCACCTTTGTCCTACTACACTTGGAACAACCAAATTTTGTACAATTCACTCTTTGTGTCTTCATTTTATTCCTACTTGCAAATATTTGTTTTGGAATTCTTAATTTCATTAATTTAGGCATCTTTTATATAGCTCAAAAAGTGGAAAAAGTGCATTGTTTAGTTTTAAAATTGCATCAAAGTCATCATTTTAAGATTTTGGCCTCTTAGAATTAGTCAATTATTGCATCCTAGCTCTGAAAATTGTATTCAAAATTATCAAAACATTTTTAACATTGTTATACACTTGCATTTTGAATCGCATTATCATAAATTAAGCAAATTTTAAAAAACATATTCATTTTCAAACCTATTTGCAAATAGACTCAAAATCCTTAAGCAGTATTATACATAATCAAATTTTCAGTTTTCAAAAATCCCTATCCTGGACAGGGACGCCCTTGGGCACCTATGTCTTGCTACACTTGCATCAACAAGATTTTACCCAGATCTCTATCTCTAAGTGCTCAATTTAATTCTACTTGCAAATTTCTAATTTGGAATTCTTAAAAAGCATTATTGCATGTGAAATAAAGGTGTCATTTTGCTTGATTTGTTACAAATTTGAAAAAAATGTTACATTTTAGTGTTGGAAATTATCAAATCTGTAGGAGAATTATTTACATCATGTTCTCATTGCAAAAATATTTTGTTGTGATAATGCATGTCCTATTGTCAGGTCTTGTTAAGAATTTCAAGGAATTTTTTATACAAGCATGTGAAAATGATTTTATTTCTCCTCTATTGTTAATTTTTATTGATCCCTCTCCCACTATCTCCTCTAGTTGTGAGAGTATCTTAGTGCAAGAGAATGAAATCATTAACACATTTCTTAATATCACTTTGCCTAATCTTCATTCATCTCACAACATCTCCCCTACTTGTGATAATTTTTTGGAACAAGAGGATACAATCATTGACAATCATGAAAATCATGTTTTTTCTTCTTCTAACATCTCTCCTATTTGTAAAGAAGGTATCTTGGTGTTAGAAGAACCAATCATTGAGCATCATGAGGATCTTGTTTGTTTCTCTCCCAATACTTCTTTTATTTGGGAAGATATTTTGGTACAAGAGGATGAAATAATTGATACATTTATGGATTGCATAAATGAAGATGCTAAGGTGATATTAGATTCCCCCTCGATAGATGATCATCAACAAGAAGTTAAATCTATTGAAGTTATGAATGCACAAATTTTGACTATTAAATCTCATTTTATTATTCGACCTCTTAAAACTCCTTTTGTACCTCCTAAAATTCCTTTAATTATTGGACCTCCTAAGTCACCTCTCATTATAGGACCTCCTAAATCTCATGGCCATATCCTAAGCTTTGCAAAACAACTTACTAGTAATCATGTATCAAAGCAACCAAGTTATCATACTATTGCTCACACATATAACACTAGAATCAATAAGCAACCAAAAAAAACACCAACAGCCATCCCATTACCTCAAGCATACCTCCCACCCACACCTAACATTCCATAGTGTGTGGTAAGGAATTTGATATTGTTGAGCAACTTCGTAGCACTCCTGCTAAGATCTCCTTGTGGGATTTGATTCAAACATCACCTATCTATTATGGCATGCTTCAGAATGCTTTGTAAAAAGTTGTTGTCCCTCCTAGTGTGCAACCAAATGATGTATCATCCTTAATTGAGGGAATGAATGTTGTTAATTTGGATATTTTCTTTCACCAAGATGAATTAACAAAATGATGCTTTGATGATAATGACTAGTATTATAAGATTGGTATTAGGCATACCCTTATTAACAATGGTTCAAGGATTAATGTTTGTAGTGCAAATATTTTGGATAGAATTGGGGCAGAAAGACTAAAATTCAACTATTTGATTTGTCTATTCGTGTTTTTGATAATGTGGAAAATAACCACTTGGTGTAATAACATTACCTGTCAAAGTTGGCAAGGTTGTATTGTAAACCCCTATCCATGTCATGCCCCATGATCTTTCATACAATCTTCTCTTGGGTAGACCATGAATCCATGAGATGAAAGGAGTGCCTTCAACACTTCATTGTTTGATGACGTACACAAACAACAATAAGGTTTATAGGATAAACGTTTATCTTAAATCTAAAAATTTCTTACAAACTAAAACAAGGATGAAAAACCCTCTGAGAATATTGACACCAACTACAATAGTGGAACCTTCACAACCCAAAGTTAAAGATGAGTGTCTTTCTTTTGTGACAAAGTTGTTGGATGATTATTGGGGATCATTAAATTTTTCACCTATATTCATGGGGGAATACAATATTATGCAAAAAGAAAAGAGAAAGAAGCAACAATGATATCAACACAACCTATCACTGAATCATCAAAAATATTTGATTTCACAACTTCTAACAAAGAGGAAAACACAAATGACACATCCACTTATGATGAAAGTGATTATGAAAAACTATCTTATCTAAAAGAAATGGAAGCCATTTATGGAAGAGGTTATGAAATTTTGAGACAATTTGGTTATAATAGAAAAGGATGTGGTGTAAAAGAACAAGGCATTTGTGTCCCTATAAAGCTCAACATGCAAGAAACAACAAGCAGTCTTGGCTATTGTCCTTCACAAATAATGAAAACATCAAAAGTATCTTCACTTAGTCATACAAGAAACAAATAGCATTAGCTGTTGCTCCTTGCCATGTGGTAGTTGTAGTATCACAACATACTCACTACCATGCATGGGGGTATAAACCAGGCTTAATGCAATCATATTTCCTTTCGCAAGGAGTAATATTCAATCATCCATCTTGGCTCATATTTGTCCCTACACTTGGGGGCAATGAGTTAGGTAGCCTTGTTTTAGGTGCATTCCTTCTAGCAAGGGATCCCTTTCTATCTCCTTAAAATGTTAGTGTAGCAAGTACACCAACATTTTAAGGGGGGCATACATTACCCCTATCCATTTCATACATGTCTTGTGATATTTTATTTATTGACATACCCCTTTGGTGGTGGTGTTGCTTATAACGCCCCCTAAGGCATGGTTATCAATTTGTTCCTTATGACGTTAAACATTTATTCATCCCCCATGATGTCAAATTTTATGCACCCCCTGAGGTGATTTTTGTTCCCCCCTGTGACGTTAAATTTTGTGCACCCCTTGAGGTATTTTTTGTGCGCTCCCTGAAGTGTGGTTTGCATAGTCGTAGCATAATGGAGTTTTCTAGTATACGAGTTTAGAGCATTTTAACATGGACACCTAGCATAACACAACTTGCTAGTGCCAGTTGATCCATGTGGCTCATGAGTGATTTTGTATAACACAACTTGTTAGTCCTCATGGGAGCATTCCTTTAACTAACATTTATTCAATGAATGACATATGGTATTTGAGATATTTTAAGACTAAGGTCTCTTTCCCTTACCAACTCAAATCCTTTAAGTAATAACCTTGTGTTTGTCTTTGTATATGTTTTCTTATGTTTGTATCATGTTATGTTCATATTATGTTGTGTTGTATATTGTGTAGTTTATTGTGTTGTGTTCTTTTCATGTATGTTTGTGTATGTTGTCTTGTTGCATTTCATACATGTGTGTTCCTTTGTGATTATGTTGGTTTACCATGGGATCTTGAATCCTGGGGGCTTGTGCATCCCCCTTGATTTATTTTCATCCTATCTCTTCAACATTTGAGCAATCAAACCCCTCTTGACATATATTTTCTACTAAGTTCATACTCTCACTAAAGTGGGGTCTAAATGTAGTGTCATAAATTGTCGCCCTTGAAAATTTCACACTATTTTTTCCCCCTAAATTATTGAGCCTAATTGACCCCCTAACTTCCTAAATTGTGCATTTTGAGGCCTATTTTTATCGTTTTCTGATAAATTGCAAGCATTAAACAAATGCATTCATTTAATGTGTTTCCCTCAACACCTAAAGTCCTAGAAAATAGGGCTAGGATTGGGATGCCCTTGGGCATCCCAACCCCCTCATTTTTCTAAGATCTAATTGAATATGTTGGTGTTTGACATTTTAACATTTGAAATTCAATTTGAAAATGTTAATTATCATGATCTAATTTGTAGGAAATTGAATAAATACCTATAAATACCTAGCTATTGCATCATTTCAAATCTAAGGAGAATTTATGACTGATTATTATTGTCAAGGGCACTATCAAGCAATTCAAGAGCAACATTTCAAAGATTTATTGCAGTAATTTAAGATCTAAACAACATGTCAAATATTTTGTGAGTTTATACGTGTTTATGTTATCATTGTTTGTGAAGGCTAACCCTTGTTGTAGGTCTCCAAGCAATTCAAGCAATCAAACAAGAAAGATCCAAGACCTTGAAGTGATGTTTACGACTTCAATCCTTCAAGGAATCCATTGAAGGGTGGTGAGTTACAAAAATTTGTTGACTCATCCTTCATTCCTATCATTTATCCATTTTATCATTGCCATTTCCATTGTGGAAGTGGAAATACTAACACGGGGTTTGACCAAGGCAATCCCCTGAATGGCACAACATTTATTCTCTCTTTGAATGTGTGGGTTTCAAGTTTGAAGAGGAGTGAAGGAAGTTTGAAGATCATTTATCCATCATTGTATTCAAAGCCCCACACCTCGTCAATTTATGGAAACTCACCTACAAAATTATCTGATAGTGTTCTGACAAGTTTGTAAGTGGAAATGGGAGTCTCAGATCTGACATTAGAGGACTACGAAAGCAAAGAAAGACACCCCTAGAAGGATTGGGATGCCCTTGGGTGCCTATTTCCTACAATGACTGAATTCATTTTTTTTAGGATAGATACACAACTCTCTGCCCTTGCTGGATCCACTTGCAAATCCCTGTTATAGTTTGTCAATTGTTGGAAGCTTACATTCTTCATATTAGGGCACATATTCTAATTAGGTTTATCAAGGAAAATCAATTCCAATCCATCCCAAGACTCAAAAAGATGTAGATCCAGGTATAATTGATTCACCTTCATGGCTAAAAGTCAATCTAAACACCTTGTTGACTCCATCTTAATGAAACCCTAGAAAGAGGCCTTGAATCCTATTGTTCTAAGTATTTAAACTTAAGGACCGCATTTTTCTTTGTTTCAAGATGAAGGAATGACAAAGTGATAGGGAGGTAAATGAAAGACATCAAAAGTAGGAGAATAAGGTGGGAGTTCATAATATGTGTCAAGTGGTATAGGAAGTATGGTAAAGAAAAAATGGTGAAAATTTGGGAGGAAAGGGGGGAGAATATGTAAAATAAAATGGGTCTATGTCTTTAAGGTAGATATTTGAGGTAGAGGAAAAGGCGTAGGAAAATAAGTATAAGGGTGTGGTGTCTACCAAGAAATATCTAAAAAGAGTACAATGTTAAATGAAGGAAAATATAAAGGGGATTCTAAAGTATCATGAGGCTCATCATCATCTTGGGAGAAGCTACTAAAAATATTAGAAGAGCATTATTTAGGTGTGGAGTCACTAAAATTGGTAAGAAAACTAAGAGTGATACAAAGGAGAATTTGAGGACACATGACAAGTGAGGGAAGAAGGATATATGTAAGACAAATTGGCATATAACCATAAGAAGTAGTTACCAAAGTATGATTAAGGAGATAAGCAATAATTGATTAGATGTTTAGGAAGAATTGTATCGTGAAGATGAGGAATCATGAATGAGGTAAAGGAAAGTGATGGGAACTATACTATAGGGTCTTGTAATAGAATAAGAAGCATAACCAATTAGGTAAGAGGAAACATAATTGAATAAGAGGAAAAATAAATGAGGAAAAAAATAACAAAGGAAAATACTAATCTAAACACAAAATAAAAGTGAAAATGAACGAGTATCGATTTCACCAAATAAAATAAAATAAAAAGAGGTTTTTCTTTCCTAAGAGTGAAACTAAACTAGATAAAATAAGTGACTTTCAAAAGATGCATGAATGATCCCAAATCTAACCTACTTTGATCATACAAGAGTTGGGACTAACAAAAACTAGAGACAATGTAATTGAAAATGTAATTTGGAAGGTGGAAACACAAATAAGAAATGCCAATAGAACATTGAACTTACAAGCATCAAACATGGTACTTGTGTACTTGTTATAATAAAAGTTTGAGGAAAGGAAATGTTTAGGATATTTTCACTATTCTTCGCCCCAAAACCAAAAATTATAACTACTAACTTACTAATGGGGGAACTAATATAACTTGCAAGGGATTTAACAAAAAACTAGACACGTGTAATTAAAAATATAATTTGGAAAGTGGAAACACAAATAAGAAACTACAATATGAGATTGAACTTGCAAGAACCAAACATGGTACTTGTGCATTTGGTGGAATAAAATTTTGAGAAGAGGAAATGTTTAGGATATTTTTAGTGTTATTCATGTTGAATCTATAAATTGCGATTACTAATTTTTTAATGGGGGCACTAATATAATGTGCAAGGGGTGTTATTGTACCTCATAGGGGGAACTCTTGTCATCGTATCACCATTATGGAAGATATGGAGTGAAGAAACCTTATGTACCCCTGGCTCTAAATCTATAAACCATTTTTCTTAAAATTGAACAATAAAGTTATGATAGAAACAAGGGGATAAAATCAAAGAAAATACACTAAAAATTGAAACCCTAACCTATAATTTTGACTTAACTATGCTCACTAAAATGAAAAATTAAAAAATATTAAATTTCATAAAATTAAAATGTGTAGTTTATAAGAAGTTTTAGTGAATGTGAGTTGATTTGTGGCTAGGGGTGTTTAAGTTCCTTATAGGGGGCACCCTTTCCAAATCTTTCATTGTAGCTTCCTCATGATATGTAATATATTTCAGTATGGAGGAAAGTATGATGGATCAACTTTGAAGTGCCTACAAACACACAAAACTTATAAAAAATATTATAATGGAATATGTCTTAGTAGGTCCTCAAGGTTTTCCAACACTGATACACTCCAAGTAACTTCTAAAATAACAAATGTAAAATAGTTATGGTAAAGAAAATACTAAGGCAATATAGTGGATAAGGAGAAAGGAAATATATAATATGTAACAATAAAGCCAAAAACCCTAGGTTGTGGAAATAGAAAGGGAGAAGCAAAAGAGATGGATAAAATGGAATGATAATCAAAAGTAAGGCTTGGGATGATGGGAAAGGAAGAGAACACAGTGATAGAGAGGAAAATTGGATTCTATGGCTATTAAAAGGAAGAAATGATATCACGATAGGATGGGAAGGAAAGAAAAAATCCACAAAGGGCAAGAGCTTGACTCCAAGCAACTTCAAAGCATGTGGGACTTCAACCTTCAACAAGCTCTTCAAATCTCCAACAAAATAGCAACACATAAGAGGAAATATAGAATGTGATAATCAAATGAGAGAGGGAAGGCTCCTATTTAAAGATATTTTAGAATATTCTAGGAGGCTCTACTATGTTTTCAAGAAAACTACTACCAAAAGAGAGATGAGGATGAGCTTATCAATCAACTAGTGAAATTTGGGGCTATGTGGAGACTTTCCAAGGCTACCCACAAGGGGGCACTAATGTACCTTAGGAGGGAACATCTACCACTTAATATCAGGGGCCTCAAATTCATAGGGAAGGGAGATGATGGTGGAAATAGTGCAAATCAAATAGTTATCCATGAATAAATAGCAATAATGTGATAAATATGGGAAAATATGACAAATAGATGGGTAAGAACATGTGATATATTTGACACAAATTAAATGCTAGGTAGGCGGGATAAAAATTAAATGAGAATGATAAGAATATGGGATATGCAAGGACTCAAAATACATGAAAGAGGGGCACCAAAGAATTTAGGAAAAACAAAAGGATAAAAAAGGATGGGTTAGATAGGATAGGGAAGACATAATGCTAGACAAAGGGGAAATAAGGGCTAAAAAGAGGCAAAAGGAACATAAGTGGAAACACCTAAAATGAATGCAAAACTTGACAATAGAAGTTATGGGGTATGCAATTTTTATTATTACATAGACATAAAGGGTATATTAGAATGTTTAAAGATGGTAAATCATCTATTAAAATTTAGATCTTATAAGTCATCGTAGGTCCCAATCTTGTTAATAATTGATTATGATAGTGAACCCTATAGCTTCCAAAAATCACGTGCAACCAAAATTCCTATCACAAACGAGAGATCAAAGCAACTAATTTTCTATGCAACCAAAAGAGAATTTATTTATCAACATAAGCATTTGATATTGAAATTAACCTATAATTGTATTGAATGAATACCTAGATTGTGAATGATTACAAAGTACAATAATGAATGCTTATAAAATCAAAAAATAAACATTAGATGAGGATTTGATTAGATTGTGACAAGTGTCCTAATCTCATGCAATGAGACAACTTGACCTATACATAGCCCAATATAATAATAAAAAACACTCCTAAGTTTAGCTTAAGTGAATAAAGTAATAAGAGTCCTAATAATTTATTAATGATTAATTAATTATAAAGTGATGTTCCTAATTACTCCAACACCCCTCTTAAGATCAATTTAAGGAGAAACTAAATAACTTAATGAAGAATGTAATGATGGATAAATGGATGGGTCCCAACTACAAGGCCTAATGATGTACCCATGTACAAACAAATGAATCTCTCATAACCAAAGAAAAGGAGAAAATCACATGAGAAAAAACTCCTCTCCAAAAGAGAGAAAATGAAAAATTGCACTAGTGAAAGAAGGATAGAAGGAGGACTCAATGTGAGACCCCAAGCACTACTTATATGTCACACAAGTACAATAGATGTCCCCCACAGTAGAGGGAAAATGAAGATATGAATCTCCCCCATAAAGAAAGAGATCTTGTGCCAATGATGAACGCTTGAATATAGAAAATGATCCACTGCCTACAAACAAAATTTCTTCCCTTAGGAATAAATAGATCCAATGGTGATTGGAGACGTCATTCCCAAAAGATGGAAGAATCAGGAATCCAAATCCAAATGATGTGTGCCTCTAAAAACTACTCAAGTTTCCACATGTTAGAATCATATTATGTCAATCTAAAAACATGTGAAGTCTGATGTAGAACAAGTTACAAAGGCAATGAAGATGATGGACTAAAAATGATGTTGTGGTTGTAAACAAAGAGGAGATGAATTTCCTTAAATTAATCCTCCAAATCTGCAATATAGGACTCTACAAATAAGGATGATATGTCTGCAAGATACAAGTCCCAAGTAGCTATGTCTGGAAGAAGATGGATGTCCTGTTGTACTAAACCAATAGGGATGATATGGTGATGCCAAGCTAATTAGGAACAACAAAATATGGTGATGAAGTCTCAATGAGTGGGAATATAAAGACAAGTCTCTGAACCATTGAAACATGCAAGACTTGTGATATACTCAAGCTCTTCTAAAGTATCGTCATCAAAGGGTATGAAATTTGCATCTACAAGAGGAATGAGATAATTTGCAATAGGATCATCTAGTTATGGAGATATATGAGGGTCTTCATGGATATCCTAAAGTTGATTCCAAAATGTGTGAGGAGAATCAATATCTGATACAACACACATAGTGTCAAGATCAATACTAGAACAAATCACTCCTACAACAAGATAATTGATAATACCCCATGCTGATAAACTCTTCGATGTGTCTAGTGTAGGTATGAGTCCATAAAGATAAGGCAAAAGATCAAGCCACCTGAGATGTGTTAGGATATCATTTCACCAAGACTCATAGTTATCCTTTTCCAGGATGACCACAAAAGGATGAACAAAAACACCATGATACTTCCTCAAATAGAAAAATAGAGGCTAATAACCTCTACACATATAAAGTAGAACAAATGAAGACATCTCACACAAATAGATCCTTTATAGGTGCCAATACATCCAAGTAATTAAACAAAATGTGAAATAAAAAACTAAATAAAATGTGCATAGGTAGACTCTAGAAAAATTGCATGAATGGATCTAAAGAGCTCTAAAATACCTTTACAACATCGCAAGAATCACAAAAATCGGATATACAAGAAAAAGGTTATGAGATCGGAAGCAAAAATGAAGATATAACTTTGACTTAGAGTAAAATGAACTAACATAAAAAATTTATGATGAAACCTACACCACTAGAAGGTACACAAAACCAACTTTTTGATGATATCTCATTTGCTCGATTTTGATAATGTATGCCCAAGTTATGCCAAAAATAAAAAAATAACTCCTTTAGGGAAAATGGGGGCTAGGAGGTCGCCTGTATAACTACTATCATGTTGACATCAGTGAATATTCCTTGGAACATTCCCCTTGGTTGGGGAAAAACTTTGACTTCTCGAAAAAAAACACAATCATCAAAAAAGTTTGTGGTTAACAGAATATTCTTTTAGAATCAAAATATTCTACCCTATTGGGGTGATCCCACAAAACTAGTTTACAATTCCGTTGAGGAAGAAAAATTGCAAAAACGCTCCCAGGAAACAAATTTTGGGTTTTTAGGGGTTTGCACAAAGGGGGGAGTTCGCATGAACCCAAAAAACAGTTCACTCGAACCCCCCCTTCGAGCAAACCCCCTTTTTCATGTGACCCCTTTTTTGTCCATCTCGGACCCCTCTTCTACCAAATTTCTACAAAAAATTTCCTTTCAAAGCTCGGGTTGAGGATGAGAATGGAGGAAACTGCACAAACCCAACTGGATGATGGTAGTCCTCGGAATGAGCTATCTATCGAATATAATTTTAATATATTTTGGTTTTATTATTATTTTTAGTTTACTTAAACATAGGTTTTTCACCAAAAATCAAGCTATCTACTATTCACATGTGGAAAAATAGTATATTATAAAAAAAAATTAAAAATGTGTTTGTGCTGGGTATTGATGTCCTTGATCCAATAAAAAAAATTGAATTTTGATGCATAAAAAAAAAGTTACGTTGTATACAGTCCACCTATGTCTAAATTATAATTGGTTTGACTTCAAAACTTAATTAAGAAAAAATATACAATAAAACACTATGAAACCAAATGAATGTGCTAGATATCGTAGTTACAAAGCTATACTAAAAAAAAAAAAGAATTTTATCCTTCATAGAAAAAAGTTATGTTGTATACGATGAACACCACTCTTTAAAAATGGTGTTTACTATTAAAAACTAGTTTTCAAAGGAGATGGAAAGAGAAATGCAATCTAATTCCAAAATTTATATATATATATATATATAATCTATAGATAAAATGTCACAAATCACTAGTTTGCATCATCTTCAAATTCCTCATGGTTTAGCAGCTATAGGTGCCCGAAAGTGAAGATTTAGTTAAAAAAATCAGTTCAATGTCCAGTTTGGCCAAAAATTATAAACCAATATTGTGGGATCACCCATTGCCATCATTGGAATTGGACATCATCACTTTTATTTTGTCGACATCAATTTGAGTTTCTTCTTATCAGAGGATGGTTGGAGGCTAGCATTGGACACCGAGAATTTTAGTCTCTGATGGTTTGTTGGGTGGAGTTCAAAGGGTTGATGTGTGGGAAGGGCGGTTGACCAAGGAGTGTGACTATAAGTGGTAAGGGGGCGGTCATGCAGTTAACACCGACCAGGAATTAAAGCCCTTGGTGTACATCAATGGCTAGGCTATTGCATGTGTTGAAGCCTATGCCAATAATTATTATTTTTAGATTGATTTTTTTTTTTGGAAAACTTTTTAATTAAAAAACCGAATTTTTTTGTTTTCAACCTATACCTGCTATGCCTACACAAGCAATAATGGGGTCTAGGATCATGTGCAGAGTTACGACCATATGGATTCTTATGCATGGATTCCTAGGAGCCAATTTTTTTTCTTTTTTCAACTTCTTTGATTTTGCTGAAACAATAAGCAATCTTAGGGTTTTTGGTTGTTTTGGATCCAACGATGATGCTCGTTTTGCTCTAAAATGAGTTGATTTTTCTCTCGAGTCTAGTTCTCTCAAAATTTGGATAGGAAGTCACAAATCTAGTGCTCTAATACTATGTTGGAGTTTATAGTGAACCCCATAGCTCCTAGAAATCACCTACAACTAAAAACACCTATCACAAATGAGAGATCAAAGCAAATTATTTGATATGCAACCAAGAGAGAATTGATTGATCCACATAAGCATCTGATATTGGGATTAACTTGTAATTATATTGAATGAATACCTCAATTATGAATGACTACAAAGTATAATAATGAATGCTTATAAAAGAAAAAATAAACCCTAGATGAAGATTTGATTAGATTGTGACAAGTGTCCTAATCTCATGCAATGGGATAAATTTATTAAATATTAGAGAGTGGTGCAGGAGAATCCATGTGATTTTGGTTTGTCATTGTTTTGGTTTTGTGTCTCTCTTATTTAATAAGGTCCTTTTGGATCATCTTCATGTTTGTAAGGGTCTCGATGAGGTCTTAGGAGGATAGATGTGATCAAGTTGTCAAAAATGTAAAAGTTGTCAATATTGTCAAAATGTTTCAAATTGTGGAATTTGAAGTCACATGATGTAAATGAATAAATAAAATGGTTGAGGTTTCAAAGTTAGTTAGAAACTATTGGGACATGTTTAGATAACCTTGGAATTGTCGAAGCCAAGGGTGGAGAGGTGGTGGTTATTGAGAATATTCAAGTTGGAATAATAAAACATCTATGTTTCTATATTTTTGAAATATTTTCTCTATTTTGATGAATGGTACAGACTTGTATAGCCTCACCATGACCTAAAACCTATTGGAATTGGTGGTTTTGTGAATCTACTTTATTCTCCTTTTTCTATCACTCAAATTCATTACGTTTCAAGCAAGTTAGAGTCATTTTACTAAAAATTGTCAAAAACCCTAGTTAGGGTAAAAGTGAGCAAACAAACCAATTTTTGAAGGGTTCCGTACAAAGTGACTGTGAATGTTAAATTCCTCAAACTCCCTATGGGTGGTTTGTTTTTGCTAAAGTACCAGCCCACGCCTCAAGTATTTGAGCATCATTAAGCCCCCTTTTTGAAGAGTTTCATATGTAATTGCCACGTGTTTGCTAGGCACTCCTCGCAACAATTGCTTCCTTCACTCTTCTATCGGCTCCCGCCATGCTTCCATATGTTGTCACCATGGGCACATAAAGGCTAATTCCCTTCACCTTTTAGTCAGGCCCCATCTGTGTGCCATGTAGCTTTCATCTACATACATTTTTTTGGTGGACCCCACAGTTGGCACCGATAGTAAAGAATGCCTCCACGTGTCTTAACTGTGCAGTCTTTCAATGAAAGAAGGAGGAATTAACGAGAGGGCCCTAATCTATTTCCACATGTCTCTTTTGTGGGGACTTTATCAAAGGGAAGGCCAACGTGAATTGTGTGCCTTGCTAGGTTGTCGTATGTCTTAACCGACTGCATGATTGAATGACACATGTCTGCACAGGGTTTTTCTGGGACCACTGCCATCATTTGCAGGGGATGCATCTGGCTGGGGAGCAACCATGTTCGATGGCCTGAATCTTTTCTAGTGTAACGGCCAAAGGAAATCATTATTGTAGGCATCATTGCTCAAGATACTGAATTTTTTTTGTTACTAGCCCGCTAGGCGGTGAGATTTCTTAGCTATAAATATTGCTTCTTCCTCTGAAAGAAGGGTTCAAAAGATACAAAAAAATTAGGGAAAGACACCAAGCCTTTTGTATTGCTTTTAGATTATTGTATGAGACTCTCAGACTGTGCCATTGTTCGGCCTTTCTATTTTTCTTAAGATATTTGATAAAACATTATATTATGTCATTATTGTCCTGAATTGCTTATTTGCAGAACTTCTATAATTTTAATATAAATTTACTAGTTTAGATAATGTCTTTGACTCCTCTTTTTAGTGAATGTGTATGAGAATTATTTTATGTCATTAAATGAATTGTTTAGGTTTTCATCTTTGATTTTTGTTATTTTGAAACATAACATATTGTTGATCGGACCCTTGAATCGAATCCCAAAAGATAGATTTATCGTGCCTATATCTACTCCTTGGTGCATCACCTTAGTTAGATCTTTATTTTTTATATATGCTTCCTTTTCCCATTCTAAAACCCCAATTACAGAAGAAGTCGACTTCTTTAAAAATCCAGAGGTCACTCAGTTTAGCGCAATTGGTCCTCCCATTAACTGAATTTCCCATAAAGGTTGTTACCTTGCCAATTTTTGGCATCAACAGTTTCTTTTTTCTAGCACGCCCAGTGGGACTACTTAAATGAATCTAAATTCAAAAAGGGTGTATGATCCATCAGCCATTACTAAATCCCAAACAACGAATAATCCTGGTTTACTAGTGCAGCCACTAGGAACAGTACAAGCCTCGACCCAGATAGTGAATGTTTCGCTTCCTTTACCCCTTCCGCTAGCCATTTTGTCAGATGCTAACAAAAATTATGTGGCATGGGATGCCTAAAGTCCTCTTGTAGCACCAATAGCACCTGTCGTTTGGGCCCCTATCTTGGTCTCCACTTTAAAAGCTATACCCAAGTTCATCGGAGATGGCTCAAAAACACCATCCAAACATCTATAAGATGTGGCAGACGTGTGTCTGGTACATGGAGTTACAGACCAAAATATAGTGCTAAGGTTGCTCGTAGCCTCTTTCAAAGGTAAGGCACTAGATTGGTACCACACACTACAAGCTAATACCATCGCTACTTGGGATCAACTTGGAGACCCTTTTTATGAAAGATTCTCGAATAATGGAGACAAGTCTTCACAATATCATTAGCTATAAATCATAAAGCGGGCCCCATATGAAGCCATGACTAACTTCAATGCTTGGTTCCATATAACTTGGCAAAGAATCCAGGCTGCTTATCCCCTGTCGGCTAACTTGGCATTCATGTTTTACTTGAAATCCATCAATGTCAACATCTCAATGATGATCCAGTCTCTTGGTGGAACCACACTACTAGACACATACAGCGTTGTAGTCAAGGCAGAGAACAATCTAATAGATGCCAAAAATTTGTCACCTCGGCCCATCATGCCTATGTTCCCTAAGATATCAGTTCCCGCCTAGGGGATGCCATGTACCAGTGCACTTGCTCCTCCTCAATCCATGTACACATATTTAGTCGCACCACAAAATGTTGCTTCCACATCTGGCTCTTCAAAGGATGAGATAAGTGATGTCAAGCAGATGTTCTGGGCTATGGCCAACAAAATAACTATCATTAAGCGAAACTAGGTTGCGCCTCTGAAGCTAACCTATCATAATTATCAGGGAAAAAAATATTACTAGCAAAACCAGTTCCAAGGAGGCTCGCGTACAAATCCACAAGCGCAAACAACTAATCAAATAGTACCTATGCCTTCTTTGTTGCAAAGTGCTAACCCAAGCTCGAGCAAAGAGTTGATAGTGGGGAAAAACAACTTGGTTGATGACACCAACCCTTGGTGCTTCCCTTGTGGAGACACACATATGCCCCAAAAAATTTCACAAGGCAATCTACAACAAAAGGTGGTAGAGCAGTGCAGCCAGGGCACAACGTCAGACCACAGAGGTCATGTATATGCCTCTCTGCAAATGGAAAACGAGGTACTCACCGCACAAATGCAAGGGATGTCCCTGGAGCAAGAAACTGATGTGGCTCCCAATCACACACTCTTCTCATGGATGGAGGAAGAAGAGGCGGTTTTTTCCAATGATGTATCCTCATCGAAAACCCTGCAGGTGCAGTCCAATTATAACACTCACTCAAAGAGGAGATTCACGGGTGAACCAGTCGTTCTGCAACTAGTTAGTCTGTAGCCCAAAAGTGCTTCTGACCATGTGCTTAGTACCTCTATAGTGGCACAGTAATATCCGTCACAAAGGGAAATTGTTATAACCATAACTAAGGAGCAGAAGACTCCAAATCTGCCACCATTCAATGTGGTGGAACAATTGAACAAATCATTCACTAATGTGTCCCTATGGGATATCTTAGCTATTCTAGAACATAAGACATTGCTATAGAAGGCTCTTCGGGAGGATCCAATCATTGAGCCAACGGAGTAATCACTCAAGGGAAAGGTTGTTGATCCATCACCTCCTACCAAAGTTCTCACAAATAGCACAGAGGAAGCCTCTACCAAGGTTAGAGATAAGCCAAAACTGAAACCCTTTTTCTTAACCCTTATTATGGGAGAGAAATTGTTGCACAATGCCATGATTGAATTTGATGCTAGCACTATAGTCATTCCCAAGCAGATAGTTGAAGCCTTAGGACTTGGCTATGAACCTTTAAAGAGAGGGATTATGCAACTTGATGGGAACAAAGTCTAAACCATAGGTGTCATCAAAGACCTCCCCTTGACTCTGTTCTCCTGCCCTAGCACCATAGTTTTGCAAGATACTGTGATTATAGATGTTCCCCACATGTTCGGTCTCTGCCTATCCCAAGAATTCACTTCAAAGATAGGAGGGTATCTTTCTCTAGACTGGTCACACTTTATCCTAAGGACCAAGCATGGGGCTAAAATTAAAATAGTGTATGAAGCTCTGCATTTGGAAAATGTGGTTGATGAAGCTATGATCAACTTTGAGGCTGCTCATACCTCTTTCACTAAGGAGGAAACATATTGCACTGAGTTGCTAGAAGATGAAAAAGTGAGTGGAGATCGGAATGATTAAGAGGAATTTCTCTTGAGAAAATATATGGATGCTAACCCTTTTGGAAACTACCATGCTACCAGTTTAGGCACCTATGTCATCTATGATGAAGATCAAATGTTTCTGAAGGTCGTAAAGGAACCTGAAAGTGATTGAGCTTCAAAGCTATGGACTCTCCACTTTGATGGAGCAAGATGAAAAGTGAGTGCAAGAGCTAGGATATGTTTAATATCCCCACATAATGAAAAGACACTCTAATCCTTCCACTTCTAGTTCACTTGTTTGAACAATGAAGCTGAATATGAAGGCCTAGTGCAAGGTCTAAGCCTTGCGGAGTGAATGGGCCTCAAGCAATTAATGGTGTTCAAAGATTTTGAACTAGTGGTTAATCAAATATGAGGGATTTCCATAGACAAGAATGTCCACATGAGATCCTATAGACATAGAGTTTGGGACTTGATTGAGGGTTTTAAAGCCGTCAACATCCAAACAGTGCCCCGGGAACAAAATGTTGATGCAAACCGCATGGCTGCACTCGAATCCTAGTTTGACCTTGTCTCCAACCTAATTCATAACAAACATTCTATACGAATGATAGTCTGACCAAAAATTCCAGATAATGATAAGAGCTTGCAAGTATTTGACAGCGATGAACACATTGCCTCATTTATCCAACAATTAGGAGAATTTGCCGACCAATTCCAACCGAAGATTGTTGAGGCCTACGATGAAAAAATCATTTAACTAAGGTCTAACAAGCTTCCGAAGGGACTAGCCACTCTAAAAAAAATTGATTGTGACAATGCAAAAAATGATAAAAGGAAGTTTGTAGCGAACAAAAGCAACTATGCGGACCTCCAGGTTAGAGATGGAAGAAAGCTCAAAGTCAAGAAAGACATTCTGCATCATGATAAGAAGAGGCTCATCAATTTATGTGAGAAGTATCAAGGAGTAGTGGCCTGGTCATATGATGACCTTAAGGGATACAATCCCAACATCATCCAACATACAATAGAGCTGATGGAAGGTGCAAAACCAGTGCACCAAAAATAGAGGCCAGTGAATCTGAAGATTGAAGCATTGATGGCACAAGAGTTGACAAAGCTAATTCAGTCTCAGATCGTCTTCTCGATCAAGCACAACATGTGGGTATCCAACCTGGTCCCAATCTGGAAGAATAATGGAGACATCCACCTATGTGTTGACTTTGGGGACCTAAACAAAGCATCCCTAAAAGACCACTATCCATTTCCTTCTATGGAGTCAATATTGCAAATAGTGGCAGGGTCATAAATGTTTTCTTTGCTAAATGGCTTCTTTGTTTACAATTAGATCCAGGTCAAAGAAGAGGACCGACACAAAACAACATTCACTACCAAGTGGGGAATGTTCGCATATGCTAAAATGCATTTCATCCTCTCAAATGCGAGAGCCACTTTCCAGCAGACGATGAATATCGTTTCAACGAATTGATCAATAAGATTATCTTGATCTATTTTGATGATCTAACTGTATTCTCCAAACATAAGGATGATCACTTTGATCACCTTGAGATGGTTTTCAAAAAATGGAAGGAGTTTGGGGTATCCCCGAACCCAAAAAAATGTATCTTTGGAGTACCGCAAGGAAAGCTATTGGGGCATGTAGTGTCCAAGGAAGGGATTGCAATTGATCCAGAGTGGGTGAAAGCAATCAAACAGCTTCCCCTACCGATTAACAAGAAGGGAGTCTAGTATTTCTTAGGGAAAGTAAATTTTGTAAGCAAATTCATTTCGGATTTTGTAGGAATAATTAAACCAATCACCCTGATGTTGAAAAAGGATCAATTATTCAAATGGACTAAAGAATCTAGAGAATCCCTCAAGAAGGTTAAGGATGTTATTTCCTCAACTCCTGTGTTGGTTAATCTAGACCTATCGAAGGATTTCATAATGTATGTATTTAGTAGCAAGTCAAGTATCAATATTGTCTTAACTCAAAAAGATGAAGGAAAGGGAGAACATTCAATAGCATTTCACTCTTGGACCTTAAAGGAATATGAGACAAACTACAATTTCATCGAAAGGCAAGTGTTTGCAATTGTTAAGGGACTCAAGAAGTTCTAACACCTCATATCTTGCAACAAGGTGATTGTTTATGTTGTGCATTCCAGTGTGCATGAATACATCATGGAAGGAGAAATCACCGAAAAGAGGGCCAATTGGATCACTAAGATCCTTGAATATGACATTGAGTTCAAACCTACAAAAATCGTCTGAGGAAGAGGACTGTGTGAATATTTGGCGCACGACAAAGAAATGACAACTGAAGAAGAGCGATCGAAGATAGTTCTAACCAATGAGTCTAAGTCCAAAGGCTAATAGCTGGTGGATAGGGTGAGATTTATGCATACCAAAAAATACTTGTCAGGCCTTCCTTCTCAAAAGAGAATATTCTACTAACTGCAAAATAGTGGGTATGTGCTCATCAAAGGGGTCCTTTTCAAAAGGAACTTCAACGATGTTCTATTGCAGTGTGTCATCACAGAGAAAGCGAGGAGGATTCTTGACACTTTCCATAACAGTCACGCGGGCGGACACTTCTCTACGAAGACCACTGCCATCAAAATCATGTGTGTTGGGTACTTTTGGCCTACACTATTCAATGACGCATACTTCTTGGTACAAGCTTGCAAGGAATGCTAATTCTTTGCAGGGAGAAGAAATTTTTTTGCGATGCCTCTCAATCCAATGGTGGTTGATAAGCCATTTGCGTAACGGGGCCTTGATTTCATTGGGATGATCAATCCCACCTCCAACGCTAGACATAAATGGATTCTAATAGCAATGGAATACTTCACTAGGTGGACCAAAGCCATGCCCCTGAAGAATGTGATGGAGGCAGAAATAGTGGACTTCCTCAAAGAACTAGTGATGAGATTTGGCCCACCCAAAACCATCATCTCCAACAATGCTAAGGCCTTCCTAGGCTCTAAGATATGTCAATTCGCACTCACGCATGGCATATTCTTGAAGGCATCGTCAAATTACTACCCACAAGGGAATGGCCTGGTTGAGTCAACTAACAAAAATCTAGTTTGACTCATCAAAAGGATCTGGTTGGAACACAAGAAAGAATGGCATAAAAACCTTTAGATAGCGCTATGGGCGGATCACATAACTCCCAAGCAATTCCTTAAGACTTCGTTGTATGTGGTAGTATATGGAAAATAGGCGCTATTGCCTATCTTCATGGAGATTTTGGCACTGCAATTGTTCAAATCTCTCGAGGTAGAAAAAAACGGCGCCATGGAGGTTCAGCTAGTTGAGTTGATGGAAGTGCAAGAAAAAAGGGGAAAGGCCCTGATAGCCATTTCCAACCACCAGCAGGTGGTTAAGAGATGGTTTGACAAGAAAGCTTTGGACCAAGGTCTAAAGTGTAGGGACCTAGTGCTAAAATTCAATGAAAGGGTTGCAAAGCCAGGCCAACACAGAAAGTTTGATAGCCTTTCGGAAGGCCCTTTCAAAATAATTCAATGCAAACAAATTAGAAAATATGGAGCAAGAAGCATTAGGGATTCTTGTTAATAGAATCTACCTAAAATTGTTTAATTAAGCTTCACAATTATTCTACTAGTGTAAATATGTGAGTAGTGTAAATATTTTTCTTTCGTGTTTTTTCTCGGCCGATCTTTCAATAATTAATTCTACAGTGCGAAGAAGCATAAACAAATGGAACCCATAATGGCGAGTGGCAGAGGCAACTAAAAGTAACCCATGAAGTAGAGAAAAATGACACCCATATGCAGAATTGAAATGAACACATATATGCAGGAAAAGAAAAAGAGAACCCACATTGCAAAATCAAAAGACAAAGGAGACAAAATGTTAATATAAGTTATATTTTCATTATATTTATATACTTCAATAAATACATTGTCAAAATGGCTTAGAGGCCACACTTTTAGAGTATATCTATATATATTCTATATCTTCTTCATATCTATCTATGGTAAAGCCTTTTTTCCAAGCGTATATACAAAACATATTAACAAAAGAGAAGATTTCTTAAAGCATAAAAGTTTTCTAGTCATGGGTAGGGGCAATGGAGGCATCAAAAGCAGCGTTTGTAATTACCTCATCAATAGGATCAGCAATAGCATCCGCAGGAGCACTAGCGAGTGGCGGAGGGAACACCAGGTTCCTAAAGTCGGTGTACCAGTTGATGTTATAGAAAGGCACCACATTGTACAAGCAAAATAGGAAGTGGCTGGCATAAGTTACCCTTTGACGATGCTCTTCTTACGACTGGATCGAAACCCGCTCAAGAATGGCACCCATAGTACAACTGCATCTTCTTCAATTTACTTCTGAAGGTCGCTTGTTGTCGACAAGCCCAGACCAAACGTAGCATTTGCCACCACCTCTCTAAGGCCACTCAGGTACTTCTTCAGAAATATCTCAAGCACTAGGCGAAGAATCAACGGCTTGGGAACCTGGATGTCAAGCATGGATGCGACAAAGTGAGAGCATACGTCAGTATTAACTTTGTACTTATCTTTGTATTCAATGTAGTCCCTCCCCATAACCCACTTCATCGCTACAGTGGCCAACAAATGTTTATTCTTGGTCATTCTTTTAAGACGCCTAGTTGAGATTTCACCGAGGAAAGTCATCTAGGATTTCTTGCAGACTAACCTAATTGTGGTATTCATGGTAGCAACTCTATGCAACTATCTGATACTAGCTCTACACAAGCTTCCTAAGTCTAAGCTCTATGCAAATTCTACGTAACTACTAATGCTAAATTCTAAACCAACTACTTATTACCAATTCTGCTCAAACTGTTAAGTGTGATTTTGCTATTACCTAAGCGCCTATTTATAGAAATAGTAGGATATGTGGGGTAATTTGCATACCATAAGCATAATGCTAATCAAGTACCAACTTGAAAATCACACCAGGGCTGGCTCGAATTTCCCACCAAGTTGCATCTACAAGGTACGGTTTGTTGCTTGTAAGATAAATAAGAGATAATTAATTAACACAAGCTGGTGGCAGCCATCAGTGGTAGTCTATATAGCTAGATGTTGAAGTGTTGCGTTGCAGGCATTTTCCAAACTCCAAAGCAGAACTCGTAACTTTTCAAGCACTTATTGCATAGTTGGGCTTAATCATTCCTTTTGGGATATTAATTACCAAAGCATGCAAATGCCTAAGCTGCCTTCAAATCATCGGCTCAAGTTCCAAGGAAATTGCCTTGTACAACATGACTACCAATTGTCATTATGAATTATGGTCATTTCAAAATGGCAAGTAATTCATTTCGCACAAGCAAAAGAGTTGGCAGTACATGTCAAATTTAATGCTAAAATACAAGCGTTGTTGGCTACCCCAAGAAGAGAAAAAGCTAAGTATTGCATGTAGGATGCTAACAATGTAAAAATATTTTTGAGCACACTACCTAGAGCAAGAGTGTTGAGTGTAGACAGAGCCGAAGCAAATTGCAGAAGATTTGAGTTGAGCAGAAATCTCTAGCAAAAGGAAAATGGCTGAAATTTCTTAAACAGAGGCACAAGAAGAGGCAACACAAAGCTTTTTTGATGCTATGCATGCAGTATCAACCATCTATGTCTTTGAAGACATCTCTTATGCTTCACCTGGGATACCAAAGAAACCATAATTGGTAAACACGCGTGCCCCAGAAAAGCCCAAAAATTACAGGGACCAAAGCCTAATCAAGGAGGACTAGGATAATATTCATGATCCCATCCTCGCAAAGAACCCTAAGTCTTTGAGGGAGGTAGCCTGTGAAAGGATGAAGAGAATCAGCAACCCAAATTCTTTGGCGTAGAAGCTATGGTTCAACAGGTTCCCATAGTATATGGTCCTATTTGTGCACTATTGCCCAGAACTAGTCGATGTGGCCATTGAAAATTTCAACCCAAGCACCAATACCATCAAGGGTCGGGAATTGAAAGTTAATATCTACACGGGAGCTATCTAGAACATGCTATGCTCCTTGACCAAAGCTCCAAAGCGGAAAAGACAGAGCATTCAATCCAACAAAGGGGGGGGAAATATGGAGAACTAGATAAAAGGTCTTGGATTTTTATAACAAGGAGACCCAAAGGCCTAAGGAAGATCAAAAAAATCCACCAAATATTTTGGCAGCACACGGTACCTTCCCCACGGGCATGCAGGAAGCCTTCTCAATGATGGCATTTATTTGTGGCCTAGACACTAACAAGTATGTTCAAGAGTTTCAGTTGGGTCTGAGGTTTCAATTACGTAGGCAACATTCCTTTTCTGGTACGACTTCGTACAATTCCTCATTGATGAGATGCTAAGGAAAATAAGGGACTACAAAACACACCAGAGGTTCAGGTTTTCTTCTTTCCTTGCCCATATGTTTTTGCATCAAAACCCTGATTTTTTCAAGAAACATGTGAAGTTGGCTATTTTTGATGAATCAGGCAAAAGAAGTTCAGTTTTTGTATGGACTCCTCTCCTCTCTGCTACTTACGATTATTATGCATTTTTGGATTATTTCTTGACTCTGATTTTGTGAGATTTGAGTGAGGATCCCGGTCTTTACCGGCTTACCATAGCCCAAACAGAATACATGTAGAATTTCACTCTGAAATGTGACTGGTTTCTTGGAGAAGATTTCACATTCATCTGAATGTGCAACTTTTGCGAGGAACCATTCTGGCTTCCGAAATGTCTAACAAACCAGGTGTTGGCCCTCAAAATGTTCTCGCAAGTATCAATTATTGACTATACTTTTTGTGGGGGACTAGCTAAGAAGAGGGGATTTTTTGTCTGCCCGCTAAGCTTTAAAATGGTGGTAATGGCCAAAAAGAAGATGCATCAGCTACTAGAGGCGAAGCTGGCTCATCTAAGGTTGGTATGTATTTGTGACAAATGGAATTACAACCTCGAAAATGACTTACCAAGTGAATATGTCAAGGTAATGCACAACCCCCAGCCTTACTGGGAAAATCAACAAAACCCATTGAAGGATGAGGACGAGCTATTGGTTGATCTAGCTCATATTCCAACCAATGATAGTAGGTCACCATGGCTCAATTGCTACTTTTCTTCAATGAAGTATAATGAGAAGCTTTGCATGGGGTCCACTCTTCACAATGAGTTGTCAAGAAATCAAAACTAGAGCGAGGAAAAAATTAAGGATTTATGGATCTATCGACAAGAATCCAACACTATGATGCCCCTTATTAGAGTGTGGAGACGGATGATAGATTTGATAAATTATGGAATGAAGCACATACTGATTTCAATGCAAGCAATGATGAAGATCTCTCTTTGGAGGAGGCTAGGATAGATACCAGGAAGGGAAAGGAGAAGGAAATAGAAACACGACCGATCCCAGCACAACAAAAAGAGAAGGCGGCAAAGCAATCAATCAAGATCTATTCAAACGTGTAGGTGAACATATCATGTACAAGGGCCTCGATGACTTGCACCTGGACTACAAAAAGAACTAGAACAACCCAGCAGCAATAGTCAGAGACTGTAAAAGTGGATGATTCACCACCCAACAAGAGGCAGTGCACAGATGTGGTTAAAGAAGAGGGTTCATAGGGGACCATAACAAGCCAAGGTCCCACAGTGTGCGACAAGCCAATGACGAGCCAAGGATCGCAATCATCCGAACAATAGGTAACTTTTTCTCCCTCTTCTCTTACTTCACAATCTTTGGTCACTCTTGTTGTGTCTGCGGTGCTCCTCATTGAAAATGTTGGCCCTTCCTTTTCCACTTCTGTCGTAATGGTCATAGGAGGTTTCTCCCAGGCAAGACCATTTGTTTTAACACCTCCACAGACCCTTTCACCTTTCATAGTTGCTTAATCCGCATCCACTTCACTTTCTGTATCTGCGTCCTCCACTAACACCCCTCTGGCTACTACTGAATCGACCCTGACCCTGTTCACCTAGCAATTAGAATCCGCAATGACTCCACTATCACCACAACACCCGATGAGTCCTCACACTGGTTCACAAATCGGGCTTTGGCATATCCCTCCATTCTCCCCACTTATAGTTAATCTTGCAAAGAAGGAAAAGCCTGAAACCACTACCCTCACGTTCCCTTTCGCCCTACCTCCCAGTGCACCTTTTGTAGGCGAGCTAGTTCAGTCGCCAGCCCAATTTATGGCACAGGGTGATAATACAAAGGAAGCGCAGGCTCTCGGAATCCAGAAGCAAAAGGCCAAGGATGCCAAGAAGTCAGTGGAGCTAAAGGTGTATACTATTTTCAATGAAGCTCAGAAATCATTGCATTTCACAACCATGTACTCGAGCGTCATCAAGCCACAAGGGGAAATGCAGCGTGATGATTACAACATGTTCACCATGGGACTCGATCTGAGCATAGCCCGACTGCAATACAAAGTTAAGCTCATAGAAGAAACATAGCGGGTGGTGACCACCAACTTCCTCAAGTCTAGTCACCAGCTAAAGAAGAAAGAAAAAGTGATGGAAGTAGAAATTGTGCACTTATCAGAGAGAGCACATGAAGTGTAGGTAAAGCAGAACAAACTCTAAGAGGAACTTGCAAAGTTCCAATCCTATGACCCCACTTTGGTCGACGTGTTGTGGTGGAGGAACCAAGAATATCATAACCAATTGGCTCTGGTAGAGCATGGGATGCAACAAAAGAGTGAGGAGTCTAAACGTCAGTGCACTCAATTTGAGCAAAAATTGCAGTAGAAGGATGCAGGATTTAAGAACCAAAAGGCCCAATTGGAGAAGGAGCTCCAAGAGATGAAGCTTTCCCTTGAGACAGAATCAGTGAACAAAATTCGAGCCAAGAAAAACTGGTCCACTGAATTGAGGAACATCCAGGGGCAACTTGCGGCCGCAAACAAAAGGATTGTGGAATTGACACAAGATGTTAGATCAAGAGATGCAAATATTTCCCTTCTAAGAAGTGTTCCCCAAGCCCTTTCTTCCCAGCTAGACCTCATTCCAGTGGCTCATCAATTATACATTTCATATTGGGATAAGCTCAAGGCATTATGCCTGACCCTTCAACCAACGCTCTAATTTATGGTAGAGGTGACAAGCTTGTGTAGGGAAGTTCGTAGAGTGATTGAGCAGTTCTCATAGATCATCGCAGAGAGGGTTCCTAAGGTAGAAAAGCTACTGGAAAGGCTATACATGGTCTCAAACAAGGACTTAGCAAAGACAGGGATCGAGGATCAGAATGCTACTGCCAAAACAGCGAAAAAATTTATCCACTGCCACTCAACTATCCTCCATGCTAGCCAATGTGTTACCAAACTGGACCGAACTATGAATAGCATATGAATTAGGTTCTCCCAACTAACCCAGATGGGCTTACCCTCCCCGTTTCTTTTCGATCACTCAGTGGCTACTACAGAGCAAATTGTGATAAAGATAGGAGAGAAGCAATAGGATACATCAACTTTCCAAAGTTTCAGTCAACCTCCTACTGTGGAAGATATTGAAGGTGTCACTCATTAGATTATGTGGCTACTCTTCTAGCTTGAGTTTAGGGTTGGGATATTCACGATGCTACCTTACAAGGAAACGCTCAATTTGAGTGAAGCACAAGAGAATCTGTGCGACATATTGACACCATCTGAGGCTGATTGGTTGCCTCTGTAGGATGCTCTCCCTGAGCTTTGACTCTATTGCTCGATGGATGGGACTCTGATCTATAAGGCAGAGAAATTTTTGGGTTCCTCGTTTTGCAAGCGAAATGCCCCTAGTAGTCAATAAAAGTTGTGAATGTTAAATTCTTCGAGCTCCCTATGGGTGGTTTTGCTAAAGTACCAATCTGCGCCTCAATTATTTGAGCATCATCGAGCCCCCTTTTTGAAGAGTTTCATTCGTTGTTTCCACGTGTCTACTAGGCGCTCCTCGCAGTGATTGCTTTCTTCGCTCTTCTACTGGTTCCCACCATGCTTCCACTTGTCATCACCTCAAGCACATAAAGGCTGCTTCCCTCCACTTTTTAGTCGGGCCCCATCCACATGCCACGTAGCTTTCATCTGCATAATTTTTTTGGTGGACCCCACAGTCGACGCTGATAGTAAAGAATGCCTCCACGTGTCTTAACTGCGCAGTCTTTCAACGAAAGAAGGACTCAATGAGTGGGCCCTGACCTGTTTCCATGTGTCTCTTTCATGGGGACTTTATTGAAGGGAAAGTTGAGGTGAACTATGTGCCTTTCCAGGTTGCCACGTGTCTTAACCAACTGCATGATTGAATGACACATGTCTACACAAGGTTTTTTTGGGACCACTGCCATCATTCGTAGGGGATGCATCTAGATGGGGAGCGATAATGTTCAATGGCCTGAATATTTTCTATTGCAATGGCCAAAGGAAATCATTATTGCAGGCATCATTGCTCAAGATACTGAATCTTTTTTGTTACTGGCCTGCCAGGCGATGGGATTTCTTAGCTATATATACTGCTTCTTCCTTCAAAATAAGGGTTCGAAAGATACCAAAAAATTAGGGAAAGACACCAAGCCTTTTGTATTGCTTTTAGATTATTGTATGAGACTCTCAGACTGTGCCATTGTTCAACCTTTCTATTTTTATTAAGCTATTTGATTAAACATTATACTGCGTCATTATTGTCCTGAATTGCTTATTTGCAAAACTTCTATGATTTTAATACAAGTTTACTAGTTTAGATCACGTCTTTGACTCCTCTTTTCAGTGAATTTGTATGAGAATTATTTTATGTCATTGAATGAATTGTTCAGGTTTTCATCTTTGATTTTTATTTTGAAACATAACAGATTGTTGATCGGACCCTTGAATCGAATCCTAAAAGATAGATTTATCATGCTTATATCTACTCCTTGGTGCATCACCTTAGTTAGAGCTTTAGTTTTTATATCTACTTCCTTTTCCCATTTTAAAACCCCAATTACAGAAGAAGTTGGCTTCTTTAAAAACCCAGAGGTCACTTAGTTTAGAAGCTATTTCACAGCTAGCCTTTTGCTTAATAAGCTCAATTGAGTCATGTAAGGGAACTTTCATGAAGAGGGAGACGACATCAAAGCTGACAAGAATGTCATTTTCATCTAGTTTCTTGTCTTTGATGAAGTCCACAAAATGGGAGTTCTTAATGAAGGAGCTTGATTTTCCAACAAGGGGAGAAATGAGTTTAGCAAGATGGGATGCTAATCTGTAGGTAGGAGAATTGATCGTATCAACTAGGTTCTCTCTGCCTTCCTCTCTCTTCCCTTTGTGACCCATAGTAGATACGATCAATTCTCCTACCTACAGATTGGCATCCCATCTTGCTAAACTCATTTCTCCCCTTGTTGGAAAATCAAGCTCCTTCGTTAAGAACTCCTCCCATTTTGTGGACTTCATCAAAGACAAGAAACTAGATGAAAATGGCATTCTTGTCAGCTTTGATGTCGTCTCCCTCTTCACGAAAGTTCCCTTACATGACTCAATTGAGCTTATTAAGCAAAAGGCTAGCTGTGAAATAGCTTCCTTAGTTGATTTATGTCTTCGATCCACTTTTTTCACCTTCCAAGGTGTAATTTATGAACAAGTGGATGGTGTGGCTATGGGTTCTCCTCTTTCTCCCATTGTGGCCAACCTTTATATGGAACACTTTGAAGATGTCGCCCTCCATTCGTTCCCCCTCAAACCCAAGTGGTGGAAATGATGTGTTGATGACACTAATATATGTTGGTCTCACGATCGAGAGAAGCTAGAAGAATTCCATTCGCACTTGAACAACATTTCTCCTTGCATCTCTTTCACCAAGGAAATTGAATCTAACAATCAACTTCCTTTCTTGGACATTCTTCTTATCAAAAAAAAAAGTTGATGGTTCTTTAGCTCACTCCATCTTCCGTAAATCAACCCATACGAACCTTTATCTTCACTCTTCCTCCCACCATCACCCGAGCCAAAAAGCGGGTGTCCTCAGAACCCTAGCCTATAGAGCTTTTGCAATCTGTGATACCAAGCATATTGATCAAGAATTAGCTCACCTCACCCAAGTCTTCTCATTAAATGGTTACAAAAAGAAGCACATCAATCTACCTTTCAAATTAGCAAAAGCTAGACTCACCCTCAAGCCTAGTACCTCTTGCTCTCCTTCCCTCCCTCTGGCTACCCTCCCCTATGTAGAGGGTATCTCCAACAAAATTGCCAAGATCCTCCTTAAAAAGGGCATCCATTGCACTTTCAAACCCTTCTCCACAGTAAAAAGTCGCATCCCCTCTCCCAAAGACCCCCGAGATCAATTCCTTAAATTCGATGTCTATAAAGTGTTATGTTCTTATGGTGTACCTTATATAGGGGAAATAGGTCATTCCATCAACACAAGAATCAAGGAGCATTGTGCTGACATAAGACATGACCGAATCTCAAAATTTGCTCTCGTTAAACACTCCTCTAAGACAAAACATCACATTGCCTTAGAAAACACCTCTATTTTGTTCAAAGAAGACAATTTCTTTAAGAGGAAACTTAAAGAGGCCATTGAAATCCATAATCATCCCTACAACCTTAATCGTGATGGGGGTTGTTCTTTAAGTTTCTCATGGAAACCACTTCTAAATAACCTCTAGGTTCTCTCCGCCTTCCTCTCTCTTCCCCCCTTGGTTCCTTCTTCGGTGTCCCTAAGCTCCTGTTCTCCTCTCTTGTCCCTTTCATTTTCTCTGTCCTCTCCCTTCCTTTTCCCTTTTCTCCCTCTGCCTTTCTCTTCAATTATGTGCTTCATTTCCTATTCTTTATTCTCATCTTTTTTCAATCCTTTTGTCTCTAGGTGTTCTTTTATTTTCCATTTTTATGGCTTTGGTTTCCTCAGCTCTTCTTCAAATGTGTTCTTTCCTTTTCTTGATTCTTTATTATTGTCTTTGATTTATTTTAATTTAAATTATAATTTAATTCTTATTTTAATCTTTATTTAATCTTACCGTTGGTCTTCTTTTTAATCATTTGGTGTTTAACTCCTTTAATTTTGTTACCTTCTCTTCACTCTTAATTTCCTTGGTGCTTTTTGGTCTCCTTTTCTCGACCCTCATTTTATTTCTTTGTTTCCTTGTTTCACTTTTCATTCTTTTCCCTCTGGCTTCTTATCATTTTTGGTTAATTTTTGTTTTAGTTCCTTGCTTTTACTTAATTATTTGATCTCTTCCCTTTGGGTTGATTATTTCCATGCTTCCTTGGTTTTTTGGCTTAAGGTCTTATTTCACCTTTTATGTTATGCTTAGTATTTTTCTTGTGCTTCTATGTCTATATTTTGTGTTTCATGTATTTGTTCTTTATCATTTGGTTCCTTTCATTAGTTTTCTTTGTGTTTCCTTGTGATGTTTTTTCTTATACTCCTATATTTTTATTTAGTGTTTCTTTGTATTTGTTCTTTATTATTTGGTTCTTTGCTTCATGTCTTCTTTTCTTTTGCTTATTTGTCTTTTTTAAGTATTTGTTCATTGTGGTTTCTCTTTTTATTTGCCTTTCCTTTTTTCTTTTTCCTTATTTAGTTTATCCTATTTGTTTCCTTATTTTAACTTGTCCTCTTTCTTGTTTTTTTGCTCTTTATTAGTGGTTTTTAATTTATTTAGGTTGATTCCCCACTTTTTCTCGGGTCTTTATTTTATGTTTGTTTTATAGTATTCTTGTCATTTATCTCTTTCATTTTTCTTTTCCCGTGTTTGCAATGGTTTTTCATCTTTGACTTTTCCTCTCCTCTCCTCTCCTTTTTGTCTGACCTATTCTCCCCCATTTTTGGGGTTATGTGCCTCCCCTCTTCCCCATCCCTCTCCTATTTCTACCCAAGTCTGTTATCTTATTTTCACTTCTCTCTCTTTCTGCTTATCATCCTGATGATGGATCATGGAGTTTGATCCAAAACGCTGATGTAAAAAATTGCACACAATTATTCCAGAAATCTTGTTCACATCTTAGTTTCAATTTTTTGAATTACAATTTTATGAAATTGTTTGCATTCAAGTTAATTGATAAAAACAAGTGCCTTGTTCAAACATAAAATTTGCATTCAAAAGACATCATTTTCAGGTTCTTTCATTTTACAATCAGTCAATTATCATTTCATATATGAAACTTTGCATTAAAATTCATTATGGAGATGTGTTTTGGTAACATATGGATGACCTTAAGATCCTTGGTTGAAGTTTCAAGTTGTATATTTGGAGATGATCCTAATGCAATTGATAACACTCATGAACCTTCACCTCCTAATGAATGTCCCCATGAGGTGGACATCTTAGGCCAAGACAAATATATCATGCAACAATTCATACAAGACTCCCTATGCAACCTTGAGAACAATGCATCCTTTTATCCATCCATGTAACAACCAACACCTCCTATCATCCCATCACTTGATATGCTCAACCTTTTACATCCTGAAATTGATACACAAAACAAGCCTCAACCATCAATTATGAAAGAACTTGTTAACAAGGACAATAGTGATACTCTTCTATCCTATGCTCATCAAGTTACTAATAGACCCATCAACTTAGAAGAGAGTGATATGGTCAAGGCTTAAAAATCTTAAACAAACAAGGATGTGACATAACTGATGAATATCGAATCCATAAATGGCTAGAACAAAAAACATCAAAAGACACTAAGGGATAGAGCATATCAAGGATCTCCTCCTCCTGCTACCTACCCTCATGGGAAAGGTATTCTCTTTCACAAGATCGTTTCACAACACCAATTAAGGCCTCATGAACATGATCAAGTAACCTTATATCCTCCACCTCAACAAGTTTCCCAATCAAGTAAGAAACCCAAGCCCTATGAACTTAAGAAGTTGAAATGTCCTTCTCCAATGTCTAAAAATGAAAGAGCCTTACACACACTCCTTAACCAAGGACTCATAACATTACCAACTATTAAAGAAGATCATAAAGGTAAAAATACAGACATATTTCATTGTCAATATCATAGAAATTTTGGCCATACTACTAACAAGTGTCATGCTTTGAAGAGGATCCTTGATGAATTTGATATCATTTATATAGTTCCTTAGCATGAATGCACTTTTCTCCTTGCCATGTGATAGTTGTAGAATCATAGAATACTCGCTATTACATGTATTATATTTAATGCAAAAAATTTCTATATTGCAAGGAGAACATTCTCATCACCTATCTTAGTTCATCCTTGTCCTACATTTTGGGGGTAAGGGGTTAGATAGCCTTGTCCTAGTATGACACTCGTTGTTGCCCCTTTGGCTAGTCATCCACCTTTTGTATATGATGAACAAGATTGGGATGCAAACATCTTGCTTTAGGTCATCTTGCATGTGTCATACTAGCTTTATGTCTTCTTTTCATGTTCTTTGTGTGATTGCATGTGCGTAATGTGACCCCCCATACTATGTTGCTTGGTGTGTCTTTTATGTTTGTGAGCTTACTTTGGATGATCCTTGTCACTCTGTTGGTGCAGAGATACAAAGGAAGCAAATTTTTCATGACATTCTTCTATTTGTATCTTCATTCTTCTATATATCATAACCATTGTCTTTTTCATTTATCTTATGCTTTCCTTTTAGGGATGGTGCAAAGCATCAAGACATTTAGGTCTCTTCCATGATCACCCAAAAGGCTGCTCCTTTGTTTTTTTCTCTCTATGTGTCATTCATCATTTGTGCTCGTTGTTCCATGAGTTATTTGGGGGATGATGGAGATTATGAGCTCGATGCTATCACTGTAGCAAAGACATATGCTAACCCCAAATCCATGGATCCCTTATGTGCTATCTTAGAATTGCATATGAGGGGAAACCTCCTTTCCATAATGTAGACTTATTTGGAAACATATCATTGGAATAGGGCTTTCCAAACAAGCTCTCATGTCTCTTTCATCTATTGGATTTTATCATATTCTCCTTTAAATTAATTACACACAACATGGTGTTTAGAAATTTCTTTAAATGGGGAGCATTATGCCTCCCGATTGTTGCTTGCTTAATGTTGTGACCTCTTGTTCAAAGTATGGTCTTCTTATTTCATGTGATATTTCTTCTTGTTGGTTACATTGGGATCAATTTCCTTCAAGAGCATGATCTTTCTTGGCATATGACATTCCTCTTAGTGGTAATGCTATGGCTTGCATTCCCTAAGGTGTGAATATTTTATATCTTGACTAGTCCTCTCTTGATGGTGATATCAAGTGTAATGTTCCCTAAAGTGAGACCTTTCATGAACTAAGCAAAACCCATTTGACTATCTTAAACCAAAACTTTTGGCCACTAAGAATAACATGACTTGCTTGGTGGTACCTTTGTTTCATGAGTGTCTAGCATAGTGTAGCTTGTTAGCCTTCTAATTGTTGTGTGGCACCTTATAAAAGTTATTAGGGAGTATAACTTTTAGTATGGTTGAAGTATGAGACCCTGTAGACCTGGCATGAATTGCCTATTGCCACTTTTTTTATGGGTACACACCTAGTGTATATCGGTCTACACTAGTCCTTATGTGTTTCTCACTTGTTTGGGTTCATTGAGTGTATATTGGATTGCACTTGTGAGTGTGTTTTTCATGGCCAATTTGCATAACACAACTTGATTGCTTGTGGTGCCATGTGAGCATGTTTGATGGACTTGGCATAATACAACTTGCTAGTTCACCTTTTTCTTGCATTAATTTTAACATTGTATGATGTTATATCTTGTGTTGTTGCATTTGTATGTCTCTTTGGGGCTTGATCATCCTCCTTGATCCTTATCATCTCATCTTTCTAACAAGTGTACGATTAGACCTCTCTTGACTTATTTGTCTACTTTAGTGTGAGTTTGAGTGTAGGGCTCATACTCTCATTAAAGTGGGGGCTAAAGATAGTGTAGAAAAATCTACTCCTTTAAATTTTCACACTATGTTTGCATCCCCTTAATTAATCAGACTTAATTAAGCTTCTAATTTCCTAAATTATGCATTCCTAAGCCTTATTATTCCTGTTTTTTGAAAGGGAAACTCATATTAAACAATTGCCAACATAATTTAATTGCCTTGAAAGTTGTGTGTCCTAGACTTAGGTCCCCTTAAGTGCCAGGTCCCAATTTTTAATATGTTTTTGGCGGCATTTTAATATTCAAATTCAAGTTTGAAATACCGGCTTATGGAATCTAATTTGTCAAGAAATTAGATAAACACCTCTAAATATATAGTTATTTTATCAATTCAACTAGAACATGCAAAATCCAACTTCCACAAGAGAAAATATTATTATCAAGAGCATTGAAGAGCAGATTTATCAAGCATCTACAAGAACAATCAATATCATATCATCATGTCAAAGTTATGTGTGTTCAAATTATGTTTTGGAGCTAACATTATAATGTAGGTTTCAAGAATTCAAGTATCAAACAAAAAATCATTCAAGCCAATTCATGCAAGATCCAATCCTTAGAGAGATGTGTTAGACTTTAGTCCTTTAAGGGCAGCCATTAAGGGTTTGGTGAGTTGTGACATAACATTATTCATTTATCAAATTCTTTCCATTTTATCATTATTTCATCAAGGTTTAATTACCAAATCGGGGTTTGACCAAGGAAAACATCTATTCACCCAAAAACAAACATTTTTTCCTCTCTTTGTGTGTGCAGATTTTTAGGTGAAGAAGGACCGAAAATTGGATCAAAAGTGCAATTTTGCAAAGTTGTCAAGCCACGAAAACTCACCTATATAATTTATTTATGAATTTCTTACATTGGAATCCAAAGGAATCAAGAGCTAAGATCTTGGATAAGAGGATTGTGAAATCAAATTTTGGACCCCTATATAAAGACCCATTCACCCTAGGACGAATTTATCCTAGCAGGACACTTAGCAACCACTTTTGGAGCTAGGTACACATCAGTCTACCCTTCTCAAATTTTCCAAAAAAATTGTTGTTTATGTTTGGGCTATCCTTTACCTCTGCATTTCAAGTTTTACATCACATAATTGAGTTCATTAAGTATTTTATTTTCATCTCCCAAAAGTGCATTTTAGTTATTTTCTATCATAAGGAAAAATTAGAGATCCCCCATGCCCATATAGTTGACTCACCACAAGGTTGAAAGTCAATTCTATCCTTAGGAGAGATCTCTTTTTTTCTAATGAAACTAAAGGAAACATAGGTGTGTTAGGTCATCCTTCCCTTGTGGCAAACCCTTTATCTCCTAAACCTATCCCCTATTTTTCTTTGTTTCAAATATATATTTATATATATATCATCCTTCCATTGTGGCAAACCCTTTATCTCCTAAAACTATCCCCTATTTTTCTTTGTTTCAATATATATATATATATATATATATACAATTCTACCATTTTTTCCATCAACACTTTTAAATACGCCGACAACTTTATCAAAGTTTTTATATTTTTAATATTTTTTAATGTTAAAAAATATAAAATTTTAAAATCTACCAACATTACCGGTTAGCTAATTTTATCTAGTAGCTTGCTAACTTCGGATGAGGAATAAAATAGCTAGTGAATAAATAAATTTGGAGGACAGCTAAAATTGAAGATAGTTCCACTAAATTTGGCGGAAGATTTTCATAACCCCCTCTCCATTGATGAGTTGGTTTTTGAAGGCCAATTTTGAAAGCTCATAACTCGAGCTCCAAACCTCCTATTTCATTGCAATTTTTTTATTTGGGATAATTTTTCACACTCTATGCATTGGTGACAACAGTTTCATATTCGGGCACACAGATTTTTCATAAATTGTTGATTCTCAGAGAGGACAACTCATTGTTCTTATTTTGAGACCTTCAAATCTGCATAAATTTTGCCTATGACCTCAGATCAAGCTGATTTTTTTTTGAAAGTGCATGATTTTTCGTGTACTTCACATTGATAATGTTTATTTCATATGGTATTGTGACAATATTGTACTTTCAACATATGCTTAATTCTTAAGGATTTGTTAAAGCATTGAAGTCCACAAATCTATAACTACACTAAATATAAAATGCCAAATCATTTTTCTCTGGGGGGTTTTTTGATTGAGTGAAGAAGGGGGATTTCTTGTTGTATTTGTGCTTGTACATCTCTACTCCTTTGTGCTCTATTTTTCCTTCACTATGGGTACATTTAAATTTCCATTGCTAACTCCATACAACTACAATACATAGCATCAAAATGCATGGAATGCCTTAATGCAACTAGGATATACACCTTATGTTGGGAATAAGGTGACTAAACCCACAAATGATAAGGAAAAATTACTCTGTATGTATGAACATAAAAAAGCTCTTGGTTGTCTAAGAAGTTTAGTTTCTCTTGATATAATGTTTTAAATTGAAGAATGTAAAGATTCACATGATGCATGGGAAAAATTAAAAACTCTTTATGGTACAACTAATGAAGTTCATGGTTATCAAATTGAAAATGAACTAATGAGTCTTGATTTAAAGTACTTTGACAACATCTAGGATTATGTAACAAAGATCAATGATCTTGGAGCACAATGTGAATCATGTGGCTTAGAGAAGAAAGACATTCAACTTGTCAATAGCACTCTCAACAAACTTGGACCTGGATATGCAACTTTCGTTTCTAGCTTTCACACTCATAGGTTGACAATGTGATTTGCATTCACTACACCTTCTTTTGATTTATTTTTTGAAATGTTGATGCAAGAACAAGGAAAGATTCTTTCCATGGATCTTCTCAAGCCTTCACACTCACAGAATTTGATGGTTGGTCAACCAAAGGGTTAGAAAGAATCAAGGAAACTAGACAAAAAATAAAATTAGTTCAAGAACAAGTCATAAAAAGATAAGGAACAATCATCTTCTACAATAAAACTTCACTCCAACTCCTCCCCTTCCAAGGGGAATTTTAAAAAGAAGGAAAGGCCAACTTGTAGCTACTATAAGAAACTTGGTCACAAGGAACATTCTTGTCATTAGAAGTAGATCGATGAGTTAAAAAATCTTCTTAAAAAGAACAACATTAATCTACCTTCTTTTGTTGCTCAACAATCCTCTACTCCTTCCAAATCAGGTAAATGAAAAGCAACTACACTTATTGCTTTTGTTGATTCTTCACAATAGTGGATTCTTGACTTGGGTGCATCGCATCACATGGGTTCTATTAAAGAACAATTTTTTTTGTTGGAGCCATTTTTTGTGCCCCACATTCTCATCGGGGATGATTCTCCAATGGGTGTAATTGGAAAGGGTTCAATTAATGTTGACAATGGTACATTTGAGGATGTCCTCTATGTGCTTGATCTATTGGCCAACCTTCTCTTTGTCTACCATGATGCAGGAGCATCCATGGCTACGTGCAATCCTGTATTGGTTTCAAGGTTAAAATTTTGTTTCAATTTTGAAATTTTTATTTTGAGATGGATTATTTGGTGGAAAATAATGTTGGAATGATTAATTTCATTCATCCTTGAGTGAGGTGATAAAAAAATATTGATAAGGTGAAAAAGCAGGGTAATAATGCAATTTTGATTTTCCAAATTTTAAACTCTTGAAAATGAATTCATAAGGTGTTGGAAATTGAATAAAATAATGTTTTAAAAAATATTTTCAAAAATCCCTAAAAATTAGGGACTGGGGAAAGTGGACGCCAAGGTTAGCCAATCTTGGATTTTGGCCTTTTCAGGTGAAAATGGTCAAACCAATGGTTGTGGGGAGTTATGATTTTGATTGGTTGGAGTTTAGTGTTTTTATTTTTAGATTTTTGGAGGGAATTAATGGTGAATCCCATAAGTAGTCATGAGTTTTTGGAGAAGAGGGGAAATGAATGTGGAAACATTCATGGAAATGGGGAAAAATCTGGAAAAGGTCATTTTCTAAGTTGATTTTTTGAAGAAAAAAAGTAAAGTCATAGAAGAAGGAGTGGAATTCATGGAGGAGGTTATTTGAATGTTTTATTGCAGGTTTTGGACTATTCTACCATTGATCCAGGAGGATCCAAGAATCTCAAAAATATCACAGTCTCACAATCTCTCAAACTTGACATCATTGGATAGAGCTCGCTGACACGATCCCGACGCAACCTGAATTGCGTCAAAAGGAGGTCATATGCCAGAGTTATGCTTGGTCAAAGGTTTGGTCAAACAGGTGAATCAAGCATTCAAAAAGGTGAAAATTTGATTGTCTCAAATCCAAGCAAAAATGACACCAAGTCGTAGTGCTTGTTGTGTTGATTCCGGAACTATCCTCGGTTTTGAAAACGGAATCCGTACGAGGAAAACAGAGCCAGTCAAAGTTTTAGTCAAATTGATGATGTCAACATGTGACATGGCAATTGACTAGGTGGTGACGTGGGAGTTGCAGGTGATGTGGCAAAAATCTACAAAATTCACGTGCCATGCTTTATTTTTGAAAATAAAGTGTGGAGGATTATTTTATCTCACAAAAATCCATCGGATTTTGTGGGATCCCAATCGGATTTGGTGGGATCCAAATCTCCTAAAAATCAACGAAAATTAACTCATAAGAAAAAAACAAAACCTCCTAAAATAACACTAAATTGTTATTTTATTTTTAAACTCAACCCCATAAACTCAAATAGCCCGTGAATATAATAAGACAAGGGATTAAAAAACAAATTCCAATTGTTTTATTAAGGGGTTGTTTAATGTTTTTATTTTTAAAATGGGGAAGTTATTGTTTTATATAACGTTAGTGTTTTTTGTAAGGCTTATAATTATAAAAGCCAAAGGAGGGGGTTAATTTGTTATTTTATTTATTATGGTGGTTTTTAACCCCATATGCAAAATTTATGTATAAAAGGAGGTGATGTGATAGGGCCTTTATGCATTTTGTGGGAGAAAATTCGGATGTGTTTTTTGAGAGAAAATTTTATACTCTTTGGAGGAATTTTTGGGAGAGAAATTACAAGGTGTTGATTACACCAAGAATTGTAAGATTGTAAAGAGAGAGATTGTGAGTGATTAAGTCTTGGATATTGTAAGAAGGCTATTGAAGCTTGGCGGTATCAATAAAGTGGTCCAACGTTGAGAAGCGGACCTGGAGACGTAGCTCAAATTGAGTGAACTCCGTTATCAAGTTGTTTGTGTCTCTCTTCCATCTCTTTCTTGTTCTCTCATTTATTTTGGTGTTATGTTCTCTCATGAATGTTATTACAGATAATTGATTTAAAGTGTTTGAAAGGATTACTCAGTTTCATAATTTGAATGGTTAAGATACGTAATCATGCATTACTGTTGGATCAGGAATTAAATATGTAATTGGATTAAGTTTTGGAAAAATTTAATGTCCTAGTTTATAGATCAACCATAGTCCATATCAATTTCAAATTCAAAGAGGCAAGTTTAAGAAGCTTCAGGAGGATTCTAGGTGCTGGAGAATGCATTTTTTTAGCTTGAAACTTGTTGTGGTAATTTCATGGAATGTTTAATGAATGTATTTTATTTTTAGTTTTTGTTATCATCCCCTCTTAACTTATTATTTGATGTAATCCATCATTCCTTCTATTGCAAATAAGACTGCATATGTGTAGATCTGAATTTCTAAATTTTAGAGCATTGTTGCCAATTGTTTGACTAAATGTTTGTGAGGATTTAAAAGGGTTTTAAGGTAGTTCTTGAAGGGTGTTACAACCCTTACATCAATGCTATCAAAGCTAGAATATTTTGAGTGTGTAGGTAGATTTTTCAAAAGGAGGCAGTTTGGATCAGGATTGAGCTTGTGGGTATTTCGAAAAATGTATGGAAGAGGATCCCAACGTGGTAGGGGCAGAGATAGAGGAAGAATGGAAAACTTAGTCCGTGCAGATGAATTTAGAGCCTTAAGAAGGCAAGTGGAGACACTCCAAGAAGAGATAAGAAGAGTATTTGCATAAAGAAGAGAACTAGAGAGTGATGAAGAAGAAGAAGAAGCCTCGAAGAATGCCAACCTGACAAGTGAGTGAAGAGATGTAGCTACAAAAGTTGAAAATGACCCATTGTTGAGAGCCCTTTCAAAGATTGGAAAGAGGGAAAATATTGTTGTTCCTACATACAGTGGAAATTTGAATCCAGAGGAGTTGATATATTGGACTAATGATATGGAGGAGTATTTTGAATTTGAGGAAATTGAGGACCCTAATAGAGTAAGGTTTGCAAAAAACAAATTAAAGGGTCATGCTTCCATTTGTTGGAGGGAGATTTAGTTGGAAAGAGGAAGAAAAGTGAAGGAGAAAATAACAAAGTGAGACAAAATGGTAGAGAAAATCAAAAGGAAGTTTATTCCAGTGGATTATGAGCTAGATTTGCTTAAGAAATGGCAAGGATTGAAACAAGGAATGAAGACAGTGAAAGAATACACTGAAGAGTTTCATCAGATTCTCATTAGAACGGGACATGCTAAAGCAACTAAGGAGAAGGTTGCAAGATACATTAATGGTTTGAGGCCAAGAATTCAAGAGGAGATGACATTAGTGAGAGTTTTAACCATGGAGGATGCATATCTGGTTGCCTTGAAGATTAAAGAAAGAATGAACATGAGATTTGCAAATAAGCAAAGAGGACAGGGTAAAATTAATGTGCAATAGTATGAGGATAAAAATAAGATTGGAGACACTAAGAGAAGCAAGGAAAAAAGAGGTGAGATTTCAAATCAGACTTGTGATCGAAGTCTTAGAGGAAGAGGAAGATCGGGTAGAGGATTTGGAAGAGGAAATTATAAAATGACTTGTTTTAGATGTGGAGGACATAGATATTATGAGTGTCTAGAACAAGAGAAGACAAATAGGAGGACTAAAAATCATGCGAGGGAAGTGAATGTGAATGAGGAAGATGCTAAGTCTTCACACTTAGAAGAGGTAGAGTGGAGAAACACTTGTTTCAAGAAGAGTCTTGATGAACAAGGGAAAATAACCTGATCAAAGGAGAAGATTATTCAGAACGAGATGCAAATGTGAAGATAAAGTTTATAATGTTATTATTGATGGTGGTAGTACTAACAATCTTGTTTATGAAGAAATGGTGAATAAGTTACAATTGGAAAGGAGAAGACACCCACATCCATACCAAATTGCTTGGTTGCAAAATGACCACAAAGTTTTGGTAAATGAACAATGTTTGGTAAAGTTTAAGATAGGTGATTATCATGATGAAGTATTATATGATATAATGTCTATGGATGTTTGTCACGTGTTATTGGGAAGACCTTGGTAGTTTGATAGGTGTGCAATGCATGATGGGTATGCTAATACATACTCTTTGATCAAGGATGGAATCAAACACGAGTTGAAGCCCTTGAATAAGGAGGATGGAAAGGTATGCCAGAGCATTGGAAATTGTTTGCTTAATGGAGTTAAACAAACAATGAAAGAGGATGGAGATGAAGATTTTGATTTGCTAATGCAAGTTGCAACAGTATTGATGGCATACAAGAGAGGTAAAGTGAAGGTTTAAGTGGAGAAAGAAGAAGAGGTAAAAGCTGATTTTTGTAAGAATGATATTAAATCTGATTTATTTGAGCATGGTAAAAGTGTTGTAGAAGATGAGATTGCAGTGAAGAATGCATTAGTAAAAGAAGGAAACATGGTTGAAAGTAAGGAAGATTAGAAGGAGAATATTGATTTGTTTGGTGAACTTGCCTTTGCATCATTTGTTGATTTATTTGATAAAGAGATTGGTAAGAATGATAGTTTGTTGTAGGTTGGAGAGGATAAATCTTTTGATTATGTTACTAACATGGATAAGAATGCATAGGATGAAGTGATTGCAGCTGAAAATTGTCTTTTAGAAGGCATGAAGGAGGAAGAGCATAGTGTTGTAACCAAGGGTGATGATGAACAAGTGGTTGCAACAACAAAAAAGAAAGAGGTGATGCATGAATTTAATTAATTTCTTGATGATGAAGAAAATAATGTTTATGACTTTCCAGAGTTTCATAGTGTAGGTTGGTGGGAGATGAATTATGTGAAAAGAGGGAGAAAGAGAGGAAGAATGAAGGATGGAAGAGAAATAAAGTTGCAGGGATATGCGAGAAAGAATGTTAAAGTGGAAAAGGTGGGAAGATGGATTCAGTTTGAGCATGAAATCTGCAAATTTTTATGAGTCACACTCATGAAACATTTCTTTCTACCGTGGGTGTCTGATGCAGGAGCATCCATGGCTACGTGCAATCTTGTATTGGTTTGAAGGTTAATTTTTTTCTTTAATTTTGAGGTTTTGATTTTTAGATGGATTATTTGGTGGAAAATAATGTTGGAATGATTAATTTCATTTATCCTTGAGTGAGGTGATAAAAAAGCATGAAAAGCATTGATGAGGTGAAAAACCAGGGTAATAATGCAATTTTTATTTTCCAATTTTTATACTCTTGAAAATGAATTCATAAGGCATTGGAAATTGAATAAAATAATGTTTTAAAAAAACATTTCAAAAATCCCTAAAAAGTAGGAATTGGGGAAAGTGGACGCCAAGGTTAGCCAATCTTGGATTTTGGCCTTTTTAGGTGAAAATGGTCAAACCAATGGTTGTGGGGAGTTATGATTTTGATTGGTTGGAGTTTAATGTTTTTATTTTTAAATTTTTGGAGGGAATTAATGGTGTAGCCCAGAAGTAGTCATGATTTTTTGGAGAAGAGGGGAAATGAATGTGGAACCATTCATGGAAATGGGGAAAAATTTGGAAAAGGAGGTCATTTTCTGAGTTGAGTTTTTGAAAAAAACAAGTAAAGTCATAGAAGAAGGCATGTAATTCATGAGGGAGGTTATTTGAAGGTTTTATTATAGGTTTGGGACTATTCTACCACAATTAATATCAATTCCAGATTGAAAAAGGCAAGTTTGAGAAGCTATAGGAGGATTCTAGGTGTTGGAGAATGCATTGTTTGACATAAGCTCT
>VDFB02000008.1:220628700-220758473 GCA_007258455.2 Sequoia sempervirens
AAAGATAGATTTATCATGCTTATATCTACTCCTTGGTGCATCACCTTAGTTAGAGCTTTAGTTTTTATATCTACTTCCTTTTCCCATTTTAAAACCCCAATTACAGAAGAAGTTGGCTTCTTTAAAAACCCAGAGGTCACTTAGTTTAGAAGCTATTTCACAGCTAGCCTTTTGCTTAATAAGCTCAATTGAGTCATGTAAGGGAACTTTCATGAAGAGGGAGACGACATCAAAGCTGACAAGAATGTCATTTTCATCTAGTTTCTTGTCTTTGATGAAGTCCACAAAATGGGAGTTCTTAATGAAGGAGCTTGATTTTCCAACAAGGGGAGAAATGAGTTTAGCAAGATGGGATGCTAATCTGTAGGTAGGAGAATTGATCGTATCAACTAGGTTCTCTCTGCCTTCCTCTCTCTTCCCTTTGTGACCCATAGTAGATACGATCAATTCTCCTACCTACAGATTGGCATCCCATCTTGCTAAACTCATTTCTCCCCTTGTTGGAAAATCAAGCTCCTTCGTTAAGAACTCCTCCCATTTTGTGGACTTCATCAAAGACAAGAAACTAGATGAAAATGGCATTCTTGTCAGCTTTGATGTCGTCTCCCTCTTCACGAAAGTTCCCTTACATGACTCAATTGAGCTTATTAAGCAAAAGGCTAGCTGTGAAATAGCTTCCTTAGTTGATTTATGTCTTCGATCCACTTTTTTCACCTTCCAAGGTGTAATTTATGAACAAGTGGATGGTGTGGCTATGGGTTCTCCTCTTTCTCCCATTGTGGCCAACCTTTATATGGAACACTTTGAAGATGTCGCCCTCCATTCGTTCCCCCTCAAACCCAAGTGGTGGAAATGATGTGTTGATGACACTAATATATGTTGGTCTCACGATCGAGAGAAGCTAGAAGAATTCCATTCGCACTTGAACAACATTTCTCCTTGCATCTCTTTCACCAAGGAAATTGAATCTAACAATCAACTTCCTTTCTTGGACATTCTTCTTATCAAAAAAAAAAGTTGATGGTTCTTTAGCTCACTCCATCTTCCGTAAATCAACCCATACGAACCTTTATCTTCACTCTTCCTCCCACCATCACCCGAGCCAAAAAGCGGGTGTCCTCAGAACCCTAGCCTATAGAGCTTTTGCAATCTGTGATACCAAGCATATTGATCAAGAATTAGCTCACCTCACCCAAGTCTTCTCATTAAATGGTTACAAAAAGAAGCACATCAATCTACCTTTCAAATTAGCAAAAGCTAGACTCACCCTCAAGCCTAGTACCTCTTGCTCTCCTTCCCTCCCTCTGGCTACCCTCCCCTATGTAGAGGGTATCTCCAACAAAATTGCCAAGATCCTCCTTAAAAAGGGCATCCATTGCACTTTCAAACCCTTCTCCACAGTAAAAAGTCGCATCCCCTCTCCCAAAGACCCCCGAGATCAATTCCTTAAATTCGATGTCTATAAAGTGTTATGTTCTTATGGTGTACCTTATATAGGGGAAATAGGTCATTCCATCAACACAAGAATCAAGGAGCATTGTGCTGACATAAGACATGACCGAATCTCAAAATTTGCTCTCGTTAAACACTCCTCTAAGACAAAACATCACATTGCCTTAGAAAACACCTCTATTTTGTTCAAAGAAGACAATTTCTTTAAGAGGAAACTTAAAGAGGCCATTGAAATCCATAATCATCCCTACAACCTTAATCGTGATGGGGGTTGTTCTTTAAGTTTCTCATGGAAACCACTTCTAAATAACCTCTAGGTTCTCTCCGCCTTCCTCTCTCTTCCCCCCTTGGTTCCTTCTTCGGTGTCCCTAAGCTCCTGTTCTCCTCTCTTGTCCCTTTCATTTTCTCTGTCCTCTCCCTTCCTTTTCCCTTTTCTCCCTCTGCCTTTCTCTTCAATTATGTGCTTCATTTCCTATTCTTTATTCTCATCTTTTTTCAATCCTTTTGTCTCTAGGTGTTCTTTTATTTTCCATTTTTATGGCTTTGGTTTCCTCAGCTCTTCTTCAAATGTGTTCTTTCCTTTTCTTGATTCTTTATTATTGTCTTTGATTTATTTTAATTTAAATTATAATTTAATTCTTATTTTAATCTTTATTTAATCTTACCGTTGGTCTTCTTTTTAATCATTTGGTGTTTAACTCCTTTAATTTTGTTACCTTCTCTTCACTCTTAATTTCCTTGGTGCTTTTTGGTCTCCTTTTCTCGACCCTCATTTTATTTCTTTGTTTCCTTGTTTCACTTTTCATTCTTTTCCCTCTGGCTTCTTATCATTTTTGGTTAATTTTTGTTTTAGTTCCTTGCTTTTACTTAATTATTTGATCTCTTCCCTTTGGGTTGATTATTTCCATGCTTCCTTGGTTTTTTGGCTTAAGGTCTTATTTCACCTTTTATGTTATGCTTAGTATTTTTCTTGTGCTTCTATGTCTATATTTTGTGTTTCATGTATTTGTTCTTTATCATTTGGTTCCTTTCATTAGTTTTCTTTGTGTTTCCTTGTGATGTTTTTTCTTATACTCCTATATTTTTATTTAGTGTTTCTTTGTATTTGTTCTTTATTATTTGGTTCTTTGCTTCAATGTCTTCTTTTCTTTTGCTTATTTGTCTTTTTTACGTATTTGTTCATTGCGGTTTCTCTTTTTATTTGCCTTTCCTTTTTTCTTTTTCCTTATTTAGTTTATCCTATTTGTTTCCTTATTTTAACTTGTCCTCTTTCTTGTTTTTTTGCTCTTTATTAGTGGTTTTTAATTTATTTAGGTTGATTCCCCACTTTTTCTCGGGTCTTTATTTTATGTTTGTTTTATAGTATTCTTGTCATTTATCTCTTTCATTTTTCTTTTCCCGTGTTTGCAATGGTTTTTCATCTTTGACTTTTCCTCTCCTCTCCTCTCCTTTTTGTCTGACCTATTCTCCCCCATTTTTGGGGTTATGTGCCTCCCCTCTTCCCCATCCCTCTCCTATTTCTACCCAAGTCTGTTATCTTATTTTCACTTCTCTCTCTTTCTGCTTATCATCCTGATGATGGATCATGGAGTTTGATCCAAAACGCTGATGTAAAAAATTGCACACAATTATTCCAGAAATCTTGTTCACATCTTAGTTTCAATTTTTTGAATTACAATTTTATGAAATTGTTTGCATTCAAGTTAATTGATAAAAACAAGTGCCTTGTTCAAACATAAAATTTGCATTCAAAAGACATCATTTTCAGGTTCTTTCATTTTACAATCAGTCAATTATCATTTCATATATGAAACTTTGCATTAAAATTCATTATGGAGATGTGTTTTGGTAACATATGGATGACCTTAAGATCCTTGGTTGAAGTTTCAAGTTGTATATTTGGAGATGATCCTAATGCAATTGATAACACTCATGAACCTTCACCTCCTAATGAATGTCCCCATGAGGTGGACATCTTAGGCCAAGACAAATATATCATGCAACAATTCATACAAGACTCCCTATGCAACCTTGAGAACAATGCATCCTTTTATCCATCCATGTAACAACCAACACCTCCTATCATCCCATCACTTGATATGCTCAACCTTTTACATCCTGAAATTGATACACAAAACAAGCCTCAACCATCAATTATGAAAGAACTTGTTAACAAGGACAATAGTGATACTCTTCTATCCTATGCTCATCAAGTTACTAATAGACCCATCAACTTAGAAGAGAGTGATATGGTCAAGGCTTAAAAATCTTAAACAAACAAGGATGTGACATAACTGATGAATATCGAATCCATAAATGGCTAGAACAAAAAACATCAAAAGACACTAAGGGATAGAGCATATCAAGGATCTCCTCCTCCTGCTACCTACCCTCATGGGAAAGGTATTCTCTTTCACAAGATCGTTTCACAACACCAATTAAGGCCTCATGAACATGATCAAGTAACCTTATATCCTCCACCTCAACAAGTTTCCCAATCAAGTAAGAAACCCAAGCCCTATGAACTTAAGAAGTTGAAATGTCCTTCTCCAATGTCTAAAAATGAAAGAGCCTTACACACACTCCTTAACCAAGGACTCATAACATTACCAACTATTAAAGAAGATCATAAAGGTAAAAATACAGACATATTTCATTGTCAATATCATAGAAATTTTGGCCATACTACTAACAAGTGTCATGCTTTGAAGAGGATCCTTGATGAATTTGATATCATTTATATAGTTCCTTAGCATGAATGCACTTTTCTCCTTGCCATGTGATAGTTGTAGAATCATAGAATACTCGCTATTACATGTATTATATTTAATGCAAAAAATTTCTATATTGCAAGGAGAACATTCTCATCACCTATCTTAGTTCATCCTTGTCCTACATTTTGGGGGTAAGGGGTTAGATAGCCTTGTCCTAGTATGACACTCGTTGTTGCCCCTTTGGCTAGTCATCCACCTTTTGTATATGATGAACAAGATTGGGATGCAAACATCTTGCTTTAGGTCATCTTGCATGTGTCATACTAGCTTTATGTCTTCTTTTCATGTTCTTTGTGTGATTGCATGTGCGTAATGTGACCCCCCATACTATGTTGCTTGGTGTGTCTTTTATGTTTGTGAGCTTACTTTGGATGATCCTTGTCACTCTGTTGGTGCAGAGATACAAAGGAAGCAAATTTTTCATGACATTCTTCTATTTGTATCTTCATTCTTCTATATATCATAACCATTGTCTTTTTCATTTATCTTATGCTTTCCTTTTAGGGATGGTGCAAAGCATCAAGACATTTAGGTCTCTTCCATGATCACCCAAAAGGCTGCTCCTTTGTTTTTTTCTCTCTATGTGTCATTCATCATTTGTGCTCGTTGTTCCATGAGTTATTTGGGGGATGATGGAGATTATGAGCTCGATGCTATCACTGTAGCAAAGACATATGCTAACCCCAAATCCATGGATCCCTTATGTGCTATCTTAGAATTGCATATGAGGGGAAACCTCCTTTCCATAATGTAGACTTATTTGGAAACATATCATTGGAATAGGGCTTTCCAAACAAGCTCTCATGTCTCTTTCATCTATTGGATTTTATCATATTCTCCTTTAAATTAATTACACACAACATGGTGTTTAGAAATTTCTTTAAATGGGGAGCATTATGCCTCCCGATTGTTGCTTGCTTAATGTTGTGACCTCTTGTTCAAAGTATGGTCTTCTTATTTCATGTGATATTTCTTCTTGTTGGTTACATTGGGATCAATTTCCTTCAAGAGCATGATCTTTCTTGGCATATGACATTCCTCTTAGTGGTAATGCTATGGCTTGCATTCCCTAAGGTGTGAATATTTTATATCTTGACTAGTCCTCTCTTGATGGTGATATCAAGTGTAATGTTCCCTAAAGTGAGACCTTTCATGAACTAAGCAAAACCCATTTGACTATCTTAAACCAAAACTTTTGGCCACTAAGAATAACATGACTTGCTTGGTGGTACCTTTGTTTCATGAGTGTCTAGCATAGTGTAGCTTGTTAGCCTTCTAATTGTTGTGTGGCACCTTATAAAAGTTATTAGGGAGTATAACTTTTAGTATGGTTGAAGTATGAGACCCTGTAGACCTGGCATGAATTGCCTATTGCCACTTTTTTTATGGGTACACACCTAGTGTATATCGGTCTACACTAGTCCTTATGTGTTTCTCACTTGTTTGGGTTCATTGAGTGTATATTGGATTGCACTTGTGAGTGTGTTTTTCATGGCCAATTTGCATAACACAACTTGATTGCTTGTGGTGCCATGTGAGCATGTTTGATGGACTTGGCATAATACAACTTGCTAGTTCACCTTTTTCTTGCATTAATTTTAACATTGTATGATGTTATATCTTGTGTTGTTGCATTTGTATGTCTCTTTGGGGCTTGATCATCCTCCTTGATCCTTATCATCTCATCTTTCTAACAAGTGTACGATTAGACCTCTCTTGACTTATTTGTCTACTTTAGTGTGAGTTTGAGTGTAGGGCTCATACTCTCATTAAAGTGGGGGCTAAAGATAGTGTAGAAAAATCTACTCCTTTAAATTTTCACACTATGTTTGCATCCCCTTAATTAATCAGACTTAATTAAGCTTCTAATTTCCTAAATTATGCATTCCTAAGCCTTATTATTCCTGTTTTTTGAAAGGGAAACTCATATTAAACAATTGCCAACATAATTTAATTGCCTTGAAAGTTGTGTGTCCTAGACTTAGGTCCCCTTAAGTGCCAGGTCCCAATTTTTAATATGTTTTTGGCGGCATTTTAATATTCAAATTCAAGTTTGAAATACCGGCTTATGGAATCTAATTTGTCAAGAAATTAGATAAACACCTCTAAATATATAGTTATTTTATCAATTCAACTAGAACATGCAAAATCCAACTTCCACAAGAGAAAATATTATTATCAAGAGCATTGAAGAGCAGATTTATCAAGCATCTACAAGAACAATCAATATCATATCATCATGTCAAAGTTATGTGTGTTCAAATTATGTTTTGGAGCTAACATTATAATGTAGGTTTCAAGAATTCAAGTATCAAACAAAAAATCATTCAAGCCAATTCATGCAAGATCCAATCCTTAGAGAGATGTGTTAGACTTTAGTCCTTTAAGGGCAGCCATTAAGGGTTTGGTGAGTTGTGACATAACATTATTCATTTATCAAATTCTTTCCATTTTATCATTATTTCATCAAGGTTTAATTACCAAATCGGGGTTTGACCAAGGAAAACATCTATTCACCCAAAAACAAACATTTTTTCCTCTCTTTGTGTGTGCAGATTTTTAGGTGAAGAAGGACCGAAAATTGGATCAAAAGTGCAATTTTGCAAAGTTGTCAAGCCACGAAAACTCACCTATATAATTTATTTATGAATTTCTTACATTGGAATCCAAAGGAATCAAGAGCTAAGATCTTGGATAAGAGGATTGTGAAATCAAATTTTGGACCCCTATATAAAGACCCATTCACCCTAGGACGAATTTATCCTAGCAGGACACTTAGCAACCACTTTTGGAGCTAGGTACACATCAGTCTACCCTTCTCAAATTTTCCAAAAAAATTGTTGTTTATGTTTGGGCTATCCTTTACCTCTGCATTTCAAGTTTTACATCACATAATTGAGTTCATTAAGTATTTTATTTTCATCTCCCAAAAGTGCATTTTAGTTATTTTCTATCATAAGGAAAAATTAGAGATCCCCCATGCCCATATAGTTGACTCACCACAAGGTTGAAAGTCAATTCTATCCTTAGGAGAGATCTCTTTTTTTCTAATGAAACTAAAGGAAACATAGGTGTGTTAGGTCATCCTTCCCTTGTGGCAAACCCTTTATCTCCTAAACCTATCCCCTATTTTTCTTTGTTTCAAATATATATTTATATATATATCATCCTTCCATTGTGGCAAACCCTTTATCTCCTAAAACTATCCCCTATTTTTCTTTGTTTCAATATATATATATATATATATATATACAATTCTACCATTTTTTCCATCAACACTTTTAAATACGCCGACAACTTTATCAAAGTTTTTATATTTTTAATATTTTTTAATGTTAAAAAATATAAAATTTTAAAATCTACCAACATTACCGGTTAGCTAATTTTATCTAGTAGCTTGCTAACTTCGGATGAGGAATAAAATAGCTAGTGAATAAATAAATTTGGAGGACAGCTAAAATTGAAGATAGTTCCACTAAATTTGGCGGAAGATTTTCATAACCCCCTCTCCATTGATGAGTTGGTTTTTGAAGGCCAATTTTGAAAGCTCATAACTCGAGCTCCAAACCTCCTATTTCATTGCAATTTTTTTATTTGGGATAATTTTTCACACTCTATGCATTGGTGACAACAGTTTCATATTCGGGCACACAGATTTTTCATAAATTGTTGATTCTCAGAGAGGACAACTCATTGTTCTTATTTTGAGACCTTCAAATCTGCATAAATTTTGCCTATGACCTCAGATCAAGCTGATTTTTTTTTGAAAGTGCATGATTTTTCGTGTACTTCACATTGATAATGTTTATTTCATATGGTATTGTGACAATATTGTACTTTCAACATATGCTTAATTCTTAAGGATTTGTTAAAGCATTGAAGTCCACAAATCTATAACTACACTAAATATAAAATGCCAAATCATTTTTCTCTGGGGGGTTTTTTGATTGAGTGAAGAAGGGGGATTTCTTGTTGTATTTGTGCTTGTACATCTCTACTCCTTTGTGCTCTATTTTTCCTTCACTATGGGTACATTTAAATTTCCATTGCTAACTCCATACAACTACAATACATAGCATCAAAATGCATGGAATGCCTTAATGCAACTAGGATATACACCTTATGTTGGGAATAAGGTGACTAAACCCACAAATGATAAGGAAAAATTACTCTGTATGTATGAACATAAAAAAGCTCTTGGTTGTCTAAGAAGTTTAGTTTCTCTTGATATAATGTTTTAAATTGAAGAATGTAAAGATTCACATGATGCATGGGAAAAATTAAAAACTCTTTATGGTACAACTAATGAAGTTCATGGTTATCAAATTGAAAATGAACTAATGAGTCTTGATTTAAAGTACTTTGACAACATCTAGGATTATGTAACAAAGATCAATGATCTTGGAGCACAATGTGAATCATGTGGCTTAGAGAAGAAAGACATTCAACTTGTCAATAGCACTCTCAACAAACTTGGACCTGGATATGCAACTTTCGTTTCTAGCTTTCACACTCATAGGTTGACAATGTGATTTGCATTCACTACACCTTCTTTTGATTTATTTTTTGAAATGTTGATGCAAGAACAAGGAAAGATTCTTTCCATGGATCTTCTCAAGCCTTCACACTCACAGAATTTGATGGTTGGTCAACCAAAGGGTTAGAAAGAATCAAGGAAACTAGACAAAAAATAAAATTAGTTCAAGAACAAGTCATAAAAAGATAAGGAACAATCATCTTCTACAATAAAACTTCACTCCAACTCCTCCCCTTCCAAGGGGAATTTTAAAAAGAAGGAAAGGCCAACTTGTAGCTACTATAAGAAACTTGGTCACAAGGAACATTCTTGTCATTAGAAGTAGATCGATGAGTTAAAAAATCTTCTTAAAAAGAACAACATTAATCTACCTTCTTTTGTTGCTCAACAATCCTCTACTCCTTCCAAATCAGGTAAATGAAAAGCAACTACACTTATTGCTTTTGTTGATTCTTCACAATAGTGGATTCTTGACTTGGGTGCATCGCATCACATGGGTTCTATTAAAGAACAATTTTTTTTGTTGGAGCCATTTTTTGTGCCCCACATTCTCATCGGGGATGATTCTCCAATGGGTGTAATTGGAAAGGGTTCAATTAATGTTGACAATGGTACATTTGAGGATGTCCTCTATGTGCTTGATCTATTGGCCAACCTTCTCTTTGTCTACCATGATGCAGGAGCATCCATGGCTACGTGCAATCCTGTATTGGTTTCAAGGTTAAAATTTTGTTTCAATTTTGAAATTTTTATTTTGAGATGGATTATTTGGTGGAAAATAATGTTGGAATGATTAATTTCATTCATCCTTGAGTGAGGTGATAAAAAAATATTGATAAGGTGAAAAAGCAGGGTAATAATGCAATTTTGATTTTCCAAATTTTAAACTCTTGAAAATGAATTCATAAGGTGTTGGAAATTGAATAAAATAATGTTTTAAAAAATATTTTCAAAAATCCCTAAAAATTAGGGACTGGGGAAAGTGGACGCCAAGGTTAGCCAATCTTGGATTTTGGCCTTTTCAGGTGAAAATGGTCAAACCAATGGTTGTGGGGAGTTATGATTTTGATTGGTTGGAGTTTAGTGTTTTTATTTTTAGATTTTTGGAGGGAATTAATGGTGAATCCCATAAGTAGTCATGAGTTTTTGGAGAAGAGGGGAAATGAATGTGGAAACATTCATGGAAATGGGGAAAAATCTGGAAAAGGTCATTTTCTAAGTTGATTTTTTGAAGAAAAAAAGTAAAGTCATAGAAGAAGGAGTGGAATTCATGGAGGAGGTTATTTGAATGTTTTATTGCAGGTTTTGGACTATTCTACCATTGATCCAGGAGGATCCAAGAATCTCAAAAATATCACAGTCTCACAATCTCTCAAACTTGACATCATTGGATAGAGCTCGCTGACACGATCCCGACGCAACCTGAATTGCGTCAAAAGGAGGTCATATGCCAGAGTTATGCTTGGTCAAAGGTTTGGTCAAACAGGTGAATCAAGCATTCAAAAAGGTGAAAATTTGATTGTCTCAAATCCAAGCAAAAATGACACCAAGTCGTAGTGCTTGTTGTGTTGATTCCGGAACTATCCTCGGTTTTGAAAACGGAATCCGTACGAGGAAAACAGAGCCAGTCAAAGTTTTAGTCAAAATGATGATGTCAACATGTGACATGGCAATTGACTAGATGGTGATGTGGGAGTTGCCGGTGATGTGGCAAAAATCTCACAAAATTCACGTACCATGCTTTATTTTTGAAAATAAGGTGTGGAGGATTATTTAATCTCACAAAAATCCATCGGATTTTGTGGGATCCCAATCGGATTTGGTGGGATCCAAATCTCCTAAAAATCAACGAAAATTAACTCATAAGAAAAAAACAAAACCTCCTAAAATAACACTAAATTGTTATTTTATTTTTAAACTCAACCCCATAAACTCAAATAGCCCATGAATATAATAAGACAAGGGATTAAAAAACAAATTCCAAATGTTTTATTAAGGGGTTGTTTAATGTTTTATTTTTAAAATGGGGAAGTTATTGTTTTTATATAAACGGGTTAGTGTTTTTTTGTAAGGCTTATAATTATAAAAGCCAAAGGAGGGGGGTTAATTTGTTATTTTATTTATTATGGTGGTTTTTAACCCCATATGCAAAATTTATGTATAAAAGGAGGTGATGTGATAGGGCCTTTATGCATTTTGTGGAGAAAAATTCGGATGTGTTTTTTGAGAGAAAATTTTATACTCTTTGGAGGAATTTTTGGGAGAGAAATTACAAGGTGTTGATTACACCAAGAATTGTAAGATTGTAAAGAGAGAGATTGTGAGTGATTAAAGCTTGGATATTGTAAGAAGGCTATTGAAGCTTGGCGATATCAATAAAGTGGTCCAACATTGAGAAGCAGACCCGAAGACGTAGCTCAAATTGAGTGAACTCCGTTATCAAGTTGTTTGTGTCTCTCTTCCATCTCTTTCTTGTTCTCTCATTTATTTTGGTGTTATGTTCTCTCATGAATGTTATTACAGATAATTGATTTAAAGTGTTTGAAAGGATTACTCAGTTTCATAATTTCAACGGTTAAGATACATAATCATGCATTACTGTTGGATCGGGAATTAAATCTGTAATTGGATTAAGTTTTGGAAAACTTTAACGTCCTAGTTTACAGATCAAGTTGGTATCAGAGCAGTTTAACATGAAAATTGCAAGTGGTGAATGTTAACCAGGTTGAAATTGAAGCAAGGAGAAGGTGCACTTATAGAGTTCAACCCATAGATTGGGAAACAAAGGACTTTACCACGATCAGAGATGGCAGGTGAACAAAGTTCTATAGAGCTTGATGAGAAAGATTTCCAAAAGGCTTTTCTTAAAATGAAAGCTACGGTGGAAGCTCTTTTCCAAGAGAGGCAAGAACGACATAAGAGAAAGGAAGACAAGAACAGAAAGGAGGAAAATGAAACTACTTCGAAAGAAGACAAAGGTAAAGGAGTAGGAGGTGGTGGTGACCCTCCTGAACCTCCATCCCCATCCTCTTCATCTTCTTCTTCATCTTCTTCTTCTTTGTCTAACTCTTCTAAAAAGAAACAAGTTGTGCAAACCCCTTTGTTAAAACTAGATGTTAAATTTGAGTTGCCTATGTATAATGGTGAATTGGATGCAGAGAAATTGGATAACTGGCTTAAGCAGATTGAAGTGTATTGTAGAGTTCAACAGATATTGGATGATTCTTCCAAAATCCAGCTAGCTACTCTTAGAATGGGGGGCACTGCATTGGTTTGGTGGGAGAGTAAGATTCAAGATGATCTTGCTACACACGGTAAAATCATTTCATCTTGGTATGAGTTTACTTCTGCTTTAAAGAAACAGTTTTATCCTTTGGGTTATATGCAACAAGCTGTTATGGATTGGAAAAATTTGAGACAGGGTAAAGAACAAACGGTGCAAGAGTATACACAGGTGTTTAGGAAGAAAGCACTCACTCTTGGAATTCCTCTTTATACACAAGAAACTTTATTAAAGTATATAGGTGGTTTGCATTCACATTTGAAACATACAATATTGATGTTTAATCCATCTAACTTTGATGAAGTGTGTGTACAAGCAACCCATATTGAAGTAGGTGGAAGGAACATCAATTTCAGTTCAAAGAAGGAATTTGTTCCTCCAACTGAAGGCAATAAAAAGGGAAAGGAGAAGAAAGTAGCCACCGTGAAGAAAGAGGAAGGTGAAAAGCCTACTTGTTCACATTGTCAGAAGAATGGGCACACAGATGCAAAGTGTTGGAAATTGCATCCAGAATTGAAGCCAAAGTGGTTTAAGGATCGTAAAGGAAAGCAAAAGGCTGCAACTGTCATTTAGGATCTTGGATCAGATTCTGATGATGAAACAAAGATAACAGTTGTTGGTTTGAAAGGTAAAGCTTTTGTTGGTAATGATTTTGCCACTGATGTTTCATGTACTTCTACTTCTAAGAGTCATGTTGTTCCTAAAGATAACAAAAGATGTGAATTGTTTCATATAAGGACAATTTCTAAGAACACTAAGATTGATACACTGATAGATAGTGGGTCCCAAGTTAATTTAATTTTGGAAGAAGTTGTTGAACAGTTGGGATTGAAAACAAAGCCACATAAGAAACCTTATCCATTAGGTTGGGTGTGCAATGATAATAAATTGCAAGTAACTAAGCAATGCAATTTGAGATTTTCAATAACATCTAAGTTTATAGATGAGGTTAAATTTGATGTGGTTCCACTTGATATTTGTGGGATTGTGTTGGGTAGCCCATACTTATATGATAGAAAGGCAATCTTCTACAGGGAACATAATCAGTATCATTTATTTAAGGAAGGAATTGAATACATTATGCATTCTCATCCAATTAAGACTAATAGATCTTTTGTGACAATGGGACAATTGAAAAGGGTAGTTAATGCAAGCAATAATTTGGCACTTATGTCTGTACCACAAGAATTTTCATTGCCTGAGGTTGTTCCAGCTATGAAAGACAAGCATGATGTTGGTACATTCTTTTTCTCATCTACAAATTTAGTTTTGTTATTCATCCTTCTACTTCTTAGCAGTGTATGGAAGGTAGCAGAAACACTGAATGTGGATGTGTATATGGATAATGTACTTAACAATATCAGTGTAGTTTTGATTGTTGTTGTGATGAGTCAGATGCATAGGTTCCAAGAAGGAAGAACAGATGATACCGGGCAAGTGAGGCAAAAATGCCCTCACTTAAATTGTAAATAAAAAAATACCTTTTGGAGGTCCAAAAGCTTCTCAATGGGGAGGAATGATCCAAGAGGATCCAAGAATCTCAAAAATATCACAGTCTCAAAATCTCTCAAACTTGACATCATTGGATAGAGCTCACTGACACGATCCCGACGCAACCTGAATTGCGTCAAAAGGAGGTCATATGCCAGAGTTATGCTTGGTCAAAGGTTTGGTCAAACAGGCGAATCAAGCATTCGAAAAGGTGAAAATTTGATTGTCTCAAATCCAAGCAAAAATGACACCAAGTCGTAGTGCTTGTCGTGCTGATTCCAAAACTATCCTTGATTTCGAAAACAGAGTCCGTATGAGGAAAATAGAGCCAGTCAAAGTTTTAGTCAAAATGATGATGTCAGCATGTGACATGGCAATTGACTAGATGGTGACGTGGGAGTTGCCGGTGATGTGGCAAAAATCTCACAAAATTCACGTACCATGCTTTATTTTTGAAAATAAGGTGTGGAGGATTATTTAATCTCACAAAAATCCATCGGATTTTGTGGGATCCCAATCGGATTTGGTGGGATCCAAATCTCCTAAAAATCAACGAAAATTAACTCATAAGAAAAAAACAAAACCTCCTAAAATAACACTAAATTGTTATTTTATTTTTAAAACTCAACCCCATAAACTCAAATAGCCCGTGAATATAATAAGACAAGGGATTAAAAAACAAATTCCAAATGTTTTATTAAGGGGTTGTTTAATGTTTTATTTTTAAAATGGGGAAGTTATTGTTTTTATATAAACGGGTTAGTGTTTTTTTGTAAGGCTTATAATTATAAAAGCCAAAGGAGGGGGGTTAATTTGTTATTTTATTTATTATGGTGGTTTTTAACCCCATATGCAAAATTTATGTATAAAAGGAGGTGATGTGATAGGGCCTTTATGCATTTTGTGGAGAAAATTCGGATGTGTTTTTTGAGAGAAAATTTTATACTCTTTGGAGGAATTTTTGGGAGAGAAATTACAAGGTGTTGATTACACCAAGAATTGTAAGATTGTAAAGAGAGAGATTGTGAGTGATTAAGTCTTGGATATTGTAAGAAGGCTATTGAAGCTTGGCGGTATCAATAAAGTGGTCCAACGTTGAGAAGCGGACCTGGAGACGTAGCTCAAATTGAGTGAACTCCGTTATCAAGTTGTTTGTGTCTCTCTTCCATCTCTTTCTTGTTCTCTCATTTATTTTGGTGTTATGTTCTCTCATGAATGTTATTACAGATAATTGATTTAAAGTGTTTGAAAGGATTACTCAGTTTCATAATTTGAATGGTTAAGATACGTAATCATGCATTACTGTTGGATCAGGAATTAAATATGTAATTGGATTAAGTTTTGGAAAAATTTAATGTCCTAGTTTATAGATCAACCATAGTCCATATCAATTTCAAATTCAAAGAGGCAAGTTTAAGAAGCTTCAGGAGGATTCTAGGTGCTGGAGAATGCATTTTTTTAGCTTGAAACTTGTTGTGGTAATTTCATGGAATGTTTAATGAATGTATTTTATTTTTAGTTTTTGTTATCATCCCCTCTTAACTTATTATTTGATGTAATCCATCATTCCTTCTATTGCAAATAAGACTGCATATGTGTAGATCTGAATTTCTAAATTTTAGAGCATTGTTGCCAATTGTTTGACTAAATGTTTGTGAGGATTTAAAAGGGTTTTAAGGTAGTTCTTGAAGGGTGTTACAACCCTTACATCAATGCTATCAAAGCTAGAATATTTTGAGTGTGTAGGTAGATTTTTCAAAAGGAGGCAGTTTGGATCAGGATTGAGCTTGTGGGTATTTCGAAAAATGTATGGAAGAGGATCCCAACGTGGTAGGGGCAGAGATAGAGGAAGAATGGAAAACTTAGTCCGTGCAGATGAATTTAGAGCCTTAAGAAGGCAAGTGGAGACACTCCAAGAAGAGATAAGAAGAGTATTTGCATAAAGAAGAGAACTAGAGAGTGATGAAGAAGAAGAAGAAGCCTCGAAGAATGCCAACCTGACAAGTGAGTGAAGAGATGTAGCTACAAAAGTTGAAAATGACCCATTGTTGAGAGCCCTTTCAAAGATTGGAAAGAGGGAAAATATTGTTGTTCCTACATACAGTGGAAATTTGAATCCAGAGGAGTTGATATATTGGACTAATGATATGGAGGAGTATTTTGAATTTGAGGAAATTGAGGACCCTAATAGAGTAAGGTTTGCAAAAAACAAATTAAAGGGTCATGCTTCCATTTGTTGGAGGGAGATTTAGTTGGAAAGAGGAAGAAAAGTGAAGGAGAAAATAACAAAGTGAGACAAAATGGTAGAGAAAATCAAAAGGAAGTTTATTCCAGTGGATTATGAGCTAGATTTGCTTAAGAAATGGCAAGGATTGAAACAAGGAATGAAGACAGTGAAAGAATACACTGAAGAGTTTCATCAGATTCTCATTAGAACGGGACATGCTAAAGCAACTAAGGAGAAGGTTGCAAGATACATTAATGGTTTGAGGCCAAGAATTCAAGAGGAGATGACATTAGTGAGAGTTTTAACCATGGAGGATGCATATCTGGTTGCCTTGAAGATTAAAGAAAGAATGAACATGAGATTTGCAAATAAGCAAAGAGGACAGGGTAAAATTAATGTGCAATAGTATGAGGATAAAAATAAGATTGGAGACACTAAGAGAAGCAAGGAAAAAAGAGGTGAGATTTCAAATCAGACTTGTGATCGAAGTCTTAGAGGAAGAGGAAGATCGGGTAGAGGATTTGGAAGAGGAAATTATAAAATGACTTGTTTTAGATGTGGAGGACATAGATATTATGAGTGTCTAGAACAAGAGAAGACAAATAGGAGGACTAAAAATCATGCGAGGGAAGTGAATGTGAATGAGGAAGATGCTAAGTCTTCACACTTAGAAGAGGTAGAGTGGAGAAACACTTGTTTCAAGAAGAGTCTTGATGAACAAGGGAAAATAACCTGATCAAAGGAGAAGATTATTCAGAACGAGATGCAAATGTGAAGATAAAGTTTATAATGTTATTATTGATGGTGGTAGTACTAACAATCTTGTTTATGAAGAAATGGTGAATAAGTTACAATTGGAAAGGAGAAGACACCCACATCCATACCAAATTGCTTGGTTGCAAAATGACCACAAAGTTTTGGTAAATGAACAATGTTTGGTAAAGTTTAAGATAGGTGATTATCATGATGAAGTATTATATGATATAATGTCTATGGATGTTTGTCACGTGTTATTGGGAAGACCTTGGTAGTTTGATAGGTGTGCAATGCATGATGGGTATGCTAATACATACTCTTTGATCAAGGATGGAATCAAACACGAGTTGAAGCCCTTGAATAAGGAGGATGGAAAGGTATGCCAGAGCATTGGAAATTGTTTGCTTAATGGAGTTAAACAAACAATGAAAGAGGATGGAGATGAAGATTTTGATTTGCTAATGCAAGTTGCAACAGTATTGATGGCATACAAGAGAGGTAAAGTGAAGGTTTAAGTGGAGAAAGAAGAAGAGGTAAAAGCTGATTTTTGTAAGAATGATATTAAATCTGATTTATTTGAGCATGGTAAAAGTGTTGTAGAAGATGAGATTGCAGTGAAGAATGCATTAGTAAAAGAAGGAAACATGGTTGAAAGTAAGGAAGATTAGAAGGAGAATATTGATTTGTTTGGTGAACTTGCCTTTGCATCATTTGTTGATTTATTTGATAAAGAGATTGGTAAGAATGATAGTTTGTTGTAGGTTGGAGAGGATAAATCTTTTGATTATGTTACTAACATGGATAAGAATGCATAGGATGAAGTGATTGCAGCTGAAAATTGTCTTTTAGAAGGCATGAAGGAGGAAGAGCATAGTGTTGTAACCAAGGGTGATGATGAACAAGTGGTTGCAACAACAAAAAAGAAAGAGGTGATGCATGAATTTAATTAATTTCTTGATGATGAAGAAAATAATGTTTATGACTTTCCAGAGTTTCATAGTGTAGGTTGGTGGGAGATGAATTATGTGAAAAGAGGGAGAAAGAGAGGAAGAATGAAGGATGGAAGAGAAATAAAGTTGCAGGGATATGCGAGAAAGAATGTTAAAGTGGAAAAGGTGGGAAGATGGATTCAGTTTGAGCATGAAATCTGCAAATTTTTATGAGTCACACTCATGAAACATTTCTTTCTACCGTGGGTGTCTGATGCAGGAGCATCCATGGCTACGTGCAATCTTGTATTGGTTTGAAGGTTAATTTTTTTCTTTAATTTTGAGGTTTTGATTTTTAGATGGATTATTTGGTGGAAAATAATGTTGGAATGATTAATTTCATTTATCCTTGAGTGAGGTGATAAAAAAGCATGAAAAGCATTGATGAGGTGAAAAACCAGGGTAATAATGCAATTTTTATTTTCCAATTTTTATACTCTTGAAAATGAATTCATAAGGCATTGGAAATTGAATAAAATAATGTTTTAAAAAAACATTTCAAAAATCCCTAAAAAGTAGGAATTGGGGAAAGTGGACGCCAAGGTTAGCCAATCTTGGATTTTGGCCTTTTTAGGTGAAAATGGTCAAACCAATGGTTGTGGGGAGTTATGATTTTGATTGGTTGGAGTTTAATGTTTTTATTTTTAAATTTTTGGAGGGAATTAATGGTGTAGCCCAGAAGTAGTCATGATTTTTTGGAGAAGAGGGGAAATGAATGTGGAACCATTCATGGAAATGGGGAAAAATTTGGAAAAGGAGGTCATTTTCTGAGTTGAGTTTTTGAAAAAAACAAGTAAAGTCATAGAAGAAGGCATGTAATTCATGAGGGAGGTTATTTGAAGGTTTTATTATAGGTTTGGGACTATTCTACCACAATTAATATCAATTCCAGATTGAAAAAGGCAAGTTTGAGAAGCTATAGGAGGATTCTAGGTGTTGGAGAATGCATTGTTTGACATAAGCTCTCATTGTTTGAGCTTGAAACCTTGTTGTGGTAATTTCATGGAATGTTTAATGAATGTATTTGATTTTTATCTGTTGTTATTAGTCCCTCTTGACTGATTTATTGATGTAATTCATAATTCCTTTTATTGCAAATAAGAGTGCATATGTGTAGATCTGAATTTCTAAATTTTAGAGCATTGTTGCCAATTGTTTGAATAAATGTTTGTGAGGATTTAAAAGGGTTTTAAGGTAGTTTTGAAGGGTTTTGCAACCCTTACATCATACCAAATGACTCAGAATGGTAGACAAGTTGAATTCACTCCAGATTCTGTCCGCATTAGGAATCTTGAAGATAATGCACTCCTTGCAGTTGGTAAGGCTAATCAAGAGTCTCGCTTGTATGCTTTCTCTCATTTTGTATCTGATTCACATTCCACTACAGTGATCACCCATTAAAATTTGTGAGAAATCTATGGCATGAGTGGTTTGGCCGTCTCAACTACCACTAGCTTCAACAAATTGGCAAACAAAATATGGTCACGGGTCTTCCTCAGATCAATTTTTCTGATGGTGTTTGTTGGGGTTGTGCCTTGGGAAGACATCTCAAGGACAAGTTTGACAAAGGGAAGGCTTGGAGGGCTTCATAAGTCCTTGAACTGGTTCATAGTGACTTGGTGGGCCCTTTTCCCTTGTTATCCTTCAGTAAGGCTCGTTGTTTGCTCACCTTCATTGATGACTATTCCAGATATACACAGGTCTACTTTCTTTGACACAAAGGAGAATTCTTTGATAGATTTCAAGATTTTAAGGCTCGTGCTGAGAAGCAATATGGAAAGTGTGTCAAAATTCTCCACATCGATAATCATAAAGAATATGTGAACCATCGATTTGAACAATTTTGTACTCTTGAAGGGATTGATCTTCAACATACTTTTTCTTACACACACAACAAAATGGTGTAGTTGAGAGGAAAAATAGGTCCCTAAAAGAAATGGCTAGCTGCATGATAAACATGCACTCTCTTGCACTTGCATATTGGGAAAAAGCTATCAATTATGCATCTCACATCTAGAATAGAGTTCCAAATAAGGCATTAAAGGGAATCACTCCCTTTGAAGCCTGGTGTGGCAGGAAACCTATTGTGCGACACTTTAGAGTTTTTGGATTCCCTACATGGGCATATATTCCTTCAGAGAAGTGTAAGGCCATGAAACCTTAGAGTCAACCTTGTATCTTTGTTGGTTACCCTATGGTGTTAAATTACATTGGCTAATGGATCCTACAACACATGAGCTCTACATTGAGCGTAGTGTGTATTTTGAGGAAAGCTCTTCTAGCTCATCCTCTACTCTTCCTTCCTCAACTATGGATTTAGAGGATTTTCCTTAAGCTTCCTCTAGTCGTCAAGTTGATCATGAGATTTCATCTTCCTCTTCACAGAGTTCAAAATCTCCTCCTCCATCCCTTACCATGCCTCATTGGGCTCGCTAAACACTTGATTATGTAGGCACTCTTGTTGGGGATCCTTCAAATACTAGGACTTGGTCACAACATCACAACATTCCACATTCCTACATCACCATAGCTTTAGGTCAACAATCATTTCGTGAAGCATTTGGTATTGTTGAGTGGGATTCCATAATGGAGGAAGAGTACAACTCTTTAATGCGGAATAAAATGTGGGATCTTGTTCCACTTCCTAAGGGAAGAAAAATGGTGTGGTGTAAGTGGATCTATCAAACCAATTTTGCAGCAAATGGCTTAGTTGAAAAATATAAAGCACGACTTGTGGCCAAAGGTTTCTCTCAAGTACCAAGCATTGACTACACTGAGACCTTTGCCCCTATTGCCAGAATGAACTCCATTTGCTTGCTACTTGCTATTTTTGTAGCTCATGGTTGGGTTGTACATTAGATGGATGTGAAAAGTGCATTTCTTCATGAATATCTATATGAAGAAATTTACATGGAGCAACCACAAGGATTCATTCAAGATTCTTTATTGGTTTGCAAACTAAGGAAGTCTTTTTATAGCCTCAAATAGGCTCCACGAGCTTGGTATGCCAAAATGGAATCCTTTCTTCTCTCCATTGAGTTATCCAGATGTCACTTTGATTCAAATGTCTATATCTTACAATAGGAGGTTGCTCTTCTCTTCTTGGCTCTCTATGTTGATGACTTAATTGTCATAGGGAGCACTTCATCCATCATTACGTCTGTCAAGATTGCTTTGCATGACAAATTTTCCATGACTGACTTGGGTCTCTTGCACTACTTTCTTGGGATCTAGATCACTTAGACCTCTTATGGGATCTCTCTTGCATAACCCAAGTATGCTCTTGATCTTTTGTCACGTTTTCATATGGATTATTGTAAGCCTGCACTAACTCCCTTTTTTTTTGGGGTTAAGCTTGAGGCAAAATGTTCCACACCACTAGTTGATGCTACTTTGTATTGCCAACTTGTTGGTAGCCTCATCTACTTGACTCATACTTGCGTTGACATTTCCTTTGCAGTTCATATTGTTTCACGCTTCATGATGGAACCCCATGAACTTCATTGGAAAGAGCTGCCAAATGCATCTTGCACTATATCTAGGGCACTCATAGGTATGTGATTCATTATGCAACAGGCACAAGTTCATACTTACTTGGATACATAGATTCTGATTGGGTTGGTGATATTGATGATCGCAAGTCCACCTCTGGCTATAATTTTCACTATGGTTTCGGTCCCATTTGTTGGCAAAGTAAGAAGCAACATGCCATTGCTCTTTCTTCAACTGAGGCTGAGTATCGAGGGGCTATCAATGCTACCATTGAGGCCATTTGGATTCAAAATATCCTCACTAAACTTGGATCACCTTTTAGAAGCCATTTTTCATCTACTGTGACAACCAGAGCGCCATCCAGATCTTGAAGAATCCAATCCATCATCAGCGAACCAAACACATTGAGATCCATATGCATTTTCTCTAGGAGCTGATTTAGGAGTAGGTCATTAATTTATTATGTCCTACAACAGATCAAGTTGTAGATATATTCACCAAACCCTTCACTGAGAGCAAGTATGTTCATCTTCGGTCTCTCTTGGGGGTGAGGGAAATCTCTTCTGGGTGGGTCACTTAGACCTACTTCATTCAACCTCTCATAGGAGGGAGTTTTTTTCCCATTGAGTTTTCTCCTTCTTTTATAGTTAAGAGGTTATTATGTATCTAGGTACCTCATCAGGCCTAGTAGTTGAGACCCATATTTACATCTTTGCATTATATACTTATCCCTAAGTTGCACTTAAGGGGGGTGTTAGTGTGAAAGGGGTACTTTATCTAACTAGTTCATTTCCTAGCTAGTGCTCCACTTAGGTCATCTTCACACTAGCTTAAATTTACATAGGGATAAGGTTGTTGATCTTTAATGACCTGAGTTGTCACACCTCATAGGATGACAACACTTGTCATAATCTAGTTACATCCTATCTCTACCCTTGGCCTATATAACCAAGGAATTTCCTTTGTAATCTTAATTCTCAAGCTCATTGTAGCTTTGCATTCTCTTGAGAGGAATACAATTTATTATTTCTCATCTCTTATTTCTGCATTTGCTTTCCTTCAGTCATTTGCATCTTGGGTAGGCTATTTAGCAAAATCTTACAACAAGCAAAACCTTAAAAGGAGGGAAGTAATGAATGTTCATATAAGAGCACAATCCAACCCTAGGGAAATTTGATATAAAAGAAAAGCAACCATAATAATTAGATCTAAAATCCTAATGAAGGAGAACCAACCTATTGTTAGGTTCATAACAATGTAAAGAAAACAAAAATGCTCCACATAAATTACTCCTGCTAAATAAATGAATGCAATCAAGTAAATGATTAACCTATCTATTTATAATTTGGACTAATAAATAAACTAAAATAAAAGTGTTAATTAGATAGAAGGATATGTGTACTTAGCTCTAAAATTGATAATAAATAAATGATGTAGATGTTAAAAGCATAAAGTTTCCACAGTCCATGATAATCAACTGAGCTATTTTTTTGGATTGAAACTATGTTAGTTTTTTGCATTAACATTTCAGATCATACTCCATGATCCATCATCACTCTCTCTATCTCTTTTGCTTGCATATTATCCTGATGATGGATCATGGAGTATGATTCGAAACGTTGATACAAAAAAATGACATAGTTTCAATCTAGAAAAATAGCACACTTGATGTTGATGTTGTTTAAAAATTAATTTTAATTGTTAGAAAATTAAATGCCTCAAGGTCTAATCAATGTTTTAGAGTTTGAATTGACACATAACCTTTGTAGGTCAATTTTGTGCCCCGTGTGATCGATCTCAATTATCGCAAACCTAATTTATGACATATAGTAATGATTTGATAGGCAATTCTCTCTTGGAACCCATTCACCTTTTCTTGCTCTTAGAATTCAAAGTGACATATAGAGACACCAAAAAGGAGCTTGTTGATTCAATAGGTGAATGAGTTCTTCTACGTCAAATCCGTTGATGGACTCAATTAACAACAATGAGAACTTGATCAAAGATAACACTTGTAGACATGCAAATGACTTCTATGATGATGCATATTCAATTTCTTTGTTGCCCTTTAAAATTGAAGTGTGCTCTAATTATTCTTCTCCATGATCCCTGGATTCTCCTTCACATTTGTTTAAGTGCAAAATAAATGATCTTAAATACCATGATATACCAACATGTCCCATGAAATGTGTATTAAGTTAGTCCCTAACATCTAATAAAGAGGGTGTGAAAGTTTAAATTTGAATTTAGTGTTTTGGATTTAGGGGATATTTCAACACTCCGTGATATTGACTTGGTTAGTCCCTTTTGGAAATGATTTGAAGGTCTAAAGCACTAATTTTACAACAAGGCATGAATATCATAGAACTAGTGTGAAAGGGGTGAATAAAGATGAATAAAGATGAGATTGTGAGACCAATCTAACACCAAAATATACTAGTTGTCTATTTTTTTTTATTTATTCTTCAATATTAAATGAAGCTAATAATTACAAGAAAAAGGTAGCTATTAAAGGCTTGCACATAGAATCAAGTCAAACTATATTATATTAAGATACTCCTATCAAGCCAATCACAAAACTAAATGGAAACAACAATACAACTATTATAAAGGGACGCGCCAAACTACCCCTCTGATATTAATCAAGGTTAAGGTCCAACGACACATAAAACCTATCTAAGACTACAAGAACCTTACTTTCTTCCATAATTAAGATACTCCTATCAAGCCAATCACAAAACTAAATGGAAACGACAATCCAACTATTATAAAGGGACGTGCCAAACCACCCCTCTAATATTAATCAAGATTAAGGTCCAATAACACACAAAACCTATCCAAGACTACAAGAACCTTACTCTCTTCCATACTCCTTACAATTGTTTAGTAAGGAGGCTAGTAAGAAAATAAGGATGCTCGTAATCTCTTTGAATAGGAAAAGGATTGAACTGCAAAAAAAAAAAAACAAAATGACAAGATTAACTGTCCCATATACTATTTTTAATCTTGTGAACATTCAAAATTGTTCATTTATTCATATACACAAAATGCATATCTTATGCATATAGACTATATTCATCCAATGAAAATATACCTTTTGAGTGTAGTATGTGTAATCAGAGCATATACCTTAAGTGTAGTATACCCTTACATAGACACCCACGGGACATGAATCTTAACGCGATATATATATAAATAATGTGTATATATTAAGTTTACCCTTCCACGAGCGCCCAGAATTAGATCTGTCTACAGAGCTGAAATGCGGTATTAATTTGTTGCTTTACGATACAATTTGCTGCATATTTGGCTTTGACTGTTGGAGAAGAATCGTTGGTGCGAATAGCAGGTGAGCATGAAATCAAACATTTGAAAATGGACTGAAGAGAAATTCGTGGGAAAATACAGTTACACCCTTTTCTGGGCTCCACACTGCTTATAAATATGGCTTTCACAAATCCTCACATGAATTCTATGAAACCCATGGTTTGTCTCAGCCTAAATTTCACATGTCAGCGTAATGAAATTAAATGGTTTTGATTTGTTTCCTGGCGGTTTCATCTACGTTAAAGTAAGAAACTCGATATCTACTCAAATTTGGGGGGATTCGAGGGTTTAATTTTCTCGGCTTTGAGCTAAAAATTGGAAAAAATGATTTTGACAAGTAGGAATTTGGTGAAGTAGTGCTTCCTACTTTAGAAGCAATTGTATTTTGAATTTGATTGTATAAAGCTAAGTGGGAGTTTGAATTGAACTGGTTTTTTGTTCCTCGAAATTCAGTGAGCGGAAGCTTTAGATTTTTTTGACTGTGAAATTATGTCTCTTTAATTTTTGAAACAGAGTAAGTGAAAGTTTAAATTTTTCTTATTATAGTTAAAATTGTGTGGTTTTTGTATCTCGTTGAAAGTGGAAGCTTAAGTTTTATTTGATAAATAAATTATGAGAGATTTGAAAAAAAGAAAATTGAACAAGTGAATGTTAAAGATTTTTTTGTAGAGGTAACCTGCAACACTCGTGCTATAGATAAGATCTAAGGTTTAAGCTTAAATGCCACGTCCTAGAGGGTTTCCTTCAGCTAAAATTTATCTAGGTTTTGCTCTCATTATCGTTGGCTGCAGTATCCAGGAGAATGGAATTTCTGGGCAATAATGCTAATGGTATTAGGCATTATATTTTGAATTTAATTGGAAAAATTTAAGGGGAAAATGTGCTTCTGTTTTTGTAAATGAATAAATTGAAGCTTTAGTTTTTTTTTTCTTGTTTTTGTTTTTTTGTTTAGAGTTAAATTATGAGTTTCTTTTTAGCAATCATAAGTGGAAGGTCAAGAATTTTTTGATAGTCAAATTATGTGGTTAAACCCTTTGCAATTGAATAAATAAAAACGTATTTTTCAATAAACAAATTGCAATGCCCATGTACCATCAGATAAATTCAAGGATTGTACCAGAAGCTTAGCAGCTTAAAGCAACTTTTGGCCTAGAAGCCATGTCCATGGGGTTTCACTTCACGGTAAAATTTGCCCAGGACTTACAGCTAGCCTCGTTGGGCACATTATCATGGTGAGCATTGGGGCTCAAACCCAGGTTATCATATTGTTAATCGCACCACCTTACCACTAGATGAGGATTGTTGAACTTATGAATGCTTATCTTGTGTGGGGAGTTATGAAGAAATTATAATGAATAAGTATATGTTGTTTGGAGATTTTTTAGTGGTTGTTCTTGTAAGGTGAATTATGAGAACATTTTATCTTTACTGATGGACCAACTTACAACACTCTATGAGTTGGGAATTTGTAAAGGATGTAAATAAGGTGATGTAGTCTGTAGAGAATGTTATGTAATGACATTAGAGGTACCCCAAATAATTTTCAGGCAAGTGAATCTTAATTCTTAAATTAAAACAATCAAACATGGCATGGAGAATTTATTTGAAAACTGGTGGCCTTGAGGAACAACGATTTAAACTAGTGGATAAACTTTGGTAGGTTATGCAGATCAATTTGGTCAAAAGGATTTTATAAAGGGTGCATGTTAACAAGGTGGAACATTTGTGCAGCCTTGCCAATCTTTGTCTCTGTGGCTAACTGTCATGTTAAGAGAAGCTTCGTGTTGTCCATTAGTTGGAGTGGCTTCTATCTATCCAAAATCTTGGTAGGACAGGCAGACTTATTTGGTTAAAGGACAATACAAAGATTGCAAGCGTATGCAGTGGTAGATTTTGCAGCCTAGTAAGGTAGACTTTGTGGCTGTGGCTGACTGTTATGCCGAGTTGAAGTTTTATGGTGTCTTAAAGATTGAGGGGCTTCTATTTCACCAAAGTTTTCATGATACTTGCATCCAGCCTGTTGGAGTGTGGGCTCTGTTAGTACGATTGCCTCAAAACAAGTCACATACATGTGGTGCTTGAACTCTGATGACATCCTGTCAATTGCTCTGTTTTTGCCACTTTACCATGGCCCACTGTAATGATTGGATTTGAGGCAGCTTCAAGTGTGATTCCCTGCTGATTATTCCAGAGAAGATGTTTTTCAGGCCATCATTTCAAAGAATTACATCTTAATTGATGCTAAATGAGGCTATTTTGAGCTGAGATCAATCTGACATGTTTTTTTAGGAATTTACTGGAACAAACAATCTTTAGATTGCATATGCACAAGTGGGACTTTGAGAAGCAGATTATTCGAGAAGATGTTTTTCAGGTCATCATTTTTAAGAATCACATCTTAATTGATGCTAAATGAGGCTATTTTCATTTTGAGCTGGGATCAATCTGACATGTTTTTTCAGGAATTTACTGGAATAAACAATCTTTAGATTACATATGCACGGGAGGGACTTTGAGAAAAAATATAATGAAACCAAATGCACACGCTTTTCTGAAGCATTACCGGCCAAGTCTGATTTGTGCTTTAGTTATTTTTGCAAATTTTTCTAGCCAACTCCGACTGAGTCTGACTCTGGCTAGAATGGAGTGCGTTGGTAGCCACCTCATTTGAGATATGGAGATGAGTTTTGAAGGCATATGTAAGTGCTATCTCAGTCTTGGAGTTGCCAAGTGTTTAATAGAATTAGATAATGGATGTAACATGATTATATGCTTTTAATTATGGGTATTTCTGATCCTTACTTTCCCCTTAAACCAGGTTAGAAGCCAGGAAATCAGACATTGATGTTACTGTTGTACTTGAAATCCAACTGATAGTGGAAAATAGAGGTATTAAAATACTGCTCTACACAAGAATGGAAGTATTGAAATGTAAATACAACATGACGCTATGATATGAGCTGGGAAAACCCCTATGAGAGGTGAAAAACCCAGTTGGTAGGAGCAATTGTTCTCTACGAAAGCATAACACTCTCAAATAGATTAGTACAGAGACATTTCTTTCCTTTGTCTAAACTATGGCTAGTTCAACCTTTCAATCTGGGAGATACAACATTCAATTGCCTCCTTTTCGCTGAATTCCGGAATGGTACAATATTTAATTGTTCTCCTTCCTTCTTGTTCTGGACCCCCAGTGGTCTTTATAAAGTCTTAGAAGACTTCCCTTACGTTTGCGATACCATCAAATTAGGAACTTAAGAGTCAGAAGTGAAGAATCAATCTTAAATTCTACACTTTTTTCTAGCTTGGGTGAAATTACTCCTTTCAACTGGTGTTGATTGTGAAACTGCTTGCAGGCCCTTTCAAATTTGCCAGTGTTGTCAATTTTATGTCTTGCTTCTTTTGGAGGCCATATCTTTTACATCTGAACTTGGAATGAGATGCCGTCTTTTTGTAATTGCTTAGAATGTGCACTGTTCACTGTTCAGAGAAACTTATTTAATTATATTCAACTTTTGGTGCCAAATGGCTATAGGTTTTGGCCCTGCAACATTCCGAAATGTCTTCACCCTTATGGATGAGCTGACTTCTTTATAATACATCCCTTATTAAAGAGCTTTTGGTCCCACAAAAGCTCATTCTTGGGAAATAGGATAATATCCTTTCATGTGTGTAATAACTTAACAACCCCTCTTGTGCTGCAACTCCAATAGCTACATACTTTGGTGGTTCTCAAGCCAGTCTACAATGGCTGCTATAGGTTATGAATGGAAACCCCCTGCATATAATTCAGTGGTACCAATTACATGCTACAATTCTTGTGCATGTTGATCCTTCAATCCCTATGATGCTTTTCACATGCAACAGTGATTGCCTTATTTGTTTCTTCTACAAACCCTTGTGCTACAGTGACTGTCAAGTGACAACATATCCTGCTGGTTTGAATGCTGCTGCAACATACACTGCTGCTATAAATGGTCCTCCTTATCAATGAAGGTCATTTTACAATGCGTATACAAGCTTTTACAAAGTGGTCCTTCTTATTGCACCTATGTACATTGAAGGCCATACAATTTTTAGAAGAAGAAAGAACTTCCCATGCTACAAGTATGCACATGTTACAGCTGTGATGGAATTCTGTGCGAAATACAATAATGCGTACCATCATTGTGATGCCTTTGGCTGTCTTCATGCTCCTCTTTGATGCATAAGGTGCCTCCCTTACATGCCCATGCGAGCAGAATTTGTTTGCTTTTCTTGCCATATCAACCGACAAGTGAATCATGCCACATGATATATTGTTTACATTGCCATGGAATGAAAATGTGCATGCTTACAACACCCACAAATGCTCCATAGTGCTGTCCATACTCAACTCAAGGAAACATACATGTCTTACAACACCCACAAAACTGTCATAGTGCTGCCCATGCTTTGCAACCAATGGAAATCTACATGACTGCAATACCCAATTGCTTTATGGTGCTGTCCATGCTCTATCTCAAGATGTATACATGTTTTTATGACATGCCATAGAGCTGTCTCATGTTAACAATACTTGCTATAATCTCATGTCCTCTCATAACAATGGAGAATACATGCATCCAACACCTAAAAATGCTTCATAGCATTGTGCATGTTCTCAAACAATAAGTATACATGTGATACAACACCCAATAACATGCTATAGTGCTGTCCCATGTTACCCATACATGTTAGAAGCTCAAATTCTTCATGCAACAATAGAGAATACATGCCTACGACCATAGTTAGTAGACTTGGACTCGACAAAAAACTCAGCAGACCCAAAATTTGTGACTTGGCAACTTAAAAAATTGCTTAAATTTCTTTGGATACACATTTTTTTGCAAAATTCAATGACAAGATGTATCTAATGAGTCCGTAAATGAGTTCAAAAGTGTTTTTTATTAAATTTGATTAAGTTGGATACAAATTGAGTACAAAATCTCATCATCATGCGGAATCCTCATACCATAGTTTGCAAACTCGGACTCGCCGCGGACTCGGCAACCCAAAAATATGACTCTGACTTGGGACTCGGCATGAACTCGGGAAAAGACTCGGCTAGGACTCGGCAAAAAAAAGTAGTTTTACAAAAAACAAGAACAAATTAATGCATTTAGAGAACATAAGAGCCTAATTTGATTATCAAACACTCATAATTCAAAGATTACACATGTCATATGATCATCAAACACTCAATAATTGAAATTTCATCATTCATAGTCATCAAATACTCATAGTTTCAATGTATAACAGCATCATAAGTTTATAAATGTTTACATATAATCATGTCAAAAAGAGGAAAACATTAACAACCACATGTAATCTACATCTTCCTCTTTCCCCTCCCAATGGTACTCAATTTTGGAGGCCTAGAACTAGAAGGTGCCCGTGCTATAGTATCCGAACGAGGACTAGGAGATCGAGCAGGGGAAACATGATATTCAAATGTGTCTTCATCGTCCTCCATGGCATCCAATCTTGCTGCTTCTTCTTCTGCTGCTGCTGCTCTCTCTAATTCAGCAAGATCCTCATCAGTAAGGAAGACATCAGCCTCATCATTTTGTTCATCAATAGTCCATTCACCATATGGATCAATGTCATCCAAGTCGATGGACTCGTGTGAAACACCCTCCACCTTTCTAGTTCGAAGGCGAAGGTTGTACCGAACAAAAACTAAATCATTTAGGCGCTGCTGAGTCAACCTATTCCTCTTCTTTGTGTGAATGTTCTCAAATAAACTCCAATTCCGTTCACACCCAGAAGCACTGCATGGCTGTGACAAGACACATATGGCTAGCTTTTGAAGATTTGGTGTGCTAGCACCATAGTTCTCCCACCATAGATCTACAAAAACATGTTTAAAAAATATAAGTATTAAGAAATAAGAATAAAGTAAACAATCTATATGTAAGAATCAAGTTTCTAATTTCATTTTTTACCTAGTTGTTGTTTTCCTCTCCTTTCAATTGCTTGCTGGGAGGAAAAGAGTCTCCCCTCTGCACCCTTGTAGACCTTGAATAGATAAAAGAAAAAGTAAATCAAATATAGAAAATTCATAGATAGTCAAGGCTCAACATTGGAAATTCATAAATAAGATGTAACAAATCTCACCTCCAACTCATCAAGCACTTTATCTCTCAACTCACGATTAGGCACCATCCTATCAATGCATATGACAAGACCTTCCATGACCTCCTCATCTACCTTAAATGTGTCCGAGAAGTAGAACTTCGGATTCAAGAAGTAGGCAAAGGCATGAATCGGCTGGTGGAGTTGGTGTGTCCATCTCCGATCAATGATGTGCCATATGATTTCATATTTCCTTTTGTTGCCACCATAGTAACGTGATATGGCCTCGTTGGCCCTATCCATGGCCTAATAGATGAAACCCATTGGCATGCCATCTCCATCCACCATACGAAGAACCCTCACCAAAGGTTCTGTCACCTAAAAAAATGAAAACAAATGTTAAATTATAACAAAATTAACCCCTCAAAAAATAAAAACAGCAAATAGATTATCATGTATAATTTTTTTTTGTGTGATTGCTACTTACCCCCATCAACTCCTCTCCATTTTTGATGAATGTCTCATCAAAAACTATGGCAACAATCCTCTCCCCTTCAGGTCTATTGGAAAATGAGGACTCCTTCCAAGCATCGGACACGAACATTTGCTTGAGATGACCAATGGCACCAAGAATGCTTTGCAATGTGAGGAAGTGGCTAGCAAATTGTGTCACTCCAGGTCGCACAAGGTCCTTGCCATTTGTGAATTTCCTCATCAAAGAAAGCACCCAAGTATGGTTGTAGATAAATTTTGTAACACTTTTTGCATCTTCAACCACTCTTTTGATCCATGAAATCTTCTCAATGTCCTCTAGCAATAGGTCTAAGCAATGTGCAGCACACGGAGATCATGCAATTGTGGATACCTCTCCATAAGTAGTCTACCTGCAGCTACATATGCAGCTGCGTTGTCCGTGATGATTTGGACAACACTATCAACTCCAACCTCTTGGACTACCCCATCTAATAGATTGCATAAAGTCTCAGCATTTTTAACTTCATGGGAGGCATCTATTGATTTTAGAAACACCAATCCACCATTAGAGGCCACTAAAAAGTTAAGGAGAGTTCTATTTCGTCCATCTGTCCACCCATCAGATAAAATGCTGCAACCTTTTCTTCGCCAAAATTTCTTTTGCTCATCAACCACAAGCCGTGTATTCTTTACGGCTTCCTCTAGCAATGGCCCACTCAAATCTCTAGATGATGGGGTCTTAAACCCCTTTCCTGCAACTGTAAGGGCGTTCACCAAACCTTCCCAATATGGGCTGTTTGCAACATTGAAAGGTAGATTATTGTAGTACCAAAAGTTTGCAGCAGCCATCCTAGCTTCTTGATGCTTTTCCTTATTCCAACCGGTACCTTCAAGTGAAGGTTGTGCTCCTGGAACATTACGTGGAATAAAATAATTTGGTCCTGATGAAGGACCCTGACTAGCACTAGCAGTAGAAAAGGAACCATCAGGACTCTCACCAAAAGATGAATGTGGAGCACGGAAGCTTGGACTTGCAGCACCATGGGGCATAGATGGTGTAGAATGGGATTGGGATCCACTCATCGCTGCTGCTAGGGCATCCTTTGTTTTTTGTCTTTCCTCTTTTTTAAGCTCATATTCAGCAAGAAGGGCCTTCATCTCTCTAATAATCTCAGGAGTAGTATTCTTGCATCCCTCCACATTTTGCCCAGGTATTCTAGCAAGGTGGTATTTTAATCTGTTTATTCCTCCTGTCATCCATTTCTGGCATTCATTACATGTCACTTCACCTTTTTTATTTCCTGGAATTCCATACTTCCATGCAAGGTCTTTTTTCAATCCCTTTGGATTTGAAGACGACATTACTATTTCAAGTTCAACATGGAAAAAAAAATCAGCTAGGGTTTGCTAAAAAATCAGCAAATAAATGTGATTCAAAGTTTCACATATTTGCAAAAGAAAAAGAATGCAAAACCAAGTTAGAAATAGTAAGAATTAGGCTATTAAGAAAAATAGAAAAAAATTTGGCAGCATTTCCCCTTATTTTTCTTGATTTTTTTGATTTTGAATGCAAGAAAAACAAAAAAAAAGAATTGTTAGATCACTTACTTGGCTCTATTTTGATCTTTTTAGTTCGTTCTCCTTGCTTCAATCAACCCAAATCAATTTGCAGACCTGTTTTTCACAATTGAGAGTGTTAAAATGAAAAAAAAATTAAAAAGAAACATGGGTTTTTAACCCATTTTAAGACTCAGCTGCGCAGGAGAGTCTTGGGTTGGGACTCCCAAGTTCGACCTCAGGACTTGGCCGAGTCCTGAGCTCGGACTCGGGAGTCCCGACCCAGGACTCTCCTGGACTTGACTCCCTATTCCGTGGCGAGTCGACTCGGCTAGGCCACGGATTCACGAGTCCGCGGCGAGTCTGAAGAGTCTGCAAACTATGCCTCATACAATAGATTGCTGACAACTATTATGAATTTATGATGATTGCCTTTGAAAATCAACATCATAATTCATAAATTACATATTACAAAATGCAATATTTTGCATCTTCCTCTTCCCTAATCTAGTGAAAATTTGGGGAGAGGTTCAGGTTCTAATCCTTGGAGTGTGTTGTCACTCCTCGCTTGGCATAGAAGGTTGTGCTTGTGGCTCTGGCTCGACCTCCGTCTTGCTAGTAGACGGCAATGACTCCTCCTCAACCTCATCAATGTCATCGAATCCTATAGCTCTTGCTACACCCACATCCTCCAATGCCTGCCTCTCAAAATCAAGAATCTCATCTTTGGTAAACAATGGGGGCTGCTCATCCCACCCTATCCAATTGCTATAAGGATCAATGTCATCCAAAGCAATGAGCTCCTCTGATTTGTCCTCTACCCTTGTGTGAAGCTGAAGGTTGTATTGCACAAAGACAAGGTCATTGAAGTGTTTTTGAGTTAATTTGCCTCTTCTTGATGTGGATGGCCTCAAACAAGCTCTAATTGTGTTCACAGCTGGGTGGACTACAAGATTGACACAAAATGCAGAGGGCTAATCTTTGAAGGTTTGGGGTATTTGCACCCCAATCTATCCACCAAGAATTTACAAAATAAAATACTGAAGAGTTAGAAAGCAAACCATATTTTATCAAATTATCAATAGTTGTAAATTTGAAATTTGTAACTTGTAAGATGCATGTGATGTAAAGGCTCCAAATTTTGTTGCCTGGTGACTAAGTGGTTCTTCCTTGGATAGCTAGTTTTGAAGAAAAGAGTTTACCCCTACTAGTCCTATAACTATGCAATTCTTGAATAATGAGGTCTCTCACCTCAACTTGGGGTGTCATCCTCTAAATGTATGTCATGAGGCCCTCCATATCCTCTCCATTAGGATTTGAGAAACTATTTGAATAGAAACAACTGGGGTTGAGGAAGTACCTTGCTGCATGGATGGGTTGGTGGAGTTGATTGTTCCACCTCCAATCAATGATCTCTCAAACGGGATCAAATTTGGGACTGTCCCCCTTGTAATAATTTCAGATGGACTCTTTGGCCCTGTCCACGATCTCCTAAATATACCCCATTGGGTTTTGATCCCTATCTACCGAATAGAGAACTCTAACCAAGGGCTCTGACATCTACAATTTTCATACAAAAAGATTAAAGTTACAAATTTATAATAAAAGACTTAAAAATAAAATATTCATTCTGAATTTGAAATAGAAGTTTTGAGTTTACTTTAACGATCTTTGTAGCTCTTTGTGCAAAAAGATTGTCAAAGAGTATGCTTGCAACCCTCTCTCCTTCAGGCTTCTTTGAATATGATGAGTCTAGCCATGCTTGACTCACAAATATCTATTTCAAAGAAGTCAACAAACCAATAATGCTTTGCAATGTTAGGAAAATCGTTGCAATCCTTGTGAAACCCAATCACACCATCTCTTTCCCTTTGGTGTGATCTCTCATCAAATTAAGAACCCAAGGGTGATTGTAAATTAATTTTGTTATGCTCCTTGTGTCATCTACAACCAGTCTCACCCAATCAAGTTTGCCTATGTCCTCCAAAAGAAGGTCAAGGCAAAGTGTTGCACAAAGGGTCCAAAATAGTGACCGATGCCTCTCTTTGAGCAATCTCTTAGCCGCCACATATGTCGTTGCACTATCAGTTATGATTTGAATCACATTCTCTATGCCCACCTCCATAACAACTTCCTCCAACATTAGACTCAATGTTTCTGCATTTTTTACTTTGTTAGAGGCATTGATTTATTTCAAAAAATCACCTCACCGTTTGAAGCTACCAAAAGGTTGATAATGGTGTGGTTCTTTCCATCTGTCTACCCATCTTAAAGAATAGTGCAACCATATTTTCACCATTGCTTCTTTTGTTCTTCCACTACTAGCTTTGCCTCTTTAGTTGCATTTGTGAGCAACCTACAAGTACAAAGTGAAAGTAAATTTTTAAAATTTTAAATACAAAAAATAAGCCTAATTCAACATAAATTAGTAAATTACTATAAATTAATCAGTAAATTTAGCCTAAAATTCAACATAAATTACTATAAATCAACATAAATTTACCAACCTTCCACTTAAGTCTTTTTGAGAAGGTGCCTTGTAGCCTTTTCCTGCAATTGTCAATGCAATTACCAAATTCTCCCAATAAGGACTGCTTGCTATATTGAAAGGAAGGTTGTTGAAGTACCAAAAATTGGCTAACTCCATTTGAAGTTCTGAATTCTCCTAAGTTATAATGCTTGGATAGGGCACGTGCCAAATTTATAAATCAAGTGGAGTAATAGAAGTTGTTGGAAGCAATGCATATTTGGTTTGTAGGAAGATAATGGATACTAAATGGTACATTGGTGATTTTTGTATTTTTATTTGCTTTGCGTCATATCAATAAAATTAACGTCCTTTAACAAAAAATGGTAATAGACCAAAAGAGAGTACACACATGCCATTCAGTTGGGATTGGCAAGTATTGAGGATTGTTGACATGCTCATGTATAGATAGTATAGCTAAGGTTTTTCATTTTGTGACATTAGAATAGCTCATTAATATGTAAGGAACAAGCTCAAATAGCTCATTAATATGTAAGGAACAAGATCAAATAGCTTATCAATCTGTAAGGAACAAAATCATTCTTTACTCATCTAGGAAATTTTCTATGCAATATTTTGGAGAAACTTATGTCATTGGCATATTGTGTTTATTTGAACAGCCATGGGGGATAGCACTAACAACATTTCTTCATTGATGTATCGTATTGAGCAACTTGAGCAAGGTACTTTTTTCTTTCCTTATATTGTAAGCCTGTAGGGTACTTTAGTTTTTGATGAAGTTTACTTTCATCCAATAAAGAGAATAATCTATATTTCCAAATAATAACTTGATTAGGATTGTTTTAATTCAAAAAGAAAATGTTAAAGTATTTGTATCCACATCAAAGTACTTGGAACAATTACAATTTGAGTTAGCTTGGGTATGTCTATTCCATCAACAGGGGCTCAAATCACATGGGTTTTAACTTTTAAGCAATAAGACTCCAAGAAAAATTAGTCATATAAATAGCAGTACTGGTGGAAATCAAGAAACTATAGTTATTTTGCCATTTTTAACATGGAAAGTAGCACAAATTCACAGTTTCCTCATTGCCCTTGTGCCTCAACCATATCACCTCACTTTGCTAGAGGATGTTAAATTGTAGCTTTCTTGCTCATTCTTGAACCATCTTGATTGTTTTGATGTTATCTTCCTTTTACAGCATCTAATTGCTGGGAAGAGGCACACTTCGGGCACTTCACATTTGTTTTTACATAGATCTTTGTATGGTCTTATAGACCACTTTTAGTCATCCATGAAAATCAATAACAATTTATTCCTTTATATGCTTCAATGGACTAATATTTCTGCTGACCAACTTTCTAGATTTAACCCCACCCATTTAAATCTAAATGGGTCAAACTAATCAAGCCATAAAATGCAGTTCTATCAATGTATACTATTATTCTACTTTTTAATAAACATATTACACCAGAAATTAACTGTAATATCCCTAAATAGGGATAATAGATAAACAACAATATCTCCAAAAACACGCAATAAAAAATTCTGAAATTTTATTTGCAAATAGAAAACCCCTTAACAAACTCAGATCTATGCTCAAAATATTTTTCTGATTTTTCTATGATTTTATAGGAATTTCTGAATATTTCTGAATATGAAAAAGTTACAGAAAATCCACTAAAACTGCCCAAAAATTTCAGAAACAACTTTCATTATTTTTCTTATTTTTTCTTGAGATGATTGTAACCAACAGTATACAGGTTAATGCCCAAATACCTCAGAAAATGACTTAAAAACCCCAGCCACCCTTGCCAAACCCCTAAGAAAATCAGCGCTAGGTCTGCTTCACTTGTCCTTTTTTGTTGCTATCTTCAATGATGCTTAGTAACATGAAGACACCTTGCTGTAGATTATCCAAATCTGAGCTTGATGCTTTGAATCTCACCTCTAAAAATGGCCTCCAAACCTGATAAAGAATTGCAGCTTTGAAAAATGATGTGCTAGGGTTTCACAAACCAAAGCTCTTCCATCAAAACACACCCTTTTGACTAGGAGAGCCCGTACGTCTCTCCGAAACTAGGGATACTCAAGGATTTCAGACCTTAAGCCAAATTGCAGCAGCAATAAACATAAAACTCACAACATAATGAGCTCTAAAAGACCCCTAGAGAGTTATATAATAACTCCCAAAGAGATGAATTAATTTCACCCCTTGAATCACAACCTCTTAATCCAAAGCTCCACACTAAAAGCCTAAAAATTGATCCAATAAGCTCCTTGAAAACCTATGCCCCCTTTGCCTTTCTATCACAGGCTTTTTAAAGTACATAAAAAGGGGACAACTTAAGTCTTTTGGCTAGGAGTTATTTAAGTTGCCTAAAAAGACTTGCCCACAACTTGAAATGACTTAAATTCACTTAAGTTGCATTAAAAGAGGTGCATACAACTTAAGAATAGAATATAATACAAGCCAAAGACTCCATACTTACCCAATAATGCTCTACGTCCCCTTCCTCTTGGGTAATCCAAGGAAAGGACAGCCAATGTGCTGCTAATCCTCATGATTTGAGTTGGGGACATTACAGTCCTCCCCACCCAAAGAATGCTTGTCCTCGAGCATTTGTAGACTAGGATGCCTAAGAATCTCCTCTCCTTCCTATGTTGCATCCTCCAAAGACAAGTTTTTCCATTTTATGAGATGTTCAAAAATTACTTTATTCGTCAACCTTTTCTCTCTCACTTGCAAAATTGTTTCTGGAATGAGTATCAATTTACCTCTTTCATCCATGGGAGGCAGTTTCGTAGGAGTCATATGCTGTCCAAGAGCCCTTTTGAGGTATGACACATGGAATACATTGTGAATTTCGCTTGTAGTTGCTAACTCTAACTCATATGCTACTTCACCAATTCTTTTGATCACCTTGAAAGGCTCATAAAACCTTGGTTTAAGCTTTTCTGCTCCACTTGCCTTCAATGAAGATTGTCTATAAGGTTGAAGACGCACAAATACCATGTCTCCCACCTCAAAAGACCTCTCAACGTGATGGCGATTAGCATATTTTTTCTGTTGTTCCTGTGCAATCTAAATATTATCCTTAAGTGCCTTAAGGATCTCTTGATTCTCTTTTGCCTACTGAAGAGCTTTTGGAGCTCTAGAATTTAGAAAAAACCAAATCCACAAATGTAGAAGCTTCATAAACATATGTAATGTCCCCATTTTTGGCGAGCATCAGAGTCCGTAAGAATTAGCCTATTACGCGACCCTCGTAGGCTGATGGGATGGATAGAGGGTCTTGTTGGAGCTTGGCTCAGCTTCAGATGGCAGTATTTGATCAATTGGCTTTCGTTCGGGCTCGTTCGGACACTTCTTGCAGAAGTTGCTATTTTTAGCAGTTCTTGGCAGTCAGCGTGGGACCCCTGCTATTTTTAGCAGTATGGATTGATAGCATTCAGAATCACTTCATCAGTCGACAGCTTCAGACGGCTCGTGCATCGGGTGAATACTTAGAGAGATATTAATATTTAATTGAAATAATTAAATATTAATTAATTAGAGCTTATAATATAAAGTTGTAATATTTAATATTACGACTTAAGTGATTTTTATAAAGGGGGCGCCCAACATTGGAAGGGGGCCATTTGAGATTAATTTTATAATTAAAAATTAATGCTGAGACTATGGAAATATTAAAAAGAATAAGAAGTCGAATTTTAATGATCCCTATTATTGTGGAAATTCGCACTTCTCAAGGATATAGTGCATTTGCCTTGGGATTCGAGCCATTATCTTATGTGTGAATTGAAAATTGATCAAGACTTCGTCAGAGAACGGAAGCTTTAGGGTTTCAGTCTCGAAATTCATTGGGGAACGAGCCATCTCCATTGAAGCAGTTCAAAGGGTGTGAAATAACACCTGATCTATTGCAGCTGAGAGATTTCTTCATCCAGGAGGAATCATAGAACTTAAGAGATATTTATATTCAGGGTTTTCAGAGTAGTTTTCATTCAGAGAACATCTTTCAGTTAGGCGCACATATCTTTGCAATCTGAAGACACAGAGGAAGGCCGTACTTTCATTAATTGTTGTTGCTGCTGACAGCCGTACATTGTACACCAGGGCCGTACTTCCATTATTGAACCGTACTTTTGTTAAGAGGAGAAACGCCTTGCATACCAGACTTCCTATCATCATCAGTGGGGACGCCTATATTCTGTGGATCTGGTGATTCTATTGAGTGCCGTACTTTTCATTGATTGCTGATTATTTTCAGGCCGTACTGCTGTGTACCTGGCCGTACCATTAGCAAGGAGACGTGTTCTTTGTTCTAGCCAAAACGCCTATCTCTCAGGCTAGGAATCTTCATCAATCTTGGCGCCTAGGTATTTGGGACAGTTTGCAACCATAGAACAAAGGGAGAAGGGAGTATTTCATGCAGCTGTACCAGATCTGTACTTTCAGCTGCTGCAAAATACCAGGTTCTTTATATTAAATAAATTGCTGATTCATTGTTGCATGTTAGCAAAATCTTCATTGTAATGCTCTCAGAGGATTAATAAATTATCTGGCAACATTGTTCTCAATAGATTTCATAAGTTATGGAGTTGAAATATTTTATTTGAATTTATTATCATGTTCAAGCAAAATCGCATTGTTCTTTAATTCATGCAAAAACCCAAAAATCACAAAAAAACCAAAACTTCAGAAAAACATCAGAAAAACAGGCAGAGACAGAAATAGGGGAAACAAGGGGTTTCTACAGTGGTATCAGAGCTAAATCCTGCCATCCTAAGGGTTTAGCAGTCTTATGCAGCCAGAACAGATTGGCTCTCACAGGTATTACACACGCAGACGTGCTCTGATTGACAGGCAACAGAGTTTGCGCAGGCAACCAGGAAACATGGCTGACAGGAATGACAGGACTAACAGAACAGATAATCTTAGGACAGAGGTTCCTCATAATAACAAAGATCGGGACGATGCAGAGGTTTTGCATGCACTCAAAGATCTGCGTGCAGGTCAACGGCAGTCAAATGGTGTTTTACAGCAGTTGGCAGTTGCACTTCAGAGATTGGGTACTCCGAGGAGACCGTCACCACATCGTGACGATGACAGGAGTGATGCAGGTTCACGGAGAGCTCCTAGGACAGTGTCACGGACAGCAGATAGGCCTACTAGGCCCACTTTCACGAGACAGGAGCCCGATGAGGCTATAGCAGGTGAGAAGCATGAGGGTTTGTTCGCTGGTGCACTTAGGGCAGCGAACGACGAGTGGGAGTTAGCACCACCTAAGGCCAGAGAAAGGATTACCATTGACAGAACACCACAAAACATAGAAAGAGAAGTGATTAGCATGTTCCAGGAGTATAGCATTCTACCTCAGAAAATTAAAAAGGAACTTCCTTTCATGAATTACATGGATTTGCACCCGAGTCTTTGTCATAAGACCGAGTTTGCAAGGAAGAAATATCTCACTATAGCTCATGAGTTGTTCACACCTGAAAAGGATAGAGAATCTACACATAAGGATGATACAACTCTTCATCAAAATGATTTGGTATCTTCAGATTCCTATGAAGAATGCAGAAATTTATGTGATGAATTTGATAGAAGTGCTGATTTGATTCAAGAAAACACTAGCACAGCTTTGGGTAATGATTTACCTACATCGTCCTTACAGGAGGTGACTCAAGAAGTTTCTACTATTGAAGCCACTTCTGATTTTTATGACAGCGATGATGAAACTTCGCGTGAGCATGAGACAGCGATTTCACATATGCAAAGTAATCCTATTGAGTTCACATGAAGAGACTCAAGAGTTGGGTACTAGTGATGCATTTGGTGTTGAGAATTTATGTCATGGTGAGTCTGATTTTCCGGATCAGACCTTTGAAAACAAACTAGAAGATTCTTATGTTGATATGGAATCCCAGGATCATGCTTTGGATGGGCATGCAGTTACTTTGGGAGTAGAAGCGTGTGAAAATACTGTCATACCAGCAACTTCTACCTTGTCAGTTGAGCCATCCTTTGAGGTACGAAGCAGCAGTACCTTAGATGTTGAGGTGTGCATGGATGAAAGCACACATGATGCTGCTTATCATGAGGTGAGTGATGACGAATCAGCGTCATATCATAGTGCATATTGCGAACCGGAAAACTTGTATGGGGGTCATAAGCTACAAAATCCTCATCATTTGGTTGGGCAACTACAAGTGAATGACAATATGATTGCCACAACCCTTGAGCATTTTGATGTTGCACGTCAGATGTTGGTTACCTATGGATTGAGTACTCCTATGACAGATAAGCACGGTGATAGCGGTTTTTCCCTTGCAGAGATACATGCACTTCGAGAAGCAATTGGAATGATGAAACAAAACTACCTAAAACTACTGGCGGACAGGGATTTCCTTCTCGAGTGGGATTGCATTTGTTATGATGCATTGAAGGGAAAGGAGGAGCAGATCGATGAGCTCACTCATGAGCTTGAGGTGACTATGGACTCATTGCAGAGCACCCAGTTGGCCCTTCAAGAGTCACAGTTACAGATTGAGAGGCTTACCGTGGCGTTGAGTTTGGCACAATCTTCACCATCTTTTGATATAGTTAAGATTTCCATGGCAGCGGTTGGTGAGGAGTATACACCCATGGTTCATAGCAGTGAGGGATATGTTGAGGATGTGGTTACATCCATCACGGTCACAGGTGCAGTTGATACAGAAGGGATGAGTGCACTGGTGGAGAGTTGCAGTGAGCCACACGTTGCACCAGGTTCTCTTGAGATTAGTCCCATGATAGGTGATGCAAGGCAGATCATTGATAGTTCCTGTGACATGGTTGTTGATTCACTAGAGAGTTGTGTGACAACCCTCGACACTTGTCCATCTTCACAGAAGATATCCGGAGTCTCATCTAGTTGGGAGATTGGTTCTTATGTTGATTTGTTTCCCTCTCCTGGAAGCAAATCAATCATTTCATCCGATGCAGTTGACTATGATCGGCAGCTGGTTGAGCCAAGTCAGGAGTACAATTCAATTTATTATTCTAGCGATTCAGAGATGGATGATTCAGATCAGTATGGAGTGATTGTGCAGTTTGTGAATAATCCATTATTTGAATTTGATGGTGGTTTGATCTATGATAACCCACTCTTCGAGTTGGAAGCTGATCGTACTCTTGATACTAGTTCTGGGTTGGGTGATCATAGTAGTGTTTGGGATTGTTTCAGTGCATCGCGATTCCAAACAAGGCTCACAGAGGAGTTTACTGGGGTGTACACGGTGAGGAGTGCTTATAGTTTTTCCTTTGATCCACCTGTACATAATTCGTACTCGATGCACAATTCTTGTGCACAGGGTGATTCTCTTGGTGCAGTCGAGGGGAGTAATTCATTACTGTGTGCAGAGTTACCATCTTCAAGGGATGGGATTAGCGGCTGCAAGTACTCGACTCAGTTGTTTGTGGGGAATTACTTGCAGGGACAGCAGTCAGTTATCCATCATGCCGATATGTATTTGACAGGGCTTGCTACTTCTATGTCGCAGATTTTTCATACGGGTACATGGTTACAGGGCGACTATGGTGTTAGTTGGCATGATGGCTTGGTCAGTTATCACATCCATGAGGGTTTAGCAGAGGACAGGGAGAGATTCGATGTAGCAGATGCTTCTAGAAGTTTTTATCTCTGCATGACAGGTGGATGTGAATCCATATTGTATTGGGATCCCGGTGGCGACAGCTTTAGCACCGAGTATTGGATGGGTCCCATTGGGTTACTTCACTATTCTCAGCATGGTGAGGTTGGAGGCAGTAGAGCGCAGTGGCATCCTGAGGAGGACAGTCACGACAGACTTTCACTCTGGGTTTGGGATCCAGGGATAGCTTGCGCAGTTGAGTTTTTGATGATGCTACATGAGACAGTTCGTGATGTGTGGGACATTTCACAGTTTTTCTTTTGGGTCTCCCGAGGATTGGAGTTTCTTTGCAGTGGAGATTGCTTGAGGACAAGCAATTTCAGGGAGGGCGGACTGTAATGTCCCCATTTTTGGCGAGCATCAGAGTCCGTAAGAATTAGCCTATTATGCGACCCTCGTAGGCTGATGGGATGGATAGAGGGTCTTGTTGGAGCTTGGCTCAGCTTCAGATGGCAGTATTTGATCAATTGGCTTTCGTTCGGGCTCGTTCGGACACTTCTTGCAGAAGTTGCTATTTTTAGCAGTTCTTGGCAGTCAGCATGGGACCCCTGCTATTTTTAGCAGTATGGATTGATAGCATTCAGAATCACTTCATCAGTTGACAGCTTTAGACGGCTCGTGCATCGGGTGAATACTTAGAGAGATATTAATATTTAATTGAAATAATTAAATATTAATTAATTAGAGCTTATAATATAAAGTTGTAATATTTAATATTACGACTTAAGTGATTTTTATAAAGGGGGCGCCCAACATTGGAAGGGGGCCATTTGAGATTAATTTTATAATTAAAAATTAATGCTGAGACTATGGAAATATTAAAAAGAATAAGAAGTCGAATTTTAATGATCCCTATTATTGTGGAAATTCGCACTTCTCAAGGATATAGTGCATTTGCCTTGGGGTTCGAGCCATTATCTTATGTGTGAATTGAAAATTGATCAAGACTTCGTCAGAGAGCGAAAGCTTTAGGGTTTCAGTCTCGAAATTCATTGGGGAACGAGCCATCTCCATTGAAGCAGTTCAGAGGGTGTGAAATAACACCTGATCTATTGCAGCTGAGAGATTTCTTCATCCAGGAGGAATCACAAAACTTAAGAGATATTTATATTCAGGGTTTTCAGAGTAGTTTTCATTCAGAGAACATCTTTCAGTTAGGCGCACATATCTTTGCAATCTGAAGACACAGAGGAAGGTCGTACTTTCATTAATTGCTGTTGCTGCTGATAGCCGTACATTGTACAGCAGGGCCGTACTTCCATTATTGAACCGTACTTTTGTTAAGAGGAGAAACGCCTTGCATACCAGACTTCCTATCATCATCAGTGGGGACGCCTATATTCTGTGGATCTGGTGATTCTATTGAGTGCCGTACTTTTCATTGATTGCTGATTATTTTCAGGCCGTACTGCTGTGTACCTGGCCGTACCATCAGCAAGGAGACGTGTTCTTTGTTCTAGCCAAAACGCCTATCTCTCAGGCTAGGAATCTTCATCAATCTTGGCGCCTAGGTATCTGGGACAGTTTGCAACCATAGAACAAAGGGAGAAGGGAGTATTTCATGCAGCCGTACCAGATCTATACTTTTAGCTGCTGCAAAATACCAGGTTCTTTATATTAAATAAATTGCTGATTCATTGTTGCATGTTAGCAAAATCTTCATTGTAATGCTCTCAGAGGATTAATAAATTATCTGGCAACATTGTTCTCAATAGATTTCATAAGTTACGGAGTTGAAATATTTTATTTGAATTTATTATCATGTTCAAGCAAAATCGCATTGTTCTTTAATTCATGCAAAAACCCAAAAATCACAAAAAAACCAAAACTTCAGAAAAACATCATAAAAACAGGCAGAGACAGAAATAGGGGAAACAAGGGGTTTCTACAACATACAAAGCTTTGAAAGGAGTAATACCTATGCCCATATGATATATAGTGTTGTAGTAGAATTCTGCCAAATGTAACCACTTTGCCCATGCTTTTTGCTGCCCTGAGACATAGTTCTTCAAGTAACCTTCAAGCCATTTGTTTACGATTTCAGTTTGACCGTCTGTTTGTGGATGATAACTAGTGCTATGATCGAGTTTTGTTCCAACCAACTTCATCAAATCTTGCCAAAAAGTGCTGATGAATATGCGATCTCTATCACTTACAATTCTTTTTGGCACACCATGAAGTCTGAAAACTTGTTCAAAAAATAGACCAGCAACTTGTGGTGCTTTAAACTCGAAAGGCATTGGCATAAAATGAACATATTTAGTGAGCCTATCCACCAGAACAGAAACAGTCCTTACCATTGACCTTAGGCAGTTTAGTAATGAAATCCATCGATATTTGTTCCCACTTTTGATTGGGAATGGGAAGTGGTTGTAACAGCCTTGCTGGAAAAGAAACTTCAACTTGTTTTCTTTGGCACTCTATGCATTCCCTCACATGTTTGAGAACATCATCTTTCATACCTATTAGGATTGTGAAAAACTACAAAACCACAAGCCACAGGATCAAACAACAAACAAATACACCTTCCACGTAAGAGATCTGCAAACAAAGAATTACAATATTCCTCAACAAGAAAAAGCTACAGAAGAACCTCAAGAAACTGCAAGGAAAGCAAGAGTCCTCAAAGGTTGAGAGTTCGAGAGAAGATGAGAAAATCTTAGAGTATAATACAATGAGGGTTGAGTTCTATATAGGAGCAACCGTAATAATTGCTCACGTCAGTTAACAAAAACGCACTTAGTTAACTGAATAAAGAACTAAGTTTAGCTTAAGTGCATGAAAATAAATTAGACTAATAATTAATTAAAAAGTAATTAATTATTAGCTAATGCATGATCACTTTAACACCACCCCTTAAGATGAACTTAGGGAGTAGCTAAAAACACTAAAAAGAATGCATGATGGGTCTCGACAAACAAGGCCTGGTGAGGTACCCATGTACAAACAAAAGATCTCTCAAAATTGGAGAAAAAGGAGAAAACCATAGTGGGAGAAAACTTCTCTCCAAAAGAGAGAAAAGCGAATGAAGGATTTGTTAGCGAATAAAAAAGGACTCAATAATGAATTTAGCAGTGACTCTAGACTCAGATGTGCACCGATGTGGATCCGCTAACAGCTCTGAAAGCACACAATTGCATTTGTGGCTTTCTCTGAATTTTATCGAGGTACAACTCCCTCACAAGATCTTCAAGGAATTCTCCAATCCTAAAGAAACCACATGTGCTTTTAACCAGAAAGCAGAAAAGGTGACGAACACTAAATCATAAGTATGAAATTAGCGCGGGGCAGAAACACAACCAACTATAATCAATTCAAAGATTTAAAATAATGACCATCAAATCAGATTAATATAATTAGATCAGACGGCAATAAATGAAAGGTAAATAGCCCATTCTTCAAAGAAAACATGACTAATCGTACGCATAACACATAGGTTGTCATACTTTTAAATCTTTCAATTTATAACACAGATTATAAACTATTGCAGACTGCCATTAATTACATTCCTCCTCGAAAACATCCCCAAATGTATTCGGGAAGATTTTTCCAAAAGTCCCTTCCATCAATGTTCTTCTAATTTATAATGTGGCTAAAGCCATTTGAACGGACACTAAAGATGCTACTAAACTAGTGGCTTCTTGTATCCCGGACGTTTATTAGGAAGTTGATAAGACAATTGGAAATTTTGCCAACGATGGATATCAGTAGAGGAAACCGATCGTCACTTGAGCAGCAGCCGCCAAAGGACCAAATCATTTTATCAGTTTTAAATGCAACGCTTAAGGAAATCAAGCGGTAGCACGTGTGAGCTGCTTGATGAAGAATTTGCACTTAATTGACACAAGCTGATCATAAATGTGAATTAAATTCACATCTCATCAATCTTGAATCGAATACGGCAATGTCTAGCCAAAATTCTATAAATTCAAATACTATCATCTCTTTCCCAACATCAATTGCGTCCAATATGGCAAGCTCCCAAAGTGATGGAAGTTCTACAAATGACTATATTGTTCTGGAGGAGATTGAGTGCAATCCTCTGTTCAGGCATGTTTTAGATCAACTGAAAGAGGTGTTTGTAGTGTAGAGTGAAGTGGAAGAAGAGGTGCTTCGAAGCATCCTGGGCGAGGCATTTCTGAGCCAAGCTCACGTTCACAATACTATCATGCTGGAGTGATTTATTCATAATGTTGTCAGGACCTCTGGCCGTCGAGACTGGGGCATGAGGGCAATGGAGCGTTTAGTGAGGCCTGAGTTCCATCACCGCGTCAAAGTGGCGATTAACGGGCTCAACTACTATCCACGGACCAGACTGGTAGCTGATGCCATTTGCATTGCATCAACCATTCGAGACGAGACTCTGGAAGAAGCTGTGGCGTTACTGCGTACTGGGGTGGTGAGAAATGATCTGGGGTTGTTCGTGCAGTTCCTCTAGTCGCACGAGAACCTGCTTTCACCTACTCAAATGGAACGCTTGTAGGTTGTTACCGAGGGCATCCGTGTCCTGATGTTCACTTTGTGCACCTGAAACCTTCTCTGTCTACCTCTTTTTGTATCTGCCAATTTGGTTTTTTCCTTTGAATCAAGCAATTATAGCTTTTCCAGCGTAATATAAAAACGATTTTATATATAAATAAAATATATCTTTTGGCATCATCTGTGTTTCACATTGTTGGTTTTTTTTTTGTTCATGTTGTGCTTGAAAATAATGATCTTCTTTATATAATATCATAATCAAGTAATTAGACAGGCAATAATTCAGTTTTAATTGGCAAAATTCTTCATAGGCGGCAAAACAAGTGGTTAGCATAACCTAAGAAAACCCCACCCGGGTTCAAAGTAGCATAGAAAATGCCGCTTGAGGCGTAACCTGCAAGGGAAGTCTCCAACTTCTGACTCATGACTTAACTTTTCCATACATTGCACTTTGGGAAGTAAAAAAAAAGGTTCGAACATGACAAGAAAAACTCGCTGTATGAAAGATAAGAAAGCTAGGTGGTGAAATTAGAGGTTTGATAAACTTCACAAAACACCGCCCGAGTTTGAAATAAAAGACAAAAGACCGCCGAAGGCTAAGTTTAATTTATAACTTAGGCGAAACATGAAGATGACTTCCCGAATAGAGACTCAGGGAAAAATCTGTAGCTAACAGGACTGAAAGCCTCCAAATCAAGGTGTGAAGGACTGAGTAGCCTCCAACCAAAACAATGTCCTTAAAAGAGAGGAACATGTAGAACATCACAAAAGCACGAAGTTGTAGACTGCTGTTGAAAACAATTGATATGGTGCTGAAATGAAGAACCTCTAGAAACAGGAACGCAAGAGTGTCCATATGGGAAATGATCCATCTCATTGAAATGCATGTAACCAGCTGTTGATGTACGTTGCATCTAAAAGTACATAGGAACCGGTCGCTGATGTATGTTGCATCTGAAAGTACATAGGAACAAGAAATAGATACATAGATCACTCAAACCAGGAAACCAAGGAAGCATTAGCACCAACAGTAGAAACCCCCTCACCCATAATGTTGAAAAGGGAGAGCCATGATAGGAACACTGAAATTGTGTGAAACCAATAAAGTGCATGTAGGAGAAGCAACTTGCAAATAAAAGGGTGTGCAAACTAAGGCACACACGCATGAGGCAAGAATCACTAGGATTCACTGCTGTCGTGGAAGGGATACTCACTTGACAAAGGTGTGATGGCAAACCAAAGGCAAACATCAACCCCCCATGGCACTGCACATCATAGTGCGAATACAAAAGGCACAATAGGATGTGCAAAATCCCCAAAAAGTATACACCAGAATGACACTTTATTTTAGTGCGTCTACAAAAGAGAATGTGCATGAAAAAAATGTCTACAATGCCTAAATAGGATGGAATATTGTAAATACATGAAGAACAACAAAAAACGAGTCATCCCATGCAAAGAACAAGTTTTTAGGAGGTAAGATGTCCAAATAATTCACTAGACTGTGAAAACACAAAAACTTGAATAAAATGTACTTGAAGAGAAATCTAGAAAAAGTGCATGGGTAGCTGTGAAGAGCTCTGAGAGATGGTTCCAACGTTGTTGGAATCACAAAAAACTGAGAAATTGGTCAAAAGTTATGAGCTCGGGATTGAAAACATCACTTCTGACTTCAACAGGCTGTAGAATGCACCAACAACAAAAACAGGTGATGAAACCCACACCATTGGAAAGTTGACAGAATTAGCTTTCCAATGATATCTCGTTTGTCAAAATCTGATATTGTACGCCTAAGTTATGGCCAAAAGAAAAAACACCTCCTTTAGGGCACAAGGAGGGTTCAAAAGGGTCTAGCATCCAATCCGTATGGATGATGTCATGCTGATGTCAACATGCGTACAGATGACATCATTTTGATGTCAACTTGAATATTCCTTCCTGTTGGGACAAATCCCCTCCCCAAAAAAGTCATTGGGAAAAATAATCAGCTATCGGAAAAAAAATGCTGCCGGTATATTCTATGTGCTAGTTGGAGATTCACCGCATTGGAGAACTTTGAGGGTGCTAGAAAAAATGAGACTGCCAGGAAAAAACGTAGTAGCTAGAAACTTGCCGGCCTTTGTTTTTACGATGGTTGGAAGCCGTCGGCTGTCAAGTTTTGGTCGCTGTCGACCGGTGGTGTATATCGCTAGTAGGGATAAACTGTCAGTCGACATATTAAAAAAACCTCCGCCCATTAATGCAAGGTACGATGTACCCTCGTGGGTAGCATAAAAAGCGCCCCACTTAAATTTTAAAATTGCCCTCATAAAAAAAACGTAGACTTGCATTATATTTTTTTGAAAATTTCCAAATATATATTTAAAAAAAAAAAGCGGACCTCTTTGAATTTTCTGTGCTTTTTTTGATTTTTGTGCACAGGAGTCTGTACAGGGCCTATGAGCTCCTGTGCAAAATTTTTTTGCCTTAGGAGTTCTCGACAACGAAATAGGGCAAATTTATAGTCAAAATCCGTGGAATCGGTCTCATGAATCCAACGGTGAGGTCCTTTTTGTGCCAAAATGCACGAAAAATGCAGCTACCCTCCAGATTTGGAAAAAGAGCAACCGCTTCAAATCCTCGCAAATTTGACCTTAGGAGTCCAAATCAGGCCAAACAAAAGCCAAATCTGACTTTCTCGACAACTTTGAATCCAATGGTGAGGTCCTTTTCATGCTAAAATGCACAAAAAACTGCCCACCTCCAAAATTTGCAAAAAAAGCAAAGGGGATTCTAGATCTGAAGCCTCTAACTCTTGTTGAAGAAAAAATTCTCATAAATCGAGAAGGGGTTTGATGAATCCACGCTCTAATACCATGTTAGAATTGTGAAAAACCACAAAACCATGAGCCACAAGATGAAACAACAAACAAATACACCTTCCACGCAAGAGATCTGCAAACAAAGAATTACAATATTCTTCAACAAGAAAAAGCTATAGAAGAATATCAAGAAACTTCAAGGAAAACAAGAGTCCTCAAAGGTTGAGAGTTCAATAGAAGATGAGAAAATCTCAGAGTATAATACAATGAGGGTTGAGTTCTATATAGGAGCAACCCTAATAATTGCTCACTTTAGTTAACAAAAAAGCACTTAGTTAACTGAAAAAAGAACTCCTAAGTTTAGCTTAAGTGCATGAGAATAAATTAGACTAAAATGAATTAAAGAGTAATTAATTATTAACTAATGCAAGATTACTCTAACAATACCTTTCCATGAGAATCTTTCACGAATGTACCTATATGTCTTTAAATAACCTAGATGACCAACAAGTTGATTGTTATGGACAACAATAAGAATCTTATGTTTGAGCTTACTTTCCGGTATTAAATAGATTCTATCCTTATAATAGATAACGTCATTCAACGCTTTGTACCTTTCATCATCGATTTTATCATCTAGAATATCACAAGCATGCTGATTTTTTGAATATTCTGCTAATATGTGATCCTTCCAAGAAGCTGAAATTTCTGGAAGTGAGCAAAATGAAGGGTTTGAGATAATGCATCAGCAACAACACTATTTTTTCCCTTGACAAATTCAATGTCAAAATCATTCCCTTGAAGCATACTTACCCAACGTTGTTGTCTCTCATTTAATCCTTTTTGCTCCATGAAAAACTTGAGGCTATTATGGTCAATCCTCACTATAAACTTGCTGCCCACAAGATATTGATGAAACTTTTCAAGTGCCTCCATGATTGCCAAAATTTCCTTGTCATAAGTGGAGAACCTCCTTTCAACCTCATTCGATTTTCAGCTCTCATAAGCAATTGGATGCTTGTCTTACATCAAAACAACCCCAATACCAATACAAGATGCATCACATTCAAGCACAAAAGGTTTAGAGAAATCTGGTAGAGCCAAAACAGGACAAGTACTCATTACCTTCTTAAGATGATCCATGATTCTTTGAGTCTCAACTGTCCAAGCAAAGGCATCCTTCTTGGTCAAATTTGTCAAAGAAGTGGTTAATGAAGAAAACCCCTTCACAAATCATCTATAGTATGTGCATAGACCAATGAAGCCCCTCAATTGGGACATGTTCTTTGGTGGTGGCCAATCAAGTATAGCTTGAATCTTCTCCTTATGTGCCTTCACTCCACCATTTCGGATGACATATCCCAAATACAATAGCTCGGTCATACTAAACTCATACTTAGAGGATTTCGCAAAAAGGGAGTTAGCTGCTAAGATGCTTAAAACACCTCATCAAGATGTTGAATATGCTCCTCCCATGTCCTGTTGTATACTAAGATGTCATCAAAGAAAACCAACACAAATTTTCGCAACTGCTTGTTGAATACATAGTTCATGCAAGACTGAAAAGTAGCTGGAGCATTGGATAACCCAAAGCGAATCACCAAATACTCAAAATGTCCATAGTAGCACTTGAAAGCTGTTTTGTGCACATCCTGCTCTCGGACCTGAATTTGATCGTATCTTGAATGAAGATCTATTTTGGAGAAATAGATCGCTCCATGTAGCTCATCCATCAACTCATCAATATGCGGAATAGGATACTTGTTCTTGATGGTCTTCTTATTTAGTGCACGATAATCAATGCACATCCTCATAGTACCATCCTTCTTTACCAAGACAACAAAAGAAGCGAAGGGACTAGAACTAGGCTGTATATGTCTTGCATCCAATAACTCCCAAATAGTCTTCTCAATCTCATCCTTAAATCGTTTAGGATGACGGTAGGGGTCGGTAACAATTGGCTTGCTATCCACAAGCTCAATAACATGCTCAAATCCACGATCTAGAGGTAGTCCATGCGGTAGATTTGAAAATACCACACTATGCTTGTCCAACAAGCCTTGTATGTCAACATGATATCCACACTGTCCTGTATCGATAGACTTATCTGAAATGAAACATTGTATTGCCCATTCAGCCTTTGAATGCCAAAAAACTCTCTCCATCCTCCTAGCTGAAATAACTCTAGGAGCATCTGAAGATAAACCCCGTAATACCACCTTTCGATCACCTGTTGTGAAACTCAATTGCATAGTCTTAAAGTCCATGATATAAGGACTTATAGAATGCAACCACTGAACGCCCAACACAACATTGGTATCCTCAATGCCAACCACATAATAGTCATCAATAAGGGTGTAATTGCCCAACGTCATACTCAACTGTGGGACACGATTAACACAACGCAACATTGTGCCTCTTGCTGTCCGCATTCGGAAACCATCAGGCTCCTCAACTTGCAAGCCTTGCTTCTTCACATAGGACAAATCAATGAAGTTGTGGGTATCCCCACTATCAATCAACACAACAACTTCTTGTCCCTGCATGATGCCCTTTACTCTGAAGGCGTTAAAATGAGGAGTGATAGTGAGGGTTGCAATCGCACCATCCATTTGGGCCAAATCATCATGGTGCTCATCTATATCTATTTCCCCATCCATTTGCTCATGTTGCTCATCAAGAACTTGTGTCTCCTCCAACTCGTCATCACCAAGTTCCTCGAAGACCTCAATCCAATAGGCCTTGCCTCCACTTCTACAATTTATGTCTAGGTGTCCAAGGCTCACGACAATAAAAGTAAAGCCTCTTTCGTCTCAACTCATCTCTCAAATCACAAGATGCACCACAATTTGGCTTAGACATCTCACCTGTTGGTCTAGTATATTCTGGTTTCTTGTCCTTCCTTTACAACAAACTCTGCGATAAGGGTCTCTACGGAAATTTGCTAGGAAACCTAGCCTATGGTGTAGATAGCTCCATATTCCTTGCACGCTTAATAGCATCCTGCAAGGTTGGCGGATCAAAAGCTTTGACCCAACCTCTGAGAGGTTCTGACAAACCCTCTATGAACCATGAAATCAACCTCCTCTTGGACACATCAAAAACCATTACTAACAACCGTTGAAATTCTGAAATGTATGCATCAAGTGTCCCAACCTATCTCAACTGAGCCAACTCTCTAGAGTGTGCCTCTGAAGCCTTGTGGTCAAACCACTCTATCAATGTAGTGCAAAATTTATCATAAGAAACTATCGCACCATGACCTTGTTTCACTATACCATGATACCACCACTCATGTGCAGCTCCTTCAAGGTGAAGGATAGCAAATTTGATGGCCTCAATCTCCTTCATCTAATTCGGGGCAAGGTAAGTATCCGATTTTTGAATCCAAGCCCTAGCTGTATTCTTGGATGATCCATCAAAACTTGGCAAGGATAGATGTCCCAACCTTTTCTGCAACCTATAATTCTGTTTCCCTTGATAACACTGTTTTTGCTTTGGTTTGGTGCATTTGGTGACTTCCAAGTAATCTCGAAAAGAGATGGTTGATTGAAAATCTGCCCCCAAAGCTTGATACTTAGCCAAAATTTCAGCATCCTCATTGTCCTCCATAGGTTCCTCTTGCGTAAGCTCATCCTCTTGTATAAATGTAGGCATGAAGGGTCTAGATTGTGATGAACCTGAAGGTTTGCTTGTAGAGTGTTCATTGTTTTCTGCAGCTTTGCTACTGTCCTCTCTTTCCACAAAATTGGATTAATGATTGAACTGGTGATACCTATCACGATTATTTACACAACATGAATAACTGCTTGGTAAACTAAAAATAACTTAAACAAATTAAAAACTTCACATTTAGAAAATATGAGTATTCAAACATATCTACTAAAAATATGAACACGAGCTCATACAATGTATAAAACTCTTAAAAAATTACCTACATTTGAGGGAGCGACCATGTGGGTCTTTAAGTCGATGTTAGTTTGAAATTGATTCGATTATGATGTTTGTCTTAAGACTAGGCGTGCCATTCACCTTGCAAGTTGTAAGTCTTGTAATTGTAGAATAAGTATGTAGAGGATAAATGATGTCTAGTCTCCAAACTTATTGGAATGGGGCAAAATTGGACACCAATGTGAGGGATGGGACATATTTATTATTTACAATGCTACAAGACTTGGACTTTGCTTGGACTTGGCAAGCTGATTCTTGACCTGGACTTGGACTTGGTGCTCTAACCTGGCCAAGACTTGGAAAATTGAAAAAAACATGAAATGCAGAGATTTTTAAGGGCTTAATTTTTTATCCTGTACCCTTCAATAAATAAACTTTAAAGAAGCAATAAACTAATCAAAATAGAATCTTTTTTTGATTGCATACACAAGTATATATTGATCACATGAGTATAAAAGCAGATTTTATTTGAAGGAGACAACATTTTTAAATATATGGATATTGTCAAGTGTTTTAGGAAATTAGATGTACAAAACTGGTGGATTATGGTATCCATGGCTTCACAAACAAAAATCACAATATGTAGTCATGAACTATGGTAGAAAGGAACTTGTCTCGCTCAACCCAACATCGCTAGATCTATGTGGAATCATTCGCTTGTATCTTAGACAAGTCTGCAAATGTTATAACAGCCATAGGAGCATTACTTATGATAGTGATTGACTTGGCAAACCAAAAGTATAATTGTTATTCACTTGGAATTTAATTGGCAAAAAGTCAAAAGAATAAAATAATGTTGCTTTTCAAGTTGTGGGTCTTCTTTTCACTTACATTTTGTTTATTTTTTAAGGGCCAGTTGCCTGGACTAAACAGCCGCCCAGCAAGGAGACAGTCACCGCCAATAGTAGATTCCACCCACAAACTTATAGAAAAAATGCCCAGCAATAAAAATGTAACTGACAATCAGATTTTGAAATTATAAAATGCCCAGAATGAATAAGCTGCTGTCAACCTACAATCTAGGATTGGGGTATGAAGAAGAAAATGCTTGGAAGGAATGAAACAGCAGCAAATGAAATGTCTGTCAGCAGTCATAGGCCAGAAAGAGTAGATAATAAATCCCCACAACTCATTGAAAACATGTCAGCTATAAAGGATGAAAACAAATAGGATAAAAGATTCCCTTTGCTGTGCTTTTGAGGCTGACAGATGTGGGTCCCAGCAGAACCCAGCCAAAATAGGACAAGGTGTGTGGGTGCCAGCAAGTGTGACTGCCCAGCAGGTAACACGATTCAGTGCCAGAAAGGAATGTAAGCAATCTCAGTTCTTTGTCCTCACATCCAACATCAATGATAAAGCCAATAATGAAGGTGAGGGCTACGTCCCCAGTAGTGTACCCCACACATGGCAGCAAGTCATCCATCAAATAGACAAATGAACTTGAAAATTCACACAGAAATTGTAATGTCCCCTTCTCAGCAGTGATCGTTTCTATTGACCGTTGGCCTATTCCGGAGACCCGTAGGCTATGCGATTGGTGAAATTAGGGTTTCCTAGTTTTGAGGAGGTTGTTGCTTGGAGTTTGGGATTTTGATTGCGGATTCTTTTTGGGTTTTCAGAGAGCTTCGCAGTGGTGTGTTCAGTTTGGCATTCCGGGCAACTTCGCGAATTTACTATTTTTAGTAAATTCTATTTTTGGCAGTGGGCAGTTTGGGTTCAGTTCAGTTGGTCATCATTTTCGGTTGTTTCAGCTGGCACTTCAGTTCTTGGCCTTGGGCGCATTTTTCTTGGAGAGATAAGTATTTTTCCTTATAATATTATATTTTAATATTATATGACCCTTTTGCATAGCAAGCACAACTTAAGTTGTTTTAAAAAGAGGGACTTTAAGGGTCTAGGCGCCATGGAGGAATAAGTTATATTTTGTAAAGTCAAATATTAAGCTTTTGAAAAAGGACGCCTATATGAAGGTTTGACTTTATTTTAAAATGTGAAATAAGCAAAAGTGAAAATGGACGCCATCTTTTGGAGGGAAAAGGTGAATTTGAAATTAGGGTTTTGGGCGCCCTCTGGAAGCTTCTAGATGTTTCTCTCTCGTCTATATAATCAGGCCTCAGCTCTTCATTTGGGATCTTTTGTCTACTTCACCGTTATGCTGCTGGATTGTATTCAGGCACTCGCTTCGAGGAAAGCACACCTCCTAGCATTGGCTCATCTTCTTGCTTGAAAGATAGCAACTAGTTGAGAGGTTAGCTTGTAATTGGGTTGTTTTGGCATTGTAGTTGAGTTACTTGCATTTAGTTGATGTTATTCAAGCATTTTGTCATGTTTCAGTGTTGCTGATGTTGCATAGCTGTAGGCTGTTTTCATTCATAAATCAAAAATACAAAAAGATATCATTTTGGGTATTCAATATATCATCTTTCCTCATTGGGGCGACCCACCTTGCAAAGTTACAGATTTTATTTAGCAAGTTCGCCCTTTTAAGAGGGCCGTACCATTCTGTCTCAGCCTTGGGATGTGTGCAGAAAGTTTTAATGATGTTTGGTGAGGTTTAGAGGTCTTGTTTTGGGCGCCTTTGTGTCTAGAGCAATCTGCATTTGATATTTTGTCAATTGAGCATGTATTGAGTGAGATATGAGCTATTGAGTGAGGATTGGTTTGCAGATTACACATTTAAATTGCAGGTCTGAGGGATCAGAATTAAGCTAATCATCATCTTGCTAAGGATTGAGCATTGAAAGTTGTATTCTGCCATTGGGAACATTCTACACATTTGCAGCCGTGAAATATTTAGAAATTCTCATGATTTAAGTGATCTTTCTGATATCTTGTAAACTGTTAGTAGTACTATCAGCACTTCATCTTTATCTTGCAATTTGAGTTATTGTAATTCCCACTGAATAAGTGGAAGAGGCTGGCTTGCCGCCTGTTTACTGTTTTTCATTGTACTTTCCTAAATCTCCGCCATATGGTCGCCTCTTATCCATCACCGGGTTTGAGTAGCACATACTTGGTGTTGAGCTATTTTTCAGTATTGCACTAGATAGGGATCCTCTGACCGAATGCTCGTCGTTCGCCGGCGCATCTCTGGTTAGAGTTCTTGTTCAGCACTTTCCTTTGAGATCCTCTGACCAATGCTCACACCTTGCCCACATCGGGATCCTGGCGTACATTCTGGTTAGAGTTACTTTCCGCTTCGTTTTGGTTTATGCTAACCTTAACGGGTGCGTGTTGCATTGTAATCATTTGTGAAAATTCAAAAAAAATTGGTCCGGCTCATTACAGTGGTATCAGAGCCATGATTCTGCCAACCTGTGCCCAACAATGATTCAGTGGTCAGATGAGTGACAGCGATTGCAGATACTTCACCAGAGGTTAGGCCAGAAGACAACAGATACAGCTTCCGCCAGTGCCAGAAGCAGATACTTTTTCAGAAGCCTTGAGAGAAACAGGCAGATTAGTTGGTAGTGGTAAAACAATTGAGAACATGGCTGAAAGTCATAAGTAGGCCATGGATGAAAAAGATGAGAGGATGGAAAAGAAGTTTGATGGAATGATTGAACTGATGTCCCGGTTACTTGCACGGATGGACCAGCAAATTCCTCAGAATGTTACCCCTAATCAAAACCATGCTACAGGAGAAAGCAGTGGGGTCAATGGGAACAATGGGAACCATGGGAACAATGGTAATGAAGGCAGTAGAACTATTGGACAGCATGAAGCCAACTCTAGCGGAGCAGCCACTAGACCGCTCTTTCCTACATTCACTCCGAGAGAAGAACAGCAAGTTGAAGCTACCATTCCTTTGGTAGACGATGCCAGGCAAGCCTATATGGAGTATGCTACCCTACCCCTTGATCTTAGGGACCAATGGTCCTTTGATCAATTCTTGAATCAGAGAAACAGAAGACACGGAGGAAGAGTTGATAACCGAGCTTACATGGCTCCTAGAACTGATTTCCATCAAGCCCTAGGGAAGGTAACATTGGCTCACTTCGATGGAAGTGATAAGAGTTCGGCAAGATCGTGGGTGCAGAAGTTAGATAACTACCTTTCACTTCGTCCCATGCCAGAAGAAGATGCCATCAAGTTTGCAACACTTCATTTAGAGGGGGCTGCCCATGAATGGTGGTACCATGGTTTGGTCACACCTGGCCATAACCTTATCCGAACTTATGGAGAATTCACCAACAAGCTGATTGAAAGGTTCGATACTAAAGATCCTGAAGTAAGATTTTGTGAGCTTGCACAACTGAAGCAGCATGGCTCCTTAGATTCTTACATTGCTGATTTCCAGAGACTTTCTGTGATGGTGCCCAACATCACCGAAAGAAGATTGGTTGTGTTGTTTTCCGAAGGTTTGTTTGAACCCTTGAAAGGGTGGGTTAAAGCTTTCGATCCACCAAGTCTTGAGGAGGCAATCAAGAAGGCTCGTAGTATGGAGTTATCAGCCCCTAGGCCTAAATTTCCGCCTAAGCCTTTTGGCCATAAGAAGGATAAGGATAAGAGACATTCTTCTAATCAGCACAAGAAGTTCCCACCTAAGTTGACTGAAGAGCAACGTGAACAGCTCAGAAAGGAGGGCAAGTGTTACACATGTCTAGAGCCTTGGACTAAAGGCCATAGATGTCCTGGAAGAGGGCGTTATAATCAAATGGGGACCTATTCTGATTATGAATCAGCATCTGATATGTCTGATCAGCAGTCTTATTTTGGGGACAGCGAGGATGAAAGAGCCACAGAAGAGTCCGATCATGAGCAAGGAGTTGGGGGCCCTATTGCCCAACTCTCTAGTTTCCAAAAGAACGAATCTTTCAAGGTTCGTGGTGGAGTTGGAGGTCATCGTATTGTTGCATTAATTGATACTGGTGCAACGCATAACTTCATTGATGAAGGTGTGGTTGCAAAGAGAGGCCTCAAAACTGAAGAATTTGAAGGTTTCAAAGTCATGGTGGCAGATGGGTTTCACATTTCTTGCACTCGAAGAGTTCCTAACATGTCTTTGCAGTTGGGAAACTATGAAGTCAAAGATGACTTCTATGTGGTTACTATTGGTGACACCGATGCAGTTTTGGGCATACAATGGTTACGTTCACTTGGTGAAATCTCTCTCAACCTTCAAACAATGGAGCTCAAGTTCCAATCTGATGGCAAGAGAGTTGTTTTGAGAGGAATGTCTAATGGTGGCCCTCGTATAGTTTCTTTCAAAAGGATGGAAAGGCTGATTAGACATGACCAAGTGGAGTGGGCTGCGGAATGCATGGTTCTTCCTGCTAGTCCAGTTGAGACCAAGAGGGAATATCCTCCAGATATTCAGTCTATACTCACCAAGAGGAGTAAGGTGTTTGCTGATCTACCTCCTGGGCCACCACCAGAAAGAGGAGCTGAGCATGTCATTGAGCTCAAAGAAGGGGCCAAACCAGTCATTACAACTCCTTACCGATATCCTAAGAAGCAGAAAGATGAAATTGAGAAGAACATAAAGGAACTTCTGGAGATGGGTTTCATTCGCCCTAGCAAGAGTCCTTTTGCTTCAGCTGTAGTCCTTGTGAAGAAGGACGGCACCATCCGCATGTGTGGATTATCGTGCCTTGAACCAAAGCACAATAAAGAACCGATATTCTATTCCTCGAATTGATGAGCTCATTGACGAGCTACATGGTGCTAAGTTTTTTTCAAAAATTGATTTGAGGTCAGGTTACTATCAAATCCGGATGAGAGGTTCAGATGTGGAGAAGATGGCATTTAGATGCCATTATGGTCATTTTGAGTTTCTAGTCATGCCCTTTGGCTTGACTAATGCTCCAGCCACCTTCCAGTCCTGCATGAACAGGGTTTTCCAGAAACAGTTGAGGAAATTCGTGTTGATCTTCTTTGATGATATTCTCATCTTCAGCAAGACGTGGGAAGAACACCTCAAGCACTTGGAGGAAGTGCTTAGTATTCTTGAATCAGAGAGTTTGTTTGCAAAAGAGTCCAAATGTGAATTTGGAATGAAGGAGCTGCTCTACCTTGGCCATATAATCAGCGCTGAAGGGGTGAAGGTTGATCCAGAAAAGATCAAGGCTATAGTTGATTGGCCACCTCCAGAAAATTTGACTCATTTGAAGGGATTCTTGGGTCTTTGTGGCTTCTACAGAAGGTTTGTAAAGGGGTATTCTCAAAGTGCTGCTCCTCTTACTGACCTCACTAAAAAGGGAGCTTTCATGTGGTCAGAAAAGGCTCAAAATGTGTTTGATAAGTTCAAGAAAATCATGAGTTCTTGTCCCGTATTGGCCATACCAGATTTCTCCAAACCTTTCGAGTTACAGTGTGATGCATCAGGGGAAGGAATTGGGGCTGTTTTGATGCAAGATAAGCATCCGATTGTGTTTGAAAGCAGAAAATTAAGAGGGGTTGAAAGGACCTATTCTATCTATGATAAAGAAATGCTTGCAATCATGCACGCATTAGCCAAGTTCAGACAATATCTGGTGGGGAGTAAATTCGTGGTCAAGACTGATCACAACAGTCTCAAGCACTTCATGCATCAGAAGGACTTGAATGAGAGACAGCAGAAGTGGGTGAGTAAGCTACAAGCTTACGATTTTGACATTGAGTATGTCAAAGGGAAGAACAACATTGTGGCTGATGCTTTGTCCAGAAGGCCTCACTTGAGCTCATTGTGTGAGCTTAATGCTGATTGGAGGGAGTTGTTGCTTGCTGATTATGCCAAAAATCAGTTTGCAACCAGCGTTATTGAAGGTACTTTTCATGATGAAAGGTACAAGGTAGTTGATGGATTGATACACTACAAGGGAAGAATCTTCTTGGTTGCTGATTCTAAACTTAAGAAGAAGATTTTGATGACTTTTCATGACATCCCACTTGCTGGTCATCAAGGTTACTTCAAGACATATAGGCAGATTCGAGAGAGATTCTCTTGGAAGGGGTTGAAAGATGATGTTCAGCGTTACATCAAGGAGTGTAGCACTTGTCAAATGAATAAAAATGAGCACTCTCTTCCAGCTGGTCTACTGCAGCCACTTCCCATTCCAAATCAGAAATGGGAAAGTATCTCGATGGATTTCATCACCGGGTTGCCTAGGGCTCAAGGCAAAGATTGTATTTATGTTGTAGTGGACAGATTGACCAAATTCGCTCATTTTTTTGCCATCACTAGCACATTTACAGCAGCTCAAGTGGCAGATTTGTTCTTCCATGAAGTGTTTAGATTGCATGGGTTGCCTAAAAATATTGTGAGTGATAGGGACAGCAAGTTCCTAAGCACCTTTTGGCAGAAATTTTTAGGATGAGTGGTACAGTGCTTACTCCAAGCACTAGCTATCACCCACAAACGGATGGTCAAACGGAGATTGTGAACAAATGGTTGGAGGGCTATCTCAGAAATTATGTCTCGGAACAGCAAAGAGCATGGGTAAAATGGCTCCACTTGGGAGAATATTGCTACAATTCATCTTTCCACATGTCAATAAAGATGTCTCCATTCATGGCCCTCTATGGTTACGAGGCTCCAAGCTTTGCTGATTTGGTGTTTGGCGATAGCAAAGCTCCCCAAGCCAAGGATTGGTTGCAGCAGAGCCAAGATGTTTTGAAATCCTTGAAGGACAACCTTCAAATGGCACAAAATCAGCAAAAGATGTACGCTGATCAGCAGCGTGTTGAGCGCTCATTTGAGGTTGGTGATATGGTATATCTTCGGCTTCAGCCCTACAGACAGTCCACACTTAAGAAGAGTGGAGCTGAGAAGCTGAAACCACGCTTCTATGGACCATTCAAAGTTGTTAGGAAGGTTGGAGCGGTGGCTTATGAGTTGGAACTACCTTCGAGTAGTAAGGTCCACAATGTCTTCCATGTGTCTCGCCTCAAAAAGGCACTTGGACACAACGTTGTGGCTTCATCACAGTTACCTCCTTTGGATGAAGAAGGGCAGTTGACTTTGGTTCCAGAACAGATTATTGATTTCAGAGAGCGTTCCTTGAGGAGGAGAACAATCAAAGAGTATTTGGTAAAGTGGAAGAATTTACCATTGGAGGATGCTACTTGGGAGGATGAGGAGATTCTACAGCATCCAGACTTGCGATTGCTTGAGGGCAAGCAATCTTGGGGAGGGCGGACTGTAATGTCCCCTTCTCAGTAGTGATCGTTTCTGTTGACCGTTGGCCTATTCCGGAGACCCGTAGGCTATGCGATTGGTGAAATTAGGGTTTCCTAGTTTTGAGGAGGTTGTTGCTTGGAGTTTGGGATTTTGATTGCGGATTCTTTTTGGGTTTTTAGAGAGCTTCGCAGTGGTGTGTTCAGTTTGGCATTCCGGGCAACTTCGCGAATTTACTATTTTTAGTAAATTCTATTTTTGGCAGTGGGCAGTTTGGGTTCAGTTCAGTTGGTCATCATTTTCGGTTGTTTCAGCTGGCACTTCAGTTTTGGGCGCATTTTTCTTGGAGAGATAAGTATTTTTCCTTATAATATTATATTTTAATATTATATGACCCTTTTGCATAGCAAGCACAACTTAAGTTGTTTTAAAAAGAGGGACTTTAAGGGTCTAGGCGCCATGGAGGAATAAGTTATATTTTGTAAAGTCAAATATTAAGCTTTTGAAAAAGGACGCCTATATGAAGGTTTGACTTTATTTTAAAATGTGAAATAAGCAAAAGTGAAAATGGACGCCATCTTTTGGAGGGAAAAGGTGAATTTGAAATTAGGGTTTTGGGCGCCCTCTGGAAGCTTCTAGATGTTTCTCTCTCATCTATATAATCAGGCCTCAGCTCTTCATTTGGGATCTTTTGTCTACTTCACCGTTATGCTGCTGGATTGTATTCAGGCACTCGCTTCGAGGAAAGCACACCTCCTAGCATTGGCTCATCTTCTTGCTTGAAAGATAGCAACTAGTTGAGAGGTTAGCTTGTAATTGGGTTGTTTTGGCATTGTAGTTGAGTTACTTGCATTTAGTTGATGTTATTCAAGCATTTTGTCATGTTTCAGTGTTGCTGATGTTGCATAGCTGTAGGCTGTTTTCATTCATAAATCAAAAATACAAAAAGATATCATTTTGGGTATTCAATATATCATCTTTCCTCATTGGCGACCCACCTTGCAAAGTTACAGATTTTATTTAGCAAGTTCGCCCTTTTAAGAGGGCCGTACCATTCTGTCTCAGCCTTGGGATGTGTGCAGAAAGTTTTAATGATGTTTGGTGAGGTTTAGAGGTCTTGTTTTGGGCGCCTTTGTGTCTAGAGCAATCTGCATTTGATATTTTGTCAATTGAGCACGTATTGAGTGAGATATGAGCTATTGAGTGAGGATTGGTTTGCAGATTACACATTTAAATTGCAGGTCTGAGAGATTAGAATTAAGCTAATCATCATCTTGCTAAGGATTGAGCATTGAAAGTTGTATTCTGCCATTGGGAACATTCTACACATTTGCAGCAGTGAAATATTTAGAAATTCTCATGATTTAAGTGATCTTTCTGATATCTTGTAAGCTGTTAGTAGTACTATCAGCACTTCATCTTTATCTTGCAATTTGAGTTATTGTAATTCCCACTGAATAAGTGGAAGAGGCTGGCTTGCCGCCTGTTTATTGTTTTTCATTGTACTTTCCTAAATCTCCGCCATATGGTCGCCTCTTATCCATCACCGGGTTTGAGTAGCACATACTTGGTGTTGAGCTATTTTTCAGTATTGCAGTAGATAGGGATCCTCTGACCGAATGCTCGTCGTTCGCCGGCGCATCTCTGGTTAGAGTTCTTGTTCAACACTTTCCTTTGAGATCCTCTGACCAATGCTCACACCTTGCCCACATCGGGATCCTGGCGTACATTCTGGTTAGAGTTACTTTCCGCTTCGTTTTGGTTTATGCTAACCTTAACGGGTGCGTGTTGCATTGTAATCATTTGTGAAAATTCAAAAAAAATTGGTCCGGCTCATTACATAAATCAGAACAGAAAACAAAATTGGAAACACCATGTTTTTGAGTGTGCAGGACTATTTGTGGGCTTGGATGCTTCAGAAATCAGACACTCCAGGTAAGTGAAATATGCTCTGTGAACTTGAGGCTCATGAACATTTTTTTGGGAAACCTTGGAATTAAGCTCCCATGCTTGTTTCTGTTATATAGTGTCTCTTTGTTTGCTTCCTTCTGTCTCTCTGATAGATATTCGCCTTTTGTCTTCTTATCTCATTAGGAAGCTGCCACGATTTCTATCTCATCCCATGCTTTTTGCAAACCTGAATCTTTATCCACTGCTATGCTTGATTGTCCCTTGCAGTAAGGGTGCAAATCTACCTTTTTGAAGATTGAAGAGATATTTATTTCCTCTAGGAGCTCTATCTTATAGTCTTCTATTGCAAACTTCTTCAAGACCTTACATGGTCCCAATATTCTAGCTTGAAAGGCATCTTGCTTCTAATATTTGAGATTCTTCTTCAAATCTCTTGTAAGCTTTTTGTGAATGTGTCCATCACCTGCTTCCTTCAGTTTACACTCTTTTGACAATTCGTTAAAAGGATGTTCAACATGTCTCTCCAACAACTTCTCCACCTTTTGTGGAATTTCATCTATCCATTCAAAATTCAAACATATTGTTTAACTTTTGCCAACTTCATCATTTTATTTCAATGGGCTTAGAGTTGGCTTGCTCCCATCCTTCATGATGGTATAAATATTCTTTCTTCGTTATATACAACCTCTCAATCAAATTGTCATGGCCTTCCTAGTAAAACACGGTAAGCATCTATAAGCATAACATCACACAAGATGTCATCTTTATAAGCACCAAAATGAAAATTGACCAAACATTGTTTGCTTACCAGGAGTTCATGCTCCTTCCGCAACCATGAGCCTTTGTATGGATTAGGATGTTTGATTCTCTTTAGCTCAAGTTTTCCCACCTTTTCCTTGGATATCAGATTGTTATGTTTTCGCTATCAACAATGACTTTGCAACATTTTCCTCCAAATTTGCATGTGGTTCTGAAAAGACTCCTTATTTGAAATGGTTCCCTCTCCTCCTTTTCTGGTTTCAATAGCACTCTTTTAATCATAAGAACCTCACCATGTTCTAGTTCCTTTATGTGTTTACATGAAGCGACACTCTATTCGTTTACCGGAGCAATACGATTCCTAGTCACATCTCTTCTAGTGTTGTCCTATTGCAATCGTAGACATTCTAAGGCTCTACGATTAGCTTCTTCACATCTATAATAGGTGAATCCTTTGCCTCTTCCTTTGCCACAAATCTTCTTCCTCTCCCTTTGGAGTTGTTTTGTTGCTTTTTCATCAACTTTTCTTTTGCCTTTAAGGCATATTGATTGGCCTCTTCTTCTGTTCTTGCTAGGACCAGACTTATCTTATCTTGGATTATATGCGGAGTCCACTAATGTACCTTGTAGCCCTTTCTATAGTTTCTTTTACATGACTAGCTTGGATGTTGAGTTTGTAGAATTCCTTTGTGTACTTTTTGACCTTCATCTCCCTTTGTTTCAAATTTTGTAATTGCTTTGATAGATTCAGCTGGTAGTTTGCTGGTAAGAATTTCGCTTTCAGTTTCGCAACTGTCAGAACCATATGGATGCATGACACCTTCAACTTAGTATTGACAAATTTTACCCTCGTCGTGTCATCTATTGACTCAAAATTAGAACACTTTTCTACTTTTGAGATCCAGTCTGTGACCTCATTTGGATTTAGGCTTCAATTATAACATGGAGTATCTATCCATGGTTTGTTTTCTTTGTGTGATATAGCTTTCAAGAATGGTTCATTCATGTAGTCTTCCATTCCTCCTTCTAGGCCTACCGCTTCTTCTTCATATTCACTCACATCTTCAATATACACACCTCTTTTCTATGCCACCTCTCTTGCTTCCAGTCTAACTACCATTGCTCTTGGCATTTCTTTGACGTATTGGTTTGCCTCTATGAGCAATGTTTTCTACTTCAGCTCTTTGTAGTCATAGGATCCTCACACCTGCAACAAAATACTCAATTCTTTAAAAAACTGACTCCTTCAGCAATCTAGTGAGCTTAACTAGCTCTGATACGACTTGATGCAGTCAAAGATTGGGAGCCCAGTGAAAGTTAACTGACCCGAACAGTCCCACACAAAACCCAATTCACAAATGTAGTAAGATCAAACACAGTATAGAATAATTAACACAACAAATTTAGATTTAAGTTCGCATTAGAATATCAACTTAGAAATTTGATCAGAATTCACATTACTGTCCAATACGGGCATGCAGCCTAGCAGCAGGGGAGTACAACCACCCCAGAAGTTTGTTCAACACTCTGCCTGGAATATTCCTCTCTGCAAGCCACCAGGAAGATGACTCTCTGCTAGCCAAATTCGGTTTCGTGTGGAAGATATTCAAGGGAGCAGTAAACACAATATATTTTAAGCACAGCTCCAAAATCAGTTCTCTTTTCAATTGTACTTTTATCTGTCAAAAAATCTCACAGTTCAGCAGCATTTTCCTAGACAAACAAAAGAATAATCAGAAGTACAAGAATTTGTTGTCTGTTCACATGTTTACAGCTTAAACCTTGTCTATACACACAAAGCAAAAAAACAAAAGATTTTCGAGAACCATACACAAATGATGCTGAAAACAAGAGTATGAGCACAAAGACTTAAAATTTAATACACACAATATTGGGTACAAACTTGGTGGTTTACACATATAGGGTCTTTAACCTTCTTCCATTTTTCTGTGAGTCTGATACCACTTGTAGGATCAAAGAGCACAGGGAATTAAAAAAACGCCATAAATTTAACTTCCTATATTATTACTTCATCAAACATGCCTGGATGAAAACACATTGCAAAATAAATAGGCTTATATAAGTCTTCTTCCTTTTTTCCCACACACCAACCACTTGAGTACCTACTACTAACTTCCCAGTTAACTTATTAATTAAAAATTACACAGAACAATTAACTTCATGTACTAACTTACATACATACACAAATTTAGGTCATATTATAACCTAAGCTCAACACTACAAACATCAATATGCCTTTTGGATCACACTGACTGTAAAAGCCAACATTCTTATCTTTAATCAATGAATCTTGATGCATTTTGAATTTTTATTGTTCGATGTTTTTTCTCAAACCATACATCTTATATTACATGAGGCAAAACAGAAACATTACAAAGGGGTGTTGCATTTGATTGAGAACAAACAGTTGTGTTGCCAAATGTGTCTCATGTACATAGAAATCTAGGATGAAGCTGAGGTTTGTTTTTCCTGGAAATATTTTGTCACAGAACGTGAGGAGTTGCGTAAAGATATTGAACAGTTGTGCATGCAACAAGCAGGAACTGGCTACATCGGTATTATAACAAGGATTCAGGCCCAGAGGTTTGTACTTTTACTGTTGTGAAAGCTTTGACTGCAGAAGCTTCAATTTGCAGACTTATTTTGCAATAATTTTAGAACCTTGTGTCAAGTTTGAGTAGTTGTTGACTTTTCAATATAGAAATAGGGTTTGAAAAACATTTTGTACATCAAGTCAAATTAAAAAGCTCTACCAGGACTGCAGGTTTGGAGCAGGAGATTGAAACATTGAAGCAGAAGCTAGTTGCCTGCACACGAGATAATCACACTCTTCAAGAGGAGCTTTCAGAAGTTTATCGTATTAAAGCAAGATATATTCTCTTTGTTTTTTTCCTAAGTAAAACAAATCTACTTGCTTTTTGTCATATTTAAATATTTTCTACAGATTGAGGTCCAATTATGGACCTTCCATTTGTTGATGCTTTCTAATTACCCGTCTCATATTTTTGCAACTGGATTTTACAGAGCCATTTTGCAGATTTATATAAATCAGAGCTTGAGAAGGTAATTTCATTGACAGGGAATTGACATTTCCATTTATTGGGTTGAACTTTCATTAAAACAGCATCCCTTTGATTTGAAATATATAAGGTTGTGGCTACTACCATGATGCTTAAATATTCTAAATAACGTTATCTATTTCTCAATTTATCATGCACTGTTGTCTTCAACTGATAATATTCCCAGGAGAACACACTTTAATAATCTAGTAATGGAAGTGGCAATCCAATTTCTTTATTTATAATTACATGATTCACTTTTTCTGTAGACTAACCTAGGTTTTGCATTTGTTAACCAATGGAGAAAATTGACCATAGTGGCTTCAGTAGATTACATAGCATGTTCACAATAAATCATTTCAGTAGATTGAGATCATCCGACTCATTCAAATACTAACCACGTTCGCAGAAAACTAGCCACCACCTAAAGACATCTGAAATATTGAAGAAATATAAAATGATGCATATTTTCAAATTCTTACTATCCTAATTACAAGGATTGATGTATTTGAGAGACTGCACCTTTTTGTTTCACAAAATAGAGTAGTATTTGAACTATTTTGAAAGAAAATGTCTTCATCTTTGCATATTCTGAGAAGTCAGCATCATTTCCATTGCCTTAGAAATTAATCATTCCAGTAAATTAAGTTTAGAGACAGCCTGCACAACAATTTAGCAATTATTATTTTTAAATCGAACAGAAAAAGGGCCATATGGAATAATTAGGTCATTCCCTTATCCCTCCGGCTTAGCCTACGGGAATAGGATAGGCTAACCAACTCCATGAGGTGTTCACTCGGAAAATAGAGACTTTACATGATCTGTGTCATGAGGGCTATTTCTTTCCTTTCAAAATAAACTTGGACTTGCTCCTGGCTTTATTGAAACCCACAATCGTTCAGTCTAGTTGACTCATAGAAAACTTAGATACCTGTGTTTCTTTTGTTAAGCTGCTGTCTGAAATATATTAAACTAGGGGTAGTTTAAGTGAACTTTAGCTATGTGGTGTGGGAATATGCAACCTTGGTCTACCTATACACCATAACATCAAAGGAAGACAGTTTAAATGCATTATATGTTGAGGCCTTTTCTCATTACCCTGCCCAAACACATGAAACTGAATTTGGCTAAATGTCTGGCCATCCTTTTCCATTGGCCAAAGTATATTTGTTTGTGACATCATTCACACAATTCCATCCATCCCAATCTTTAGTAATTGACTATCAGGAAACTGTGCTTTCCTATAGAGATTGATTTTTGGAAGCCATACTTATAATGATTTATTTTTAAAGAGAATTAGACATAGAGCTCTTCAAAACACATCTGGACTCTTAATACTATTAATATGTAATGTCCCCTTTTTTGGTGTTCCTTGTTTGGGCCAGTTGAGTGATTTGACTCACTATTTTTAGTAAGTGCTATATTTAGTAACTGGTCCTGGCAGCAGTGTTGTGCAGGGTTTCAGTTTGGGCAGTGCTTGGCAATTGTTTGGTGAGTTCTAATGTTTTGGTATATTATTCACTAGAGTCTTCAAAAGGTGATTTTATGACTTATAACGTTATAAGAGAGACCGCTCCCCCCCGTCCCCCGGCCTAGTTGAGTAATGTTGTTTTAAAAAAGGGGACAATGTATTTCAAGTGGATGCCTAGAAAAGAGGTTTGTTATCATATTTTAAGGCTAATGTTATGCCTCATAAGGCGGGACACCTAGTTTGGGCTTAATGTCAATTTTAAATAAAAAATCAAAAGTGGAATTTTGGAGGCAAAAATTTGGATGCCCCTCTTGGGGTAATTTCATGTCATTTCATAAAGTGAAATGAAAATGAAAATATATTCAAATTCAAATACAAGTTGCCCTAATTCTTCCCTCACTTTATAAATATGAGAGTGAAAATATATTCAAATTCAAATGCAAGTTGCCCCAATTCTTTCCTCACTTTATAAATATGAGTTTGAGCTATCATTTGCATATGGAGGATTTGACAACTTAAGGAGATTTTGTTGGATTGTTTCGAGTACTTATACATTGCTGGTTGAGGACGAAAACCCTCTCCTTCAATTGCTGGTTTTTGTGGTAAAAGACCCACCCTAGCTGGTTGGAGTGATTCTATCTTAGGAATCACCATTGTTTTTAGAAGATTGATCATTTTAGGGTTTCTAATATGAAGATTTTCTTAGTGTTTTGATATGGGTTCGAAGATTTTGGTGTGTTTGTTGAGTTGCTTCATTTGGACGATGATTAGAGGTGTCAAAGACGCATTAACAAAGGTCTGATATTCATTTCTAGAATTTTGGAAATCTATTTTACTGTTTTACATAGTGGTTGGAAGTGATGCTTTGTTTGTAGCTTAGTTGGTGTTTGAAGTTTGGTTCTGGGTAGTTTTTTAAAAAGACTCCTCATAGCTCGGTGCCTCATTTCAAGTGTTCATTTGCATTTTTTGGAGTATTGATTTCAAGGAGCAAATCACCCCTCCTAGGGAGCTGTGCCAATCTGGGGTTGAGCAACATTCTGGCCTGCTGTTACAGGAATTTGAAATCTGCGCTTTTGGGGTTTGAAATAGCTACCATTCGAAGGGAAGGTGCTGCAGATGGTTCGTGTATGAACATATCTGCTATGTGGCGAAAGTTTACGATGTAATGATGATTTTATATGGCTGTTAAAGCTCTGTTCAGAAATGTTATCAGGTCTAAAAGTACTTTCTTAAGTCTGATTTTTGTTGTAGTTCATTGCTAAATGATTGTAAAGAATTCCCTGTGATGTTGGTGCAAATGCTATGTTGATTTCCTTTCTTTGCAATATTTTCTATGGTTATCACGATGTTTTGAAACCACACTTGAAACAAGAACAAACCTGCAAACTATCATACACAACAACAAACACAACAAAATCAGGGGGTGGTCATTACAGTGGTATCAGAGCACAAAATGAACCTGCCAACTAGTGGGTAATGCATTTCTATGAGCAATAGTGATAGAGAGAGAAGATACCTTGAAAGGTTAAGAAAACGTGAAGAGGATTTGTGGGAGCATTGGCCTTCTGAGAGGGAGGTACAACACTTTGAAACACACTCAGTAGGATCAACAAGTTCTGAAAATATGGGTGAAAGGGGTGAAAAGGCTGAAAGAGAAAATGTTCAACCAGATCGGATGATGCTTCTCTTGGATGCTGTGGTTAGGGGGCACTAGGAAACCAATTAGCGTCTAGCATAGTTGGTTGAGGGGTTGAATCAATTGGGAGTCAACAACGAAGGTAACAAAGGCAATAATGGGCAAGGAAACGATATGGATTAGCGTGGAACAACCAATCAGCACAATAGGGCAGCCATGGCTAGACCACTCATTCCTGTTTTCCACCATGAGTGGAGGCACTATCTAGTTAGGAGCTCACATTGATTGAGATGCATGATCAGTTTAGACAGGACTGGATTGATACAAGGCCTAGGTTTCAACATGACATATCCCTACGTGATTATATGGATCTCCAAATGAGGCATACGCCCAACAGGGGCAATAGAGAGCACCACAATGATTTGTGAAGGAAAGTTGGAAAACTTAGCCTTCCTTATTTTGACTTGTTCGGTGAGATTTCAACGAGAGCATGGGTTCAAAGGGTGGACACATACTTCAATCTAAACCCCATGCCTGAAGAAGAATCCATAAAATATGTTGCTATGCACCTTGATGGAGTTGCACACAAGTGGTGGCATCATGGGATGATCACAATGGGGCATGCTCAGATTACATCTTATATTGAGTTTACTGAGAGACTCATAGAGAGGTTCGATAAGAAGGATCTAGAACTTCATTTTAAAGAGATGGCAAAGTTGAAACCTTACTTGTTCATTGAAGAGCAGGTGGTTGAAGAGAAGTTCATAGTAGAAAAATTTGATGAAGTGATTGCTTTAAAACATGATGAATGTGAGGCAAAGCCTCAAGATGACTCTTTGGTCATGCATGCAACTACTGTAGATAAGGTTATGCATGAAGTAATTGACGAAACAATAAGCCTTGTATACACCTTTATAGCTATCCAATGAAGTTGAGATACCTTTAGATGATGGGCAATGTTGGAAACAAAAGGGATGATGTCTTCAAATCAGCTAATAATGATGATTCTTTACCTCATGTTGGTAATGGTGACAATAGGTGGCTTTGGATTTGACTACCAAACCAAGCTTATGGAGAGAGATGCTTATGATGATTTTAGTCCTAATGAGTTGGAGAGTGACTTATTTGGAAAGGCAACTACTCATGAGGAGCACAGTGAACACTTATTCTCTAAACAAAGCGATCAACCCTTCTACACATGGGATCCGGGTCTATTGGCACCTAAGTATGACAAGGATCCACATTGGGATGAATTTTCTTTTGATTGTAATGATGTCCTTCATCCCGAGAGCCATGTATAGAGGATGGCATCGATAGTGATGTTTTCGATCTATAAAAGAAATCTGATTTCACATTGTAGATAGCTGATCTTGAGAAGAGACCTTGTGGCCTAGTTGATTTGGATTCACAGTTTACTATTGGGGATGATAAGAGAGAGACACAGGTGATTTGAGACAGCCTTGGAAACTTTGATGACAGGTATGAGTCTAATTCTTATTTTAACAAGCAAAATAACAACAATTCGTTACCTTTGTGTGATCGTGATTGGAAAAGACAATTCTTGGTATTAGTTGAAACTGAAGTGCAAACTTTATCTAAATTTGATGGCATTAAGAGACTAATGGAGAGTTACATTTTAAAGGAAGAAAGAAATCAGTTTGAACAAGTTGTTTCCCTTGCTGATTTGCACATGATAAAAGGCACTATGGAGGGAATAAAATCAGTTTTCTTACACACGATGCATGATAGAGATGTTGCCACCAAGCTTACAGATGAGACCTTGTCCATGACTAAGTAGTTAAGGGGAGAGGTTGGTGATCTCACCATTGAGCTTAATTCCACAAAGCTTGCTTTGGAAAGTGTCCAAGAAGCACTTGTTGAAGCAAATGAACTGCTCTATGAGGCCAGACAGTTTGAAAAGTGGGAGAACATAGAAAGGGCCAAGGAGATATAACAAGTAATAAGGGAGCTTGATTGCATTCAAGAGGAGTATGATCTTGCTCATTGTCCTAAGAATTCAGAAAATAGGAGTTTAGATTAGCAGGAGCATTGGTATGATTTTGGAGTTGAGGATAATCTTTAGTTCGTTGATAATCCTTTATTTGAGCGGGATGCTGATTTGGCTCATGATAATCCACTTTTCAAGATGGATGACGGAGACCTAACCAATTACAGTGATGAGAGTGGATTTGATTACAGGATTTGGGACCCGGGTGCAGTTTCCAGCCATGAGATGTTGTCTTAGGATTGGTGTAGTGGGTCAACTTCCAGTGTTAGTATTGCTTCCCACATTTCAATCAGCTTGTACTTGATTTTGAATTTTGATCCGCAGATGAGTTGGATGGTTCCTTCAGTCCAATAGTTGAGTAGCTCATGGTTGAGGTTGGATGGTAAATGTGATTTGATCATAGGAGATGATTTTGTTGCTATTTCCATACTCATCTCTCTTATGTTTTCAGTAGGATTTCAATTTGATTACTGCTGCCCTTACATTTTTTTGTTGGTTATGGTGACATCTTTTGATGAGCAGATTGATTTTGAACTTTGGCAAGCTTTTGGGAAGCTAGTTGTGAGTGTTTTTTTGGACACAATTCATTCATTTATTGCTTCTACTCTGGTGAGTGACGCTCACTGCAATTACTTCATGGAGATGATATGCATAATTTCAGGCGGCGTCCTAATGATTGCAATGGTTTGGGTGTGTTGGTGTGCTCAAAACCTTTCATTTGACACTTGGAGGTTAAGTGTTGATGTTATGATTTTGGTTTGCGACAATAGAGGCATTTCTTGGTTGACAAATTTTAGAGATGTGGCAATGATTGACTTGCTTCATGTTTGGGCATCACAAGGTGTGATGTTGGGGTTTATGTTTTATGGTTGAGTAGGGTGTTTTTTATGTTGCCTAGGATCGTGATTGGCAGTGAGTTTGCTGATGTGGTCTTCTCTAGTTGCCTTGGCAGGATAATATATTTCATGGCATTGATTTCAATCGTTTCAGGTATTTAAGTATCGGATTTGATGATGTTTACTTTTTGGGGTTCCAGGATGGGGGAGTGTAGTTTGGGCACGATGGTTTGATAGTTATGATCAGAGTGGCACAACGTCAACATGGTGGTTCCTTTTTGAGACTAACTTGGAACCCTGGGATCTTATTGTTTTGTAGTTCAACAACTGTCTGGGATGAGAGAGCTAGTGTTAACTTTCTAGAGTTTACTCCTGTGGCACATCAGTTTGGTTCTCTCGAAGAGCATTTCTTTGAGGAGTTGATCGAGTTTACGTAGTATTTGATTACTCTTCTTACAAGAGGTTTTCAGGAGGTCTCTTGTGTTGGTACTTGCATGACTGTGCTTTGAGCAGATGGTGCTATAGATCTCCTAGGTTGACTTGGGACCTTGGGATCTTACTTGGTTTTAAGGTGGATCAGTTTGTTGTTTCTGGAGTCGTGATGGCATTGCTTGAAGACAAGCAATCTTTGGGAAGGGAGGACTATATTGTCCCCTTTTTCGGTGTTCCTTATTTGGTCAATTTGGTGATTCGACTCACTAACTATTTTTAGTAAATGTTATATTTAGTATCTGGTCCTCGCAGCAGTGTCGTGTAGGGTTTCCAGTTTGGGCAATGCTTGGCAATTGTTTGGTGAGTTCTAATGTTTTGGCATATTATTCACTAAAATCTTGAAAAGGTGATTTTATGACTCAACGTTACAAAAGACCCCCTGCTTGGCCTAGTTGAGCAACATTGTTTTAAAAAAGGGGACAATGTATTTCAAGTGGATGCCTAGAAAAGAGGTTTATTTATCATTTTTAAGGCTAATGTTATGCCTCATAAGGTGGGACACCTAATTTGTACTTAATGTCAATTTTAAATAAAAAATCAAAAGTGGAATTTTGGAGGCAAAAAGTTGGACACGCCTCTTGGGGTAATTTCATGTCATTTCATAAAGTGAAATGAGAGGGAAAATATATTTAAATTCAAATGCAAGTTGTCCTAATTCTTCCCTCACTTTATAAATATGAGTTTGAGCTCTCATTTACATATGGAGGATTTGACAACTTAAGGAGACTCTGCTGGATTGTTTCCAAAACTTATACACCACTGGTTGAGGACGCAAACCCTCTCTTTCAGTTGTTGGTTTCGGTGGTGAAAGACCCACCCTAGCTGGTTGGAGTGGTTCTACCTTAAGAATCCCCATTGTTTTCAGAAGATTGATCATTCTAGGGTTTTTAATATGAAGATTTTCTTAGTGTTTTGATGTGGGTTTGAAGATTTTGGTGTGCTTGTTGATTTGCTTCATTTGGGCGATGATTAGAGGTGTCAAAGACGCATTAACAGAGGTTTGATATTCATTTCCAAAATTTTGGAAATCCATTTTACACAGGGTTACCCGGGGACACGTCCCCCCCCCAAAATCACCCGTCCCGGTTCCGGGGACGTCCCGGGTACCACGGGATGGCTAGGGGACGTGGGGACGGCTTCAGCCAAAATAGGGACGGCTGACAGTCCCGGGGACGGCAGGGGGACGGCTGAGCCGTCCCTCGACTGTCCCTTGGACGGCCGGCCGTCCCCCGCATTTTTAAGCGCCCAAACACCAAAAAAAAAGCAAAAAATTAAAAAATAAAGCCCTGCCTATGTGGCATGCGTGGGCCCCACCATGTTTTGCTCTCTTAAGAATGAAAGGAGGCCTCTAAAAGTTCATTATTTTCATTTTGTTTGTGTAGAGAGCCAAGGGTTTGAGAAGAAAAAAAATTGCAGCCATTGAAGGAGAAGGAGCAGCTGTTTGAAGGAGGAGAGGAGGTTGAAAGAGTGTTGTTGGGAGTGCAAATCCATCAAAAAGGTATGCATTTTCTTTCACCATTCTTTTTTTTTCATTTTTTTTGCAAAATATGAAGTATGCATAGTCTGATTTTTTTTATTTTTTTCATTTTCAGTCAACACTTGCATTCTAAAAACAAAAAACATGAGCAACAGTGAAGGTGGGAGTGATAGTGAAGTTGAAATGCAAGTTAGAAGGCAAACTAGAGAGCAAATAACCCCTACCCAACACCATCATTCATCAACCAATTCCAAAACTATGAAGGACTATGCAAAACACCCAATAGACAAAAAAAACCATTCCTTCAATTTGTGACAGCCATGGGTGAAAGACAAAAAAATTCAGGGGGGAGTAGGGTTTGGTTGTGCCATGTTTGTGAAAAGGAGTTTAGGGGCAGCTACACTAGAGTTAGGTCTCATTTTTTGGGTGAGGTGGGCCATGGAGTTAGAACATGTCCTGCATTGACAGATGCACTATTTATAGAGTGCCAAACAATTCAAATGGAGTGTGAAGGTGGGGTTCAAACTGGGTCTCCTTCTTTCCCAAGTTCACAATCGTCTATGCCTACTCCTACTCCTAGTCCTTCCACAGTTGGTAGTACTGTTATCTTAAGAGGAAAGAGGAAGGTGATTGGTGGTGATAAGGGAGCCTCAGTTGAGTCCATGTTTCAAAACCAAGCACGAGAAACCTGTGAATCCTCCATTGCCAAATTCTTTTTTGCCCATGCCATTCCATTTCATGTGGCCCGTTCCTCTTATTTCAAACAAATGGTGAAAGACTTAGTCACTGTTGGTCCTTCATTTGTACCCCCTGGAGATCATAAGCTACGCACCACCCTCCTAGACAAAGAGTACTCCAAAGTTAATGTGTTAATGGAGGAGATGAGGCAAACATGGATGAGGACGGGGTGCTCTATAGTGATGGATGGGTGGACTGATTGTAGACGTCGGCCACTCATCAATGTCATAGTCACATGCCCTGCTGGTTCTTATTTTCTTAGAGCCGTAGATTGTTCAGGGAAACGTAAGGATGCTGACTTCCAATTTTCCATTTTGAGAGATGCCATAGAGGAGGTTGGGGCTGCAAATGTGGTGCAGGTGATCACCGATTCAGCACGTGTGTGCAAATCGGCTGGGTTGATGGTGGAGGGTACTTACAGGCACATATTTTGGACCCCATGTTGTGTTCATGCATTGAACAATGCATTGAAAGACATAGGGAAGATGGATTGGGTGAAGAAAACGGTGGCAGAAGCTAGAGAAATTCAAATGTTCATTTGCAACCACCACACCTCACTTGCTCTTTTCAGGACATTTTCAAAGGAGTTTCTCAAACCTGTTGATACAAGGTATGCCATTTACTTCATTTTGTTTCACTTTCAATTTGTATTCATAATCTGATTTTGTTTTAAATTTTTATTTTTTAATGAATCATTGAATTAATGAATGTAGATATGCCACCTACTTCATCCTATTGGAGAGGATGCTTGAGGTGCATGAGCCTCTACAATTGATGATGGTCAATATGAGTGGACTAGATGGCCTAATGCAAGTTCTACTCAAGGAAAGAGCATCAAACAAAAGATCCTCGATGATGATTGGTGGGCCAATGTGAGGTAAGACATATTAGATGGCTGATTTTCATATTAAATTTCTGATTTTAATATTTTAATTTTATTGTCCAATGTTCCAACTTTTGAAGTTTCTAACATGTCAAATAACTTGTCAACTAATTATTTTGAACTTTTTGTTTGCATTTTGCAGATATATTTGCTCCTTTATCTCGCCCATTGTAGATGTCATTAGATATGCTGATACAGACTCTCCTAGTCTTGGAGAGATATATGAGACATTTGACACTATGCTTGGGAAGATCAGGCAAGTTATTTTGGAAAAGGACCCCACTTTGGATTTATATGAGCAACACATTAGGCCCATTGTGACGCGGAGGTGGAATACAATGAACACCCCACTTCATATGGCTACCTTTGCTCTAAATCCAAAATGGTATGCACCAAGGGATGGTAGGGTGCCTCCATGTGATGATCCTGAGGTTTTAGATGGGTTCACACGGGCCATTGAAAAGATTTATCCAGCCGAGCAAGCTTCAATACTTCGGTCACAATTTCTAGACTTTGCTAATCTTAATGGCCCAAACTTGAGCAAACCATAGGCGAGGTTGGATAGAGCTATATTAGCTCAAGGGAACCCTATTGGATGGTGGACCTATCATGGGAGAGATACACCGCAGTTGAAGATACTTGCCACTCGCCTTCTTGCACAGGTTGCTAGTTCCTCTGCTGCAGAGAGGAATTGGTCCACATATGGCTTTATCCACTCTGTCAAGAGGAATAGACTTACCTCTAGATGAGCAGAGAAGCTAGTGGTTGTTCATAGTGCTCTTCGGCTTTAGGATCGACAGACTCCAGCTCTACGGTGGGATATTGATCCCGAGGACGCGGCTCAAATAGATGAGGAGGAGACAGATGAGGGCTTGGTTGGGGTCCCATTGGCTGAGGAGGAGCATTATGGTGGCAGTGACTCAGAGGATGACTCTAATTTTGATGCAGTTATGAGAGATGATTAGGGGCAGCAGTGCTCTTTGTTTATTTTGTAAATTTGTATTCATTATTGACATACGATATTGTATTTTGATTTTCATAGAAACTAAAACTTTAAAACTATATGGCTGCAATGTAGCCTTTGGGCATTTTGATATAAGTTTATAAATTATAACTTGGAGGTTGTTTCATGATTTGTGTAACTGTATGTTAATTTTGAATGCGTATTGACTATTGACTCTATTGAGTATTGGCATAATGTTGAACACAAATGTTATATGTTAATGTTCTATAATGTGTATTATGCATGCCTTACTCATGTTATCTATTGAATATTTAAAATTTCCCTATATTTTTTAAATTTTCCCTATATTTTTATATAGCCGTCCCCTGCCGTCCCTAATTTTGGCCTCAAAAATCGGAAACTTGGGGACTCGTCCCGCCGTCCCCTGCCGTCCTGTTGTTGCGTGTTTTATGACACAACAAACATTTTAGAACAAAGTGTCACAGACGCTCTATTCTCTCTTGAAAAACTACTTCCTATGCTAAGATTGCAAGTGAGGTCATAGGGTAATTCCAATGTTTAAGATGAACGCGGATAGGCTCTGTGGTATGGATGTGATTTGATGTGGGCACAAGTAAGATTTTGCAAGTTATTCGGAAAAGCGGAGACATAAATGCAGTACCATTTTGAATTTTTTTGATTTTATAAAAAAAGTGAAAAAAGATTTAGGGTTTAGAGACTCTATACTACTCCTAAGAACTCAAGAGAAGATGAAGACTAAGTGAAACCAAATAAACCATACTTTGTTTCACCACGTTCAACGACAACTACGCAGAGCAAGTGCAATCTTCGAGGAATGTGCTTGTGATTTTCACGTGATAAATAATTGCCATCAGATCGAACAACAATTATTAAAACTGAAGTTAAGCGTCCACAGTAAAGCTCAGTCTAACTTTGCACATTGAGTGAAATCATCCACCCAAAGAAAGTATGAGCTCGGTTTCAATAATCTCCGTTATCAATCAATCATTCTTCTAACATACATTTTAATTCAAATCTACTAAGAGAGAAAGAAAATATGCGACCATGCAACTATTCAACAATCAAGTATTCAAGGCACCTCATGCATTTGAACTTCATTATTAAAGTAGTGTTTTCACAACAATCTCATACAACTCTCTCTTTATTTCTACAATCTATCTCAAATTTGCTCTAACTCTAACTTCTAAGCCTTATCTGATTCTCTAATTTCTAATCAATTTCTAATGAGAATGAGAGAGTGAGGAGGGGGGTTTATATAGTTTTTCAAATTACAAAGAACGGCCGAGATTGATTCAAGATCAATGGCCAAGATTAATCAGAACTAAACCCTAATTAGGGTTTCCAAAACCACAATCAGTTAACTGGAAGAAAACACTAGACAACTGGAGTGTCATCCTTATCCACTTGTGCAGCCTCACGTTCGGCGAACCTGGACACTATCAGGTCGACCTCCTCCATAGCAATGTCGGGCAGTACGCTAACGTTGTACTCCAGCAAATCCAGGTTCTCTGCACACTCTGCAAACACATTCGCCCATATTGGCTCTTGCAACAAGAAGGAACTTCTGATGGCCATGAATTCAAACACTTTGGTGAAACCTTCTTTCATAATCGGCCCGGTGGTGGAGAAAACTTTCTGTACTTGCTCTTTCAAACTCTTTGACCGCAAGTGTTTCCTTCGGACAATCTCCTTGTTTAGCATATCTGCAGCCATCTCATAGATTTTACTTTGAATTTCTCTTACTTGTTCTTCAATTCTACCACCATCCTGCTTCACCTTTTCGAGAACTCCCTTCCTTGAGATTAAGGCATAGTACCATCCGTTGAAGTCATAAGCTGCTCCAGCTTCGATAACCTTATCTTCGATCAACCGTTGCTTTGAAATGCCCTTCAGTTCCCGGATGTATGGGATGATCCTGCTCTGAATATCCTCGAGACTGCTCCATGACTCTGCAAGATCTGCAACTCGTGAAAGCATGAAAGAAGCCTGTTCATTTATATGTGCCAACTTTTCTGCAAATATCAATGCCTCTTCTTTCCTTCCAATCATCCAGTCTTTAGCCTCCCTCGCTGTTGTCAATTCCTCTTCAAAGTTAGCATCTGGTTCCTGTGAAGCAGTTGGAGGTAAAGGCGCCACTTGTTCACCTTCGTTTAGTGGATTTGTCAAGTGCTGGATGTAGTCCTTTAGGCGCTGGATTTCTTTCTTATACTCTTTCTTCTTGGCAACTTCCTTCTCTAATCTGGTCTTGATGGTGGCCACAGAATTATCCAAGTCTTCGACTTCCTGCTCTTTTGTTGCTGGACCCATGTCGACAGTTGTGATAGCATATTCCTCAGGAGCAATCTCGTCTTGAAACTTGTCGGCCGTAGGCACTGCAATTTGCACCGTGCGATTTCCAGCTTCATCCCTCTGAATGGTTGAGAAATTCTTGGCCTTCTTCCTTGGGGCAGTTTGCTCTAATCTGGCCAGAAAATCTGTGTCATTGTCCTCCTCCGGGACCTCCACTGGCGCTTTTCTTTTCAATCTTTCCCTCAGCCATTCTGGTACTGTTGGCTGTTCAATCATGTCCTCTTGATTTTGGACGTCCTGCATGTCCTGTTCTTCCTGGATTTCGGGCATACTTTGAATTTCTTGGACTAGTTGCATATCATGGATCTCCCGGACGGATGGGTCCTCTTGAATGCCTTTGAGGGCGGAAATCATTCCTTCCTCGAATTCTCCATCCTCGATGTCCGTGTCGTTACCCGATTCCAAAATCTCTGTGCTTGCTGGAGAGGGTTGATCATCATCTTCTACCTGGATCGGCTCTATATTTTCAACTGGAGACGGGATCATGGCATTTTCCAAGGATTCCCTATCTAAGGCAAGCATCTCCTCTATGTTCCGGGAAGTAGCCGACTGGAGGGGTTTAGACTTGTGTTTCTTCCGCGAAGGCCCTTCATCTATCTCTTTACCTTCGTCTTGAATTGCAGATTTATCGGCTTCTTTCCTCTTCTTGGAGTTGGCAGCATTTGCTTGTCCACCTGCCTGAGATGCACCGGCGTTCGAAGAACATGACTCAGTGTCTCCCATCAACTCATAGGTAAATTGCACCTTTCTCTGTTTTAACACTTCTACTTGACGATCTATCCACCACTGGGAGTATTTGAAAACAGGGCGCATCAAGGTGGCTAGATCACCAATCTCAGGTTCGAACCATTTCATAGGTGGAAGCGGCTCATTTTCCTTGAAGCCTGGCTGCACATATATCCCATCATCTTGTAGTTGGTTAGGTATTTTGAAGAGCTCTGTCGCCCTTATCATGCTTAATGGCAACCTTGACCATAATCTTCTTCTTACATCGTATTCATCGGCTGCGTTGGCCCAAAAGTCCTCTAGGTCAACCCGATGTTTGTATCTTTCTCCGTCCACAATCTTGATGTGATGAAGCGGATCGAAGTTGCTCCTGGCTTTGTATGAGATGAATGGATACTGCTGAATCTCCAATCGAGCAACCTCTGCTGCTTGTGCTGTCGGGCATGACTCCTCCATGTTGCCGATGAAAAACGGAAAGGTGACGGCAGCTTTTTGCTTAGGCCTTTGGATGTTCTGATATGTTTCTAACTGTCTTAGCACTTCCAACAATACCATCCTGTTAGTCGGATAGACAGGCAACCTATAAGGATTTCCGGAAAATCCTTGGATTCTGATGTAGGTGAACTTTGGATATTGGATGAACCAGAATCCATACCGACTGATCAAGCTCTTGGCTTCATGCGAGAGTCTTTGGTGCGTTCCGCCCTGAAGAAGCCGAGTGATATACATCAAAAATGCATCGTGAGCTCGCCGGAAGTGGGACTTCTCTTTCAGCTGCAGCTGTGGATAGCAGTCGTAGACTTTGAATTTCCCCTCGCCATTGCCGACCACGCCCTTGCATGTCAAGCCGGGATACTTATAGTATCTTGCAAGTGAATATACAATGTAGGAGCTCATGTGGAAAATCTTGGTCTGCTCAAAGTTGACCAACTGTTCGTGCAAGCTGTCACTAATCATCCTGGACCAATTGAACATTTTGACTCCAGTGATTATTTCGTCAATAAAATAGTACATCCATTCTTCGAACGGAGCACCGTGGGCACTGCCTACCATTCTGTTAAGTAGCAGAACGATATCACCATATTCTTCTTTGAAGTGGGTTCTGATCAACTTTTTCGGCATTTTGCTTGCAGTAGGCTTTGGTTTTAATAACCAATTCTTGTTTATGTTGGATGCACATAGATCTTTCTGACTTTGGTAAAGTTTGAGTGCATCTTGCTTGGTGCGATAGGATGTTCGGTTGTACACTGGAATGCCAAAAGTCTCCTGGATTGCCGGCTCGGACAAGTAAGCAAGGACTCTTCCGTCAGGAGCTTCTATCTGTCTGTCTTGTGCGTTGTAATGTAGTGCACACTCTGCCATCAACTCAGGACACTCTTTTGCTGGTGGAAAACCAGCTGCATGGACGATTCTGTTTCGCATCATCCTCATGGCGATTGGTGTTGGCAAGCGTCCGTCAGTCCCGTACATTCTCTTTCGGAAGTCTTCAAGATCAACGTGGCCAAGATCCGTGTCTAGAATGTGCTCCCACTTGGACTTGATCTTTGATTGAGTTTGGACACCTTTGCTTGCGAACTTCATCCTGAATGCTTTGAAAAGTAGATCTGCAAGAAAAAGGAAGACAGAGATAATAAGAATTCGACATTAAAATCAGTTTGAACAAACATTCCAGCTGGTAATCAAATTAGATTTCGCAAAAAAAAAAAAAAGCTGGAAAAATAAATAAGTGGTGAAGCTTCATGTTAACATGAAATTGACAAGAAAAAAATCTGCCTTGTGACTTCTTGGAAACGTGATCGTGATTGCTATGCAAGCTAATAACAGAATATTTCTTTCACTTTGCTGCAAAATCTTTCAACCTTTTGCCTTAAACACTTTTCCTCTCACAACTTTCCTTCTCAAAATTGAGTGATTGCACAAATGAAAAACGAAATCACTTATAGAAGTGAGAGGGTCGATCATTTTAGCATATTTGCAAAGTTTCCTTTGAATCAAGTCCGAACTCATTCTTGCACTTTGTTTCAAGATGGCAAGCTTTATCCTTAATCACCTCGTCCGGGAAAGTTTCTAATTTCATTCACAGTTTAACAAAACTCCTTTTCTCTCTTTCCAATTTCGAAATTTTCAAGACTTATCTCTTTTTTGGTGTTGGAAAATAAAAGATTAAAATAATTAAAATAATTATTTTATGTGTCCATTCCAACCCGTTCGATTTTCGAAAATTTCATTGCCAATGCCTTAGGCAAATTTTCAATTTTTCCAAATTTTCTCGCCATAATCTTGATCATCCAATTGATTTGTCCATGATTTTTTGATCATTTCTCAAAAATATTTGGCCATGTCCAATTTTATTTGGCCAAAAAATATTTCTCGTCTGATATTTTCCTAGCCACGTCCAATAATTTCCTAGCCATGTCCAATAATTTTCTAGCCACGACTTGTCTTTTGTCCAAAATTCTTTCGCCATGTCCGATATTTTTTCATCCATAACTTGATTTTTCACAAATTTTCCTTGACAAATCCGATTTTATTTTGTCCATTTGCTTAAATTTCCTAGCCATGGCGAAGATTTTTTTTTTATATTCTCTTGGGCGAATCTTCAAGTGCCAGGTATATTTTAGCTTTCCAAAGGCTTGGACTTAGGCAAATTTCAATTTTTTATACTCTTAATACATGGCGGACTTTGACATTTTCTTTGCCATTCACTTTCCCTTGGCCATGCCTTAGCCATTTTTCTTTCCTTTCATCTTAGGCGGACTTCACACATTTTGTTGCCACTTTACTTCTTTGCTAGGGCGGACTTTGTTGGTTCTTTGGCCATTTTAACTTTGCTTAGGGCGGACCTTCCTTCTTTGTTTGCCATTTAACTCTTTGCTTTAGGCATTTTCTTCTTCCCTAAGGCGGACTTTAGCTTGTCTCTGGCCACTTTAACTTGTCTTTGTCCATGCCTTAGCCAATTTTATCTCATTTTTGCCTTGGGCGGACTTCATACTCTTTCTTGCCATTTTGGAGGGCGGACTTTATGCTTTCCTTTGCCAACTTGAAACTACCTTAGGCGGACTTTGCTTCTTTGTTCGCCATTTGCCTTGGTTGGAGGGCGGACTTCCTCATATTCTTTGCCACTTACCTTATCTTTCTTCCTCTTACCTTAGGCGGACTTCACACTTTTCATTGCCATTTACCTTCTTGGCTGGGGCGGACTTTGGCTTGTGGTTGACCACTTGCCTTGGTTGGAGGGCGGACTTCATGCTTTGGTTGGCCAAGACTAGGGCGGACTTCAGCTTGAGCCTTGCCTTTGCCAGATTTTCTTAGACATTTCCTTCATTCTTCATGGGCGGACTTGCTCCATCTGTTTGCCATTAGACCTTTGTCTCAAAGCGGATTTCATTATTTTCCTTGCCATTGGATGGCGGACTTCAACTAGTGGTTGACCATGACAAGGGCGGACTTGACAGATGTTCTTGCCATTGCATACTTTGACAGAGGCGGACTTGACAGATTTTATTGCCATTACCCAGATTTTCATGCCCTTGATCAATTTTTTTATGCCATTGATTGCTTGGCTGAAGGCGGAATCCATAGTTTGCTTGGCCATTACTCAGATTTGACTAAGGCTGAAGGTGTATATCTCATTTTTTCCATGATTGTGCTCAGATTTTCCATGAACTGTTCAGATTTTTCCACAAATTTCCAGATTTTCTTGATGAACTTCATGAATTTTACCAATTTATTGATGAATTTATCATCTCATTCACCATTTTCGATGCTCTTCACCAGATTTCCCTGTGATTTTCCAGATTTTTCACCATTTTTGAACAGATTTTCCATATTTTTTGAACTTTTTATGTGATTTTCCAGATTTTTACCAAAATTTCAAAAAAACTTTGAATCGATTTTCTGAGAGTTTTGTTGCTCGTTTCGAACTTCTGAGTGCGTTTTTGAAACTCGTGGCCCTTCTAAAAATAGAAACTTTCTAAAAATAGAAATTTTCAATGTACCACGGGGACGCGTTTCCCCCCAAAATATGACCCGTTTCGGAAACGGGGACGTCCCGGGGACGGGGGGACGGGTACTTGGCGTCCCCCGCCGTCCCGCCACCGCCACCAAAGCGCCGCCGGAGACGGGGAGACGGGGAGACGTCTCCAAGTTTCCTTAGGAGACGTCTCCAAGTCTCCAAGTCTCCTTGGGAGACGCCCAAGAGTTTCCTGGGAGACTAGGAGACGCCCAGGAGTTTCCTGGGAGACTAGGAGACGCCCAGGAGTTTCTTGGGAGACGCCCAGGAGTTTCCTGGGAGACTAGGAGATGTGTTCCATGAAGGTTTGTCTGGCTTTGATGGTCTTAATTTGGGTTTTATTGTTAATGCAAAATGATGTACACCATGAAGGTTTGTGTGGGTTTGGAGGTCTTAATTTGGGCTTGGCGGCGGGGGCTCCGCCCCTCGACCCCGCCCTGTATCGCGACAGGGGCGCGTAGACGCTGGGAGGGCTGCCCCTCGCTGCCCCTTGACCCCCTGGGGGCGTTGCCCTTGACCCCACTAAGGGCGCTAACCCTCAAACCCATTAGGGGCATTGCCCACAAACTCCCATTGAATTCATTTGATTTTCTAGGTACTCTCCACTAGTTACCTTCAATTTTACAAAAACAATTTCATTTGTCAAATTTTATTTAGCAATTAGCATTCAAGATATCTTCGTATTTAGATTTAGTATTTCAAATTTTGCTATGTTATAATTTTACTAATTAGTAATTTGAGTAATTTCCTATAGTTTCATTTGAAATGTAATTCTTATATTGTTATACTGTTATACATCCTTTCAAAACTAGTTTTTCAAGTACTATAAGTATATTTATAACTATATCAGCACCACCACCCCACCACCCCGCCGCCGCCGTCCCCCGCCGTCTCCCCGCCGTCCCCAAACTTAGGCCCTTTGTCCCCCCGTCTCCGAAACGCGTTTCCCCGTCCCCCCGTTTCCCTGTCCCCCAGGCCCGTGGAACACTGGAAATTTTCCAAAAATAGCAACTTTCCAAAAATAGACCCTAAAAAATAGGGATCCCAGAATTGCCCAAAAGTGCTAAAAAAGTAGGTCCTAAAAAATAGGGGGCCCGGGGTGAGAAACCCTAAAAATTTGGAAGTGTCAGAATCGACCGAAACGACAGTCGATCTTCGTCTCCCAGGCTTTCTAAGCACAATGGTGATGTTTGTACACTGATCCAGACTAAAATTCACTGACTCGACTCGGGTGACCGTTCAAAATGCAGACTTAAAACCCCCAATCAGAGAGCAGACAAAACGAGGCGCGCGAAAGCAAAACTCTAAAAGGCAAACGACAAGGGTCCCCATTTGCAATGGGGCGAGGTGTGAGTTAGGTCACAACACGTCCCCGTCCTGGAAACTTGGGGTAACCTTGATTTTACATAGTGGCTGGAAGTGATGATTTGTTTGTAGCTCAGTTGGTGTTCGAAGTTTGGTTGTAGGTAGTTTTCCAAAAAGACTACTCATAGCTGGGCACCTCATTTCAAGTGTTCATTTGTATTTTTTGAAGGAGTATTGATTTTAGGGAGCAAATCACCCCTCCTAGGGAGCTGTGCCAATCTGGGGTTGAGCAACATTCTGGCCTGCTGTTATAGGAGTCTGAAATCTGCACTTTTGGGGTTTGAAATAGCTGCCATTCGAAGGGAACGTGCTGCAGATGGTTCATGTATGAACATATCTGCTATGTGGTGAGAGTTTTGCAATGTAATGATGATTTTATATGGCTGTTAAAGCTCGGTTCAGAACTGTTATCAGGTCTGAAAGTACTTTCTTAAGTCTGATTTCTGTTGTAGTTCATTGCTAAATGATATGTAAAGAATTCCTTGTGATGTTGGTGCAAATGCTATGTTGATTTCCTTTCTTTGCAATATTTTCTATGGTTATCATGACATATTGAAACTGCACTTGAAACAAGAACAAACCTGCAAACTATCATACACAACAGCAAACACAAAAAATTCAAGGGTTGGTCATTACATAATATCATTTTTATTGATGGCATTTCCTTTCTTGAAGTACTTTTTAATAAATTTCTTAGTGCACATTTTTGTTCTGGAAATTGTGGTATCACAGGAAATGCACATATAAAGTTATCTTTCCCACCTATTTATTTTGGGGCATGTCCAGAATTTGTTTGCTTGTAGGTTTATCAATTGATTTAAGGTCTGGGAAGCTCATTTTTTAGTTTCTTGGCAGAATTCCGAGGCAGAGAAGCAAATTAAATTCTTTCAAAGTCGAGTAGCAGCTGCATTTTCTGACAGGGATCGTGCTCTAATGGAGGTTGCATTCTGTAAAATCGCTTTTGACCTGTATATAGTACAATCTTATCTCTTTCTTAATTTTTGAATTTATGGCTGTTGTGTTCTTTTTGAACAGGTTGAGAGGGCTCATGAGAAAGAAAAGGCCATGTCTGATAAACTGAACGAACTCCAAAACAGGTAACATATGTACATTCAAGGATCTCTAATTGTTTTCTATTTCCTAGTTTTTACCCTTTTTATTAAATCAATAGGCATGGCTATAGAATGTTCATATTAGCAACAGTTACATTCTCTAGGAAGATGCAGTCCAAATTTTAGCAAAACAGGTAATGTATGTACCTTCAAGGATCTCTTATTGTTTTCAATTTCTTAGTTTTAACCCTTTTTATTAAATCAATAGGCAAGGCTATAGAATGTTCATATTAGAAACAGTTACATTCTCTAGGAAGATGCTGTCCAGATTTTAGAAATTTTAGGACTAGGTGTTGTACACCTTGCAAGTCCCTGTGCGAATGTTTTTTTTTTTTTTTTTAGACTACAGGAATCGGGTAGCACGACCCCCTATAAACTGCAGTGCGCCTGGTAAACTTTTTAACGTGACAGGCGGCGCTGGCGCGACACGCCCTCCGGTACCACGGGACGGGGGAGACTAGAACTCGTGACCAGTAGAGCCGCAACAGAATTACTTAGCCAACCGAGCTAGGGCCCCCGCCCCTGTGCAAATGTTGTCATAATTGTTTAAAATTTATATAATATTGTAAAATAATGTGTCCACATAGAAAAGGGTGCCCCACTTGGAAGGAATCTTGAGATTCCTTAGATGTCACTCCCTACTATGTGTCATTGTTTCTATGATGGTTATAAGAGTAATTCTAAGTTGTTGGTTCGGGTTTGGGTGTAAGCATTCCGTATGTAGATATGGCAAAAAAAAAAACATTGGGGTTGGGTTTGTCCATACAAAAAGTATATAAAAACCATATATTTCTATGCACACACACATACACACACTTCATCTTCATTCAATCCAATTCCCATTATATTGTTAGAATATTATATTCTTCCATTTTATAATGGTCAATTATATCTATTAGTTGTTGGTAGGTAGCTGGTAGGTAGACATTTAATGTCTACAGTACTTTTACTCCTCTATATATTGTAATCTATTCTTCAAGTAATATCAAGCAATTTTTAGCCCAAAATTGTTTCATGGTAATATCAATTGTAATATGTGTTGTCAAAATTTTCTGGATTTTCTTCCATCCTTCTGGGTTTTTATTTATCTTTCCTGGGTTTTTAGTAAAACCTCAAAATCCGTGTTCGGGTTTTTGTATTTCTGTTTTGTTTGCATTATCTTGCTTTCACCTGTTTGACCGCAAGGTACGTGATGGCATCTCTCACGAACATAATGCTCGAAAGTAGCCAAAAGTTCAACGGGAAGAATTACAACACCTGGAAGCAGCGTATGCTGACCATTTTCGAGTATCGGTGTCTTGATGCGGTTGTTCTAGGTACATCACCTCGACCCACTGTAGCCGGAAAGGATCAGGACAAATGGGATGAACGCAATCGGGAAGCCGTTATGCTCATCAAGCTTTCAGTCACTGACGACCAGCTGCCACAAGTGCCGTCAGGAAAAACAACTGCTGAGGTATGGACAAACCTGAAGGATCTCCATGAAACGTTAGATAAGAGTCGTGCATTTTTTCTTAAGAACATGCTTTTTTCAATAATGATGGACGAGAAGCACACCACTCTTCAAGAGCATTTGACAAAGATCAAGGAGATTCGCGACTAGCTGGAAGCCATTGGACGAAAGATGGAGGAAGAAGACATGGTCGTCATTACTCTTAAGAGTTTGCCAAAGTCTTACGAGCATTTCGTTGAGACGCTCAATATTACTTCAACAAACGTTGACTTGAAGTTTCCAGACTTGTGTAACAAGCTTCTTGTTGTGACCTTTTCACACATCGCCCCATTCAAAATGGGGACCCCCTAATTTTTGCTCCATTTTGGTCTTTTGGCTTGGGTTTTTTTCTCTCTCTCTCTCTGTCTCTTTTCTGATGTCTGCCTTTTGAGGATTGTACCCGTCATTGAGCTTAAGCGTGAAATTGGCCAAGTCTGAAAATTAGGGTTTCCATCTTTCCAACCAATTTGTGGTCAAATGAAGTGAATAAATTGAAAACAGAGACTAACATTGATGTCAGTATGCTCCCAGCAGGCTCTCAGCAAATTTTCATTAGATTTCGGGTACTGGAAATTTTGCCTAAGTATGAACATTGGCAAATAAAAAAAAATATATGTTTGGCATTTTGGAAATTCGCCTAAGTCCAAACATCAAAATGTCTAGAGAAAATTTTGCCAATGACTAAATATTATGGCCAAGTAAAATTGGACGAAACAAATTTATGGCCAAATAAAGTTGGACGTGGCTAGATAAATTTTGGAAAAAGCAAGAAAATATGGCCAAATAAAGTTGGATGTGGCTAGATAAATTTTGGAAAAAGCAAGAAAATATGGCCAAATTAAATTGGACGATTGAAAATTATGGCCAAATAATTTTGGACGAAAGGAGTTATGGCAAAATAAAATTGGAAGACAAAAAATTACGGCAAGAAAATTATGGCCAAATGAAATTGGGCGGAAAGAAAATTAAAAGCTTGAAAATGAAATTTATAAAAATCTTTCAAAGCTTATCTTGAAAAGTTATCTTTAGGAGAGAGAAAATCTAAAATAAATTTGTTTTGTTTTACTGCAGGTGGATGACTACACAAGGCGAGGAAAATGGCAAAGAAAGTGTAAAGTCCGACTGGAAGGGAGATGAAAGGACTTGGGGAGTCCACCATTGCACATTGCAAGACCAACAGGAAGTCCGTCAAGAGTTTGGCATCATGAAGACAACGGCAGGCACACCGTCAAGTACATCCAACTTACGCAAGCCAAATTCAAAATTGAAGACAAATCGACCGGCAAAGTTTATTTGAGCACAAAAATGGCCAAAATCTTGAAGGTATTACAAAGTAGCCAAAATTTGGCTAAGTATGGGAAATTCTCCATTGAGAAAGTTCCAATTTCTTTCATTGCAGCGAAAGCACAAGGGAGTTCCTCTCCAAATTCAAGGCACGTGAAAGAATTCCAAAGCAATCCGGGAAGAAAGACTTAAAAAACTTCAAGTCTAAATAGGTGCTCCAAGTCGAGGAGAGAAGAAGAAGCCAAAGTAATCCAAGATCAAAGTGCAAAGGACAAAATCATTGGCAGGAAAATATTCTAAGGAACAAGACCAAAGCGACCAAGGAAGACATCTAGCACGTTGAGGTGGCGCCTCGTCATCTTCCAACCAATCAAATCATTCCAAATCAGCATGCAACAACTTTCTATTTTATCTGTTGGTTCATATTTGGTAAAAGGGACAAGTGTCCTCGAACGTAATTTTCTTATTGGTCGAGGGGTAACAAACCCTAATTAGGGTTTCATTTTGTAATCTCGGCCGTTGATCTTGAATCAATCTTGGCCATTGAATTGTAATTGGGGAGCCTATAAATTGAGCTCACCCCCTCATTTGTAAAGCATGGGAGCATGTTGCAAAACATGTTGAGATAAGCAATTGTTGTAAGACTGCCAAAGTAATAAGTAATGCATGCATTGTTTTGATGGTGATTGCTTCTCTTATTTTGGAGTTGGCATGGTTCTTATCCCTCATCATAGTTTAGATTTTATTTCATGTATGTTAGATGAATGCAAGATTTGATAAGTGTTGATTATGGTGAAACTTTTGCTCATACTTTCTTTGAATGGATGATTTTCATTCAATGCGTAAAGTTAGCCTGAGCTTATTATTGTTCGATTTGATGGTAGTTATTCATGACGTGAAAATCATAAGCACATTCCCTTGAAGATTGCACCCCCTTTGTGTAGTTGTCGTTGAGTGTGGCGAAGCAAAGCGTGGTTATTGGTTCCACCAAGTCAATACCGTCTCTTGAATTCTTAGGAAGTAGACTAGAAATTCTAAACCTTTACCTCCTTTTTCAGTTTGGTTGATCCATGACGCAAACAGTAGAGCTTCATTATCTAGACCTTCATTGCGAATTGAACAAGCCTAGCCTAAGTCCCTTGTCATAACCAGCAAATCACATCAAACCACAGAGCTTATCCGCACTCATCTTCAACATTGGAATTACCGTATGATCTTACTTGCAATCTTAGCATACGAGGTAGTTCTTCAAGAGGGGATAGAGCGTCTTTGGACTCTTTATTCTAGAATGTTTGTTGTGTCATAAAACACGCATCAACAAGACCCTCACATCCTTGATCAGAAATACACCAACAACATCAATATTATTCAAAAATCCACTCTGCAAATATTAAGCCAAATACTCTAATATTTCCATATGTAAATACCAATATGCTGAAATTCGTCTCAAGGTTTGTACTTGAATCTGCTAGAATTGCTTGGACAAATCTGATCAGATCTAAACCCGCTTTGATACCATGTTAGTTTTTTTTTTAGATCAGAAATGTACACAAGCAAAAAATGCAACACATAGACAATGAACACGACATTTTTACCTTGGGAAAACCCTCCTACTTGAAAGGCACATAGACATAAGGCAAGTTAGGGACAAGTCCTAGAACGTATTTTTCAAGTGTCAATGCTATGTAGAGATTTCACCTCATCCTCAAAATGGCAAAGAGCTTATGTAACTCTGCCAAAGTGAGAAAGAAGGTCCAAGTGAAGAATTGGGCACAATTTGGATGGCAATGCCATAGGGAAAAGGTGCCTAAGGCAATAAAGTTGATCCAAAACCATGCAATGGAGGTAATTGTGTCAAAGACAAGTCTAAATTCCACCTTACAAGGAAGTCTAGTAAAATTATGATCATAGTGCCATTTTAAAGTGGCTAAGACAGTGAGAAATTATGCTTAGAGGTTGCAATGTCATTTTGAAATCACGCCTAGTGAACAAGGACAACAATTAATGAAGTTTAGTACCATTTTAAGGTGGCGAGGCCAAAAGAAAATCTTTCCTAAGAGGCAATCATCCATGTGATTTGCGCTTGCTTCAAGAAAGAATAAAGCAAGTGAATGTCACAACTTTCGAGTTGCTTCACCATGAGAAATTTGCGACAATTCAATGGCAAATAAGTACACATTTCTTGTGGCAAAGCTACAACAAAAGCACAACTTGAACCTTGGCATGAGCATTATTGAAACATGCTCAATCAAAGAGCTCAAAAGCATGAAGAAAACTGCACTTTAATAGTTAAGAGTTAAGGTTGCTTTAAAGCAGGGTTTTTGTTAAGATTATTGGTAGTTGATTCCTAATAGCTGCCTTTGATGAGCTTATAAATAATTGCCTTGAGCACACAATCAATAATGAGAGTCTATGCAAGACTTATGCTGTTGAAGTTTCATTTAGACTTTGGAGTTAGATTATTGTGTTATGTCGCGAGATTTGATAAGTCGGTAATAAGAAGATTTGTGTTGAACTTTGCTTAGCACTTGCTTTCTCTTCTTATAAGTAGCATCTTAGGAATTGCTGCCTTCAAATCCTATGTCATAGTGTCATATTGTTAGTAGACTGTTCCTCATGTTAAATCAATCCCATTGTTAATAGGAATTCATTGGTTTATTTTCAGTTTATATTATTGTTCATCTGCATAACAAAAAATCCTTGTGTTGAGGTAAAGAACTTTTCTAGCCTTGTTCTCTAACCTCCAAGACCAAAAAGATAGGTCTACTTTTCTTTCTCATATTTTACTTTCATGCAAAAACCTTAGATGGTAAAATTGTACTTTCATGTAAAAACAACTTGAAGTCATTGTACTAGGCGCGAAGGTACAATTTATGACCCCATTGACCCTCAATATAAAGTTATAAAATAATGTTTGTAATGTTGTAAAATTGCACCCCTTGCAATTTCACATACATTCTTGTATCCACATTAGTGTCCACTCCCTTAGCATTTGTGTAGGATCATTTTAGCCCCTGCATCAGCGTTTTTCCGTCTCAGGATGCTCAGGACCCCTTTTCAGCAGCTACCTTTGCGCGTCAGCTTTGCGTCAAACCTTGTGCTTTTCTTGTTCTCGTTGTTTTGTAGTATGATGTGTTTGGACACTAGCGCACTGCGTGGACGTCCGTGTGCCGTGCTAGCGTTCGACGACATTTCGACGTTCAAATGACCGTTTCTGAGTGCCTTGCCCCTTGTCAGCTACTTTTGTCGGTGGTAACGGTCTGAGACGACTTGTAACGGCTGGGGAAGCTTCTTTTCCCTCCTCTTCTCTCTTTAAAAGCTATCTTTTCAATCAATTTGGGCTTCATGGGTTTTATCTTGAACTCTCTTCTCCTTTCTTGGGAATTCTCTCTCTTTTCTCACTCTCTCAAGCTTGCATATCTCTCTACAGCTTTCTACAACAGCCTCAAGCTCTTTAAAGCTCTCACAACACTCTTTGCAACTCTCTTGGCTCTCGCAGCTCTATCTCTCTCTTTGGATTGCTTAAGCCTTGCAGGTGATATCTCTCTTACCTTGTATCCTTGAGCATCTTGGGATTTCTCACATCCCCTTTCTAAGCATTTTACTATTTCATCTATCTATCTACCTTCTGATACAGGTTCTCCTTCTTGAGCAGGGATTGCTTTTATCACTTCGTATTTGCTTACTTTGTTCACTTTCTCTCTATCTAGCTGTCTGTGGAGGCGGGAACATCGAAACGGGGGTTTGACTACGACAAGCCCCTAAACGGCCCCAACATTTTTCCTCAATATTATGTGTGCAGGTTTTGAAGATATCTGCTTGCTGGAGGCTTCATCACTTGGGCTGTTGTACACATTTTCTTTATTCCTCTTAGCCTTATCATTTATATTTCACTTAATTTGCTTTATCTTAGTTCTGTTACTCTTTGTTATCTCCTACATTTTTAAGAGTTCTTAGTAATCTGATTGTTTGCAGTCATTTAGTTGTTTTCTATGATAAACTCGATTTTTGGTCCGTACGAGATGCCAGCGCGCCTTTGGGACTTCAGCACACCGCGCTGTCGTCCTTGTTCTGCACTACTGTCCTTTGGTTGAAAACTCGCTAGTCTATTTAGAAAACTTCTGTGACTTGCTCTTTCTGGCTTTGGAATTCTTGCTATGTTCATTGAGGAAGTTTAGGGCAATTCGCTCCCTGGGATTCTCTTGAGAATAAAGAGACTCGTGAGTAGTGGATCCCCCTTCTCTACAACTTTATTAAAACCATTTTCGAGAGAGGAAATACATATATTTAAATAATCTGATCCTAGCAACCCAATGCCAACTGAAATGACACTGCTGAAATAGCCTGACATGGACCAGCTTTCCATAAATAGACTTACTATTTTTAGTAAGCACTAAAAATAGCAAATACTCTGAAAACACAAATTGGTGAGGAAACTGATATGCAACCCTACTTACCGTAAGCAATAAGTACTAAACTGCCCCCTTGCTAAAAATAGAAAGTGCACCAAAAAACTTTGAAAACCCTCATAAAGGACTGAAACTGAGTTCCCTTACCAATTTTGTTTAGCCTACAAGAACTCTGGAATAGGCTAAAGGATAAACACCACTAAGAGGCTAGGAGGGGACATTACAGTCCGCCCTCCCCAAAGATTGCTTTCCCTCAAGCAATCGCAATGTTGGATGCTGTAAAATTTGCTCACTCTCCCAAGTAGGATCCTCAACTGGTAAGTCCCACCACTTCACCAAGTACTCTGTAATCACTCTCCTTCTGACGGTCCTCTCCTTGAAATAAATCACTGCCTCTGGAATAAGCTCCAACTTACCCTCCTCATCCAATGGGGGCAACATTGCTGAAGGTGTCAAATTGTGTCCAAGTGCTTCTTAAGGCGTGATACATGAAAAACATTATGCACTCTACTCTCCTTAGGTAGCTCAAGCTCATAAGCTACCTCTCCAACTCTCCTGGTAACTCTGAATGGGCCATAAAAACGAGGTTTCAACCATAGTTGGAAGACTTGCCCCAAAGAAAAACTCGCCAAGCCAAAAATTGGAGAGTTTAAAAACTTGCCAAAAACTCGAAAAAACTCGGAAACTTAATTTTTTTTTTTGCAAAACTGAGTTTTTTCAAAAAACTCGGAAAAACTTGTCCTCGCAAGTTAAACTCAAAAAAACTTGCGAGTTTTTGAAAACTCGCCGAGTTTTCTGCGAGTCTGCCAACTATGGTTTCAACTTCTCCGCTCCACTCTTCTTGAGAGTGGACTGTCTATATGGCTGCAACCTAACATAAACCATGCCCCCCACCTCAAACTCCCACTCTATACGGTGCTGATCAGCATATAACTTCTGCTGATTCTGTGCATGCTGAATATTCTCTCTCAAGGATCTCATTATATCTTGGCTCTCCTGCAAGGAATCCTTTGCCCTGGGCACTTTACAATCACCAAATAACAAATCAATGAAGCTAGGTGCTTCGTAACCATACAAAGCTATGAAAGGTGACATCTTAATGGACATGTGGAATGTGGAGTTGTAGCAAAACTCCCCCAAGTGCAACCATTTGACCCAAGCCTTTTCCTATCTTGAAACATAATTCCAAAGGTAGCCTTCCACCCATTTGCTGACTATTTCGGTTTGACCATCGTTTGGGGGTGGTAACTAGTGCTTGGAGTCAACTCGGTACGACATAACTTGAACAACTCCTGCCAAAACAAGCTCATAAACTTGCTGTCCCTGTCACTTATGATGTTTTTTGGTGCTCCATGAAGTCTAAACACCTCCTTAAAGAACAAATCTGCCACCTGTAGCGCTGAATATCCTGCTGATGTGGCAAAAAAAAGGGCAAATTTTGTCAAACGGTCTACTACCACATAAATACAATCCTTCCCTTGCACCTTGGGAAGCCCTGTGATGAAATCCATCAAAATACTTTTCCACTTTTGAGTAGGAATGGGAGCATCGATTAATATCTCAAGGCAGCGATTTCATTTACTAAGAGGCAGCGCTTCATTATGAAAAGGCAGAATTTATGTTTATTAAGAGCAGCAATTCAAGAAGTAGCAGCGATTTCATTTACTAAGAGGCAGCGCTTCATTATGAAAAGGCAGAATTTATGTTCATTAAGAGAAGTGATTCAAGAAGTAGCAGCGATTTCATTTACTAAGAGGCAGCGATTTCATTTACTAAGAGGCAGCGCTTATATAAATAAGAGTAAGTTCATTTAAGGCAGCGATTTCATTTACTAAGAGGCAGTGCTTCATTATGAAAAGGCAGAATTTATGTTTATTAAGAGCAGCGATTCAAGAAGTAGCATCGATTAATATCTAAAGGCAGCACTTATATAAATAAAAGTAAGTTCATTTAAGGCAGCGATTTCATTTACTAAGAGGCAGCGCTTCATTATGAAAAGGCAGAATTTATGTTTATTAAGAGCAGCAATTAGTAAATGAGAGCAGAGATTAATAAACAAAAGGTAACAATTAGTAAAAGGCAGCGATTGGTTTTAACAAAGGGTTATAACTTTATAAAAGGTTATCTCTCTTTGAAGAGACATCTCGTTTTATGTAGAAGTCTAAAGATATAAAAAGAAATCAGTTTTTGTGGAGATGAGTGTGTGAAGAATACAAGGAAAATCCTATATACACCAAGAGAAGTGTAAGAAGTGAGATGAGAAGAGCAAGAAGGGGAATTGAAGTGAGTGTTGTGTAGTGCAAGTGGAGTGTGAAAGATGCGTGCAATGTTTTGAAGTTTATACAGAAATAGAAGAGGGTTTATGGCAGATCTATATAAAAGAGTATAAGTAGATTTGAAGAGAAGAACTTGCTGATTTGAATGTGAAATTTCATCATCCATTGAGGAGCACATTCACAAGAAGATAGTGATCTTGTTGCATAGAAGGTTGGTGCCTTAACAAGAGATTGGTGTCTCTTATTGCGTTAGTGTTCAGTTGTGGGGATTGGTGTCTCTTATTGCGTTGGTGCTCAGTTGCGAGGATTGGTGTCTCCAAGGGGTTGATGACTACAAATTTTACAAGTGGGGATTGGTGTCTCTAGTGGGTTTGTGCTCACAAATTGTATAAGAGGGGATTGGTGTCTCCTGTAGGTTGGTGCCTACAAAGATTGTAAAAGAGATTTATATAAGAGCAATATTTTGCTTTGGTTTTTTTCCTGTAAGGGTTTCCACGTAAATTGTGTGTTCATCTTGTGTTGCATAATTGTTAGATCTTATGTGAATGATATTGTGCAATTGATATCAAAAGTAAAAAGATTGTATTATAATGATTGACACTCCCAATGATGCTAGTCAAGTTTGTCATCTGATTGCCACCCAATTGCAAGCACAGAGTTGTTGACACTGTGGAACAAGGGTTGTGGGATTAATGGAAAACATTTTGTAGAGATGTTGACACAATGTATTTACATGAGGGTTGTGAGTTTAACAAAAAAGGTTTTCTTCTTTGCTAGCAACTGAGATAAAGAATAATAATAATAATATTAGTCAAATGTTTTAAATTTAAAATAGTTAGGAATCATTTGTTATTGTTGACTGCATCAGCTAGAACTCAAAAGGTGTCTGTGGATGGTCAAGCCTATTACCTCTGAATTGCTCATCATAAAAACTCTTTAAAGAGCATAAAGGATGGATTACCAATTTACCTTGTGTGTGACATTTTGTAATGAATCGGACCAATTTTTATTTTTATTTTTTTGATTACAATAGGCAATGCAACATGCACCCATTAAGGTTAGCTTGTAAACCAAAACGATGTGGAAATAACTCTAACCAAGAATGTGCCCAAGATGGACAAACATATGGTCAGATGATCTGACACAATGCAGAATTGGAAAGGAACTCTAACCAAGAATGCGTCTATGATAGACGAGCATATGGTCAGAGGATCTTATGCATGCTGAGCCAAAAGTAACTCTAACCAAGAATGTGCCGAGAGATGGCGAGCATATGGTCAGAGGATCCCTATGAACTGCTGTCTGAAAGTAACTCTAACCAAGAATGTGCCAAGAATGGCGAGCATATGGTCAGAGGATCCTTAGGTTGCAACTAATAAATTACAATGACTTAGCAAGATAAATAAATGGCTGGCAGTACTACTGAACAGCCTTACAATGAAAGTAATATCGTGCAAGCACATTGTATTAGAGAGATTATCAAACTGCAACTGAATAGAATGTCTTCCAAATACCAAATTATGGCTTCCAATGCTCAATCCCAGCCCAAAGGACAATTTTCTTAATTCTGATATGACAGACCAGCAATTAAAATGTGACAACCAGCAACACTAGAACTCACTAAAATGCTCAAACCAACTCCAAATGACTTGAAACTGAGTGCAAATGACCCTAGGATGATGGCGCCCACATCACAATGAAGAAACCCCCATATGCAACCCCTAATAATTTTTTGGCACAAACTCCAATGCTGCTACAAATGGTACGGCCCTAGGAAGGGTGACTTTGCTTGGTAAAAATTCAGTTCTTTTTTTAAAAATCTGCAACTTGGAGCAAAGGGTCGCCCCTGTCCAAGAAACACAAAATTGCAACACCCAGAATGATAATATTTTTATTTTTGAAAATATGATCAAAACATACAATCAGCTAATGTAATCAGCAACTCCAAAATGAAACTGAAATGCAAGACTTAGAACTCCAAAATGCAAGAAACTCAACTACAATGCTAGAAAAACCTATTACAATCTATCTCTCAACTAGTTGCTATCTTTCAAGCAAGAAGATGAGCCATTGCTAGGAGGTATGCTTTCCTCGAAGCGAGTGCCTGAAGACAATCCAACAGCATAACGATATGGTAGACAAAAGATGAAGAAATGAAGAGCTGAGGCCTGCATTTATAGACTTGAGAGGAATCTTCTAGAAACTTCAAGAAGGGCGCCCAAAATTCAAATTTGACTTTCACCTCAATTCCCTCTAAAAGTGGCGTCCTTTTTCACCAGGTAAGCATTTTAATCTTTATTAAAATTAATCTCCTCTCCAAGTTGGCGTCCCACTTCATAAGCTTTGATTTTTGACTTTATTAAATATAAAATTACCTCCAGATGAGGCGTCCACCCTTGAAGTTCCCCTTTCAGAACAACTTTAAGACATATAACTAGGCCAAGGGGTTATATCATTAAAATATAACATTATTTTAATTAAATTAACTTATCCCTCCAGAAAATGCATCAAAAGCCAAAAATCACAATACCAACTGAACTGGTTGAAGAAGAGAGCCAACTACACTGAAATCAACAGGACTACCGCCAGAAATAGAATTTACTAAAAATAGTAAATTCAGAAAGTTGCTCAGAACACCATGCGAGCTATACCACTGCGAAGCTCTCTGAAAACCCAGAAAGAAACTGCAATCCAATCACCAAACTTCAAGCAACAACCTCCTCAAAAATAGGAAACCCTAATTTGCACCCTCCGAGTAGCCTATGGGTCTCCGGAATAGGCCAACGGTCAACTGAATTGATCACAATTGAGAAGGGGACATTACACATTCAAGGTCTTGATTGGCTGATTATGTTAGAGATGCTATGTGTAAACTATTGATGATACTGATACAAGATCTATACCTAAATGTATCTCCTTTTCTTCTTATGGATTTACGTTACAGAAAGAAAAGGAAAGAAATCTGATTGACAAAATTGGTAAATGAGACTGATAAGTCCCTTAAATGGGATAGTCATATAGGTCGAATTTATCATCCAAACTATCACTATACAACAAAATAATACAATAGATAGTAAGTATATAATAGTTATTATAATCATTCAAGGTAAAGCTGGAACTGTACATCTAGTAATATGCATACACAAAATAAATGTATACCAGCTGTACATCTAGTTAAAAGAAATAGAGATAAATTGAATCTATGCTTATCAATCCTCATTTGTCATGAAGCTCCACAGGATCTGCCAAATAGACTCTTCCTTGGATGATGTATGACAAAATGATTTAGAGTAGCACTATATAAAATGCAATGGATGCATTCTGTTAATTGCTCCAAGGTTGGAATCTTTCCTGCTATTTAGGACTGAAGGTATTATGCAAGTGGTGAAGAAGTTAGTGATGTAGTTTCCACAAGTACCAGTGAGCTTCTGCCTAGAGGTTATGGTTTACCAGTATCTGTAACTCAGTGCTGTTCTTATCATAAATATTATCAAAAGCTTATAACTTTATGTTGACACCAATGCTATTTTTCTGTCATTGTTCACACTGTGAGTTCATTTGTCCATGAATATTAAAGCATGTTTCGGATCTGGTTGCAGCTGATTTGGATTCACAAAGTATTTCATTTTCATAGTATTTATCTTTCTCTTTGGGATCTGTTTGTATTAAAACATCTATCTTTATGTCCGTCAATGTTTTAAATAGTTTAATTCTGTGGTACCCCAATCATGAGTAGACAATATGAGTTAGCTGCTTCTGTGTACACATTGTGGTTAAATATCCAACCCTCTTTAACCAGGAGTTCACATGGTAGAAAACATCCATTGCAAGGAACACTTGTGTCACATGTATTCAGTAATGAGAATTTTCCTAAGAAATTGACCTACCATCTATTCGTTTGATGATTTTGAACACAAATTAAGTTTTATCATGAACAATTGTCATCTGTGTTGATTATGATCCAGGATAGAAGAAATTACAGCAGATCATTTAGAGGAAGCGAAACTTTGCTGTGAACTACAACGTAATTTAGGCGAGTCAAAAGCAGAAATTGCAAAGTTGGAACAGGTCATTGCTGCTGTCTCTTTGTATATTTCTTCTTATATATATTTTTTGGACAATGTGAAAATTTATTGTAAAGAATCTGGACTAGACAAAGTCCTCAAGAATATCATCTAGCCTTGACTGTAAATGCCAGATCCACAATGGAATACGTTTGAATTAAGTGGAGCTTGAGTACTTGAGCATAGGTAGACTGTCAATGAGCAACTATGATGCCTCATGTATCACATAAAGTCATTTATTGAAAAGATTCTGGTCATGTTATGAGTTTTTCTAGTTTATATGGTTGTTATATTTGCATTTCTGGCTAAGTAGTTTCTAGTTTGTTGTTGATTAATTTGCATATTATTGTTGGCAATCCTTTCTTTCTTTTTGTTGGAGGAGGGACGGACAGAGGGGCTTGGGAGGCAGAGGATAATGTTAGATCACTTAATGGAAGAGACAAAATGACATCAAACAACAGGGTTACAAGGAAAGAATGTCCCCAAGCAAGTCACAAAAATATATTATCTGAGCCTGGGCCCAAAAATACAAAGATTCATTTTTGCCACAAGATATAAATTTTTACTTAAATGAGAAAATTGAGCTCTTGCTTAAATAATAAAAAGTTCTAGCTCCCCAAGATTGATTCCTAAAGGTTCTTATTGGAGATGGAGTAATGGGAAGGCCTTGTATCAAGGATCTCTGTGATGTTGGAACTAGAAATATGGGGTGAGAGACCCTTATGTGATGACAAATATGTTGTCAGTCTGGCATAACTTCATAAAGTTGGTTTTACAGATTTGGTAGAAAGGAAATTGCTGATTCTGTTTATCAGAAATGCCTTCTAAGACCCTTTGGGCTTGGTTTGAAGCAGAACATAATTATTAATTTATTGCGTCTTTGTCATGATTTCCTGCTTTTGTCCTTGCCAGCTACAAGCTTTTTTGAATGGCCCAACCATCATATGACTATTTCTACAAAATATCTATGATTCAGTATCTGATTGTTTTAGGTGTATCCCCTTGTTTTGTTTATGATTCTTAAGTGCTTTTTACTTCATTACTTTTCATAATCTAGGGTGCCTTTACACTAGCACTTATTATAACTGAATGTACTCTTTGAGTACCATTGGCTTACATTTGGTCATTTTTTCACATTAATATATTTTCTTTCTTTCTTTCTTTCTGAACTGGGGAGTGCCTTTCTTTATGGACATGTGGATGATCTGGGAAAGCTGCAAATATTTGTGGCATATAGTTTGGCTGACAGTTGGATTCTTTGAAATTCAAGATGTAGGCAACATTTCATTGTTGGCAATTTTGAATGTGCATCTGCATTGGTTTGAACTTCAATTTTTAACTCTTGGATTTTCTGCGATTTCTTATACTTAACCAGAAAAAGGTTCAGGTTCCAGCAAAAAATTATGTTTGAAGACATGTCTTTACATAATCTGCATTGATTTGCCCATTATTGTTAGTGATTTTGAATGTGTATCTGCTCTCATTTGAACTTAAGCTATGAAGTTTTGCAATTTTCTGCCATGCCTTAGAATAAATCAGATTATGTCTTAAGTAACAGTTGCAAACTGTGTCCAAAAGCATGCTTTGACATAATATGCATTGACATCCATCATCATTATTAGTGATGGAGAAATGATGGTCCCGACCTACTAAACTGTTGAGACATAGAACTTTGAGATTTCTAATTAGAAAAATAGCATAATTAGGAAAAAAGAGATCTGTTTCAGATAGGTACTCGATAAAACAAGATGTAATACAATGTGCAAACAATTGAAGTGCATTATATACAACACAACAAATAGAGCAATAGAAGAGACAGTTCATTTTCTAGCATTATTAGGATATTTATATGATCATGTTTTGAGGAACTATCATTCGTTAGGGTGTTTGTCTAAGTCACAATTGAGTTTTAGATCAACTACTGCAGTTTTGATTCAATTAGCAGGAAAAAGACAATATTATTGCAGAACTGATAAACTAAATTCAGATCCAGGAGGCAGAGATTACAAAACATGAGCAGCCTATAACTTCTCCAAGCTTATGAGATGTAGTAGCTTCAAGATGATATACCAGGCATACGAAGAATAAAAAGAGAACAGAGAAAATTGTTTGTAAGGCAGTCAAAAGGTAAAATGGGCACCTATCATTCACATGATGTACAAATGAAAATTTTAAAAGCCAAGATTTTTTGAGTTGAGAAGTCCGCCCAACTTCAGTTCTTAATCTTTCTGAACTATAATCTGGCCCAACTTGGTAAAGTTTTGTTTTCTTGGGCGGGATGATCTTGGCCCTAGAATTTAAACCAGCCTGCTTAGGTCGGGCCCTCAACCTCCAAATCAACCAAATCAGAATCAGCTATTCCGAGTCACCCCATCATACAATGTGGCGAGACATTTGAAGTGAATCTCTGTGTTGCCCTCTTGAGCCATCCGAAACTGGTTCAGAAATGTTTATAGTGCTTCATCACTAGGAAGTGAGAATCAGGGAGATTGCTTGGTTCCCTCCCTGGCCATTCGATGTTCCCCCATTAATTACCTTGTCAGTGAGAGCCAACACCACCCAGCCCAACTTACTTCCTCCTGGGCCATCTTCCTCCTAGAGTGGGCGGCAGGAACATGGCCCCAGCCCAGGAGGAGATAGTTTGTGCATCAAATTGAATGTTGAGAGGGAATAAAAAGTGAATCTGAGCAGCCACCGACTCCACATTCAGTTGATTCCCCTTGCATTTCAGGAGTCAAATCAAGAGAATGCCCCAGGAGTTGCCCCTATGTATATATCTGGCCGGGCCTCTTTCTATTCTCCCCATTTGGAAAAGTGGAGAAAACACCCATGGTTGATAAGGAACTATGGCCTCCCAAAAATTATGAGACCTTGACTTAAAGGACATCATGTTTGATAAGAGTTTATATGTCTGACGGCACACTTGTCATTCAGTTTTGGTTTGTCAAGGACTACTTTTGTGGCTGTTGAAAGAAAAAATATTCTGTTCACGACAAAATTTAGATGGATGAAAACCTCACATGGTTGCAAGCAGAGGAGCTCCAACCCACAGGGAAAGGTCTGATTGCTCTGATATCAATTGATATGGCCATGTATTGCTGAATGTGCTTGAGTGAATATTTACTTAATAGAAGCCTATAAATAGAAAAACTTAAAATGATATCTGATGTTCCTAGCTGTCTGTTTACTTTTATTTATTTCTATCTACCCTTTATAGTTGTTCCACACATCCACTTCTAAGTCGTTGCTATCTACCCTTTATATCGATTCCAGTTCTCTGCCAACTTTTTGATTTATTTCTATTTTACCTGTACAGCTGTTCCAGCTGTCTACTTTATTTCTAGCTACCTATACATCCGTTTAATTTACTTGTACTTTATTTCTATCTAGTATCAGCCTACTTGCTTATAGACTATAAATAACTTTTGAACTACTTGGTATATCCTCATCAGAAGGGCAAAAAAGGATTTTATAGTGAAGTCAACGTGATTTATTGTTGTCTGTTAGACTAGATCTGAGGAGTTTAGGGAAAATTATCCATGGCATCATAATAGATGCCAGAATCTAAACTTAGTATTCAAAAGGATTATTGTCATGCTTTAGTACTACCATGAAACAGAAGACATGGGAATGAATTCTGGGAGAAAAGTTATTCAACAAAGAAAATCAAGGAGATATACAGTTGTCAAGCATACACGTGGCAGGTATGACAAAGCTGATAAGTTATAATTAGGTGACATGAACAATACAAAGAAAAAGGATTTAAATGACATGTCAAATACAAGAAAATGCAAATATTTGTATTTATCTTCGGTTGTACATGATTAAGATAAAGCATGGCATGTAGATAACCAATGGGCAATAATCTGCAACTGCAAAGTAGTAGGTGCATGACCACCCCTAGGTGGTGACATTTTTGGCTGACTAAATGTTGTCATTCATGGGCCAAGCAGATTGTGGTAGTCTTTCTATTCCCAGTTGGATTTGTACTAGTGCACCTTTGATGATGCTCTCTTCTCGGGTTCTTGTCTTTCTCATAGAGACCCATGAAGCCCTGAATGAACTCTTCCACCAATCACTAGTTATCATCAGCCGTTATGCTTGAGATGTAAGCCTTGCACTTCTAGTTGTTCTTTATGAATCTGGTGGTAAGGCTTGCCTGATTTTCCCTTGCCTCTGGTCAAAGGTTTTGTATATAACCTTAAATGAGCATTCCAAATTCATGTGGCTTCCAAGTCTGGAGGGGTTTTCCCCTTCTTTAGGATATCTTGTTGTTTGCTACTTCCTGGCAATTTTGTTAATTGTTTTCCATATTGATGGTTGATGGTGAGTTGTATCTTGGCTCTGATTAAATTTTTTTCATGCTACTCTTCTTTGGATGAACTGATTCTTGTTAGTGATTTCAATGATTGTATGATGACACACCATATGCTTATATGTGAACTTATGAGTATGAAATTTGTCTTTTTGGTTTAGGTTTAGAGGATTTTGGGCTGCAGAAGTCTTCCATGAATGGGGGGAATTCTGCTATGATGCACAATAGGTGCCTTCTCCAGTTTACTGAATCCCATGATCTTTGTTTGCTCCTTCTATTCATAACATGTAAGAATTTGTCTGTTTGTGTATGTGTTACATGGTTATGTCAAATATTCCGAGCCAAATTTTTTTTACTTTTTCAAATTGCAGATTACAAACAGTGTACCCGTTAAGGTTAGAGGAGAAAACCAAAATGTGCAAGAAAGCAACTCTAACCAGAATGGCGCCGATGATGGCGAGCATTGGTCAGAGGATCTTCTATTCTAATTGCAGGAAAGAACTCAACGTCAAGTATGTGCTACCCAATCCAATGCGGAGTGAGGGGCGACCATATGACGGAGTGAATTACACAAGCAATGCTAGAAAGAAATGCTGAAAGATGAAACTACTCGACACCCAGAATGTGCTTGCTGACTCAAGATGGGAAAGTAGCTACCATAGGGCGGAGATCTATCTATTACAAACTTCAAATGAAATTGAGCATTACAAATTCAAATTAACAAGCTGAAGAATGACTGCCAGTACTACTGGTCAGTTTACAATTTCATATCATACGCCTGTCAAGATGTTAGAGTTGGAAATATGAATCATTACAATACGATAATATCTCTCTTGGCTGAGTTCAAGAAGCCACATCAAATCATTACAAGGATTGTAATTAACATTCTGTTTTTTTCTGTTTTCCTCAAATCTGTATTTTGTAATTGAAACCAGCAGCCTATGAATTGATTCAAATGCTCATATCTCCCTTATAACTCACTCAAATTGCCCAAACTAAGATGCATAAGACTAATATGATGATGGCGCCCAACCCAGCAACTTAACCCAGACTCAATATGCAACGAATGTTTAATGCACGAATCCCAAGAAGGCTGAAAAGGTACGGCCTTGCTGAGAAAGGCGATTTCACTTTTAAAAATAATGCAAGCACTAGAAAATCTATAAACTGGAGAATATGATTACCCTTGACAAACAAAGAGAATGAGACGATACCCAGAAGGACTATTTTTGTATTTTTCAAGATATGAATAAAACATGCAATCTGCTGTATTAAATGATGCTAAAATGCTGAAACACTAAAATGCCCAAAACAGATTTAACAATGCAAGAAGCTAAACACAATGCTCAAACTAAATGCACTCACAGTACAATGATTCACCACTAGATGTTGTCTTCCAAACACGAAGTGATGCCCAAGCTAGGAGGCCTTCATTCCTCGAAGCAGTCCCAGAGCCAATCCGGCAGCATAACAGTATAGTCGTCCAAAGATCCCCAAATGATGCTCAAGACTCCTTTTTATAAATCTTCAGTTGACTTCTCAAAACCCTAAAATCCACTTTTAGGTCAGAAACCCTAATCTCCTCAAGATGGCGTACTTCTCCTTTATGGCTTAAGATTTGATATTTTAAATAAATATCATGCTTTGATAATTTCGCCCTTCATATCCTTGCTTTGACTTTGCAATAATTAAAATATTCTTTTAATGAGGGCGCCACCCTCAAAGACCCCTTTTTAAAACATCTTTAAGTCATTAATCTAGGCCCATGGTCAACGTTAAAATATAATATTTAAACGTGACTTTTTAATTAAATGACTTAGCTTATCCCTCCGGAGGTGCCCTGAAGCCAATACTGAGCCAAACATCTGACCAAACTGAAGCAGGAAGTCAACCGAGCCGAACTCATCTGGAAAGCTGCCAAAAATAGAATTTACTAAAAATAGTAAATTCCAAAAAGTGCTCTGAATGCCGAGATGAACATACCACTGCGAAGCCCTCTGAAAACCCAGAAGGAATCCGCCATTGAATCCACCATCTCTGAGCAATGACCTCCTCAAAAATAGGAAACCCTAATTTTACCTTCCGACTAGCCTTCGGGTTTCCAGAAAAAAGGCCAACGGTCACATGAACGATCAGGTTTGAGAAGGGGACATTACATTATGAGTCTATTATGAGGCTGCCAGCTTATTTATAGCGGCATAGTGCTATGCAATGTCATGGTTTATGCATCACTGATAATAGGAAGAAAGTTGTTGACAGCAGATGCCGAATTAACAATATGATCATAGATATTGGGCATCAAGGATTTGGATGCTAAATACAGACGAGTGTTTTAGAGGCTGGAGGTTGGAGTTGATACCTAGAATGAAAGAAGAGGCTGTCCCCCCAAAATAAAGGTAGCTAGAAATGAAGTATTTGACAGCAAACAATAAATTGGCAATTTGACATCAAGATATTTGGGTACCAAATACAGGATAAGTGTATTAGAGGCTGCAGGTCAGAGCCGATACCCAAAATAAAAGAAAAGCCTGTCCCCCAAAAAAACTCAAAAAGTACAGAAAATTGACTGCAGAAACTTTGAAATAAATGAAATTTATCTCTAGTTTGAAATTTGAAAATATGCAGAAAGTTTCAGATATGAGAAGGCCTGATCGCTATTCTCTGATATCAATTGATATGTCCATGTATTGCTGAATGTGTTTTTTTGAATATTTTCATAGTAGAAGCCTATAAAAAAAACTTAAATGATATTTGTTGTTCCTAGCTGTCTGTCTGCTTTTATTTATTTCTATCTACCCTTTATAGTTGTTCCACCCATCCACTTTTAAGTCATTGCTATCTACCCATACAGCAGTTCCAGTTCTCTGCCAACTTTTTGATATATTTCTATTTTACCTGTACAGCTGTTCCAGCTGTCAACTACTTTATTTCTAGGTACCTATACATCTGTTTAATTTACTTGTGCTTTATTTCTATCTAGTATCAGCCTACTTGCTTATAGACTATAAATAACTTTTGAACTACTTGGTATGCCCTCATCAGAAGGGCAAAAAAGGATTTGAACTACGTGGTACTCCCCTCTGCCCAACAAACAACTCAAAACACTAAAATAATCTTGCAGACAAAACGTTGCTTCAATTCGTCATTCAACAAAACTAAGAATGCAACACCATAACTTGGTTAAAATAAATAAATTCACACAACATATACTGATTTCTGCAATAAAAAGTTTACAAGCAAATTGCAAATCAAGGCCATTCACATTCCTTCTCTCCTTGCAATCTCTCACTCACTGCTCATTCGTTCTTCCTCTATATCTGGTGCCCCTTACTTGCACATTCCCCCTTCACTTTTCGGTCCTCTGTCTCTTCATATGGTATTCCATTCAATGCCTTCTCTCTACTTTAGCTGCACACTCCTATTTGCAATTTATATCTGCCTCCATGTCTTTTCACACGGGCTCCCTTCACACCAAAACACATTGAGTCTTTTCCAGCGCCTCTCTATACTAGGTGCAGCCTATCTCCTGTAGTCTGCACTCATTTTTTGATTGGTTTGAATGTATTCGATAGGCTTATCTATCCTGCAGTCCTGGATTCAACATGTCATGCCTTCAATGGCTTCTTTGACCTGCGCAAGTCCAAATCCACAGTTACCCTTGTCTTTACTTTGCAGACCAGCGCGCCCTCTCTTCTTCTAATCTAGCATCTTCATTCTCTTGCTACACAGCCTTACCTTTTCTCTTGCTACGCAGCCTTACCTTTACTTCCCCCCTTCGCAACCTCTCTTTTCCCACTTTCTCACGGGTTCTCTCTTATATCTGTATCATTGTGGGCTTCCTTCTTTTTGTTTTCTTCTGTTAATGCATTGGCCTCTGCTTCAATGTGCAACTCTTTGTTTTTATGCGTCCCTTTATCTCCTCGCTGACCCTTATTCTCTTTTTGCGTTCTTAGCTTCTCTCTATCTTTGCAAATCATATCACCGTCTTCAAAACTTCTGCGTGCCTCCTTCCACTTTCCATGTTTGCTAGTCGTTTTTCTGAAGATGAAAAGGCTCCCCGCTAAAAGACCAATAATATGGTATTATTTGCATATTGAAAATAATATGCTTCAGGCTGTGACATAAGAAGAAAAGTTTTGGCTATACATCAGCCAGTTACATTTGCTTAAACATTTTCTATCCTCGCATCTTATGAGACAATGTTTCTTCGAAATGTATCTGTTTCATCTTCGTCTCATTAAAGTGTCAAAATGAGGTTAAAGAATTTCAGAGGTTTAGGCATTGATTGGAGCGAGAAAACAAACAGGAACAAAACCAAAATTGAAAACAAACCAAACAGTGTTTTTGGTTGGTGCTGATTGCCTGTCCGCCTGCGTGCTCCTGCACCATGAAGTCAACTCGATGTATTGTTGTCCTTTAGACTAGATCTGAGGAGTTAAGGGCAAATTATCCATGTTCTCATAATAGATGCCAGAATCTAAACTTAGTATTCAAAAGGATTATGCCATACTTTAGTGCTACCATGCAACAGAAGACAAGGGAAGGAATGCTGGGAGGAAAGTTATTCAGCAAAGAAAATCAAGAAGATATACAGTTTTCAAGCATGCACATGGCAGGTATGGCAATGCTGATAGATATAATTAGGGGACATGAATAATACAAAGAATAGGAATTGAAATGACATGTCAAATACAAGAAATACAAATGTTTTTATTTATCTTTAATTGTACAAGATTAAGATAAAGCAAGGCATGTAGATTTAGGAAAGAGAACACATGTCTTGAAATCAAGATTTGACAAAGAAGGTAGCACTCTAATGCGAGAGTTGATATAGAAACTCTATTATTATTAGCGTTTCCTTTTAGTGGTCCTGATTAGCATTTGTAATTTTATGTACTTTTTAGTCCCATTGGCTTACTTCGGACATTTGTGGACATCAATATAATTTTTTTTCTCTCTTAACCAACCAGTTACGCTTTATCCATTGTATTTGCACAAGACCCCCACTTTCCTCTTGAAGATATGCTATGATTGTCTTTTGTTTTTTTGCCAATTTTCAATGTTTATGCTGCATTGGTTACTAATATCTACAGAAGAAGCTGCTTGATTGTGTCTGTATCCTATGATTGTCTATTGGTTAGTAATGTCTACAGAAGAAGCTGCTTGATTGTGTCTGCCTGCTCTCTTATCAAGTTTCTGTTGTATTTTTCATTTGATATGTGACATATTGTTTTATTTGTTATTCAGTGAGACAAAAATGTGGAGTTCTATTTTGCTTAGTTGTTTTTTCAAAGATAATTGTAAGTAGTATATCTTTACTTTTGTTGTAGTTGGCTGTAGTCGGCCTTGGCCGTAGTTGGCCTTGGTCATAGTCGGCCAATTGCTAATAAAACTATAGTTAGTAAGAATAATACATGTCATGTACTCTCGGGTAATCAAGTCTCGATTAATGATAACTGTTGTTATGAAATGTCGTGTCAGTTGGTTATCTAACTACCGCCGAACATTATATGTAGTCAGTTGCTGTAGTCGGGAAAGGGGAATGTGTAAATGGTTATAGTTGATAGCACTGTTGAATACTCCTGTGATTGTACATGATGATATCATTGATAATGAATAAAGCATCTGAAGTTCAAACATGATATGATTCTGTTCTATTATTCTGTTCCATGTTCTACATATGCTTAGTTTGCTCAGTAGTGCGTAGCACTTGAATTACATTCCATAGGGCATACATTTGGCGCGGTTGCCTGAGCGGACTAGGGAATCACTCGTCATGGCAGCGTAATGGGTCAACCGGCGGAAGAGCCTGTAAATGCTAATTAGAAACGGGAAGACCTATTGATTGAAAATCTTGTCAATTTGTGGAAGATATCTTTACGAGATCACGTACGTAGGGAATCCCACATACGGGATATCCCTGAGGAAGTTATCTGGGATAGGTTGGAAGTGAACGACGAGGTGAATCACCTCCTGAATCGTATGCCCAGATTGCTGGCCCGTCATTTCATTATTCTGCAAGACTTGCGAGAAGAAGAGGATTGGGAACGCCGAAGGCAGCAAATACTACAGCGCTACAAAGAGATAACCAAACGAGAAGAAGAGGAACGAGACACTAGCCGGAGACGTACATCTGGTAGTCAACAATGATCGCTTGAACAAATTTTAAATGCTCGTACGGCCGAACAAAGACAAGAATCGAGTACCTGACGGGCACGAGACTCAGGAAGAAAAGGTTTGGCGATCACTTAGGTTGCAAGAACAAGAAAACTGCTGAAGAAGACTGAAGCAAGTCGGTAAGGAATTGGATGAGGATTTAAATGAAATAAATCAGAGTATTAAAAGAACATATGAAAATCTGACAAGAATAGACACATCCATTGAAAGAGCACATCAAAGTTTGGTGGAAGGAAGGGACGAAGGACCCTTCGGTACTCCGTACGTAGGAAGATATGATCCTTATGAGAACGAAGATGAATTGAGTAGTAGCATCAGACGTTTTCAGGAGTTGTCCTTATCGAACGACGACGAACGATTGACCGGTGGAAGATCTGAGCCCAATACCCCAAGGCGGAGAGAGTACCGAAGGGAACCCTAGGAGACTCAAGGTGTTGAGGACGCTGAAGGAAGACGTGGGAGTGACTTGTACGTGGCCGAGAGTGCAAGTGACGCACCAGAACGTTGCGGGGAAACCAGTCTAATCGGGTCCAATACACGAGGACAACGGGGAAAGATGGCTACTCTGGAGTGGCAAAAGCTGCCGAAGTTTATGGGGAATGGGTCAGAAGATCCAGTACGACACTGTAAGACATGCGAAACTATCTGGATAGCCAACAGATAGGATGATCCGAACCAGTGGCTGAAAGCATTTCCAGCGACACTTAGAGATAGTGCCATTGATTGCTACTCTGAATTAGATCAAGCACACAAAGCTACATGGAGATTATTGAAGAAAGCATTTCAAGAGGAGTTCAAACTTCTGTGGGATGATAGCGAGATTGTTGCGGAGATATACAATGCCAAGCAAGGAAAGTACGAGAGTGTGCGGACCTACAACCTGTTGATGTGATTTTCGTGACCGCACCAACGCAGAATAAAGTCGCCAATGGCTACCCTATTCTCTCTTGATCAAAGTATCCAACACGCTAAGATTGCGAGAGAGTTCGTGCGTTCAACTCCAAGGTTCTTTCAGTGCGAATAGGCTCAATTGGCTCGACGTGATTTGCTGGTATTTCAAGGGGACGGTAGCGGAGAAAGGAATTCAAATACTCGAAAGATTTGTCTATGAAGCGCGAGTTACCTATTCTAACCAGAAAGTACTGAATTGAAATGGTGGTTGCAGGATTTAGAGAGTCTAATTCTATTCTAAGTGCGGGATATGGAGCTCAACTTCAGCAAACTTCAACCAAACTTCACTTTGCCTCGCCTCAAATAGCTTCCACGGAGTCGGTGCAATCTTCAGAGGAGTAGCTCAAGGTGTTCATATCATAACTTAGCATGAAAATACCATCACAACGACGCATATAGACATACAAATCATGATCGAAGTTAAGTACATGATATTCCAGTTGACCACGCAAGGCGCATTCACCATCAGCAAATACACTAGTGGTATGGATAGACGAAGTTGCTTAGATCAGACACCACATTCCACAGCTAACATCTACTTGCATGGAATGAAAATTATACTACTTTGAACTATTTTACACTACCATTTGAATCGGAAGGATGAAGAAACCTTGCTAGCTACTCACAACAAAGACAAAATTCACCATCAATGAAAAATTCTTGTATTGAGAGAGTGTTCACAACAATTTCTTACAAAGTTTTCAAGGGAAAACTTTTCCTCTTCTTCAAATTACACTATCAATCTATACTAAGCTACTTCTAAGTTGTCCCTCTATTCTCTACTGTCTAACTTCTACCTCTATGTCTAATGAGATACAAATGAGGGGGACTCCCCCTTTATATAGCTGGCCAAGTCCAACGGACGGCTCAAATTACAATCGGCTGGATGGCCCAGATTGTGCCACCTCAGCCCTAAACAAGATTCGCCCTAAAAACTTCCATAATGGAGAGTGGGGCAATAAATGAGCAATTAATGGCCACCATCTTCTAGAAGATTCCCGTTTGTAGACGCGTTCACACTGTTCTCGATCTTCTCCTTGATGTTGTTCTTCAACTTCTTCTCTGTTACTTGAGTTATACTAAGTCTCAACACTTAGCCATTTTTCGCCACTTTTCTTCCTTCAAGGTTGAAATGTAATCGTGGAGTACTTGCTTCATCTTCCTAAGTCATCACCGCTTGGTCTCGACGTTCCTCCTGCAAAACAAGCAAGGAGAAGGGTATCAAAACACTTCATAATATAAATTCACTTTACTTACCTGATTTTCACACTCTAACTTCCAAGCGTTCATCGCCTCCACTAGCCAACTTCTGCCTTCTTCATGATTCTTCATGCCTTAGCCAAATTTTGAACCCATCTTCCTCAAGGGCGTATCATCTTTGAGAAATTCATTTCATTAGCTGGGTTATTGACGATTTTATTCATCTCTGGCTCAAGAAGATTGTCTTCACGAAGAATTTGAGCAAATTCACCTAGGCAGTTCCTTTCAAATTCATCGTCTGGAGGATTTCACCTTGAAAACACATTTTCTTCACATTTGCCTTATAAAATTTTAAAATTTCCCTTAGGAAAATTCATCAACCTGGTGCCCATTTGAAATCTTTATCACAAAATCCTTGACACGCTGTGGAAGACCTTAAAATCCATTCCTCATCGATAATCTTTAATACCCAGAAGAAAGATTCCTTCAGAACGCGTCGAACTCATGGGTGCACGACGAACGGGTTTGTTTAATTTTCTTGAATTTTGAACCTTCGAAAAATAACTTTCAACAATTTATTTCATTTCTTCATCCCCTCTGAGAATTTTGTTGCTCTGACTTGAAATTTTTTGATGACCCTGTGCAGCAGGCATCATCTGACTTCTTCACTGGCAAATTCATCCATGCCTCTGAAAAGTTTTATCATCCTCCAAGCCCAGGGGTATTTTCTTAAGGAAGAAAATTTTATGCCTTAGAAAAATTTTGAATCACTTTGCATTTTGAATTTTGCCTTAGAAATTTTATTCAACTTCCTTCATCTTGCCTATGAGGAATTTTTTATCAACTCACGTAGAGAAATTTCTCTTAGCATGCTTTGTCACCTTGGGCGCATTTTGCCATGGCTGCAGGATGAAGTTCCAGACTTAATTAATTTTTCCTTGTTTTCGCCAGCTTCTTTGTGCCCTGCTATTTATAGTAAGTCTCTCGATTTTTGCATCTCTGAAGCTCAGAACGATTTGAAATTTCAAACACTGCATCCTCACAACCTTGTTACCCTGTTGACACTGCTATTTTTAGTTGGCCTGCTATTTTTAGCCCATTTCTAAAGGTGATTTGCTATAAATAGTAAATGCTTGTTTCTGATAGCTCCACTGCTCCGATTCACTTGAAATTTGAATGACGCGCTCCTCACCACGTGACCTGCCTGCTGGCATCGGTGCATGCAACTGATTTGCTATTTTTAGCCTATTTCCAAAATGACTTACTATAAATAGTAAGTGCTCCGTTTGTCTTCAAATTTCACTAGCAGATAGCCTGAGAGATGCTGATCGCGGTGGTATACATCGGTTTTCAAAAATTCTGACTTTTTACGCCTCTTTTTGGGTCCCGAAGCTAGAAACCCTAATTGGTCTTGCATGCATATCAAATGACCTCCGTTTTTCTTCGTTTTTGCTGCATTGCGATCAGCTCGTGATTCTGAAGTGTTGGGAAGCAGCTGCCGAGATGCACCTGCTAAAAATAGTAAGTTCCTTACTGAGTGACCATCTCTATTTGCATGTCACATCACTGCGTAGCTCTCGAAAAACCCATAAGGAATCATCCGACATGCAAAGAAAACCCTGACATGCAAAGAAAAACCTGACATGCAAACCCTAAAAATAGCCTCGGAAGGCTGAACTCTGAAAGTTGTCGTCTCACTCTACATGTTATACTGTTGCGAAGGTCTCGAAAAACCCAGAAGGAATATCCAAACATGCAAAGAAAAACTCTTCATCTAAGCCCTGAAATTTGCTTTGGAAGCTGAACTGCTAAAAATAGTAAGTTGTCTGTTTTCGCTCAAATTTTGCATACGAGTAACTTGATGTATTCTGAATGTGGTATGACTGTCGGGATCTAAAAAATGCTGAAGGATTGCCCAGAATTACACACTTGCTAAAAATAGTAAGTTGTTAGAATCTGATGAAAATTTGCTGAGAGCCTGCTAGAAGCATACTGACAGCAATGCCAAGGTTAGATTTCAATTTGATTACTTCATTTGATTTTAAATCGGCTGGAGAGTTCAAAACCCTAATTCTCAGACTTGGCCAAAACTTCGATTCAAGCTCAATGACAGGCACAATCCCGGAAAGACAGACAGTAGAAAAGAGAGACAACGACAAAACAAACAAAAAGCAAAGCCAAAATTAGGGGGTCCCCATTTGCAATGGGGCGATGTGTGAAAAAGGTCACAACACAACCAAAGACTCAAAGATTTGTTGGGGAAATTGGAGGCACAACCGGCTGACGGGTTGAAGAAAAGATGGTTCATCGAGGGCTTGCTTCCGTCATTAAGAAGAAAATGAAAGTCGTACCTCCTTAGTTGTACGCCGAAGCATACAATCGGGCAACAAACATAGAAAGTGAAAATAAAACATCCTCCCGAGGGAAAAAGAAGATAGACGACGAGGAGAGTACAGACGACAGCGACGGTGAATCTAAGACTGTACAAGCACTCAGGAAAGATATGATGAGAATGATGAAAGAATTGAAGGCCGACAAGGAGAGTACGAGAGAAGCCAGAGAACTGTGGTGTACGGACTGCAATGCGGAAGGTCACACAAAAGGCGAACTGTCCCAAGAACTTATTCTGTGATATCTGCCAAGTGATGGGACTTTCCGTCAAGGAATGCCCATACAACTTAAAAGCCAAAAGTGCACAAGTACTCTTCACTCATGGAGAGCCGTCAACACCGCCGAACACACCACCAAAGCCCCAATACAATAGCAAAGCCCCAATACAATAGCAATGCATCCCCTGGAGGTTACTGAAGCAACAAAAGTCTGAGAAACATGATACAGTACGATTCAAAAGGAAGGCCCATGATCCAATGCAGGAAGTGCAACGAATGGGGCCACTTTGCCAGGGACTGCCAGAACGATCAAGGTTCGGGAGGGAGATTATGTAAGTGGTGTGGACCAGGCGATCATGAAGATAATGAATGCCCTAAGCAAAAGGGTATGCTGGAAGTAGAAGAACAAGAGGTACTGGCGATCACCAGAGCACAAGCAAAAAAGGCCATGTACCCAGATCCACGTACAAAGAAACAAAGGATGGAGGAAGCAAAAACTGAAGTGGAATTGGCGATGGCGAAGGAAAACAAAGTACCTCTAGAGAACCCAGGAACCTCTTGGCGGTCGGAGGCGGAACCCAACATCATACGGTAGGTACTGCAGACTACCATACCGATCAAAGTAACTGACCTTCTCCAGACTATGCCGCAATTGGGACTGGCGATCACAAACGTTGTCGGGGATGGCAAGCAATCGCAATTGGAGGAATGAAGGCAAGAATTGGTACCAGAACCGCCACCGTACGGTGAACAAACAATCGACCCAGTATTGCTCATGGCGAACATCGGGAAGATGCCAACGGTCGTGCATATGGAGATTAGAGGAAATATCTTGACAAATCCTATTGTCGACGAAGGATCGGGAGTCAACGTACTGCCCAAAGACACATGGAAGAGTCTCGGGAAGCCTACACTATGGCCGCCGACATTCCAACTGGTGGGCGCTGATCAACATGGTATCAAGCCGTTGGGAACACTGATGGCACAAAAGGTGACGATTGGGACACAACAGTTTTTGCTAAATTTTGTCATCATCCCATTACATATGAAAGCGTATAATGCACTACTTGGGAGAGGATGGTTGATAGCGGCGAAGGCAAATCATAATTGGAAGAGGAACACACTCTCGATCGAGAACAACTGGCAGAAGTACGTCATCGACTTGAAGAACCAGGCCGTGAGCGAAGAATTGGCTTCCTCCGGATCTGAATCGGATGGAGGTGAGTCGGATGTGGACGAAGGAAGGAAAGCTATGGAACCGAACACTGAAGGCGTACTTGAACTTGAGAGTTGTTCGGAGGATGAGACAAGCTCGCTAAATGGCTTATTTCATTGGCAGATGGAAGACTATGAAGTGTTCCACCGAGAGTGTAACATGATACAAATCGGGGAAATCAAGGAAGAGAAACAGGGAAGGCCCAGCCAAGCACTTCCGGCCGAGTATGGAGAGTACAAAGAAAGAGTATCAAAATTGGACAATACGCTAGTCCACAAGTTTGAGCAGGTACGAGATGAAAAAATTGTGTTGGAGTTAAAAAATGAAAAGTATGGAAAAATAAAAAAAATAAAAAAAAGTGATAAAATATTCGATGTTTAAACAGAGGAACGAAAGTTCCTTATATAGATTTACAAGAGATGATGTTTCTAAAAGAAACGATCGTAGACTGAAGACAAATTTAGAAACTATCTAAACTAACTAAAGACGACTAAGATGACCATTAATATTACATTATTTTTAATACCCTCCCTTAATGGTCATCGTTCTAACTACCCACAGAAACAAAGAACGTTCTACCACAAAAGACAAGAGCTTGCCACTGACTCTGCCACTAACTCTCTCAGAAACTGTAGAACTTCTGAAAATAACCAGAACTGATCACAAAACGTCCAACTTGATGTTGGGTAACAAAGTTGTCCCTCCCTGTAGCCAGAGACTCCAAAAAAACAACTACCACAATTTTGAGGAAAAATCGGCAAACCCTCCAAACTTTTGCAGATGAGCACGACTCTCCAGAACAGACTGCAAGAAACCACAATTTTTGATGACAAAATTACAAAACCCTAAAGCTGAAGTTTACAAAGCATCGTTTTTTCGGAGAAAACGGCAAAAACCCATAAAGGAATCCCACACAAGTCTGCGAATTATAGAATCCAGTACAAAATCTGAGACACAGAGCAACATACAAAACATCGTTTTTAAGGAAAAACGGTAAAACCCTTTAGAGAGATTAGAGAGCCCTCCTGTACAACAGAAACCCAGATTAGGGTAAATAGGAACTGACCCTTAATTTTTCAGGAAAAAAATATAAACCCTCCCATGATTTTTTCAGACAAAAAATCAGAAAAACCCACAATAATTTTTTAAAGGACAAAATTATAAACCCACCCATGATTTTTTAGCAAAAAATAGAAAACGACAAATAATTTTTTAAGGTCAAAATTGTAAAACCCGAAATAATTTTTTCAAGGACAAAATTATAAACCCACCATATAATTTTTTTAAAGGGCTAAAAATTATTAAACCCCAAAATAATTTTTAGGGACAAAAATTATTTAAAAAACCCAAAAATCTACTAGAAGAAAATCCGTCACAAAGCAGAAATACCCACAATCATAGACGATTTCCAGGAAAGAAATAATCACATATGATGAATGAAGGCAAACTCACGCGGCCCAGAAAACGCAAGCAGAATGGAGGATAAAAATGGCGCCCAGAACAACAATTTAAAAAAAAAATGGTGTGCCAAAAAGAGATGCCCAAAACCACGTTTTGAATCACGCGCCTAGACAGTAGAAGAAAATCATGCTCAGGAGACAGAAATTAACAGAGAAACTCCAGATCGCGATTTTCACAGTTGCCCACAAATGCACGGAAATCTTGACGGACCAGAGCATTCTAAAAAACGCGTCGACCAGAGGGTCAAAACAAAATGCGACAGACAAGGAGAAATCGCGTGCCCTCTAGAAGCAAAAGTCGCACCAGAAACAAACGAATCAGAGGTCGTGCCCAGATGAAGCTGAAAAAAAACGCAAACTACAGAACACCAAGCGGCCAAAAGACAACAGGAAAGTGATGAAGAACCTAGTCGTGCGGCCACAAACTAGAAGAAAAACACGGCTTTCATAGTCGCGCGCCCAGAAAAACGAAATCTTCTGCAACACACCCGCGATTTCTCCTTTAGAAACCCTAAAAAAATCTCATGAAAAATGGCTTTAAAAAATTTGAAAATTTCTGGAAATAAATTCCAAGAAGAGGCTACAAATTTTTTATTAAAAAATTCGCCAAATTTTATGAAACCCCGTCGACCCACTCTGATACCATGATAAAATATTTGATGTTTAAACAGAGGAACAAAAGTTCCTTATATAGATTTACAAGAGACGATGTTTTTAAAAGAAACGATCGTAGATTGAAGACAAATTTAGAAATTATCTAAACTAACTAAAGACGACTAAGATGACCATTAATACTACATTATTTTTTATAAAAAGAAAAGAGATGAAGAGAGAGGATATGAGAGAGAAAATAAACAAAATTTGGAAAAATTAAAGATAGACGAGAAAAAAACTAAAAGTCATCAAAAATTAGAGAGTAAGAGAATAAATGAAGAAAAACAAGGCAAATGGAGGAGAGAGGAGAGAGAAGATGAGAATAATATGGAGAGGGAATTAAAAGAAATTGAAGAGGGAAAAGATACAAAAAGGCGAAAATAAAAGAATTAAAAAGACAAACGTATTATATGGAGTTGAAAAAAATAAAAGAAGTCGAGAAATGGAAAAATTAAAGCTGACTAACAGAAGAAATATTAAAATAAAGGGAATTAAAATAAAAATTATGGCCATTGGCAAAATTGGGTGGCTAAGAGAAAAAGTGATCAAGTTAAATAGAGTTTGGCGAAATACGAAGGTAAGCACTTCCAGCGTACGACCTTGTAGAGGCGAGTTAACTTGGGCGAAGGTCAAAACAGGGCAAAACAAAGGTCCATACGACATCAAAATCAAAAGGAGGGATGCACGACAGCAGGCACAGTTAAGCACAGGGAAGGAACACGGGAGAAAAGCTCTAAACGTACGACATCCTCAGACTCTCTTTATCATACGACATTCCTAGAGGTTTCAAGTCGTACGGTATTAAAAGTGCTTTGAAGTCGTACGACATCCTTACATCGTACGACGTCTAGAAGAGATTTTAATCGTATGGCATTTACAGGAGAACTCCGTCGTACGACATTCACAGAGTCTGCAAATTGTAAGAACTTTACCAGTTATCCAAGTCGTATAGCACCCGGAGGTAATTGAAATTGTATAGCATTAGTTGGCAATTTTCAGTCACGGAGTACGACATCAAGTATTGCCTGGACCAGTCGTACAGAATTGTAGTCCTGAGGTCGTACGGGATTTGATCCTCGCCAGTGATAGTAAGCGGCACTTACCAACTCTCCAAATCGTACGGCGTACAGAGGCTTTCTTGATCGTACGACATTTCAGGTATATTCAAATCATACGGCATTCCAAGTACATTCAATTCGTACGACCTTCACAGTTAGAGGTCTCCCAGGTCATACGACATCCACTGCTAGGGTTCAACGTACGACATGTTCTACGTTTGTATTTGTACGGAAATTGGACTATCGTACCATCCATTGCCGCACCAAGCATCGGCTGGGAGAAAGTAAAGTCTAAGAAAAACAATGCAAAGTCTGTATTTTTCGGCTTCGTCAGCACTGTTCGGAACCTGTGGAAAAATCATGAAAATGAGGTGCACGATGCAGTTTCGAGTGGTTTTAGAAGTGTTAAAATGAGGTGCGCAATGTTGCCTGTTGGTGTACGTTTTATCATCCACCGAACACACAGAATAAAATGTCCAAAGACACTCTATCCTCTCTTGAAAAACCACCACGTATGCTAAGATTGCGAGAAGATCATATGGCGATTCCAAGGTTTCTTTTGACAGGTTTTGACGTGTGGATAAGCTCAATGGGCGTTGTGATTTGCTGGTAATAAACAAGGGGACTTATGTTGAAGGAAATTTCACAAGTTTGGGACTTAGGCGGATTTATCATTAAAGGCTTCTTCAATTAGGACTTCAATTTGGAGCTCAAAAAAAAAGCAAAAGGATAAGGGTTCAGGGGATTCTATTCTATGCTTAAGAATTTAAGAGACAGTACAGATCTGGTGAAAGGAATAACCGCATTTTGTTTCGCCTCCTGTTGGATAGCTTATGCAAGGTGGGTGCAATCTTCAAGGGTTGTGATAATGATTTTCAAGCCTCGAATGAGATTGAAGTTAAGCTTCCACAATTATAAGCTTAGGCTAACTTTGTGCATCAAATGCAAATCATCCATTCGAAGAAAGTATGAGCAATACTTAACCATTGAATCTAAACGATCAATCTCTCATTCATTTAACCAATATTCAAAAGAAAATTCTTCTTAACTTAATTCTAACTTTAATCTATGGCGGAAGAAGATATGCAACCTCGCTTACTACTTGACAATAAAAGTTATTCAAAGCAAATCATGCATAAGAGCTTTTATTATCGGAAATAGTCTCAATGCAACAATTTCCTGTCTCCACACTTTACAAATGAGGGGCGAGCTCAATTTATAGGCTCCCCAATTACAATTCAATGGCCAAGATTGATTTCGGATCAACGACCGAGATTACAAAATAAAACCCTAATTAGGGTTTGTCACTTTCGACCAATGAGAAAATTTCATTTGAGGACACTTGTCCTTTTTGCTAAATATAAACCAACAATAAAATAGAAAGTTGTTGTATGTTGATTCGGAACAATTTGATTGGTTGGAAGATGACGAGGCGCCACCTTAGCGTGCCGTATGCCTTCCTTGGTTGCTTCGTTTTTCTTCCACGTGCTTGCCTTAGAATATTTTCCTTGCCGATGACTCTGTCCTTTGTGCTTGTTCCTTCCTAGCTTTGATCTTGGATTCCTTTTGAGACTTTGATTTCTTCTTCTCACCTGTACTGGAATCTTTGAAGTCTGGAAGTCTCCCCTTGGAGCCGGTGCTTGGACTTGAAGTTGGTTGCTTTGAAATTCCTCCTGCTTGAATTGGGTTGATGTTATTCCTTTGGATTTCCTCTCTGAATTCTCCAATTTGTGTCGAGAAATTGTCTAAGTAAGAAAATTTGTTTGGAACACCCTTCGTGTCACCATCTGATTTTGATTGGAGGCTTGTTTTTAATTCTTTAGGAGATGAAATCCATCAAGAAGATGCCTTGATTGCTTCAACAGGTCTGGGATTGTAGATGAAACCCCCCCAAGATGTTTGAATATTCTTTTAAGTGCTTTGAATTTGGAGAAGAATGCCTTTGTGCTTTCGCCACAATGGAGGAAATTGGAATTTTCTCTGTGAAGTATTTCCCATACTTAGCCAAATTTTGGCTAGTCAAGTTCATTTTGTAACACCTTCGCGCAGACTATTCAACATTTAGCCAAGATTTTGGCCATCTCGATGCTCGAATGAACTTTGCTTGTGGAGTTGCCTTCAATTCTGAATTCGGCTATGTAGGACAAATTCCATCCTTGGACAAGGATTTTATCCACTTCCTCTTTACTTTTCCTCTTTATTCCTCTGTTTTCTTTCCAACACTTAGTCAATTTTCTGAATTTTTCTCCCCAAGGTGTCAACACTTAGCCAATTTTCTGAAGTTTAGCCAATTTTCTCATCCTCTCCTTTGGCAAACTTTACTTGTGTCTTGACATGTTCATTTGCCGCAACCTCAGACATTTTTATTCAATCAAAGTTGGACTTCATAATGTTCAAGACATTTTCTTCAATAGGCCTAGGTCGGACTTTACTTTGCCTTGTCCATTTTCATCTCCCCTCTAGGCACTTCATGCCTTAGAAATTTTCCATCATGCTTGAGGGCGGATTTTGGACTATCTTGGACACTTCTCCAGGTGGACTTTGCACTTGTCTTGGACATCCATCCTTGGGCAGACTTTGCTTCATGCTGGACATCTTCACCTTGGGTGGATCTGAAGCTTGCCTTTCCACCCATTATTTTGTCCAAGGCATTTTATATTTCTAAGTATTGGAAATAAATTATTAAAATGTCAAAATATTTAATTTATTTCCAACCCGTTCGTTTTTGGACCCATGGCTATTTTGATTTTCTTTCCTTTTTTCTTTGGCTAAAAGTTTATTTTCCAAATTTATTCCAATTTTTGTCTAGCCAAGTCAAAATTTTAGCCGTTCCGTCAATAAATGTTATGCCAGATCCTTATTTTCTCCTGCCATGGCGGACTTTGAATTGTGCTGGGCACATTTTCTTATGCCAAAATCAAATTTTCTCTTGCTTAGACAAATTTCTCTAGGTAAAATTCCATGATACTTGACAAATTCTTAACCCTCCTAACCAAGGGCGGATTTTCTTGACTTTCTGCCATATGCATTTTTCTCTGGATACTTGGCCAACTTTATCAATTTTCCTCTAGACATCCATACTTAGGCGAATTCTTTAATCTCTCTTCCCTCTTATGCTAGGTGGACTTTACCTTTCCTTTGCCATGTCCCAGGCAGACTTCCTCAAGTCTTTTCCATCTTCCATCAAGGTATGGCGGACTTTCTCAAGCATTTGCCTTTCACACTTAGCCAAAATTCACATTTCTCCTCTTGAAAATGTTAAAAATACTTAGCCAAAATTCAATTTTCCTTCTCTTTTGGCCTCTACACTTTAGGCAATTTTCGGATTTTCCCCTTTAAGGCACCAAACACTTGGCAAAAATTTAATTTTTTTTCCTCTTCTATGCCATGGCGGACTTCCCAGGTGTTTGGCCAAGTGAAGGGCAGACTTTCCAAGGTCTCTTCCATGCTCCTCAAGGCTTGGGCGGACTTTGAATGGTCTCTGCCAAGTGTTAGGCGGACTTCACACTCCCTTGGACGTCCCTCTTTTCTAGGGCGGACTTCAAAGAAGTCTTGCCATCCTTCTTGCTGGCGGACTTTGGACATGCCTTCCATTTCTCTCTACATCCCACCTTTTAAGGGTCGGCTTTCCAATTTGACCAAGGCAGACTTGCAAGGGTCTTAGCTATTTTCTCTTCATCCCACTTTTTAAGGGCCAACCTTGTGCTACTTTCCTTTTGACCAAGACAAGGCGGACTTGCAAGGGTCTTTTCCATTTTCTCTACCTCCCACATTTTAAGGGCCAACTTCCTCAAGGCTGAACATACTCTCTTGAGGGTGAATTTTCCAGACTTAGACAGAATTTTGCCATGAATTCTATGCTCTTTTGGTTGATTTTTCTGTGATTTTCCTCTCAGATCTGACTGATTTTTCAATGATTTTTCCAGAATTTGATGCTTTTGGGGTTGATTTTTCTCTGATTTTTGCTTGCTTTTCCAGATTTTTCACTTGATTTTTCAATGATTTTTCTATTTTTTGGTTGATTTTTGGATCTAAAGATGTGTTGTACCCAAACCAAATTTTTTGCTTCATCAAGGCATTTTGCATTAAAAAGTCTAAATCTTGTTAATTTGTTGTAAAACACAGTTTTGGGCAATATCAAGCATGGAGTTTTTGTCAATAGTTTGTCAGTCAAAGTCAGTTATATTGGTCAAAACCTGAAGCAGAGACTCAAAATGAAGATTTTCATGATGGAAGAGCACCTCACGACGACATTTCATATTGCAGACGGTCATGTTAATGATCGAAACAGAGTTTTTAAAGATCAAATCAGGGAGATTTCTCAGTGGAAAAGCCCAAAAGCGCAAGTATAGCTCAGGGGCGCCCAGCTTATTGGAGGTCAAGATTCTGGTTAAAATGCTCAAGCATCCAGTCAATCTCTTCAGAATCAGTCTGGCTATCCGTCGAGCTATCCAGCAAAGCATTCCGAGACTCACAGCTCCGGTTATCAGCGACAGAAGTTAAAATCCCTAAATTTTAGGAGGTGAGAAATTTGTCCTTTTCAGGCAAAAGCGCGCCTCTAGCCTGAGGGCGCCCATCTTGAAGCAGGGGTAAATCTCGACAGTTTCGTTGCCGGATGTAGTCAATCCATTCACAAATAGTCTGCTTATCCGACGAGATATCAAGTGCAGTCATCCGACTTTCAGAGTTCAGGCGGTAGTCATCCAAAGATTAGCTTAAAATGGAGTTTTCACGTTTCTGAGCTTCTCCGTTTATGCCCAGTGCAAGTACAGGCCAGGGGCGCTGGTTTAAAGGACCCTCCAGATGTCAGAATTCGTAGACAGAGTCTTCACAACATTAGTAGTATTCTAGCCTAGCTCCGCGATGCATCATTCAGCGTGTCGATCCGACGTTCCTGGTGGTCGTGGCAGAGATTCTACCGAGCATGTAATTTTACGGGCGAACCAACAAATGGTTTTCAGTGCATTTTCATAGTCTTAAGGCGCCTAGCCTTTAGGCTGGTCAGACGAGCCCGTTCACGTTCGAAGTCTTCACGACTATTGAGCGTAATCAATTTATCTTTCCAACGAGCATAGCCGTCAGCCTTCAGCATTTGGCAGTTGCTCGTGCGTGTGAGGTATCTGGTGTAATACTGCAAAGTGAAGATGTTTGGAAAATGGCTAAGTCTGGGAGCGGTAATCTTATTTAAAATACGCACTGGAGTTTTTGAGGTCTTAGAAGCAGTTTTCTTGCCTCGTCACCTTCAGTGACTTCTCTTATAGGCCCTTCTGGCTGTCCGTTAAAACAGATAGTGCCTGAATCGGGTCATCCCAGTTCCAGATGTCAGACGTCAAAGTAGGGTACTTGGATGAGCGTTCAACTTTCGCCAAAATGACAAAAGTGCAACCATGAGCCAGGGGCGCTTTTACTTTTGAGGCCCTTAACACAACTTTCAACTGTCGTGCATACAGTCGTTGGATGCAGAATATCTCCAGTCATGCAGTGAGCTTCGTCTCATATCAGTAGGGTTCACCATTCATCGTCGGCAGCCGTTTGAAGTGTCAGATGGCAGTTTAGGGAAATGGCTAAGTTTGGAACCCGTAAAGCAATTTAATCAGGTGCGCCTAATTTTTCAAGGGGTTAAACGATGGATTTTGCAGTTATGTCTCCCAGCAGACATTTCTTCCTTGTTCAGTAGGTTTTCCGATGAATTCTTCAGAACAGTCTCAGCATCATCCGGTCATCCGGAAATCAGTGTCGAAGTTGGCCAGTCGTGACAGTGTTGTCAGCTATAAAATAGGGATTTAGTAAAAAATGAAGTATCTTGAGCAAATGGACGCCTATGTGCTCAAGAGATGACTTTTCGGAATCAGTAAAGTCAAAAGATGAATCTCAGAGCTTCAACCAGTTTGTCAACTGAAGTTCAGAATATGTCTATTTTTAGCGCCATTTCATGATAATAAGTATTTTATTATTATTTTCAAATTTGAACTTCCAGTCAGTGGCAGTTGAACTGAAAGGCAACCAATCAGAGGTTTTCTATTCTGGTTAGGGTTTATGAATTCTTGCAGTCACAATTCAAGTGCGAATTTCTTCTTATTTATATGAGGCGCCATCTTCATTGTTATTCATAAAGCTTTCAAAGAGAAAATTCGATTTCATTAAGAGATATTTAATCTTAAGTGAATTCGTGGTTTTCAATTTCAAGTTCATATTTTCAAAGGGAAATCGAAGTTATCAAAGCAACTTCAGAGAATTCGAATTTTGTTAAAGGAGATTAATATTCAAAGGCAAAATCGTAATTCCTCAAAGGCGCAAAATTCAAAGATAAATTCGTGATTTCTCATAATTTCAAAGAAGGGCGCATATCTTCAAAGTAATTCAAACTTCCAAAGCAATTCACAATTCCTTGATTTTCAAAGGCAATTCCAAATTCTCAAAGGCGTATTCAATTATCAATTAAATTCGCAATCCTTCAAAGATTCAAAGGCGGATTTTAATACATCAAAAGGCGAATCCTCAAATTCAAATCATACAAATTCGTATTTTCTTCAAGGAAATTCGAATTTCTTCATATTTAAAAAGGCGCAAATTTCAAGAGGAGAAATTCGTGGTTTTTAATTCCAAGGCGAATTCTTCCAGTTCAGAGGCAAAATATTCATCAATTCACAGAGGCGATTTTTCCTAACATATCTTTTTGCAGATTCAAGTTCACAATTATTAGTTATTCAAAGAAATCTTGAGCGATTTTCACAGAAGAAGACATCATAAAAACGTCTTTTTCATCCTTCAGATCTCAGATTTCTCACAAAATACATAGTGCATGTTCTTGAAATTGGCGAATTTGGCAAGTCTCAGTATCTGGATCATTCCCATATAATTTCCTCGAGTTAAATTTGTGCGTTTGATTTTTCACGAATTTTTAGCTTCAGAACATTCGTTCTCGAATTGCTAATTTTTTCAAGTGAAAATCTTTGTACGATCGAGTAGAAGTTGAATTTTCGCAAATCTGACCTTCTGGGTTGTCTTAGAATTCTTTTCTGGACAAAATTCATATTTCAGATTTTTCGCTGAAAATAATTCTTCGAAAGGCTATTTTTAACTCTTGCAGGCTATTTTTAGTTTCCAGAAATCTTGTCAGAATATAGTCGAGTGCACAGTCAACAGGCTAATTTTTCAGAATGCAGTTCACTCAGCTCGAGTACAGGACCAAAACCGTCCTTACTCATGATTTTCTCAGGTTGGTTGAGACGGACCTTCACAAAGTATTGCCAGAGGCAGTACTAGACCCAGTTAAAATCAGAAGTTCGATTATTCAGAATATTGAGCAGTCTGGTTTACTAGAGGCCGCTTCCAAACCTATCTCCGTTCACTTTGTTGAGTTTGTGATGGCTTGTATTAAGCATTACAATCCGACTACTCGTGAGATAGCGTCAGTTGACGGACGGGTCATTTGCAGTCTCAAGCCTTTGGACATCGAAAGGAGTTTTGGCATTCCTCAACATCCGAATAGCCTAGTTGTTTCTATGGAGCAGTGTGCACAAGCGTTTGATGCTGATGTGGATAAATGTCAGAAGAAGATGGCAGAAAGATGGTTAAAACAAGCAAAGAACAGATTGCCAAACAATGTGGGTCGTGGTGAGTACAAGGATGAGTACGCGATTCTAATCACACTCCTGAATCGTGTCTCAGGTCAAGCACACGCAAATGTTTTCCAGCCTTGGATGTATTACATTATTGGTCGCATCATTTCTGGGCAGGAGCATTATGACTGGGCATCCTTCATCAGCGACATTCTCCACAGGCAGATTACCGGTTTCATGGTTGCTCACAAGTTTCACATGTGTTCATATCTCGTGTACTTGATCGCTTATCAGGGTCAGTTCCGAGGACTTAACACCGTGGGCATTCTCACTGTTCAGAAGGTTTATCAGTATTATGATCAGCTTGAGTTCACCAGAGCTGAACGTCATTTCAAGCGTGTTCACGAAGCCTTTTTGACTTACACAATGAGGAATTTGGACCGGGAGCTGCATGTTCGTATCTCAGCAGTTGCTAGGGCAGCGATGGATGGATGGGCAGATTGGTTTATTCAGTTCCCAACATACACCTACATCCGAGTATACGGCTTCACAGGAAATCCAGCTATGCTTCCACGTTATCCTTCGGATAAACAATCTTCGTGAGTTCCTTTAGACGTATGTACATGTTCATCGCCTTCGGATTTACCGGTAATGCACTCCATCACTTAACTTTCCTTTTCAGTTTGGAATGTATTGGTGCAAGTCGGCAATTGATGCAAGGATTGCAGGACAAGAGCTTGAGAAATATCATCTTAAGTATCTTGTCGAAGCACGTGCCTATGACCTTTCAGGTCATTATACAGCTCGCCTCGCTGGAGGCATATATCACGAGCCGTCTATGGAGGATTACTGGGAAAATTGCGCAGATGACTTCGAGGTTCACAGACGCAGTTACGGCCGCTTCTCTCTCTCACAGATTTCTGTTTTCTTGTCAGAAGATGTGGGAGGTTTATCAGATGATGAGGGAGAGGTTCTTCCTCAGTTTTTCAGAGAGCAGGTCGATACACAACCGTTGCCCGCAGTTGATTGGTATGCCAAAGAATATGCAACGGTCAAGGAGAGGTCAAGTAGAGTTATCCAGAACAGTATACTTTTCCTCGACAACAAGAAGACAAGGAGGGTTAGTATTCCCAGAGCAGAGCCGCCAGTAGTGGTGAATCCTTCACTACCTTCCTCGTCAAAACCTAACAAGAAGAAGAGGATAACCCTAAGAAAGTACAAGCACACATCCAAAG